>OX246742.1:7914629-8514629 GCA_945910005.1 Isoperla grammatica | reverse complement strand
TTTGTCACTGTCATATCATCTGATTATTACAGATATTACTACATACAAATTATTCAAGCCTGCACTTTTGATAGGCAATAACTTGAATATGTTGAAAGAATCCCAATATGACTAACACTTGCGGAGACCGCATGCTAACATAATGAATGGTCACTGAGATGCGATTGTGCACAGTAGCCGTGCAAGGCCGGAACATTCCACAACAGTCAGCCTCCAGCGATGCCATGCGGATGCTCACATTATGTAACACTAGCCTACTACATCCATACAGCGTTGCCAGGTAGATCGCGACCACGATGATCTTGCTTGCTCAGTCTTGCACACTACATGATGAAGGAAGACCACGTCGGGGCAACAATGCCAATCGAGTCACTGGATGCACTAAATGTGGAACGCGGGAACCGTGGTTTACTCTAGCACGACCACTACGCTGATCTGGTGTAAATACTGGCCGGAACCAGTTGTGGCGCGCGCAGCTTCTTTGTGATCGTGCATGAATGGTGAAGAAATGGCGGCAAAATGAGTTGCATCAAGTTGCATGCACTGGTTTGTGCGCACTCATTGATTGTGTTAGGGATTTAACGGCGCGTGTCCATGAAGGAAGTAATTTCTAACGATTTCTACTCTTTCGGTGGTAGTCGGCACACATCACACTTTCAGTATAAATAAACATGGAAAATGGGTGTGCCCAACCCGAGGGCCCAAGTACCTTGTATAATCCGCAGGGGTCGTACATCGTATGGAACCAAGCCCTAATGTGTCTCCAGCGTGCGTTCTTGGAGGAAGTGGAGCCCCTAAACTTCCGCCACCCTCCACATTGTACACGCACACCTGACACCTGACTCAATCCCTGGCCCAAACGCGGCGGTACTTGCTAGCGTTGCATTCAAACATACCAACATAGGTATACATCAGGCGGGGGGGGGGGGGGATGGGATAGAATACGGGAGAACACCCCCCCCCCCACCCCCTCAGAAGATCAATTTTTGAAAAGCAGACTGTGTCGTTAAAATGTTCTAGAAATTATGAACTACTACCCACTTGATTTCAAACTAGTACTACACATTTTTGGCCACAAGAAAAATATTACCGTGCACGTTGTTTGGGACCGGTGACAAGGTCAAGGTGCTAAGCGCCACAAGTATTCCTAGACCGGTCTTGACGTAATAGTTGGCGTGTTTATACCAGGACAAAGTCTCACTTACCAGCTCCACGATCTTCAGCACAGTCGGCGCACTCGACGCCATTCCTCTCCCTCCTGCCATGTCGTCCCGTCCAATGCAGAGATACCACTGACACGGTTTAGTTCCTGTGCGTGCGTGCGTCCGCTAACGGTCTCCTCAACTGAGCCGAGCCCACCTCACCACGCATCGAGTCCTCGGTACAGTCCCGTCCAGAGTGCTGTCTTCTGTCTTCAACAGGTGTGCAACGCGCCGACCGGCCGGTGAATCACCACTGCCACGCCCCTTGCGACACCTGCCATTGTAATGGGTCTAATGGCCCCTTGACTACCAGTCCGATTTAATCAAGATAGAATATGTCACTGTCAGTATATCTAGGTAGCAGATATGAAACTGGATACATTCAAATCTGCTGTATATCTATACACAACTCGAATAACTTGGGTTAGGTGTTAAAACCAAGGCAGCCATTTTTACCAGGATGTGGGGGAGGGGGGGAGGACAATGAACATGACAAACAAGTGATCGAACGAATGAACAGGACAAACAAGTACACGTACACAAGTCTGCCTTAAAAACATGTATAACAAAAATTGAGATATGAGGGTGGCAGGCGGAGGGGGGGGGGGGGGGGAGTGCACGGGGAAGGCACTGACCCCACCCACGCCCATGTCTTCCTCTTTTGTCCGTCACTAAAAACTACATTCTAAATTCTACTTGTTACCGATTTACACATACATGTGTGAATATATTTTGGTATGTATGTACACATGTATTTTTTTACCCCAGTATTTGCATTTATTTGTAATTGTACTTGTTACTATTGCACTTGTGGGTCCTTGACCTGTCGTCAATAAACAATAAATAATACACGTATTTTCACAGAATAGTACTTCGTGGATTCTTTTAGTTGCGGGGGCAACGCTCGTAAGACTTGACTGTGCTGAGGGTAGAGATGCAAAATTACCGGTAACATTGAAATTGGTCCGGTAATATTACCGAGCTCGGTACTTGAAGATTTTTTCTCAATTATTTGCTATCAGTGGCGGCACTAGAGGAAAGTGCATGGGTGGGCACCGCGTAGGCAATATGATTTTCGAATGGGGCAAGCTATTTTTTCATTGCATATTAGGAACGCCATGATCTTTGTGAAAGGAAATGCAATGTTAGATTGAGGGGGGAGGAGGAGTGGCGAGGGAGTACCTTGCCAAGTGAAAACTAATAACATTTTTCAGCTGGGAGGATGCGGGGTCTGGGGGACATAGCCCCTTAATTTTCACGTACACCTTTTTTTTAATAACTTTTTAAAACTTTTCAACCGATTTTGGGATGTTTAAGTAGGTTCTGAAGGTAATGAATTGAATCACGAACTTTATCAAAACAGAGATGCATTTTGATAAATACACAGTAAATAGTTATAAAATTATGAAGGTGCTCCAGTCAAATTTAACAGCATACTATAGCCTATGACATAGAAATCATCAAAACGTGGGAACTATATCTTGTGAGATGTAAGTTGTGACTATAGCAGAGATTAACTAGTCACAAGTAGAATAAGTTATACAAACTATCGAAATAGTAGTAATAAAAACAAACGTAGACCAAAAGACGTGTGAATTAACTAAAACATTTGAGAATAACATTTTTTAGAATGTGAATTATGGTAATTTAAAATTAATTTTGTATGTATATATTTTATATAAAAAGGCGCATAATATATTACGCAAACAATATCGTAGCAGTGGACAAGTGCACCCTTTCCTCCCCCCCCCCCCCCCCACCCCCGCCATGAAGGACTATATTATTCTTATTGGTTTTTTTCTATTTGCTTTATTAATTACTATCGAGGAGTAGGTTTGAGTGGAGACGGGGGGGGGGGGGGGGGGGGAGGGGGTTGCCAGATAGCAGGTGGTGCCTGCTGTGTGTGCTGGGAGGCAAGCAAGCCCCCTTGCCAGATAGCAGGTGGTGCCTGCTGTGTGTGCTGGGAGGCAAGCAAGCCCCCTTGCCAGATAGCAGGTGGTGCCTGCTGTGTGTGCTGGGAGGCAAGCAAGCCCCCTTGCCAGATAGCAGGTGGTGCCTGCTGAGTGTGCTGGGAGGCAAGCAAGCCCCCTTGCCAGATAGCAGGTGGTGCCTGCTGTGTATGCTGGGAGGCAAGCAAGCCCCCTTGCCAGATAGCAGGTGGTGCCTGCTGTGTGTGCTGGGAGGCAAGCAAGCCCCCTTGCCAGATAGCAGGTGGTGCCTGCTGTGTGTGCTGGGAGGCAAGCAAGCCCCCTTGCCAGATAGCAGGTGGTGCCTGCTGTGTGTGCTGGGAGGCAAGCAAGCCCCCTTGCCAGATAGCAGGTGGTGCCTGCCTGCTGAGTGTGCTGGGAGGCAAGCAAGCCCCCTTGCCAGATAGCAGGTGGTGCCTGCTGTGTGTGCTGGGAGGCAAGCAAGCCACCTTGCCAGATATCAGGTGGTGCCTGCTGTGTGTGCTGGGAGGCAAGCAAGCCCCCTTGCCAGATAGCAGGTGGTGCCTGCTGTGTATGCTGAGAGGCAAGCAAGCCCCCTTGCCAGATAGCAGGTGGTGCCTGCTGTGTGTGCTGGGAGGCAAGCAAGCCCCCTTGCCAGATAGCAGGTGGTGCCTGCTGTGTGTGCTGGGAGGCAAGCAAGCCCCCTTGCCAGATAGCAGGTGGTGCCTGCTGTGTGTGCTGGGAGGCAAGCATGCCCCCTTGCCAGATAGCAGGTGGTGCCTGCTGTGTGTGCTGGGAGGCAAGCAAGCCCCCTTGCCAGATAGCAGGTGGTGCCTGCTGTGTGTGCTGGGAGGCAAGCAAGCCCCCTTGCCAGATAGCAGGTGGTGCCTGCTGTGTGTGCTGGGAGGCAAGCAAGCCCCCTTGCCAGATAGCAGGTGGTGCCTGCTGTGTATGCTGAGAGGCAAGCAAGCCCCCTTGCCAGATAGCAGGTGGTGCCTGCTGTGTGTGCTGGGAGGCAAGCAAGCCCCCTTGCCAGATAGCAGGTGGTGCCTGCTGTGTGTGCTGGGAGGCAAGCAAGCCCCCTTGCCAGATAGCAGGTGGTGCCTGGTGTGTGTGCTGGGAGGCAAGCAAGCCCCCTTGCCAGATAGCAGGTGGTGCCTGCTGTGTGTGCTGGGAGGCAAGCATGCCCCCTTGCCAGATAGCAGGTGGTGCCTGCTGTGTGTGCTGGGAGGCAAGCAAGCCCCCTTGCCAGATAGCAGGTGGTGCCTGCTGTGTGTGCTGGGAGGCAAGCAAGCCCCCTTGCCAGATAGCAGGTGGTGCCTGCTGTGTGTGCTGGGAGGCAAGCATGCCCCCTTGCCAGATAGCAGGTGGTGCCTGCTGTGTGTGCTGGGAGGCAAGCAAGCCCCCTTGCCAGATAGCAGGTGGTGCCTGCTGTGTGTGCTGGGAGGCCAGCATGCCCCCTTGCCAGATAGCAGGTGGTGCCTGCTGTGTGTGCTGGGAGGCAAGCAAGCCCCCTTGCCAGATAGCAGGTGGTGCCTGCTGTGTGTGCTGGGAGGCAAGCAAGCCCCCTTGCCAGATAGCAGGTGGTGCCTGCTGTGTGTGCTGGGAGGCAAGCAAGCCCCCTTGCCAGATAGCAGGTGGTGCCTGCTGTGTATGCTGGGAGGCAAGCATGCCCCCTTGCCAGATAGCAGGTGGTGCCTGCTGTGTGTGCTGGGAGGCAAGCATGCCCCCTTGCCAGATAGCAGGTGGTGCCTGCTGTGTGTGCTGGGAGGCAAGCAAGCCCCCTTGCCAGATAGCAGGTGGTGCCTGCTGTGTGTGCTTGGAGGCAAGCAAGCCCCCTTGCCACTCGTGTCTACTCGACTCCAGGATAACTCATGCAAACGAGTGAGAAGTCTTAGGGCCAGTTGTACAATCTCGGTATAAAAGTCCTAGATCCGAATCCCCCGGATGGCCCATCCCAGGGATGAAGTTCGTGTTGCGTTGTACAATCAAAAGTTAGGCGGAGGATGGCCATCCCCAGGATAAGTTGCATCTGGGGAATTATGTTCATAAGATGGCAAACAAATGTTACCAGAATCTGGTTATATTACCAGAATCTGGTTACATTTGAGCGTCGATATGAATACAAAGTTCGCCGATCTTCCGCTAGGTGTGAGTGTGATCGCCGAACACAGTTCATAAAATCAAAACAAACAAATGCACGTCGAAGTTGAAATAACATGTCGAAATCTTTGAGAATCCTGCTAATAAAAAGCGTTCAAAGTATTTTCCTTCAGAGGACTGTTGGAGCATGGAGTTATATTGGAGACTAGTGAATAAAGCAGGGGCGGACTGGGGCGAAAATTGCTACCGGGCAAAACTTAGGAGGGCCCCATTGGACAAGGGCCCGATGGTAGGTATGCAACCCGCGCGCGTTAGCGCGCGAAAAATTTTTGACTTTTGCGTTGCGGGTTGCATAACTTCCAGGCACATTTTCCACCTGACTTTAATGAAAGTGACCGTTTTTCACCTAATATATAATTTAAAGAGAAAACAAGAGGTATTAAATATGTAAGTGCACGATATTTTTAGAGTGGAACATTTGTGGAAAAAATTACACACAATTTTTTTAAGTTACAGCTAACAATTTATTCAATTGCTTATTTTTTGTACACAAATTATCAATCACAGCATCATTTGTAATTTTATTTAACAGTCTTTTCTCACAATACATCAAGGACAAATTTTCAAAGTTACTCTCGCAAAGAGTACTTCGTAGCCAAGTTCCAGCAAAATATTACTAACTAAGCGCTCGGCCTCCGCTTCGCAAGCCAGCCAGCAGCGAGCGTAGCAAAGCATAATAGTATGAGAGTGCTGCATGCTCCTGTTAGAGCTGGCACTGGCGGAGCGCTGCGACGGCGAGCGCTTATGAGTCACACCGCCCGCTCCTAACATACTCGCTGCTTTGTAAAACTTGGAAAAAATATCATGGGCCCCTAATTCCGGCCCTCTTTGAGAAGGGCCCCCAGTTATGTTTTTATGTTGAGGCCCCATTGCACTCCTTTGCTCCTTCCTTTTATTCAGCAGAGCGCACTAAATATTATTTCGTATTTTGCTCAAAAAAGGGCCCGGATTTTGGGGGCCCACCGGGCCGAGGGCCCACCGGGCACTGCCCTATCCGCCCGATTACCCAGTCCGCCCCTGGAATAAAGTTATTTAATTCGAAAATTACTACCAAAGCAAGCCGTGTCAATCCAGAACTTCGCGTATTCAAAACACAAGAAACATAGCCTAGGCCTAGATTACCCTAGGGCTACAAGGTAAAGTCTAGGCCTACGCCAATGTCTCATTTTGTCTTTAATGTGAATACATAAATACAGGCCTAGTAATATGACGGTCCTCTTGGCATAGTAGGCCTAGGCTTCAGTTGTCATAAGGCGTAGGCCTAGGCCTAAACTTGTTTTTGAAAATATGCAGAGTCTGTCAGCCAAGGAACTGTCAGTTTGCGGGATGTAAGAGATTTTTGCCGCCTACGTGCATTTGGCGGCCGAAACCTCATGAACATTATCTTTCACTCATGCATGAAAACGTTAGGTCTAAGAGCATAAGGGCTACTTTTACATAAATATCAATAAAATTACGAACTGTTCTTCGAAATTCTCGTCATCTTTTCGTCCGCCATTTTTTCATTGGGATATCCCTTTAGATATCTGCTTGTACGGTACCTGATCCATGGTATAAGTGATGTGTGGTATAAACCTAGGAATGAGAGCTATACGGAGGTCGTACAACGCAATTTGTTGGTCATACTAGGGATAACTATATCTAGAACCCTATCCCGAGATTGTACAACCGGCCCTTAGAGTGGACCAATCAGAAGGTCAGACGAACTGCGCGTACTGCGTGGTGACCGTTGCTCGCGGAGGCGGAGGGCTCTATTGTATCTTTTCATGTTCCTACACATCCCTTTTGAAGTTTGGCTTTAATGGGGCCGGTTTTACGAACAACATAAAAAAATTACAGGCTTGTGGGTTTTTTTACTTTATAAATGGAGGGACCCAAAGACTTGAGGAGCTTATGCTGTCGAAAATGAATTAAAGTTTTTTTTTATGTGCTGCTATCAGTTTCAATGTAAATGGGTCGCATATAATGTTGAATGTTTGTTGTTTTTTATCCTCACGTGTGTAGCTATGTGAAATTGTGTGATGTTAATTTAATAAGAGTATTTAGACTAAAGAAATATATATACGATAAAACAATGAAATAGGGCAGGGGCGAACAAATTCAGTGCCATTTTATGACCAGTCGAAGTATTTAGGGGCTAAATTCTAGACCTATGTAATTTGTACTCGACCGGGCGAGCTGGCGACCAGTAATTTGCCA
Source organism: Isoperla grammatica (assembly GCA_945910005.1). Lineage (NCBI taxonomy): Eukaryota > Metazoa > Arthropoda > Insecta > Plecoptera > Perlodidae > Isoperla > Isoperla grammatica. Next base: position 8,507,137 of record OX246742.1, on the reverse strand, counting down.
TTCCTGAATTAAGTGGTTGGAGGGTTGGGGGGGGGGGAGTTCGGTCGCAAAGAGCACCGGCAGGAATGAGAACGAGAAGAGAGAGAGAGAGAGTCGATGAGAATTAGGGCTCTCTCTGCGGGCACCGGTCACCGCGAGGAGCCGTCTCTGAAGCGTTCTACTCAGCGACTGTGATCTGTACGCCCAGTTCAATGGTCATGGTCTTTCTTATTTAGGCACGGAAACAGATGGTCACAGATGGATGGACTTAATTAGGCCAAATTGAAGGAGAAGAAGCTTCATTTAATTCGATTTAAATTCTCTATCTTGACCCGAGACGTTTCTTGAGGTTATTTTTTTCCTTCGAACACCCCCCGACGTCGTAGTAGAGTACTTCTTTCAAACACAATAAAACAATAAAAACAACAATTAATAACAATACAGGAATGCGCATTGCAAACATGTTTCTTATTTCCATTGCTATTATACTTACCGAAATTGTTGAATGCAGTGCAATGTGCGTTTGCTAAGATTGTTCGTTGTCATTTCGTCGAGTGTCTGCCACCGTTACTAACACCTATAGACAGCAATAGAAATGCAATTTCTGCCTCTGCCCGATTCCACCAAATGGATTTAAACTCGAGTTTAACGAAGCTAAGCTTATTTTTAAACTCAAGTTTAAATACATTTCGGATCGCGTTTAAATTAGTATATTCGAGGCTTATGGGTGGTCCAAATTTCAACTTGATCGGACTTACCTTTCGACCAATATCACGAGACATAAAAAAAATACGAACAGAGCTAGTGACATAAGAGTATATTGGTGAGGACTTCTTTGGGTGTACCAACTGTGTCACTGTCAGGATGCGATTGCTGTCCCGATGCTGACAATAGCTTCGATCTTTGTCCTGCACTCTCTGCATGTATGCAAGGAGTGTACAGTTCGTTTATTTCGCTGTTGGTAAGCCCGAGAGCAAAGGCTTGGGTAGCGTTTGCACCAACCTCTGACCAAAGTACAAGTATCCCCACTCTCGCCTCGATCCGTAATCACCTTCGGTCTGTGTGATCGTTGACACAGCCAGACCATCATAATTCCTTTGTATGAGTAAGTGTCCGCTAATAGTTAGCGACTCATAAGTCCCGTTGTTTTCATCGTAGACAGATAAATTTTAAACCGATATTAGTATAATTTCAAGCTCTTTTACCGAGTGCAAAAATATTGATATAATTCCGGAAATAGTGTTGCGCTTATACAATGGAATTTGTTTTGACAGGTCATCACGATTTTTACGGTCGATGCTTGAGTCGAGGGAAGGAATGTCAGGGTTTGACCAAACGATCCAACTTTCAGACCGCGAACATCTCAGTGTTATCAACTGGGGGTTGTATGGACTCTCGCGTTTCTTTGTCCCAATGCAGCTACACTGCTAGTCGTTTCTTGGTCCGGTGTAGCAGGATATGCAGCACCAGCTCCCGAGCAGGTGGAGCGTTGAAATCCAAGGAAGCTACCGCCAAGTTTAAATATCGTCACATAATTACGATGACAGAAGCGTTTACTGTTGATTTGTTATTATAAAATAAACATTAATTGTGATTTTGAATTGTAATCAACAATGTACATTAGCCTACTACATGTGTTTGTTTTTAAGTGAGCGAAGCGAGCGTCTCCACGAGACTCTTATGGCACTTCGTTCTGTTTTTTTTTTTTTTTTTTTTTTTTTATGTCCGTCGATAGCGGTCGAACAGAAAGTCCGATCAACTTGAAATTTGGACCATCCACAAGCCTCGATGTGGATTGAAGGTGTATAGTTTTGAGGCAAAATCGTTAGAAAAGTTACAAAGTTACACCATAGTTACTGCAAAATATTTTTCTGAAACAAAATGGCGGCAAAATGTGAGGTAGCCATATTTTTTTAAAGCTTTTTACGATCACGAATATGTTCATGCTATGGCGATCTGATAAATATTGGCAGTTACACAAAAGTTACTCGAAGATATATTTCTGGAACACAGTAACAGCAAAATGTGAGGTGGCTATCTTATAGTAAATTTTTGTCGGGTCACGAATATACTAATGTAAACGCGATTTGATACATATTAGAGACAGAAATTACATTTCTATTGCTGTCAATAACTGTAAGTAACGGTGGCCGACCGCGGCGAAAACATGACAGCGAAAATTCTTAGCAACGCACATTGCACTGCATCCAACAATGTCGGAAAGTATAATAGCTATGGAAATCAGAAAAAATTTTGCAATGCGCATTCTTGAATTGTTGTTAATTGTTGTTTGTATTAGCATGGACATCTTTTCGCCAGAAAGTTCGTAGATATTGACGCGCTCGCTTATCAACGCGTCAAACAGAGCGTTTTCCTAGCTTAACACATGTATACATTTGAAAGTGTTGCACTGCTTGCAGAAGTGCGTTTCTTTGTATCGACGCAGTGTAGCTCGCACAGCCTGCATTGTCGCGTACTTCCTGTTTACACCGCCAACTTACACAACAATTATACAGGATAAAGAAACATACGACATATACTAATTATTGTATTGAACAGAGTATTTATTTCTACAAACATCACCATCATTCCTGTGAGTTGATACAAGCCAAGGTCTACTTGAACACCGCCTGGCGGAAGCTCGTTGAACTCCCAAGTTAGGTCGTCGCAAGGGAAACAAACTCGCCATTATATCCCACTAATACAACTGTTATAATATTTAAATATGCATTGTACATCATGTTAACCAATACTTGGAAGCCACGTAAAAGAGACATTCTGATAGAATACAATGATTGAAGGTCTTATCATTTGATGATTTTTTTCTTTTTCCGAAGTAATTCTATTTAACAGATCACTACATTTGTTTTCTTTCACGTTTCTCCCATTTGAATAATATGTGATGTCGTGGAATGGACTGCGACGACCTAACTTGCGAGTTCGACGAGCCTACGCTAGGCGGAGATCAAGTAGACCTTGGATACAAGAAAGTGCGGTATACAGATGCGGTGATCAAGGCCACGACCCCTGGCGACGTCAAAAGCTTTGCAACATGTTTTAGTAATATATTGAGAAAGCTGCACATTGTTGAAAAATCGGTTACTAGCCTACATTTAGTTTTGTAAGAACTGTGTCTGACGGTCTTGGCCTCTTCGTTAAAAATAATTAAAAATAATTTGTTTCCATAACGAAAACCTTTATTTTAAGTATAATTTCGCTCTCTAAGTTTCTAGTTCCTATGGAACTAAACGTTGGTTAGTAACCTATTTTTATATCACGTAAGGTTCTTAAGATATTTCAAAAAATCTTGACTTAGAGCAGTTTTGATAGTTGAGCCTCCCGTTTCCCCTGACTGTAACCGCCTGTAACTCTCTCGCATGGTCGTGGCGTGGATCTGCCCCGCGCATGGATGACGTGTGAGTGTACAACATATCAATAGAGACGCCCCGGCAAGAAACAACGGAACGCGTGGCTATTCCTTTTTGCTGCAACCGAGGATGAGGACGAAGTCGACGATCATGATGACGCCGGCGGCAATCGCGAGGATGCCCACGATCATTGTCCTCGAGTTGTGACCATTCCCCATCGACAACATGCACAGGATGCCCATGATACAGTCCAGGCAACCCCCCACGATCAGGTGTACCAGGTTCTGTAACAAGGCCGTATCACACTAGGATAGCACAGGATGCCCATGATACAGTCCAGGCAACCCCCCACGATCAGGTGTACCAGGTTCTGAAACAAGGCCGTATCACACTAGGATAGCACAGGATGCCCATGATACAGTCCAGGCAACCCCCCACCATCAGGTGAACCAGGTTCTGAAACAAGGCCGTATCACACTAGGATAGCACAGGATGCCCATGATACAGTCCAGGCAACCCCCCACCATCAGGTGTACCAGGTTCTGTAACAAGGCCGTATCACACTAGGATAGCACAGGATGCCCATGATACAGTCCAGGCAACCCCCCACGATCAGGTGTACCAGGTTCTGAAACAAGGCCGTATCACACTAGGATAGCACAGGATGCCCATGATACAGTCCAGGCAACCCCCCACCATCAGGTGTACCAGGTTCTGTAACAAGGCCGTATCACACTAGGATAGCACAGGATGCCCATGATACAGTCCAGGCAACCCCCCACCATCAGGTGTACCAGGTTCTGTAACAAGGCCGTATCACACTAGGATAGCACAGGATGCCCATGATACAGTCCAGGCAACCCCCCACCATCAGGTGTACCAGGTTCTGTAACAAGGCCGTATCACACTAGGATAGCACAGGATGCCCATGATACAGTCCAGGCAACCCCCCACCATCAGGTGTACCAGGTTCTGTAACAAGGCCGTATCACACTAGGATAGCACAGGATGCCCATGATACAGTCCAGGCAACCCCCCACCATCAGGTGTACCAGGTTCTGTAACAAGGCCGTATCACACTAGGATAGCACAGGATGCCCATGATACAGTCCAGGCAACCCCCCACCATCAGGTGTACCAGGTTCTGTAACAAGGCCGTATCACACTAGGATAGCACAGGATGCCCATGATACAGTCCAGGCAACCTCCCACCATCAGGTGTACCACGTTCTGTAACAAGGCCGTATCACACTAGGATAGCACAGGATGCCCATGATACAGTCCAGGCAACCCCCCACCATCAGGTGTACCAGGTTCTGTAACAAGGCCGTATCACACTAGGATAGCACAGGATGCCCATGATACAGTCCAGGCAACCCCCCACCATCAGGTGTACCAGGTTCTGTAACAAGGCCGTATCACACTAGGATAGCACAGGATGCCCATGATACAGTCCAGGCAACCCCCCACCATCAGGTGTACCAGGTTCTGAAACAAGGCCGTATCACACTAGGATAGCACAGGATGCCCATGATACAGTCCAGGCAACCCCCCACCATCAGGTGTACCAGGTTCTGTAACAAGGCCGTATCACACTAGGATAGCACAGGATGCCCATGATACAGTCCAGGCAACCCCCCACCATCAGGTGTACCAGGTTCTGAAACAAGGCCGTATCACACTAGGATAGCACAGGATGCCCATGATACAGTCCAGGCAACCCCTCACGATCAGGTGTACCAGGTTCTGAAACAAGGCCGTATCACACTAGGATAGCACAGGATGCCCATGATACAGTCCAGGCAACCCCCCACGATCAGGTGTACCAGGTTCTGAAACAAGGCCGTATCACACTAGGATAGCACAGGATGCCCATGATACAGTCCAGGCAACCCCCCACGATCAGGTGTACCAGGTTCTGAAACAAGGCCGTATCACACTAGGATAGCACAGGATGCCCATGATACAGTCCAGGCAACCCCCCACCATCAGGTGTACCAGGTTCTGAAACAAGGCCGTATCACACTAGGATAGCACAGGATGCCCATGATACAGTCCAGGCAACCCCCCACGATCAGGTGTACCAGGTTCTGAAACAAGGCCGTATCACACTAGGATAGCACAGGATGCCCATGATACAGTCCAGGCAACCCCCCACGATCAGGTGTACCAGGTTCTGAAACAAGGCCGTATCACACTAGGATAGCACAGGATGCCCATGATACAGTCCAGGCAACCCCCCACCATCAGGTGTACCAGGTTCTGTAACAAGGCCGTATCACACTAGGATAGCACAGGATGCCCATGATACAGTCCAGGCAACCCCCCACCATCAGGTGTACCAGGTTCTGTAACAAGGCCGTATCACACTAGGATAGCACAGGATGCCCATGATACAGTCCAGGCAACCCCCCACCATCAGGTGTACCAGGTTCTGAAACAAGGCCGTATCACACTAGGATAGCACAGGATGCCCATGATACAGTCCAGGCAACCCCCCACCATCAGGTGTACCAGGTTCTGTAACAAGGCCGTATCACACTAGGATAGCACAGGATGCCCATGATACAGTCCAGGCAACCCCCCACCATCAGGTGTACCAGGTTCTGTAACAAGGCCGTATCACACTAGGATAGCACAGGATGCCCATGATACAGTCCAGGCAACCCCCCACCATCAGGTGTACCAGGTTCTGTAACAAGGCCGTATCACACTAGGATAGCACAGGATGCCCATGATACAGTCCAGGCAACCTCCCACCATCAGGTGTACCACGTTCTGTAACAAGGCCGTATCACACTAGGATAGCACAGGATGCCCATGATACAGTCCAGGCAACCCCCCACCATCAGGTGTACCAGGTTCTGTAACAAGGCCGTATCACACTAGGATAGCACAGGATGCCCATGATACAGTCCAGGCAACCCCCCACCATCAGGTGTACCAGGTTCTGTAACAAGGCCGTATCACACTAGGATAGCACAGGATGCCCATGATACAGTCCAGGCAACCCCCCACCATCAGGTGTACCAGGTTCTGAAACAAGGCCGTATCACACTAGGATAGCACAGGATGCCCATGATACAGTCCAGGCAACCCCCCACCATCAGGTGTACCAGGTTCTGTAACAAGGCCGTATCACACTAGGATAGCACAGGATGCCCATGATACAGTCCAGGCAACCCCCCATATCAGGTGTACCAGGTTCTGTAACAAGGCCGTATCACACTAGGATAGCACAGGATGCCCATGATACAGTCCAGGCAACCCCCCACCATCAGGTGTACCAGGTTCTGTAACAAGGCCGTATCACACTAGGATAGCACAGGATGCCCATGATACAGTCCAGGCAACCCCCCACCATCAGGTGTACCAGGTTCTGTAACAAGGCCGTATCACACTAGGATAGCACAGGATGCCCATGATACAGTCCAGGCAACCCCCCACCATCAGGTGTACCAGGTTCTGAAACAAGGCCGTACCACACTAGGATAGCACAGGATGCCCATGATACAGTCCAGGCAACCCCCCACGATCAGGTGTACCAGGTTCTGTAACAAGGCCGTATCACACTAGGATAGCACAGGATGCCCATGATACAGTCCAGGCAACCCCCCACGATCAGGTGTACCAGGTTCTGTAACAAGGCCGTATCACACTAGGATAGCACAGGATGCCCATGATACAGTCCAGGCAACCCCCCACGATCAGGTGTACCAGGTTCTGTAACAAGGCCGTATCACACTAGGATAGCACAGGATGCCCATGATACAGTCCAGGCAACCCCCCACCATCAGGTGTACCAGGTTCTGTAACAAGGCCGTATCACACTAGGATAGCACAGGATGCCCATGATACAGTCCAGGCAACCCCCCACCATCAGGTGTACCAGGTTCTGAAACAAGGCCGTATCACACTAGGATAGCACAGGATGCCCATGATACAGTCCAGGCAACCCCCCACCATCAGGTGTACCAGGTTCTGTAACAAGGCCGTATCACACTAGGATAGCACAGGATGCCCATGATACAGTCCAGGCAACCCCCCACCATCAGGTGTACCAGGTTCTGAAACAAGGCCGTATCACACTAGGATAGCACAGGATGCCCATGATACAGTCCAGGCAACCCCCCACGATCAGGTGTACCAGGTTCTGTAACAAGGCCGTATCACACTAGGATAGCACAGGATGCCCATGATACAGTCCAGGCAACCCCCCATATCAGGTGTACCAGGTTCTGTAACAAGGAGGTATCACACTAGGATAGCACAGGATGCCCATGATACAGTCCAGGCAACCCCCCACGATCAGGTGTACCAGGTTCTGTAACAAGGCCGTATCACACTAGGATAGCACAGGATGCCCATGATACAGTCCAGGCAACCCTCCACCATCAGGTGTACCAGGTTCTGAAACAAGGCCGTATCACACTAGGATAGCACAGGATGCCCATGATACAGTCCAGGCAACCCCCCACCATCAGGTGTACCAGGTTCTGTAACAAGGCCGTATCACACTAGGATAGCACAGGATGCCCATGATACAGTCCAGGCAACCCCCCACGATCAGGTGTACCAGGTTCTGTAACAAGGCCGTATCACACTAGGATAGCACAGGATGCCCATGATACAGTCCAGGCAACCCCCCACCATCAGGTGTACCAGGTTCTGAAACAAGGCCGTATCACACTAGGATAGCACAGGATGCCCATGATACAGTCCAGGCAACCCCCCACCATCAGGTGTACCAGGTTCTGTAACAAGGCCGTATCACACTAGGATAGCACAGGATGCCCATGATACAGTCCAGGCAACCCCCCACCATCAGGTGTACCAGGTTCTGTAACAAGGCCGTATCACACTAGGATAGCACAGGATGCCCATGATACAGTCCAGGCAACCCCCCACCATCAGGTGTACCAGGTTCTGTAACAAGGCCGTATCACACTAGGATAGCACAGGATGCCCATGATACAGTCCAGGCAACCCCCCACCATCAGGTGTACCAGGTTCTGAAACAAGGCCGTATCACACTAGGATAGCACAGGATGCCCATGATACAGTCCAGGCAACCCCCCATATCAGGTGTACCAGGTTCTGTAACAAGGCCGTATCACACTAGGATAGCACAGGATGCCCATGATACAGTCCAGGCAACCCTCCACCATCAGGTGTACCAGGTTCTGAAACAAGGCCGTATCACACTAGGATAGCACAGGATGCCCATGATACAGTCCAGGCAACCCCCCACCATCAGGTGTACCAGGTTCTGTAACAAGGCCGTATCACACTAGGATAGCACAGGATGCCCATGATACAGTCCAGGCAACCCCCCACGATCAGGTGTACCAGGTTCTGTAACAAGGCCGTATCACACTAGGATAGCACAGGATGCCCATGATACAGTCCAGGCAACCCCCCACCATCAGGTGTACCAGGTTCTGTAACAAGGCCGTATCACACTAGGATAGCACAGGATGCCCATGATACAGTCCAGGCAACCCCCCACCATCAGTTGTACCAGGTTCTGTAACAAGGCCGTATCACACTAGGATAGCACAGGACGCCCATGATACAGTCCAGGCAACCCCCCACCATCAGGTGTACCAGGTTCTGTAACAAGGCCGTATCACACTAGGATAGCACAGGATGCCCATGATACAGTCCAGGCAACCCCCCACGATCAGGTGTACCAGGTTCTGTAACAAGGCCGTATCACACTAGGATAGCACAGGATGCCCATGATACAGTCCAGGCAACCCCCCACCATCAGGTGTACCAGGTTCTGAAACAAGGCCGTATCACACTAGGATAGCATAGGATGCCCATGATACAGTCCAGGCAACCCCCCACGATCAGGTGTACCAGGTTCTGAAACAAGGCCGTATCACACTAGGATAGCACAGGATGCCCATGATACAGTCCAGGCAACCCCCCACCATCAGGTGTACCAGGTTCTGTAACAAGGCCGTATCACACTAGGATAGCACAGGATGCCCATGATACAGTCCAGGCAACCCCCCACGATCAGGTGTACCAGGTTCTGTAACAAGGCCGTATCACACTAGGATAGCACAGGATGCCCATGATACAGTCCAGGGTACCCCCCACCATCAGGTGTACCAGGTTCTGTAACAAGGCCGTATCACACTAGGATAGCACAGGATGCCCATGATACAGTCCAGGCAACCTCCCACCATCAGGTGTACCAGGTTCTGAAACAAGGCCGTATCACACTAGGATAGCACAGGATGCCCATGATACAGTCCAGGCAACCCCCCACCATCAGGTGTACCAGGTTCTGTAACAAGGCCGTATCACACTAGGATAGCACAGGATGCCCATGATACAGTCCAGGCAACCCCCCACCATCAGGTGTACCAGGTTCTGTAACAAGGCCGTATCACACTAGGATAGCACAGGATGCCCATGATACAGTCCAGGCAACCCTCCACCATCAGGTGTACCAGGTTCTGTAACAAGGAGGTATCACACTAGGATAGCACAGGATGCCCATGATACAGTCCAGGCAACCCCCCACGATCAGGTGTACCAGGTTCTGTAACAAGGCCGTATCACACTAGGATAGCACAGGATGCCCATGATACAGTCCAGGCAACCCCCCACCATCAGGTGTACCAGGTTCTGTAACAAGGCCGTATCACACTAGGATAGCACAGGATGCCCATGATACAGTCCAGGCAACCCCCCACCATCAGGTGTACCAGGTTCTGTAACAAGGCCGTATCACACTAGGATAGCACAGGATGCCCATGATACAGTCCAGGCAACCCCCCACCATCAGGTGTACCAGGTTCTGAAACAAGGCCGTATCACACTAGGATAGCACAGGATGCCCATGATACAGTCCAGGCAACCCCCCACCATCAGGTGTACCAGGTTCTGTAACAAGGCCGTATCACACTAGGATAGCACAGGATGCCCATGATACAGTCTAGGCAACCCCCCACCATCAGGTGTACCAGGTTCTGTAACAAGGCCGTATCACACTAGGATAGCACAGGATGCCCATGATACAGTCTAGGCAACCCCCCACCATCAGGTGTACCAGGTTCTGAAACAAGGCCGTATCACACTAGGATAGCACAGGATGCCCATGATACAGTCCAGGCAACCCCCCACCATCAGGTGTACCAGGTTCTGAAACAAGGCCGTATCACCCTAGGATAGCACAGGATGCCCATGATACAGTCCAGGCAACCCCCTACGATCAGGTGTACCAGGTTCTGAAACAAGGCCGTATCACACTAGGATAGCACAGGATGCCCATGATACAGTCCAGGCAACCCCCCACGATCAGGTGTACCAGGTTCTGAAACAAGGCCGTACCACACTAGGATAGTACAGGATGCCCATGATACAGTCCAGGCAACCCCCCACCATCAGGTGTACCAGGTTCTGAAACAAGGCCGTATCACACTAGGATAGCACAGGATGCCCATGATACAGTCCAGGCAACCTCCCACCACCAGGTGTACCAGGTTCTGTAACAAGGCCGTATCACACTAGGATAGCACAGGATGCCCATGATACAGTCCAGGCAACCCCCCACGATCAGGTGTACCAGGTTCTGTAACAAGGCCGTATCACACTAGGATAGCACAGGATGCCCATGATACAGTCCAGGCAACCCCCCACGATCAGGTGTACCAGGTTCTGAAACAAGGCCGTATCACACTAGGATAGCACAGGATGCCCATGATACAGTCCAGGCAACCCCTCACGATCAGGTGTACCAGGTTCTGTAACAAGGCCGTATCACACTAGGATAGCACAGGATGCCCATGATACAGTCCAGGCAACCTCCCACCACCAGGTGTACCAGGTTCTGAAACAAGGCCGTATCACACTAGGATAGCACAGGATGCCCATGATAGTCCAGGCAACCCCTCACGATCAGGTGTACCAGGTTCTGTAACAAGGCCGTATCACACTAGGATAGCACATGATGCCCATGATACAGTCCAGGCAACCCCTCACGATCAGGTGTACCAGGTTCTGTAACAAGGCCGTATCACACTAGGATAGCACAGGATGCCCATGATACAGTCCAGGCAACCCCCCCACCATCAGGTGTACCAGGTTCTGAAACAAGGCCTTATCACACTAGGATAGCACAGGATGCCCATGATACAGTCCAGGCAACCCCCCACCATCAGGTGTACCAGGTTCTGTAACAAGGCCGTATCACACTAGGATAGCACAGGATGCCCATGATACAGTCCAGGCAACCCCCCACCATCAGGTGTACCAGGTTCTGAAACAAGGCCGTATCACACTAGGATAGCACAGGATGCCCATGATACAGTCCAGGCAACCCCCCACCATCAGGTGTACCAGGTTCTGAAACAAGGCCGTATCACACTAGGATAGCACAGGATGCCCATGATACAGTCCAGGCAACCCCCCACGATCAGGTGTACCAGGTTCTGTAACAAGGCCGTATCACACTAGGATAGCACAGGATGCCCATGATACAGTCCAGGCAACCCCCCACGATCAGGTGTACCAGGTTCTGTAACAAGGCCGTATCACACTAGGATAGCACAGGATGCCCATGATACAGTCCAGGCAACCCCCCACGATCAGGTGTACCAGGTTCTGAAACAAGGCCGTATCACACTAGGATAGCACAGGATGCCCATGATACAGTCCAGGCAACCCCCCACCATCAGGTGTACCAGGTTCTGTAACAAGGCCGTATCACACTAGGATAGCACAGGATGCCCATGATACAGTCCAGGCAACCCCCCACCATCAGGTGTACCAGGTTCTGAAACAAGGCCGTATCACACTAGGATAGCACAGGATGCCCATGATACAGTCCAGGCAACCCCCCACCATCAGGTGTACCAGGTTCTGTAACAAGGCCGTATCACACTAGGATAGCACAGGATGCCCATGATACAGTCCAGGCAACCCCCCCACCATCAGGTGTACCAGGTTCTGTAACAAGGCCGTATCACACTAGGATAGCACAGGATGCCCATGATACAGTCCAGGCAACCCCCCCACCATCAGGTGTACCAGGTTCTGTAACAAGGCCGTATCACACTAGGATAGCACAGGATGCCCATGATACAGTCCAGGCAACCCCCCACCATCAGGTGTACCAGGTTCTGAAACAAGGCCGTATCACACTAGGATAGCACAGGATGCCCATGATACAGTCCAGGCAACCCCCGCACCATCAGGTGTACCAGGTTCTGAAACAAGGCCGTATCACACTAGGATAGCACAGGATGCCCATGATACAGTCAAGGCAACCCCCGCACCATCAGGTGTACCAGGTTCTGTAACAAGGCCGTATCACACTAGGATAGCACAGGATGCCCATGATACAGTCCAGGCAACCCCCCACCATCAGGTGTACCAGGTTCTGAAACAAGGCCGTATCACACTAGGATAGCACAGGATGCCCATGATACAGTCCAGGCAACCCCCCACGATCAGGTGTACCAGGTTCTGTAACAAGGCCGTATCACACTAGGATAGCACAGGATGCCCATGATACAGTCCAGGCAACCCCCCCACCATCAGGTGTACCAGGTTCTGTAACAAGGCCGTATCACACTAGGATAGCACAGGATGCCCATGATACAGTCAAGGCAACCCCCGCACCATCAGGTGTACCAGGTTCTGTAACAAGGCCGTATCACACTAGGATAGCACAGGATGCCCATGATACAGTCCAGGCAACCCCCCACCATCAGGTGCACCAGGTTCTGAAACAAGGCCGTATCACACTAGGATAGCACAGGATGCCCATGATACAGTCCAGGCAACCCCCCACCATCAGGTGTACCAGGTTCTGAAACAAGGCCGTATCACACTAGGATAGCACAGGATGCCCATGATACAGTCCAGGCAACCCCCCACCATCAGGTGTACCAGGTTCTGTAACAAGGCCGTATCACACTAGGATAGCACAGGATGCCCATGATACAGTCCAGGCAACCCCCCACCATCAGGTGTACCAGGTTCTGAAACAAGGCCGTATTACACTAGGATAGCACAGGATGCCCATGATACAGTCCAGGCAACCCCCCACCATCAGGTGTACCAGGTTCTGTAACAAGGCCGTATCACACTAGGATAGCACAGGATGCCCATGATACAGTCAAGGCAACCCCCGCACCATCAGGTGTACCAGGTTCTGTAACAAGGCCGTATCACACTAGGATAGCACAGGATGCCCATGATACAGTCCAGGCAACCCCCCACCATCAGGTGTACCAGGTTCTGAAACAAGGCCGTATCACACTAGGATAGCACAGGATGCCCATGATACAGTCCAGGCAACCCCCCACCATCAGATGTACCAGGTTCTGAAACAAGGCCGTATCACACTAGGATAGCACAGGATGCCCATGATACAGTCCAGGCAACCCCCCACCATCAGATGTACCAGGTTCTGAAACAAGGCCGTATCACACTAGGATAGCACAGGATGCCCATGATACAGTCCAGGCAACCCCCCACCATCAGGTGTACCAGGTTCTGAAACAAGGCCGTATCACACTAGGATAGCACAGGATGCCCATGATACAGTCCAGGCAACCCCCCACGATCAGGTGTACCAGGTTCTGAAACAAGGCCGTATCACACTAGGATAGCACAGGATGCCCATGATACAGTCCAGGCAACCCCCCACCATCAGGTGTACCAGGTTCTGTAACAAGGCCGTATCACACTAGGATAGCACAGGATGCCCATGATACAGTCCAGGCAACCCCCCACCATCAGGTGTACCAGGTTCTGTAACAAGGCCGTATCACACTAGGATAGCACAGGATGCCCATGATACAGTCCAGGCAACCCCCCACCATCAGGTGTACCAGGTTCTGTAACAAGGCCGTATCACACTAGGATAGCACAGGATGCCCATGATACAGTCCAGGCAACCCCCCACCATCAGGTGTACCAGGTTCTGTAACAAGGCCGTATCACACTAGGATAGCACAGGATGCCCATGATACAGTCCAGGCAACCCCCCACGATCAGGTGTACCAGGTTCTGAAACAAGGCCGTATCACACTAGGATAGCACAGGATGCCCATGATACAGTCCAGGCAACCCCCCACCATCAGGTGTACCAGGTTCTGAAACAAGGCCGTATCACACTAGGATAGCACAGGATGCCCATGATACAGTCCAGGCAACCCCTCACGATCAGGTGTACCAGGTTCTGTAACAAGGCCGTATCACACTAGGATAGCACAGGATGCCCATGATACAGTCCAGGCAACCCCCCACCATCAGGTGCACCAGGTTCTGAAACAAGGCCGTATCACACTAGGATAGCACAGGATGCCCATGATACAGTCCAGGCAACCCCCCACCATCAGGTGTACCAGGTTCTGTAACAAGGCCGTATCACACTAGGATAGCACAGGATGCCCATGATACAGTCCAGGCAACCCCCCACCATCAGGTGTACCAGGTTCTGAAACAAGGCCGTATTACACTAGGATAGCACAGGATGCCCATGATACAGTCCAGGCAACCCCCCACCATCAGGTGTACCAGGTTCTGTAACAAGGCCGTATCACACTAGGATAGCACAGGATGCCCATGATACAGTCCAGGCAACCTCCCACGATCAGGTGTACCAGGTTCTGAAACAAGGCCGTATCACACTAGGATAGCACAGGATGCCCATGATACAGTCCAGACAACCCCCCACCATCAGGTGTACCAGGTTCTGTAACAAGGCCGTATCACACTAGGATAGCACAGGATGCCCATGATACAGTCCAGGCAACCCCCCACGATCAGGTGTACCAGGTTCTGAAACAAGGCCGTATCACACTAGGATAGCACAGGATGCCCATGATACAGTCCAGGCAACCCCCCACCATCAGGTGTACCAGGTTCTGTAACAAGGCCGTATCACACTAGGATAGCACAGGATGCCCATGATACAGTCCAGGCAACCCCCCCACCATCAGGTGTACCAGGTTCTGTAACAAGGCCGTATCACACTAGGATAGCACAGGATGCCCATGATACAGTCCAGGCAACCCCCCACCATCAGGTGTACCAGGTTCTGTAACAAGGCCGTATCACACTAGGATAGCACAGGATGCCCATGATACAGTCCAGGCAACCCCCCACCATCAGGTGTACCAGGTTCTGTAACAAGGCCTTATCACACTAGGATAGCACAGGATGCCCATGATACAGTCCAGGCAACCCCCCACCATCAGGTGTACCAGGTTCTGTAACAAGGCCTTATCACACTAGGATAGCACAGGATGCCCATGATACAGTCCAGGCAACCCCCCACCATCAGGTGTACCAGGTTCTGTAACAAGGCCGTATCACACTAGGATAGCACAGGATGCCCATGATACAGTCCAGGCAACCCCCCACCATCAGGTGTACCAGGTTCTGTAACAAGGCCGTATCACACTAGGATAGCACAGGATGCCCATGATACAGTCCAGGCAACCCCCCACGATCAGGTGTACCAGGTTCTGTAACAAGGCCGTATCACACTAGGATAGCACAGGATGCCCATGATACAGTCCAGGCAACCCCCCACGATCAGGTGTACCAGGTTCTGTAACAAGGCCGTATCACACTAGGATAGCACAGGATGCCCATGATACAGTCCAGGCAACCCCCCACCATCAGATGTACCAGGTTCTGTAACAAGGCCGTATCACACTAGGATAGCACAGGATGCCCATGATACAGTCCAGGCAACCCCCCACGATCAGGTGTACCAGGTTCTGTAACAAGGCCGTATCACACTAGGATAGCACAGGATGCCCATGATACAGTCCAGGCAACCCCCCACCATCAGGTGTACCAGGTTCTGTAACAAGGCCTTATCACACTAGGATAGCACAGGATGCCCATGATACAGTCCAGCCCACATAACACTTCCGCATGGGCATTACAAGGCCCACGTATGGCCAGCCAGACGA
Source organism: Isoperla grammatica (assembly GCA_945910005.1). NCBI lineage: Eukaryota > Metazoa > Arthropoda > Insecta > Plecoptera > Perlodidae > Isoperla > Isoperla grammatica. The sequence goes on along the minus strand of OX246742.1, from coordinate 8,490,834 downwards.
AAACGCACGTGCCACATATGGCCAGCCAAGTGTGGCAATGACATGTTTTTGGCAGTGACCCCACGAATGGGCCATGCGTCTGGGCCTTACAAGGCAGAGACATGGCCAGCCGGATGAAAACGTCAGTCTCGCATCTGGCCAGCCAAGTGTGGCAGGGACTTGTTTTTGGCAGTGACCCCACGTATGGGCCATGCGTCTGGGCCTTACAAGGCAGAGACATGGCCAGCCGGATGAAAACGTCAGTCTCGCATCTGGCCAGCCAAGTGTAGCAGGGACTTGTTTTTGGCAGTGACCCCACGTATGGGCCATGCGTCTGGGCCTTACAAGGCAGAGACATGGCCAGCCGGATGAAAACCTCGCTGGCCGCATGTAACGCCATCTAGGAATTAAAAAAGATATCGAAGCTACGATATGACAATTAATTTATTATTACGGAGATACTATTCAATTAGAAGTTTAAACTATATCAAATCATAGCCTGTAAACAGAAGCACATCATACATTAATTTGAAGCAATTATAAAGACATACAAATCTACAAGTACATTTCGGGATTTGAACTCGGCCAAACTGGAACGCTGCATCTGAAAGTAACCACCTTGACCAACGCGCCACGGAGATGATTGAGCAGCGGAAGAATTCAACCCAATATATATCCACGACCATTGAAATTCGTTAGTAAGTAAGACGCATCCGGCCCACGTACGGCTAGCCAGTTTATTTAGCCTATTTAGTTATTACTTTATTTATTTAATGTCTATCCTATTCAGTTATAAAAACTGATTTACAAAGGAGGACAATAAACAGAACTATGCGAACAATTAATAGTAATGAAATCATAAAAAGTATAAGAAAAAACAAAACAAAACGAACTACTGCACAATATATAAAATTATGACAAATAAAATGAAATGAGTAAATAAATTGTAATAACGTTTCTTTCATGTTACATTATATTACATAACGTGAGAAAATATATTTGTGCAAATCAAAGAAAATAGCCTACCCTTAGTATTTTAGTTGATACAAGTAAAACTAAAACGAAATTATACATAGACCATATTAGCTCTTGCCCTACCAAGGGAGTTATAGTTATAAATCAAATGCAACCACTGTTAAATTCTTGTTCTCAGTGGTGTTTTAACCTGTACTTAGATTAATTATTATAAGTGTGTTATGACTAAGACCAGCGGTACTCAAACTGCGGCCCTCCATTAACAATTTTGCGGTCCAGAGCTTTTGTGTTTTCATTAATATATTTTACTATTTTAAATGACTATTTGTTTGCTGTAGGCCTATATATGATAATAATATTGTATTCGTGATGAATTATGATATATCGCAAACCAACTAAACTTTACTTGGTATTTGTTACCTCTAACGTAACGTAATATAAAATGGGTAATGCTTCGAGTTTTACGCTTTGACTCGAAAAAGCACGAAATATCTATAATAGTCGAACAAATTTTGCGCCTTCGGCGAAAAGACCTCAGGCGGCTGGGGCTTTGCCATGCCTCACTTTTCCCTGTTAACCCCCCCCCCCCCCCCCAATAATTCCTAGTTACGCTTTACTTGGATTTTTGGAAAAGTGGCCCTCCAGGAAAAAAGTTAGAGTACCACTGACTAGACACTATCACAGTATAATCCATAATAATCAGATGTCTCCATCCACCCACAATTTTGCATTATGTGCATGGAGACATCTCAGCAGCGCCATGCCCATGCTTGTGAAAAATGTATATGTATGGAAAAAATAATAAAAAAAAAATTTAAAAAAAAATTAAATATTAAAATTAAACAAAGCAAATCAAGTAAAAAACATTATATACATAAAAAAAATACAAACAAATTAGATTAATATGAAGGCGAAACATGGAAGGAAAAAAATTTTATAGAAAAGAGAAAACGAAAAAAAGCCGGAACTGCAATCTGGGAAGAACAAAACATTCACGTAAAAGCAACCCGAGAAGCCACATACGCCTTCTATCTTCTCTTCGAATCTTGAAAATCAGATGGTCTTGAAAATCTTGATCCAAGAACATTAAATTGAAAGTTGCTATCAAACTGAACCAAGAAGATTGAGGAAAACTGAAAACTGAAAACAGTTGTTTGCCAAGTCATGGCTAGCCGTGTGTGGAAAGGACATGGCTAGTATCCGTCGTGCCACATACCGCTGAGCTAGGGTAAGACGCATCCGGCCCACGTATGGCTAGCCAGTTGTTTGCCAAGTTATGGCTGGCCATGAGTGGAAATAACAAGGCTGGCATCTGTCATGCCACATACCGCTGAGCTAGGGTAAGACTCATCTGGGCCACGCATGGCTAGCCAGATGTTTGCCAAGTCATGGCTGGCCATGAGTGGAAAGGACAAGGCTGGCATCTGTCATGCCACATACTGCTGAGCTAGGGTAAGACGCATCCGGGCCACGCATGGCTAGCCGGTTGTTTGCCAAGTCATGGCTGGCCATGAGTGGAAAGGACAAGGCCGGCATCTGTCATGCCACATACCGCTGAGCTAGGGTGAGACGCATCCGGGCCTCGCATGGCTAGCCAGTCGTTTGCCAAGTCATGGCTGGCCATGAGTGGAAAGGACAAGGCTGGCATCTGTCATGCCACATACCGCTAAGCTAGGGTAAGACTGATCTGGGCCACGCATGGCTAGCCAGTTGTTTGCCAAGTCATGGCTGGCCATGAGTGGAAAGGACAAGGCTGGCATCTGTCATGCCACATACTGCTGAGCTAGGGTAAGACGCATCCGGGCCACGCATGGCTAGCCGGTTGTTTGCCAAGTCATGGCTGGCCATGAGTGGAAAGGACAAGGCTGGCATCTGTCATGCCACATACCGCTGAGCTAGGGTAAGACGCATCCGGGCCACGCATGGCTAGCCAGTCGTTTGCCAAGTCATGGCTGGCCATGAGTGGAAAGGACAAGGCTGGCATCTGTCGTGCCACATACCGCTGAACTAGGGTAAGACGCATCCGGGCCACGCATGGCTAGCCAGATGTTTGCCAAGTCATGGCTGGCCATGTGTGGCTGGGATATGGCCCTCTTATGCTAGTCATGAATATAAAGTTGCATGGCTAGCCTTATCTGGGCCAGATGATGCCCATGCACAGTTTGCCAGACGCATGGCAGCCAGGTGTGTGCCTTACATGGCCCAGGCTATGGTCAAAATCGTGTGCTACATGGGAGGCAACCCCCCACCATCAGGTGTACCAGGTTCTGTAACAAGGCCTTATCACACTAGGATAGCACAGGATGCCCATGATACAGTCCAGGCAACCCCCCACGATCAGGTGTACCAGGTTCTGTAACAAGGCCGTATCACACTAGGATAGCACAGGATGCCCATGATACAGTCCAGGCAACCCCCCACCATCAGATGTACCAGGTTCTGTAACAAGGCCGTATCACACTAGGATAGCACAGGATGCCCATGATACAGTCCAGGCAACCCCCCACCATCAGGTGTACCAGGTTCTGAAACAAGGCCGTATCACACTAGGATAGCACAGGATGCCCATGATACAGTCCAGGCAACCCCCCACGATCAGGTGTACCAGGTTCTGTAACAAGGCCGTATCACACTAGGATAGCACAGGATGCCCATGATACAGTCCAGGCAACCCCCCACCATCAGGTGTACCAGGTTCTGTAACAAGGCCTTATCACACTAGGATAGCACAGGATGCCCATGATACAGTCCAGGCAACCCCCCACGATCAGGTGTACCAGGTTCTGTAACAAGGCCGTATCACACTAGGATAGCACAGGATGCCCATGATACAGTCCAGGCAACCCCCCACCATCAGGTGTACCAGGTTCTGTAACAAGGCCGTATCACACTAGGATAGCACAGGATGCCCATGATACAGTCCAGGCAACCCCCGCACCATCAGGTGTACCAGGTTCTGTAACAAGGCCGTATCACACTAGGATAGCACAGGATGCCCATGATACAGTCCAGGCAACCCCCCACCATCAGGTGTACCAGGTTCTGAAACAAGGCCGTATCACACTAGGATAGCACAGGATGCCCATGATACAGTCCAGGCAACCCCCCACCATCAGGTGTACCAGGTTCTGTAACAAGGCCGTATCACACTAGGATAGCACAGGATGCCCATGATACAGTCCAGGCAACCCCCCACCATCAGGTGTACCAGGTTCTGTAACAAGGCCGTATCACACTAGGATAGCACAGGATGCCCATGATAGTCCAGGCAACCCCCCCACCATCAGGTGCACCAGGTTCTGAAACAAGGCCGTATCACACTAGGATAGCACAGGATGCCCATGATACAGTCCAGGCAACCCCCCACCATCAGGTGTACCAGGTTCTGAAACAAGGCCGTATTACACTAGGATAGCACAGGATTCCCATGACATAAAAGACATAATAAAAATATAACGAGACGTTTCGACCGAGGACTTGCTCACTCGAGAGAAGAATGGCTACTGCAACTACTCTAGTCAAATAAACAACTAAAATAAACTAGACTATCAGTATTATCTGCGCATATATCCTAGGATCCCGCCCACCTTCCCCTGCTTCACTCCATACCTCGAATCGCCGGCTCGAGCCGGGTACCCCTCGCGGCTGGCTCGACCGGCGATTCGAGGTATGGAGTGAGGTAGGGGAAGGTGGGTGGGATCCTAGGACCACAGATTCATTGCAATGCACTATAGGATAGCACAAGATGCCTAGGACCATATTGCTTGCATGGCTATCACATGAGACAGGGCCGCATCACACTAGGATAGCCTAGCATCACGTTGCTTGCATGGCTATCACATGAGACAGGGCCGCATCACACTAGGATAGCCTAGCATCACGTTGTTTGCATGGCCATCACATGAGACAGGGCCGCATCACACTAGGATAGCCTAGCATCACGTTGCTTGCATGGCTATCACATGAGACAGGGCCGCATCACACTAGGATAGCCTAGCACGCCTAGCATCACGTTGCTTGCATGGCTATCACATGAGACAGGGCCGCATCACACTAGGATAGCCTAGCACGCCTAGCATCACGTTGCTTGCATGGCTATCACATGAGACAGGGCCGCATCACACTAGGATAGCCTAGCACGCCTAGCATCACGTTGCTTGCATGGCTATCACATGAGACAGGGCCGCATCACACTAGGATAGCCTAGCATCACGTTGCTTTCATGGCTATCACATGAGACAGGGCCGCATCACACTAGGATAGCCTAGCACGCCTAGCATCACGTTGCTTGCATGTCTATCACATGAGACAGGGCCGTAGCACACTAGGATAGCCTAGCACGCCTAGCATCACGTTGCTTGCATGGCTATCACATGAGACAGGGCCGCATCACACTAGGATAGCCTAGCACGCCTAGCATCACGTTGCTTGCATGGCTATCACATGAGACAGGGCCGTATCACACTAGGATAGCCTAGCACGCCTAGCATCACGTTGCTTGCATGGCTATCACATGAGACAGGGCCGTATCACACTAGGATAGCCTAGCACGCCTAGCATCACGTAGCTTGCATGGCTATCACATGAGACAGGGCCGTATCACACTAGGATAGCCTAGCACGCCTAGCATCACGTTGCTTGCATGGCTATCACATGAGACAGGGCCGTATCACACTAGGATAGCCTAGCACGCCTAGCATCACGTAGCTTGCATGGCTATCACATGAGACAGGGCCGTATCACACTAGGATAGCCTAGCACGCCTAGCATCACGTTGCTTGCATGGCTATCACATGAGAGGGCCGCATCACACTAGGATAGCCTAGCACGCCTAGCATCACGTAGCTTGCATGGCTATCACATGAGACAGGGCCGTATCACACTAGGATAGCCTAGCACGCCTAGCATCACGTAGCTTGCATGGCTATCACATGAGACAGGGCCGTATCACACTAGGATAGCCTAGCACGCCTAGCATCACGTTGCTTGCATGGCTATCACATGAGACAGGGCCGTATCACACTAGGATAGCCTAGCACGCCTAGCATCACGTAGCTTGCATGGCTATCACATGAGACAGGGCCGCATCACACTAGGATAGCCTAGCACGCCTAGCATCACGTAGCTTGCATGGCTATCACATGAGACAGGGCCGTATCACACTAGGATAGCCTAGCACGCCTAGCATCACGTTGCTTGCATGGCTATCACATGAGACAGGGCCGTATCACACTAGGATAGCCTAGCACGCCTAGCATCACGTTGCTTGCATGGCTATCACATGAGACAGGGCCGTATCACACTAGGATAGCCTAGCACGCCTAGCATCACGTAGCTTGCATGGCTATCACATGAGACAGGGCCGTATCACACTAGGATAGCCTAGCACGCCTAGCATCACGTTGCTTGCATGGGTATCACATGAGACAGGGCCGTATCACACTAGGATAGCCTAGCACGCCTAGCATCACGTAGCTTGCATGGCTATCACATGAGACAGGGCCGTATCACACTAGGATAGCCTAGCACGCCTAGCATCACGTTGCTTGCATGGCTATCACATGAGACAGGGCCGTATCACACTAGGATAGCCTAGCACGCCTAGCATCACGTTGCTTGCATGGCTATCACATGAGACAGGGCCGCATCACACTAGGATAGCCTAGCACGCCTAGCATCACGTTGCTTGCATGGCTATCACATGAGACAGGGCCGTATCACACTAGGATAGCCTAGCACGCCTAGCATCACGTAGCTTGCATGGCTATCACATGAGACAGGGCCGTATCACACTAGGATAGCCTAGCACGCCTAGCATCACGTAGCTTGCATGGCTATCACATGAGACAGGGCCGTATCACACTAGGATAGCCTAGCACGCCTAGCATCACGTTGCTTGCATGGCTATCACATGAGACAGGGCCGTATCACACTAGGATAGTCTAGCACGCCTAGCATCACGTTGCTTGCATGGCTATCACATGAGACAGGGCCGTATCACACTAGGATAGCCTAGCACGCCTAGCATCACGTTGCTTGCATGGCTATCACATGAGACAGGGCCGTATCACACTAGGATAGCCTAGCACGCCTACCATCACGTTGCTTGCATGGCTATCACATGAGACAGGGCCGTATCACACTAGGATAGCCTAGCACGCCTAGCATCACGTTGCTTGCATGGCTATCACATGAGACAGGGCCGCATCACACTAGGATAGCCTAGCACGCCTAGCATCACGTTTCTTGCATGGCTATCACATGAGACAGGGCCGTATCACACTAGGATAGCCTAGCATCACGTTGCTTGCATGGCTATCACATGAGACAGGGCCGCATCACACTAGGATAGCCTAGCATCACGTTGCTTTCATGGCTATCACATGAGACAGGGCCGCATCACACTAGGATAGCCTAGCACGCCTAGCATCACGTTGCTTGCATGGCTATCACATGAGACAGGGCCGTATCACACTAGGATAGCCTAGCATCACGTTGCTTGCATGGCTATCACATGAGACAGGGCCGTATCACACTAGGATAGCCTAGCATCACGTTGCTTGCATGGCTATCACATGAGACAGGGCCGCATCACACTAGGATAGCCTAGCACGCCTAGCATCACGTTGCTTGCATGGCTATCACATGAGACATGGCCGTATCACACTAGGATAGCCTAGCATCACGTTGCTTGCATGGCTATCACATGAGACAGGGCCGTATCACACTAGGATAGCCTAGCATCACGTAGCTTGCATGGCTATCACATGAGACAGGGCCGCATCACACTAGGATAGCCTAGCACGCCTAGCATCACGTTGCTTGCATGGCTTTCACATGAGACAGGGCCGTATCACACTAGGATAGCCTAGCACGCCTAGCATCACGTTGCTTGCATGGCTATCACATGAGACAGGGCCGCATCACACTAGGATAGCCTAGCACGCCTAGCATCACGTTGCTTGCATGGCTATCACATGAGACAGGGCCGCATCACACTAGGATAGCCTAGCACGCCTAGCATCACGTTGCTTACATGGCTATCACATGAGACAGGGCCGTATCACACTAGGATAGCCTAGCACGCCTAGCATCACGTTGCTTGCATGGCTATCACATGAGACAGGGCCGTATCACACTAGGATAGCCTAGCACGCCTAGCATCACGTTGCTTGCATTGCTATCACATGAGACAGGGCCGTATCACACTAGGATAGCCTAGCACGCCTGGCATCACGTTGCTTGCATGGCTATCACATGAGACAGGGCCGTATCACACTAGGATAGCCTAGCACGCCTAGCATCACGTTGCTTGCATGGCTATCACATGAGACAGGGCCGTATCACACTAGAATAGCCTAGCCAGCCTAGCATCACGTTCCTTGCATGGCTATCACATGAGACAGGGCCGCATCACACTAGGATAGCCTAGCATCACGTAGCTTGCATGGCTATCACATGAGACAGGGCCGTATCACACTAGGATTGCCTAGCACGCCTAGCATCACGTAGCTTGCATGGCTATCACATGAGACAGGGCCGCATCACACAAGGATAGCCTAGCACGCCTAGCATCACGTTGCTTGCATGGCTATCACATGGGACAGGGCCGCATCACACTAGGATAGCCTAGCACGCCTAGCATCACGTTGCTTGCATGGCTATCACATGAGACAGGGCCGCATCACACTAGGATAGCCTAGCATCACGTTGCTTGCATGGCTATCACATGAGACAGGGCCGCATCACACTAGGATAGCCTAGCATCACGTTGCTTGCATGGCTATCACATGGGACAGGGCCGCATCATACCAGGATAGCCTAGCACGCCTAGCATCACGTTGCTTGCATGGCTATCACATGAGACAGGGCCGCATCACACTAGGATAGCCTAGCACGCCTAGCATCACGTTGCTTGCATGGCTATCACATGAGACAGGGCTCTCGTACTGATACTCACGTATAGCTTGTGCGGCTCATCGAACACGTACAACACCAGCAGGCCCGTTATGATGATCACGTGTGTATAGATTGCGACGGGTAACAGTTCGTAGCCCCCTTCGCCGCCACTCACTCTCTGGGGGGCGCTGAAGATTGATGCCACGATCAGTATTATCTGCGCATATAAAGATCCCAATAGTGCGAGGTCTGCGGTGCTTACGGGCCCCGCGACCCAGGGGCCTCCTCGAAAATCACTGATTTGTAATAATTGGTGGTATATGAACGTATTTAGAAATTTTGCATGTTATCTTTCCTTTGACTTGTCGACAAGAGCTGTTGTAAAGCCTTGAATTGTGATTGATTCTGTCCGGCCTTTTCTGTTTTTTGTTTTCTACCGTCAGTAGATTGGTGGTTTCAGTTCACAACTTTCAACCGAGCCATATTCCCTAAAACTGTGCTGTACTCTCCATAACTAAGTGCTGTGAGTCTACTTTCTTTCGGGGTAACTATCGAGTAATTTATTTGAGCGATAGAATTTGAAGATGGTGTTATTTATTTGAATTGTAAACGAAAGTACGCTTACGTGATTCTAGCCTAACCTAGGTCATAGCGCGCTCTAGGCCGTTGTCAAAACCCTACCCAATAATCTTCTCCCTTAGCCTATACGTGGGATGTAAGACAGTTGGGCAAAGTCACTTTCAGTGTATTTCACTCTGGTAGGCCTTACGTTGGTATCATGGTGACAATGCGAACAACCGCTGTTTTAGATCATTGAAAAGGGTTATTTTGAATGTTGTAGCAGATACCAAACCTTATTTGGGTTCATGTTAAACATGAATTTGTATATTAGTAAGTGTTTCAAGTACTTTTGAGGACTGCATTTGTGCAAATATGCCGAGGACCCAATTGGGAGAATCACCAGTAAATGTTTATTAACAATTTTGACAGAACGGAGTGCATGACGAGAGAATAGAATGAAGCCTGTCTCTACTGGTTTACCAGGTCTAGCATGATGGCCTGACAAGCCAACGGTGAGCATATGATAAGAAGACCCTGGGCCCTGACCTATACCGTATTCATTGTGGAACGGAATCAGTAAGTAAAACAAAGGTTTCTTACCCATACTGTGAACATGAGAATAAATGTAATATCTTTGAACAAATCCTTGATACTGTTCACCATTTTAAGCTTTTGAAAAGATACGTTTTCTTATTAAACAGGCTGAAATTCCAACACCGACCAAACACGATTTTCGCTGAAGCCACAACAATTAAATGTAAACAAGAAACATAATATCAAAGTGACGGGACGATTTAGCATTACAAAGGCGGCGACATGAAAACAGCGTTGCCACGTGGAGCGGTTCTTTTTTAGGTCCCTAGCTGCCAAGGTCTACTAGATCGCTTGTAGCGCGCGCGCAGGCTTCGCAATTACTCCGCTAGGAGTAAATCCAGTAGACCTTGCCTAGCTGCGCAATCCTTCGAGATGATGTGGAAGAAGGCAGTGAGCCAATCACCGCCTTGCATTCGCCTACTGTAACGACAAAAAGCATGCGTTAAAAAACAATTCTATGTATTTAAACGCATCGGGGGACGCTCGTTTCAAACGTTGGACAGAGTTTATAGCTATTTAAGAAGCTCTTTGAAGAAGAGCGACTTGAAAATCTTACAGTACTGTGCTCTGCAGAGACTAGGGTGTGCATTCGTCCCGTTTTTTACGGGTCTGTCCCGGTGTTCACACAACTTTTTACGTGACGGGTGACGCCAATCGTAAACTAGGCTTTAAGCCTAGTTTACGATTGGCGTCAACTTGAATCGTCAACCGGTAATAAATTCACGTTAACGTTTTTGATTCACGATTCGACGGCAACTGAAGCTGCGTCGGTACTCATCGGTGAACTTCGTTGATCTTCGGCCATCTCTACACGTTGTTCCCGTGGTTGTGATGCAAGGTCCTCTTGATCTCCGCTAGGCGGAGATCAAGAGGACCTTGTTGTGATGTAGAGCAAACAAAAGCTGGTTTGTGGTTGTCATTCAGAGGTTATTATTTGTGGGCGTTTGGTCTTTAAACAACATTATGACAGAGGAGGAGAATTATCAACAAAATCAAAAGAAGAAAATGCTTTCTTTGGAAAACGAACTGATATTTCTTTGGAACCTCTTTGGTGACATGTGAATGCGCATGCGCGAGCGTCAAACGTTAACGCCAATCGTCAAAGTTGGAATGAGTTGAACTTTGACGTTGACGGTTCAAGTTGACGGTTGACGCATTTCAGCAATCATGAATGCTTCCATATGAAAATATACAGGTTTATCAAGGTGTTGAAGTTGAAGTAAGCGTTGACGCCAATCGTGCTCTAGACTTTAGCCTTTATTGTCCCGTTTTTTGTAAATGTACCGATTTCATTTGTAGCTCTTGGCTCTCCCTTGAAAATCTCGTCTCAAACGCTTTAAATCTTTCATAAAAATGTTTATCTTAAATGTAAATAATCTGTAAAAACCGCACGAATCAAAAAAGAAAGTTACATTTCAAATTTTAATTCGATAACTCACTCAAGGTAATACTTCAATGCTTGCTCATATCGTAGTAAATGCTGTCTAGAGGATAAAAATATCTCCAAAAAATTTCGCTTTTGGTGGCTGGAGCTCTGCTCCGGACCCCTTCCGTCCCGTGCAACTGCAAGCTACCATTCTCTTTTTTTAATTTAACAAACATGGACACCCTATCAGATTTCTGACCTTGTAAGTATGGTAAGCAAATTGAATGCTTTGCCAATGCGATTGAAACTATATTTTTTTTATTCTGTGTAAATATATTCGTTTAAATGTAAAATGTAATTTGAATGACATAATGTGCCCAAATTTCTCAGCGCCTCCTGCCCTAAATAACGTAAACGCGCCTCTGACCGGACTCAGATTATATCCCGACACCTAGGATCGCTCACCAAAGATGTGTCAAGGCCATTCCAGACCAAATACTCGACCAGCTGCCCCGCGCTGAGGACGCCGTCGACGAGGGTGACGCCGCCCACGCTCCTGACCGCTGCAACGGGAGGGAGCAACGCTTGTTACTCACCCACCCTCGCCCGGCCGTCCCCTCCCGACCAGCTGCCCCGCGCTGAGGACGCCGTCGACGAGGGTGACGCCGCCCACGCTCCTGACCGCTGTAACGGGAGGGAGCAACGCTTCTTACTCACCCACCCTCGCCCGGCCGTCACCTCCCGACCAGCTGCCCCGCGCTGAGGACGCCGTCGACGAGGGTGACGCCGCCCACGCTCCTGACCGCTGTAACGGGAGGGAGCAACGCTTCTTACTCCCCCACCCTCGCCCGGCCGTCACCTCCCGACCAGCTGCCCCGCGCTGAGGACGCCGTCGACGAGGGTGACGCCGCCCCCGCTCCTGACCGCTGTAACGGGAGGGAGCAACGCTTCTTACTCACCCACCCTCGCCCGGCCGTCCCCTCCCGACCAGCTGCCCCGCGCTGAGGACGCCGTCAACGAGGGTGACGCCGCCCACGCTCCTGACCGCTGCAACGGGAGGGAGCAACGCTTCTTACTCACCCCCCCTCGCCCGGCCGTCACCTCCCGACCAGCTGCCCCGCGCTGAGGACGCCGTCGACGAGGGTGACGCCGCCCACTCTCCTGACCGCTGTAACGGGAGGGAGCAACGCTTCTTACTCACCCACCCCCGCCCGGCCGTCACGTCACGACCAGCTGCCCCGCGCTGAGGACGCCGTCGACGAGGGTGACGCCGCCCACGCTCCTGACCGCTGCAACGGGAGGGAGCAACGCTTCTTACTCACCCACCCCCGCCCGGCCGTCACGTCACGACCAGCTGCCCCGCGCTGAGGACGCCGTCGACGAGGGTGACGCCGCCCCCGCTCCTGACCGCTGCAACGGGAGGGAGCAACGCTTCTTACTCACCCACCCCCGCCCGGCCGTCACGTCACGACCAGCTGCCCCGCGCTGAGGACGCCGTCGACGAGGGTGACGCCGCCCACGCTCCTGACCGCTGTAACGGGAGGGAGCAACGCTTCTTACTCACCCACCCTCGCCCGGCCGTCACCTCCCGACCAGCTGCCCCGCGCTGAGGACGCCGTCGACGAGGGTGACGCCGCCCACGCTCCTGACCGCTGCAACGGGAGGGAGCAACGCTTCTTACTCACCCCCCCTCGCCCGGCCGTCCCCTCCCGACCAGCTGCCCCGCGCTGAGGACGCCGTCGACAAGGGTGACGCCGCCCACGCTCCTGACCGCTGTAACGGGAGGGAGCAACGCTTCTTACTCACCCACCCTCGCCCGGCCGTCACCTCCCGACCAGCCACCCCGCGCTGAGGACGCCGTCGACGAGGGTGACGCCGCCCACGCTCCTGACCGCTGCAACGGGAGGGAGCAACGCTTCTTACTCACCCACCCTCGCCCGGCCGTCACCTCACGACCAGCTGCCCCGCGCTGAGGACGCCGTCGACGAGGGGGACGCCGTCCCCGCTCCTGACCGCTGTAACGGGAGGGAGCTACGCTTCTTACTCACCCACCCCCGCCCGGCCGTCACCTCCCGACCAGCTGCCCCGCGCTGAGGACGCCGTCGACGAGGGTGACGCCGCCCACGCTCCTGACCGCTGCAACGGGAGGGAGCAACGCTTCTTACTCACCCACCCTCGCCCGGCCGTCACCTCCCGACCAGCTGCCCCGCGCTGAGGACGCCGTCAACGAGGGTGACGCCGCCCACGCTCCTGACCGCTGCAACGGGAGGGCGCAACGCTTCTTACTCACCCACCCTAGCCCGGCCGTCACCTCCCGACCAGCTGCCCCGCGCTGAGGACGCCGTCGACGAGGGTGACGCCACCCCCGCTCCTGACCGCTGCAACGGGAGGGAGCAACGCTTCTTACTCACTCACCCTCGCCCGGCCGTCGCGTCACGACCAGCTGCCCCGCGCTGAGGACGCCGTCGACGAGGGTGACGCCACCCCCGCTCCTGACCGCTGCAACGGGAGGGAGCAACGCTTCTTACTCACTCACCCTCGCCCGGCCGTCACCTCCCGACCAGCTGCCCCGCGCTGAGGACGCCGTCGACGAGGGTGACGCCGCCCACGCTGCTGACCGCTGCAACGGGAGGGAGCAACGCTTCTTACTCACCCACCCCCGCCCGGCCGTCGCGTCACGACCAGCTGCCCCGCGCTGAGGACGCCGTCGACGAGGGTGACGCCGCCCACGCTCCTGACCGCTGTAACGGGAGGAGCAACGCTTCTTACTCCCCCACCCTCGCCCGGCCGTCGCGTCACGACCAGCTGCCCCGCGCTGAGGACGCCGTCGACGAGGGTGACGCCGCCCACGCTCCTGACCGCTGTAACGGGAGGAGCAACGCTTCTTACTCACCCACCCTCGCCCGGCCGTCGCGTCACGACCAGCTGCCCCGCGCTGAGGACGCCGTCGACGAGGGTGACGCCGCCCACGCTCCTGACCGCTGCAACGGGAGGGAGCAACGCTTCTTACTCACCCACCCTCGCCCGGCCGTCACCTCCCGACCAGCTGCCCCGCGCTGAGGACGCCGTCAACGAGGGTGACGCCGCCCACGCTCCTGACCGCTGCAACGGGAGGGCGCAACGCTTCTTACTCACCCACCCTAGCCCGGCCGTCACCTCCAGACCAGCTGCCCCGCGCTGAGGACGCCGTCGACGAGGGTGACGCCACCCCCGCTCCTGACCGCTGCAACGGGAGGGAGCAACGCTTCTTACTCACTCACCCTCGCCCGGCCGTCACCTCCCGACCAGCTGCCCCGCGCTGAGGACGCCGTCGACGAGGGTGACGCCACCCCCGCTCCTGACCGCTGCAACGGGAGGGAGCTACGCTTCTTACTCACCCACCCCCGCCCGGCCGTCACCTCCCGACCAGCTGCCCCGCGCTGAGGACGCCGTCGACGAGGGGGACGCCGTCTCCGCTCCTGACCGCTGTAACGGGAGGGAGCTACGCTTCTTACTCACCCACCCCCGCCCGGCCGTCACCTCCCGACCAGCTGCCCCGCGCTGAGGACGCCGTCGACGAGGGTGACGCCGCCCACGCTCCTGACCGCTGCAACGGGAGGGAGCAACGCTTCTTACTCACCCACCCTCGCCCGGCCGTCACCTCCCGACCAGCTGCCCCGCGCTGAGGACGCCGTCAACGAGGGTGACGCCGCCCACGCTCCTGACCGCTGCAACGGGAGGGCGCAACGCTTCTTACTCACCCACCCTAGCCCGGCCGTCACCTCCCGACCAGCTGCCCCGCGCTGAGGACGCCGTCGACGAGGGTGACGCCACCCCCGCTCCTGACCGCTGCAACGGGAGGGAGCAACGCTTCTTACTCACTCACCCTCGCCCGGCCGTCGCGTCACGACCAGCTGCCCCGCGCTGAGGACGCCGTCGACGAGGGTGACGCCGCCCCCGCTCCTGACCGCTGCAACGGGAGGGAGCAACGCTTCTTACTCACTCGCCCTCGCCCGGCCGTCACCTCCCGACCAGCTGCCCCGCGCTGAGGACGCCGTCGACGAGGGTGACGCCACCCCCGCTCCTGACCGCTGCAACGGGAGGGAGCAACGCTTCTTACTCACTCACCCTCGCCCGGCCGTCACCTCCCGACCAGCTGCCCCGCACTGAGGACGCCGTCGACGAGGGTGACGCCGCCCCCGCTCCTGACCGCTGCAACGGGAGGGAGCAACGCTTCTTACTCACTCACCCTCGCCCGGCCGTCACCTCCCGACCAGCTGCCCCGCGCTGAGGACGCCGTCGACGAGGGTGACGCCGCCCACGCTGCTGACCGCTGCAACGGGAGGGAGCAACGCTTCTTACTCACCCACCCCCGCCCGGCCGTCGCGTCACGACCAGCTGCCCCGCGCTGAGGACGCCGTCGACGAGGGTGACGCCGCCCACGCTCCTGACCGCTGTAACGGGAGGAGCAACGCTTCTTACTCCCCCACCCTCGCCCGGCCGTCGCGTCACGACCAGCTGCCCCGCGCTGAGGACGCCGTCGACGAGGGTGACGCCGCCCACGCTCCTGACCGCTGTAACGGGAGGAGCAACGCTTCTTACTCACCCACCCTCGCCCGGCCGTCGCGTCACGACCAGCTGCCCCGCGCTGAGGACGCCGTCGACGAGGGTGACGCCGCCCACGCTCCTGACCGCTGCAACGGGAGGGAGCAACGCTTCTTACTCACCCACCCTCGCCCGGCCGTCACCTCCCGACCAGCTGCCCCGCGCTGAGGACGCCGTCAACGAGGGTGACGCCGCCCACGCTCCTGACCGCTGCAACGGGAGGGAGCAACGCTTCTTACTCACCCACCCTAGCCCGGCCGTCACCTCCAGACCAGCTGCCCCGCGCTGAGGACGCCGTCGACGAGGGTGACGCCACCCCCGCTCCTGACCGCTGCAACGGGAGGGAGCAACGCTTCTTACTCACTCACCCTCGCCCGGCCGTCACCTCCCGACCAGCTGCCCCGCGCTGAGGACGCCGTCGACGAGGGTGACGCCACCCCCGCTCCTGACCGCTGCAACGGGAGGGAGCAACGCTTCTTACTCACCCACCCTCGCCCGGCCGTCACCTCCCGACCAGCTGCCCCGCGCTGAGGACGCCGTCGACGAGGGTGACGCCGCCCACGCTGCTGACCGCGGCAACGGGAGGGAGCAACGCTTCTTACTCACTCACCCTCGCCCGGCCGTCGCGTCACGACCAGCTGCCCCGCGCTGAGGACGCCGTCGACGAGGGTGACGCCACCCCCGCTCCTGACCGCTGCAACGGGAGGGAGCAACGCTTCTTACTCACTCACCCTCGCCCGGCCGTCACCTCCCGACCAGCTGCCCCGCGCTGAGAACGCCGTCGACGAGGGTGACGCCACCCCCGCTCCTGACCGCTGCAACGGGAGGGAGCAACGCTTCTTACTCACTCACCCTCGCCCGGCCGTCGCGTCACGACCAGCTGCCCCGCGCTGAGGACGCCGTCGACGAGGGTGACGCCACCCCCGCTCCTGACCGCTGCAACGGGAGGGAGCAACGCTTCTTACTCACTCACCCTCGCCCGGCCGTCACCTCCCGACCAGCTGCCCCGCGCTGAGGACGCCGTCGACGAGGGTGACGCCGCCCCCACTCCTGACCGCTGCAACGGGAGGGAGCAACGCTTCTTGCTCACCCACCCTCGCCCGGCCGTCACCTCCCGACCAGCTGCCCCGCGCTGAGGACGCCGTCGACGAGGGTGACGCCGCCCACGCTCCTGACCGCTGTAACGGGAGGAGCAACGCTTCTTACTCACCCACCCCCGCCCGCCCGTCGCGTCACGACCAGCTGCCCCGCGCTGAGGACGCCGTCGACGAGGGTGACGCCGCCCACGCTCCTGACCGCTGCAACGGGAGGGAGCAACGCTTCTTACTCACCCACCCTCGCCCGGCCGTCACCTCCCGACCAGCTGCCCCGCGCTGAGGACGCCGTCGACGAGGGTGACGCCGCCCACGCTCCTGACCGCTGTAACGGGAGGAGCAACGCTTCTTACTCACCCACCCTCGCCCGGCCGTCGCGTCACGACCAGCTGCCCCGCGCTGAGGACGCCGTCGACGAGGGTGACGCCGCCCCCGCTCCTGACCGCTGCAACGGGAGGGAGCAACGCTTCTTACTCACCCACCCCCGCCCGGCCGTCACGTCACGATCAGCTGCCCCGCGCTGAGGACGCCGTCGACGAGGGTGACGCCGCCCACGCTCCTGACCGCTGTAACGGGAGGGAGCAACGCGTCTTACTCACCCCCCCTCGCCCGGCCGTCACCTCCCGACCAGCTGCCCCGCACTGAGGACGCCGTCGACGAGGGTGACGCCGCCCACGCTCCTGACCGCTGTAACGGGAGGGAGCAACGCTTCTTACTCACCCACCCCCGCCCGGCCGTCACCTCCCGACCAGCTGCCCCGCGCTGAGGACGCCGTCGACGAGGGTGACGCCGCCCACGCTCTTACCGCTGCAACGGGAGGGAGCAACGCTTCTTACTCACCCACCCCCGCCCGGCCGTCACCTCCCGACCAGCTGCCCCGCGCTGAGGACGCCGTCGACGAGGGTGACGCCGCCCCCGCTCCTGACCGCTGCAACGGGAGGGAGCAACGCTTCTTACTCACCCACCCCCGCCCGGCCGTCACCTCCCGACCAGCTGCCCCGCGCTGAGGACGCCGTCGACGAGGGTGACGCCGCCCACGCTCCTGACCGCTGCAACGGGAGGGAGCAACGCTTCTTACTCACCCACCCCCGCCCGGCCGTCACCTCCCGACCAGCTGCCCCGCGCTGAGGACGCCGTCGACGAGGGTGACGCCGCCCACACTCTGACCGCTGTAACGGGAGGGAGCAACGCTTCTTACTCACCCACCCCCGACCGGCCGTCACCTCCCGACCAGCTGCCCCGCGCTGAGGACGCCGTCGACGAGGGTGACACCGCCCCCGCTCCTGACCGCTGCAACGGGAGGGAGCAACGCTTCTTACTCACCCACCCTCGCCCGGCCGTCACCTCCCGACCAGCTGCCCCGCGCTGAGGACGCCGTCGACGAGGGTGACGCCGCCCATCAGACATCACATCAGACGCTCTTGACCCTGCGACTCTCGTCTGAGGGATATCCGCCTTTTAATTGCTCCATTGTGTTGAACCTGTAGGTCATGAAGAATCTACTGGTCGGTGTTTCCCCATATTTTATTTAGATAGGTACGATGTGTATTTATGAGTGAATAAGCTAGAATTAAGTTGTTTTCTGCATAATTCCAATAAAAGGAGATTTTATTTTGCATAAGTACTAAACATTTTCTGTCCATCGCAACAACTGTCCACATTAAAAATGTCCCACGTTCGTGATTAATTGAACTTCTTTCAGTTCTGTGTCAAGAATGATTGATTTATCATGGGTTCTGTTTGTTTGGGGTGAAGATATTTTAATGATGTTAGTTTTATTAGCGTTTAAGGTTAATTGAGTAAATCTCAAGAATTTAGCTGTTACGTTAAGATCAAGTTGCACGTCGTTAATAATATCGTTAATTCTTTTTCAATAGTAAAGAAGAATAGTATCATCAGCGCAATGTTGGATAATCCCGTAGAGTTAAAGTTTACATAGTACATTGATATATATATATATTGTTAAAATTATAAATACCACGGGTTGTTACGTCACGTTTACTGCACTTACTTGTCATATTAGTCAGTGACATAGTGTACCGAGGACAGAGCACATACGTTGCTCAGAAACGTCGACTTATATGCCAAGTAAGTGCAGTAAACGTGTAGTAACAACCCGTGGTATTTATAATTTTAACAATATTAATAGTCACGAAAGTCTTAGTTCAGTAATATATATTTATTATTTATTTATTTATTTTATTGAAATTAAGGCCATTGCAGGGCACATTGCCCTCTTAAGCCTGGTACAGAAATTATGACATACAAATTGAAAGACATATAGAAACAAAATATATATATATATATACATATATATATCAAATTATAGTGGTCCTAGAATAGATCCCTGAGGGACACCAATGTCTATATAACATAATGTGCTAAATGCACCATTTAAGAACACTAACTGCTTCCTACTTATAAAGTGCACGACCATGTCTCTAATCCCAAAATGTTCTAGTTTTTTGAAAAGTATATCTCTGTCAACCGTATAAAACGCCTAACACCCCGTTCACACTACGTTTCGTAACCGAAGTTAAGATAACTGAGCTTATTTTTGATCACGTGACTTTTATTTTAAGTTGGATCAAATTCGTTTCTGTTCACACTTGCACCATGGAGTTGGTGCTATAGGCCGGACGCCGTAACAAAGAAGGTTGTGTCGTCACAACTAATTACTCTGGCCGGCGTAGTGATATGTGGACGTTTACGCAGTGCTCATCCGCGCACTATACCTGTCGGAAAGAAAATACACTGATCGGCAAGGCGGTGTTAGAAAATACTAGCTTTGGTAGGCCGTGACTTAAAAATACTACCATCAAGAAAGCTTTGACTTCTGTGTGTTCTTTGTCATTTGGTGGTTTGTTGTCTTTATTGCCGTTTCGTGTTTGACAGGAGTTGAGTTCACGGGGGGAAACATGGCGGCGTTTTTTCCATAACATGTGACGCCCGTGTTCAGCTGATTTACCCTGTAATATTATTTATGAAAATTTATTACCGATATCAAGAAACATTGACACTGAAAACATCACTCGGGATCTTTCAGAGTGGTCATATGCGTTCCCTGTGCCTTTAGGGTACGGCAATATGCAGACAGACAAAGCAATGGGGCTTTGCACGCAAAGCTTGACGTAGAATGCGCCACCACCGTCCAAGCCCAAATCCATGACCTGCTGGATGGGTAAATCAGCGCGGACAAGGTCTACTTGACCCATCCAACAGGCTGTGATGACAGCATTTTGCCAAAGACATTGGAATAGAAGTAGCGCCACCATAGTTCGAGCTCAAGTCCAGAGCCTCCTGGATGGGTAAATCAGCCCTTTTTCATGGCTTAGTTCAAGGTCTACTGGATTTACTCCTAGCGGAGTAGACCTTGTCTGAGGGCTGGCACTACGCTGGCGCTGCGAGCGGGAGAATGTGGCAGTGCAAAGCCCCATTGACAAAGGTAGGTCGTCCGTAGCCGTAGCTGTTCCTTCTTCATACCTTCATGCCTAGCATGATGGGACGGAACTACTTTAAATTTTCCCAAACATAATTAAGTAGTTGTTAATTTATAAGGGACTATAATAAATTAGATAATAAAAAACTAAAGTTTATTTCTGCATAATTAAACCGCAAACACATACCAAGAGGGAGAAAAATAGCATTTAATCCAGGGCCCATGTCCACCAACCTATGAAATAACAATACATGTTTACTTCTGGTAAGGCAATGAGTAGTAGTCTACATTTAAGTTGGTATTACAAAGTGTGAGGTCACTTGCTATTACATCATCCGTGACGACAACACCTTCTTTGTTACGGCGTCCGGCCTATATTATAAATCCATGCTTGCACGATGTTAACTGAGATCAGCGACGTCACAACAAGCCTTTTACACGTAGAATATTCATGTATTCATGTTCACAAGGCAGTGCATTTCATTCTGTCATGGCCGACGATGTTTACCTGTCAGTTGTCTAATCGTCTTCTTAGTTTCGTAAAATCTATTTTTCTTCTGTTTCAATGGAAGGTATTGCGTGTACATGCTTTATTACTCTTCCTTTTACGTCATCGAGTAATACAAAGTAATAAGGAGGACATAACCTCAATGACCACTGCCTGTATTACTTTACATGGCGGCGACCGGGCTATGACCTTGAAGTTAGCGCAGTTGTAGGAACGTAGTTACCCCACTAACTGTAGTTAAGCCTAACTGCGTTCCGTTCACATAGCCTTGGTAACTGGAGTTAGCGTGGTAACTACAGTTAAGGACTGTAATGTGATGACTTTAATATTAGAGCTACTGTGCTCTCATGGTTATCGATGCTTTTGCGAACCTTGGTAATAGAATCAGTGGCTGTTGATGCTGTGATTTAGGATTCACGTAAACCATACTGACCTTTTGACTACCCGATTTATAGATAGGTGTAACTTGAGCAATTTTTCTATTTGTGTTACAAGTATGCGGTGATAACTTATAGGATGGCAGGTGGTTGCAGTGTGGGTTTTACGATTGGTTACATCAGTAAATCAATGGTCAGTTAGTGTAAATGTAGGCCCTTGTACTCGACTGGGTGTATCATTAAAAGTGGAGCAAAACCATAGTTGTGACAACTGAGTTGGACTTGGACATCTAGATTAAAGTCGCCTATTATAAGGGTATTACAACTTACAATGCATGTATTTATCTAGCGTAGGCATACTATCGAGGTCACTAAAAAAGGTTAGAAGATTATTACAATGGTTGTTGGGAGAGCCATAAAAACCACCGATAGTAAATTTAGGTACAAAACATCTTCTTGGCTTATCCGTAAGAAGAAGTTGTCAGTGTGTGATTCTATAACGAAATGACAAAGACCTCCACCTCTGCATGTTGCTATGGCCTAGCGACGCACACATGAGGGCCATAGACCTCCACCTCTACATGTTGCTATGGCCTAGCGACGCACACACGAGGGCCATAGAGCTCCACCTCTACATGTTGCTATGGCCTAGCGACGCACACATGAGGGCCATAGACCTCCACCTCTACATGTTGCTATGGCCTAGCGACGCACACACGAGGGCCATAGAGCTCCACCTCTACATGTTGCTATGGCCTAGCGACGCACACATGAGGGCCATAGACCTCCACCTCTACATGTTGCTATGGCCTAGCGACGCACACACGAGGGCCATAGACCTCCACCTCTACATGAAGCTATGGCCTAGCGACGCACACATGAGGGCCATAGACCTCCACCTCTACATGTAGCTATGGCCTAGCGACGCACACACGAGGGCCATAGACCTCCACCTCTACATGTAGCTATGGCCTATAGCGACGCACACATGAGGGCCATAGACCTCCACCTCTACATGTAGCTATGGCCTATAGCGACGCACACATGAGGGCCATAGACCTCCACCTCTACATGTAGCTATGGCCTATAGCGACGCACACACGAGGGCCATAGACCTCCACCTCTACATGTAGCTATGGCCTAGCGACGCACACATGAGGGCCATAGACCTCCACCTCTACATGTAGCCATGGCCTAGCGACGCACACACGAGGGCCATAGACCTCCACCTCTACATGTTGCTATGGCCAAGCGACGCACACATGAGGGCCATAGACCTCCACCTCTACATGTTGCTATGGCCTAGCGACGCACACATGAGGGCCATAGACCTCCACCTCTACATGTTGCTATGGCCTAGCGACGCACACATGAGGGCCATAGACCTCCACCTCTACATGTTGCTATGGCCTAGCGACGCACACACGAGGGCCATAGACCTCCACCTCTACATGTAGCTATGGCCTAGCGACGCACACACGAGGGCCATAGACCTCCACCTCTACATGTTGCTAAGGCCTAGCGACGCACACATGAGGGCCATAGACCTCCACCTCTACATGAAGCTATGGCCACGCGACGCACACATGAGGGCCATAGACCTCCACCTCTGCATGTAGCTATGGTCTAGCGACACACACATGAGGGCCCTAGACCTCCACCTCTACATGTTGATATGGCCTAGCGACGCACACATGACGGCCATAGACCTCCACCTCTACATGTTGCTATGGCCTAGCGACGCACACATGAGGGCCATAGACCTGCACCTCAGCATGTTGCTATGGCCTATAGCGACGCACACACGAGGGCTATAGACCTCCACCTCTGCATGTTGCTATGGCCTATAGCGACGCACACATGAGGGCCATAGAACCTCCACCTCTACATGTTGCTATGGCCTAGCGACGCACACATGAGGGCCATAGACCTCCACCTCTACATGTTGCTATGGCCTAGCGACACACACACGAGGGCAATAGACCTCCACCTCGACATGTTGCTATGGCCTAGTGACGCACACATGAGGGCCATAGACCTCCACCTCTGCATGTTGCTATGGCCTAGCGACGCACACACGAGGGCCAAAGACCTCCACCTCTACATGTTGCTATGGCCTAGCGACGCACACATGAGGGCCATAGACCTCCACCTCTACATGTAGCTATGGCCTAGCGACGCACTCATGAGGGCCATAGACCTCCACCTCTACATGTTGCTATGGCCTAGCGACGCACACACGAGGGCCATAGACCTCCACCTCTACATGTTGCTATGGCCTAGCGACGCACACATGAGGGCCATAGACCTCCACCTCTACATGTTGCTATGGCCTAGCGACGCACACATGAGGGCCATAGACCTGCACCTCAGCATGTTGCTATGGCCTATAGCGACGCACACGAGGGCTATAGACCTCCACCTCTGCATGTTGCTATGGCCTATAGCGACGCACACATGAGGGCCATAGAACCTCCACCTCTACATGTTGCTATGGCCTAGCGACGCACACATGAGGGCCATAGACCTCCACCTCTACATGTTGCTATGGCCTAGCGACGCACACACGAGGGCCATAGACCTCCACCTCGACATGTTGCTATGGCCTAGCGACGCACACATGAGGGCCATAGACCTCCACCTCTACATGTTGCTATGGCCTAGCGACGCACACATGAGGGCCATAGACCTCACCTCTACATGTTGCTATGGCCTAGCGACGCACACACGAGGGCCATAGAGCTCCACCTCTGCATGTTGCTATGGCCTTTAGCGACGCACACACGAGGGCCATAGACCTCCACCTCTACATGTAGCTATGGCCTAGCGACGCACACATGAGGGCCATAGACCTCCACCTCTACATGTTGCTATGGCCTAGCGACGCACACATGAGGGCCATAGACCTCCACCTCTACGTGTAGCTATGGCCTAGCGACGCTCACATGAGGGCCATAGACCTCCACGTCTACATGTAGCTATGGCCTAGCGACGGACACACGAGGGCCATAGACCTCCACCTCTACATGTAGCTATGGCCTAGCGACGCACACATGAGGGCCATAGACCTCCACCTCTACATGTAGCTATGGCCTAGCGACTAACACACGAGGGCCAAAGACCTCCACCTCTACATGTAGCTATGGCCTAGCAACGCACACACGAGGGCCATTGACCTCCACCTCTACATGTTGCTATGGCCTCGCGACGCACACACGAGGGCCAAAGACCTCCACCTCTGCGTGTTGCTATGGCCTATAGCGACGCACACATGAGGGCCATAGACCTCCACCTCTTCATGTTGCTATGGCCTAGCGACGCACACATGAGGGCCATAGACCTCCACCTCTGCATGTTGCTATGGCCTAGCGACGCACACATAAAAGCCATAGACCTCCACCTCTTCATGTTGCTATGGCCTAGCGACGCACACATGAGGGCCATAGACCTCCACCTCTACATGTTGCTATGGCCTAGCGACGCACACATGAGGGCCATAGACCTCCACCTCTGCATGTTGCTATGGCCTAGCGACGCACACACGAGGGCCATAGACCTCCACCGCTACATGTAGCTATGGCCTAGCGACGCACACATGAGGGCCATAGACCTCCACCTCTACATGTTGCTATGGCCTAGCGACGCACACATGAGGGCCATAGACCTCCCCCTCTGCATGTTGCTATGGCCTATAGCGACGCACACATGAGGGCCATAGACCTCAACCTCTGCATGTTGCTATGGCCTAGCGACGCACACACGAGGGCCATAAACCTCCACCTCTGCATGTTGCTATGGCCTAGCGACGCCCACACGAAGGCCATAGACCTCCACCTCTACATGTTGCTATGGCCTAGCGACGCACACATGAGGGCCTTAGACCTCCACCTTTGCATGTTGCTATGGCCTAGCGACGCACACACGAGGGCCATAGACCTCCACCTCTACATGTAGCTATGGCCTAGCGACGCACACACGAGGGCCATAGACCTCATCCTCTACATGTTGCTATGGCCTAGCGACGCAACATGAGGGCCATAGACCTCCAACTCTACATGTTGCTATGGCCTAGCGACGCACACATGAGGGCCATAGACCTCCAACTCTACATGTTGCTATGGCCTAGCGAAGCACACACGAGGGCCATAGACCTCCACCTCTACATGTAGCTATGGCCTAGCGACGCACACACGAGGGCCATAGACCTCCACTTCTACATGTTGCTATGGCATAGCGACGCACACACGAGGGCCATAGACCTCCACCTCTACATGTAGCTATGGCCTAGCGACGCACACATAAGGGCCATAGACCTCCACCTCTACATGTTGCTATGGCCTAGCGACGCACACACGAGGGCCATAGACCTCCACCTCTACATGTAGCTATGGCCTAGCGACGCACACACGAGGGCCATAGACCTCCACCTCTACATGTAGCTATGGCCTAGCGACGCACACATGAGGGCCATAGACCTCCACCTCTATTTGTTGCTATGGCCTATAGCGACGCACACATGAGGGCCATAGACCTCCACCTCTACATGTTGCTATGGCCTAGCGACGCACACACGAGGGCCATAGACCTCCACCTCTACATGTAGCTATGGCCTAGCGACGCACACATGGGGGCCATAGACCTCCACCTCTACATGTAGCTATGGCCTAGCGACGCACACACAAGGGCCATAGACCTCCACCTCTACATGTAGCTATGGCCTATAGCGACGCACACATGAGGGCCATAGACCTCCACCTCTTCATGTAGCTATGGCCTATAGCGACGCACACACGAGGGCCATAGACCTCCACCTCTACATGTAGCTATGGCCTAGCGACGCACACATGAGGGCCATAGACCTCCACCTCTACATGTAGCCATGGCCTAGCGACGCACACACGAGGGCCATAGACCTCCACCTCTACATGTTGCTATGGCCAAGCGACGCACACATGAGGGCCATAGACCTCCACCTCTACATGTTGCTATGGCCTAGCGACGCACACATGAGGGCCATAGACCTCCACCTCTACATGTTGCTATGGCCTAGCGACGCACACATGAGGGCCATAGACCTCCACCTCTACATGTTGCTATGGCCTAGCGACGCACACACGAGGGCCATAGACCTCCACCTCTACATGTAGCTATGGCCTAGCGACGCACACACGAGGGCCATAGACCTCCACCTCTACATGTTGCTATGGCCTAGCGACGCACACACGAGGGCTATAGACCTCCACCTCTACATGTAGCTATGGCCTAGCGACGCACACATGAGGGCCATAGACCTCCACCTCTACATGAAGCTATGGCCACGCGACGCACACATGAGGGCCATAGACCTCCACCTCTGCATGTAGCTATGGTCTAGCGACACACACATGAGGGCCCTAGACCTCCACCTCTACATGTTGCTATGGCCTAGCGACGCACACATGAGGGCCATAGACCTCCACCTCTACATGTTGCTATGGCCTAGCGACGCACACATGAGGGCCATAGACCTGCACCTCAGCATGTTGCTATGGCCTATAGCGACGCACACACGAGGGCTATAGACCTCCACCTCTGCATGTTGCTATGGCCTATAGCGACGCACACATGAGGGCCATAGAACCTCCACCTCTACATGTTGCTATGGCCTAGCGACGCACACATGAGGGCCATAGACCTCCACCTCTACATGTTGCTATGGCCTAGCGACACACACACGAGGGCCATAGACCTCCACCTCGACATGTTGCTATGGCCTAGTGACGCACACATGAGGGCCATAGACCTCCACCTCTGCATGTTGCTATGGCCTAGCGACGCACACACGAGGGCCAAAGACCTCCACCTCTACATGTTGCTATGGCCTAGCGACGCACACATGAGGGCCATAGACCTCCACCTCTACATGTAGCTATGGCCTAGCGACGCACTCATGAGGGCCATAGACCTCCACCTCTACATGTTGCTATGGCCTAGCGACGCACACACGAGGGCCATAGACCTCCACCTCTACATGTTGCTATGGCCTAGCGACGCACACATGAGGGCCATAGACCTCCACCTCTACATGTTGCTATGGCCTAGCGACGCACACATGAGGGCCATAGACCTGCACCTCAGCATGTTGCTATGGCCTATAGCGACGCACACGAGGGCTATAGACCTCCACCTCTGCATGTTGCTATGGCCTATAGCGACGCACACATGAGGGCCATAGAACCTCCACCTCTACATGTTGCTATGGCCTAGCGACGCACACATGAGGGCCATAGACCTCCACCTCTACATGTTGCTATGGCCTAGCGACGCACACACGAGGGCCATAGACCTCCACCTCGACATGTTGCTATGGCCTAGCGACGCACACATGAGGGCCATAGACCTCCACCTCTACATGTTGCTATGGCCTAGCGACGCACACATGAGGGCCATAGACCTCACCTCTACATGTTGCTATGGCCTAGCGACGCACACACGAGGGCCATAGAGCTCCACCTCTGCATGTTGCTATGGCCTTTAGCGACGCACACACGAGGGCCATAGACCTCCACCTCTACATGTAGCTATGGCCTAGCGACGCACACATGAGGGCCATAGACCTCCACCTCTACATGTTGCTATGGCCTAGCGACAAACACATGAGGGCCATAGACCTCTACCTCTACGTGTAGCTATGGCCTAGCGACGCTCACATGAGGGCCATAGACCTCCACGTCTACATGTAGCTATGGCCTAGCGACGGACACACGAGGGCCATAGACCTCCACCTCTACATGTAGCTATGGCCTAGCGACGCACACATGAGGGCCATAGACCTCCACCTCTACATGTAGCTATGGCCTAGCGACTAACACACGAGGGCCAAAGACCTCCACCTCTACATGTAGCTATGGCCTAGCAACGCACACACGAGGGCCATTGACCTCCACCTCTACATGTTGCTATGGCCTCGCGACGCACACACGAGGGCCAAAGACCTCCACCTCTGCGTGTTGCTATGGCCTATAGGGACGCACACATGAGGGCCATAGACCTCCACCTCTTCATGTTGCTATGGCCTAGCGACGCACACATGAGGGCCATAGACCTCCACCTCTGCATGTTGCTATGGCCTAGCGACGCACACATAAAAGCCATAGACCTCCACCTCTTCATGTTGCTATGGCCTAGCGACGCACACATGAGGGCCATAGACCTCCACCTCTACATGTTGCTATGGCCTAGCGACGCACACATGAGGGCCATAGACCTCCACCTCTGCATGTTGCTATGGCCTAGCGACGCACACACGAGGGCCATAGACCTCCACCGCTACATGTAGCTATGGCCTAGCGACGCACACATGAGGGCCATAGACCTCCACCTCTACATGTTGCTATGGCCTAGCGACGCACACATGAGGGCCATAGACCTCCACCTCTGCATGTTGCTATGGCCTATAGCGACGCACACATGAGGGCAATAGACCTCAACCTCTGCATGTTGCTATGGCCTAGCGACGCACACACGAGGGCCATAAACCTCCACCTCTGCATGTTGCTATGGCCTAGCGACGCCCACACGAAGGCCATAGACCTCCACCTCTACATGTTGCTATGGCCTAGCGACGCACACATGAGGGCCTTAGACCTCCACCTTTGCATGTTGCTATGGCCTAGCGACGCACACACGAGGGCCATAGACCTCCACCTCTACATGTAGCTATGGCCTAGCGACGCACACACGAGGGCCATAGACCTCATCCTCTACATGTTGCTATGGCCTAGCGACGCAACATGAGGGCCATAGACCTCCAACTCTACATGTTGCTATGGCCTAGCGACGCACACATGAGGGCCATAGACCTCCAACTCTACATGTTGCTATGGCCTAGCGAAGCACACACGAGGGCCATAGACCTCCACCTCTACATGTAGCTATGGCCTAGCGACGCACACACGAGGGCCATAGACCTCCACTTCTACATGTTGCTATGGCATAGCGACGCACACACGAGGGCCATAGACCTCCACCTCTACATGTAGCTATGGCCTAGCGACGCACACATGAGGGCCATAGACCTCCACCTCTACATGTTGCTATGGCCTAGCGACGCACACACGAGGGCCATAGACCTCCACCTCTACATGTAGCTATGGCCTAGCGACGCACACACGAGGGCCATACCCCCACCTCTACATGTAGCTATGGCCTAGCGACGCACACATGAGGGCCATAGACCTCCACCTCTATTTGTTGCTATGGCCTATAGCGACGCACACATGAGGGCCATAGACCTCCACCTCTACATGTTGCTATGGCCTAGCGACGCACACACGAGGGCCATAGACCTCCACCTCTACATGTAGCTATGGCCTAGCGACGCACACATGGGGGCCATAGACCTCCACCTCTACATGTAGCTATGGCCTAGCGACGCACACACAAGGGCCATAGACCTCCACCTCTACATGTAGCTATGGCCTAGCGACGCACACACGAGGGCTATAGACCTCCACCTCTGCATGTTGCTATGGCCTATAGCGACGCGACATGAGGGCCATAGACCTCCACCTCTGCATGTTGCTATGGCCTAGCGACGCACACATGAGGGCCATAGACCTCCACCTCTGCATGTTGCTATGGCCTAGCGACGCACACACGAGGGCCATAGACCTCCACCTCTACATGTTGCTATGGCCTAGCGACGCACACACGAGGGCTATAGACCTCCACCTCTGCATGTTGCTATGGCCTATAGCGACGCGACATGAGGGCCATAGACCTCCACCTCTGCATGTTGCTATGGCCTAGCGACGCACACATGAGGGCCATAGACCTCCACCTCTGCATGTTGCTATGGCCTAGCGACGCACACACGAGGGCCATAGACCTCCACCTCCACATGTTGCTATGGCCTAGCGACGCACACACGAGGGCCATAGACCTCCACCTCTACATGTTGCTATGGCCTAGCGACGCACACACGAGGGCCATAGACCTCCACCTCTGCATGTTGCTATTGCCTAGCGACGCACACATGAGGGCCATAGACCTCCACCTCTACTTGTAGCTATGGCCTAGCGACGCACACACGAGGGCCATAGACTTCCACCTCTGCATGTTGCTATTGCCTAGCGACGCACACATGAGGGCCATAGACTTCCACCTCTACATGAAGCTATGGCCTAGCGACGCACACATGAGGGCCATAGACCTCCACCTCTACATGTTGCTAAGGCCTAGCGACGCACACACGAGGGCCATAGACCTCCACCTCTACATGTTGCTATGGCCTAGCGACGCACACATGAGGGCCATAGACCTCCACCTCTACATGTTGCTATGGCCTAGCGACGCACACATGAGGGCCATAGGCCTTCCACTACATGTTGCTATGGCCTAGCGACGCACACATGAGGGCAATAAACCTCCACCTCTACATGTTGCTATGGCCTAGCGACGCATACATGAGGGCCATAGACCTCCACCTCTACATGTTGCTATGGCCTAGCGACGCACACATGAGGGCCATAGACCTCCACCTCTACATGTTGCTAAGGCCTAGCGACGCACACACGAGGGCCATAGACCTCCACCTCTACATGTTGCTATGGCCTAGCGACGCACACATGAGGGCCATAGACCTCCACCTCTACATGTTGCTATGGCCTAGCGACGCACACATGAGGGCAATAGACCTCCACCTCTACATGTTGCTATGGCCTAGCGACGCACACATGAGGGCCATAGACCTCCACCTCTACATGTTGCTTTGGCCTAGCGACGCACACATGAGGGCCATAGACCTCCACCTCTACATGTTGCTATGGCCTAGCGACGCACACATGAGGGCCATAGACCTCCACCTTTACATGTAGCTATGGCCTAGCAACGCACATACGAGGGCCATAGACCTCCACCTCTACATGTTGCTATGGCCTATAGCGACGCACACATGTGGGCCATAGACCTCCACCTTTGCATGTTGCTATGGCCTAGCGACGCACACATGAGGGCCATAGACCTCCACCTCTGCATGTTGCTATGGCCTAGCGACGCACACACGAGGGCCAAAGACCTCCACCTCTGCATGTAGCTATGGCCTAGCGACGCACACACGAGGGCCATAGACCTCCACCTCTACATGTAGCTATGGCCTAGCGACGCACACATGAGGGCCATAGACCTCCACCTCTGCATGTTGCTATGGCCTAGCGACGCACACATGAGGGCCATAGACCTCCACCTCTGCATGTTGCTATGGCCTAGCGACGCACACATGAGGGCCATAGACCTCCACCTCTGCATGTTGCTATGGCCTAGCGACGCACACATGAGGGCCATAGACCTCCACCTCTGCATGTTGCTATGGCCTAGCGACGCACACACGAGGGCCATAGACCTCCACCTCTGCATGTAGCTATGGCCTAGCGACGCACACACGAGGGCCATAGACCCCCACCTCTGCATGTTGCTATGGCCTAGCGACGCACACATGAGGGCCATAGACCTCCACCTCTACATGTTGCTATGGCCTAGCGACGCACACACGAGGGCCATAGGCTGCCTGATATCAATGTCGGCTATTATCTGCAGACACTTTAATCACCCGACAAAAGCTCTGGACTCACGATTAGTTTCTGCGGCTCGTCGAGTACGCGGACGACAACCATGGACGATGTAGCCGAATATCTCCTCGGCTGATGGTCTCTGTCATGTAACTCAGGAGGCTGTGGACGTCCACGAAGAAGCCGCAAGCGCAGTTGAGAATCTGGAACCATTCAGGAAGCCATGCTGCAAGACTAAGAGGGTACCCGTGAAGTCGACCTTAGGTGCTCAGCTAAAGCTCTCAAAAGTCGACAAGAACTCGCTGGTACGGAAGGAACGCAGAATGTCCACCCGGAGAAACTCGGCTAGACGGAAAGTCGGCAAGAACTCGCTGGTACGGAAGGAACGCAGAATGTCCACCCGGAGAAACTCGGCTAGACGGAAAGTCTACAAGAACTCGCTGGTACGGAAGGAACGCAGAATGTCCACCCGGAGAAACTGGGCTGGACGGAAAGTCGACAAGAACTCGCTGGTACGGAAGGAACGCAGAATGTCCACCCGGAGAAACTCGGCTGGACGGAAAGTCGACAAGAACTCGCTGGTACGGAAGGAACGCAGAATGTCCACCCGGAGAAACTGGGCTGGACGGAAAGTCGACAAGAACTCGCTGGTACGGAAGGAACGCAGAATGTCCACCCGGAGAAACTCGGCTGGACGGAAAGTCGACAAGAACTCGCTGGTACGGAAGGAACGCAGAATGTCCACCCGGAGAAACCCAGATACTCCTGGTGTTGCTTTACGAAGGGTGTTGTATAAAATCTCGCCAATATTAATAATAATCGTTTGTTCCCTGTTGAATATTGTCTGTGTAAGCGGGATTGGTTGTAGAAAGCAAGCAACCACCTGACCTGATAAATATGAATTATTTAATGGGGTCAGTTACCATGAGAAAAACCTTTCCCCTTCCATGTTTAATACTCTGTTTATAATAATATGGCTATTGTCTTTCAGTTCAGTGCATATTAGTGTCATCGTTTGTGTTGCAGTTTGGAAGTTTGAAACAGGCTTATTCTAATGTTTTGTTTTCTTTGTTCTAGGTAAGGAGAATACACTTACTTGCTCAACGATTGAATTTGGGAAAGATGTCACGTGAGCTAGTGCACATTAATTTTACTATATACTAGTGTAAGGTTATTTGATTACTATAGTTTAAAATATGCATTTCTTCTCATGAAAGACAATCGTGCGTAAATTACCAAGCATGATACATTTTATAGGAACTTGTTTTAGAAATTCTATCTATACATCTAAACTTTATCTCACTCCAGGATAACCGGGTGAGGATTGGTAAATACCACTGCAAGACTGGGGGTGTACCGACCGACCCCTAGTCCTTCAATTAGTATGAAAAACACTCTCACAAAAGGGGGGCAAAGGGTACCATATATCATTCGATTCACAATATTTTGAAGAATAACGTGTTGTATGATACTCTTAAATTTTAGTCGTCGTATAGGCGTCCCGACGCTTTAAAATGGCCGACGCCATGTTTACAGGCTTAACTCAAAAACTGTCCAGCCGATCGTTCTATAGGCACCGAGTTTGGCCACTGAGGGTGCTAGTGAAAACGAATGAAGCGCTCAAAGTGGCAATGTCGCGCAACTACCTGATGAAGCATAGTCGTTCTTCCCACGTCGATAATGGCAAATTGTGAAAATTGTTTAATGAAATACGGTTTTAAAATTATTGGGCACATTATGAATCCCATCAGTAAATCTTAAAAAGGCAAGCCGCCATTTTAATCAGGACACGTTTTAGATGTACAAACAACAAAAAACACACAACAAACACAAACAAAACAAGACAATTAAAAAAAAGAAAAAAAGTCAAAATAAATACACATCAACAAGAAAAAAACAAACAAACAAAACAAAAAACAAGATCTACTACATTTTCAACCGCGGAATACAATCTTCACCAATAAGTTGCAAAATTTGGCCACATATAACGCTGTATGTACTTGCCTTACCCGAGCAGGATGGCGGCAACATTAGAGTAGTCAGTTTTGTCAGTGAACAGTGGGGGCTCCCACAATACACATGGCACAATCATCCAACGACATATTCTCTACTTTAGAGAAATGAACCATAGATAAGAGATATGAGACCGTGTTCAGCGTTTCCAGGCGCATTCGGGCTTCCCATTGGTGGTTACCATGGTGAAAACAAGCTAGTAGCCTACTAAGGCCCAGTATTATAACGCCCGGCTTAATATTTAGCCCACCGCTAACTCGTTTTCTCCATGGCAACCACCAATACTAAGGTTGGAATTCATAGTCGGCCCCTACACCTAGGGGCCGACTTTGAATTCCAACCTAAGTGTGGTTTCATAGGAAAAAACAAGTAAGCCCAGTGCTAAACGTTTAGCCGGGCGTTATAATACCGGGCCTAAATGTTTTATAATACCGGGCTTTAGTATGGTTTTTACATTGTAACTACCCCTCTGCCTTAACACCATGGGTATGTCAATCCAAAATCATTGAATCGGAGGTTAACAAAGTTTCTTGAATTAAGAACCGAAAAAATGTTCCCACCTTTGGAAAGAAACTGTGCGTGGAAGACACTGCGCAGGTCCGCGCCAACCTCGGGCAAGTTGTCAAGTGTCCAGGAGGTTGGCCGCCACCAGACCGCTAAGGAAGCCGTCGAACAGGAGGATGATGCTGATGACGAGCTCGAGCACTCCCACGATGAGCCGGTCTCTCGCGTGGAGGTTCTCTCCGCTGCCCCAGGTGTCGCACTGACCCCTCTTCAACTGCATCCTCTCCGTCTCGTAGACGTGATAGGCCAGGATACTCGCTAGCCCGCCTACCAGACTGAGCACTCCGCCCACTATCAGCATGATGGCCTCCTGCACACACACATAGACAACAGTGTCAGCTATTTTATTATTTTTTGTTATATATTTTTATTTCACACACAAACGAAATCTTTGGGAACGACGTTTACCTGTTGTGGTAGTGGACGTCTATGAATGCCATAAGCGCACCCCGGTTGCTTCGAGACGGGGATGCGCATGGGAGCGAGAGCGGGGGAGGAACACGAAGATGATGGATCTAGTGAAAGTCCGGCCAAGAAGAAGATTTCACTAGGTATTCTATTACTTTCAACCAGTGATATTTCCCTGGATCATCCTGGCAATATTTCGCCGTTCGTTCCGTTAGGCGACTATGCTCGACCAGCCTGAGTTGAGGTCGCCCTGGCCTTGTAGGTCTCTTGGCAACGGGAGCGCCGCGGTCGGGATAGAAGGGGTCGTTGGGACCGACAAGCTAACATCTCATGCTTGCGTTCACGCACTAAACTTATTTTCTGTTCAAGTTTCAAAGCATCAAGTTATTAACGCGCGGTTAATATTATTGCATGTTAAAAGCTAAAGTTAAGTCAGATATCTTCGAGAACGCAGTGAGCCATGCTAGAAAAACTCAAGCGTATAACGTGGCTCACTCAATGATTTTGTTTACTACTTATTTGCCTTTTTGTGTCTGTGAGTAATACGTGTAGTATTATGTCAATCTTCCATTAGGAATTGCTTTGTCACACATTTAGTATCCCG
Source organism: Isoperla grammatica (assembly GCA_945910005.1). NCBI lineage: Eukaryota > Metazoa > Arthropoda > Insecta > Plecoptera > Perlodidae > Isoperla > Isoperla grammatica. The sequence continues at coordinate 8,455,322 of OX246742.1, read as the reverse complement.
AAAAACATTTAAAAAATGTTAAATTTTACATTGCTGCGCGTTCTCGAGCATTTACCGGTCGCAGTATTCATGATTTAGCGTCGTGACCGAACGATGACCGGAAAAGCAACGGAACGCTACGAGGCGGCGGGACCGGGCTGGTCGAGCCTATAGTGGATTGCGATGTTGTCTGAGGACTCACGTAGAGTTTCTGCGGCTGACCGTAAACGTAGACGCCGATCATCACCGCCATCACGACGATGTACCCGAACACGACGATGTCAACCACCTCGTCGGCCCCGTCCTTCATGTAACTGACGAGGCCGTGGACTCTTGCGAAGCAGGCGCACGCGCAGCAGAGAACCTGAAACCAGGCCATGTCGTTGAGCAGCTGTGTGGGCCCGTCCTTCATGTAACTGACGAGGCCGTGGGCAGGCGCACGCGCAGCAGAGAACCTGAAACCAGGCCATGTCGTTGAGCAGCTGTGTGGGCCCGTCCTTCATGTAACTGACGAGGCCATGGACTCTTGCGAAGTAGGCGCACGCGCAGCAGAGAACCTGAAACCAGGCCATGTCGTTGAGCAGCTGTGTGGGCCCGTCCTTCGTGTAAGAACGAGGCCGTGGGCTGAAGCACGCGCAGCAGAGAACCTGAAACCAGGCCATGTCGTTGAGCAGCTGTGTGGGCCCGTCCTTCATGTAAGAACGAGGCGTGGGCTGACGCACGCGCAGCAGAGAACCTGAAACCAGGCCATGTCGTTGAGCAGCTGTGTGGGCCCGTCCTTCATGTAAGAACGAGGCCGTGGGCTGACGCACGCGCAGCAGAGAACCTGAAACCAGGCCATGTCGTTGAGCAGCTGTGTGGGCCCGTCCTTCATGTAAGAACGAGGCCGTGGGCTGACGCACGCGCAGCAGAGAACCTGAAACCTGGCCATGTCGTTGAGCAGCTGTGTGGGCCCGTCCTTCATGTAAGAACGAGGCCGTGGGCTGACGCACGCGGAGCAGAAACCTGAAACCAGGCCATGTCGTTGAGCAGCTGTGTGGGCCCGTCCTTCATGTAAGAACGAGGCCGTGGGCTGACGCACGCGCAGCAGAGAACCTGAAACCAGGCCATGTCGTTGAGCAGCTGTGTGGGCCCGTCCTTCATGTAAGAACGAGGCCGTGGGCTGACGCACGCGGAGCAGAAACCTGAAACCAGGCCATGTCGTTGAGCAGCTGTGTGGGCCCGTCCTTCATGTAAGAACGAGGCCGTGGGTTGACGCACGCGCAGCAGAGAACCTGAAACCAGGCCATGTCGTTGAGCAGCTGTGTGGGCCCGTCCTTCATGTAAGAACGAGGCGTGGGCTGACGCACGCGCAGCAGAGAACCTGAAACCAGGCCATGTCGTTGAGCAGCTGTGTGGGCCCGTCCTTCATGTAAGAACGAGGCCGTGGGCTGACGCACGCGCAGCAGAGAACCTGAAACCAGGCCATGTCGTTGAGCAGCTGTGTGGGCCCGTCCTTCATGTAAGAACGAGGCCGTGGGCTGACGCACGCGCAGCAGAGAACCTGAAACCGGCCATGTCGTTGAGCAGCTGTGTGGGCCCGTCCTTCATGTAACTGACGAGGCCGTGGGCTGACGCACGCGCAGCAGAGAACCTGAAACCAGGCCATGTCGTTGAGCAGCTGTGTGGGCCCGTCCTTCATGTAAGAACGAGGCCGTGGGCTGACGCACGCGCAGCAGAGAACCTGAAACCTGGCCATGTCGTTGAGCAGCTGTGTGGGCCCGTCCTTCATGTAAGAACGAGGCCGTGGGCTGACGCACGCGCAGCAGAGAACCTGAAACCAGGCCATGTCGTTGAGCAGCTGTGTGGGCCCGTCCTTCATGTAAGAACGAGGCCGTGGGTTGACGCACGCGCAGCAGAGAACCTGAAACCGGCCATGTCGTTGAGCAGCTGTGTGGGCCCGTCCTTCATGTAAGAACGAGGCCGTGGGCTGACGCACGCGCAGCAGAGAACCTGAAACCAGGCCATGTCGTTGAGCAGCTGTGTGGGCCCGTCCTTCATGTAAGAACGAGGCCGTGGGCTGACGCACGCGCAGCAGAGAACCTGAAACCAGGCCATGTCGTTGAGCAGCTGTGTGGGCCCGTCCTTCATGTAAGAACGAGGCCGTGGGCTGACGCACGCGCAGCAGAGAACCTGAAACCAGGCCATGTCGTTGAGCAGCTGTGTGGGCCCGTCCTTCATGTAAGAACGAGGCCGTGGGCTGACGCACGCGCAGCAGAGAACCTGAAACCAGGCCATGTCGTTGAGCAGCTGTGTGGGCCCGTCCTTCATGTAAGAACGAGGCGTAGGCTGGCGCACGCGCAGCAGAGAACCTGAAACCAGGCCATGTCGTTGAGCAGCTGTGTGGGCCCGTCCTGCATGTAAGAACGAGGCCGTGGGCTGACGCACGCGCAGCAGGGAACCTGAAACCAGGCCATGTCGTTGAGCAGCTGTGTGGGCCCGTCCTTCATGTAAGAACGAGGCCGTGGGCTGACGCACGCGCAGCAGAGAACCTGAAACCAGGCCATGTCGTTGAGCAGCTGTGTGGGCCCGTCCTTCATGTAAGAACGAGGCCGTGGGCTGACGCACGCGCAGCAGGGAACCTGAAACCAGGCCATGTCGTTGAGCAGCTGTGTGGGCCCCCCCCATGTGACGGCAACCCGAAAAGTCCCGTTACCGGTAGCTACTACGCTATCTTTACTAGTAAACGAGAAACTTTTTCTCTTTGCTTTTTGCTTTTCACTTTTTAACTTCCCGTGTAAAACAACGGGATGAGAGTGCCGGTTTGAATAAGTGAATGATGGAAGAGAGATTATGATGAAGGCCGTATGAGATGGTTGAGAACCTTCTTTGGGGGCACCGGCTACCACGCAAGAGGGACCCACTTCAACCGGCAAACATTTGAAAGCATAGGCCCACCGGTATAGACCTAAGTGATTGAAACTGTCCATGCCTTCGTTCTTCCAACGCAATGGGTGCCGTTGACGCAGATGACTTCAATCTTCCGTAATTTTAAACACATCACGAGATCTGCATCATCCAATTGTAACATACGATGCTTTGAAAGTTACCAAAAATGGGAGAAATCTATTCGTCAACGCAGTGTCAATGCAGTGGGTTGCTTTGGAAAAATGCAGGCATAGGAACTTGATGGAAGAGAGATAATGATGAAGGCCGTATGAGATGGTTGATAGTGTATACTACTTGGAGAGACCAAAGTGTGTGTGTGTGATAAACGGACAATTCCAGTTTTGGTTTAAAAAATCAATTTATTGGGTTTTGATGTTTTTATCTATTCAATTTGAAGAAGGGGTAATTTATTTTTGGAGTGTAATAAATTAAATAACATACAATAAAAATAAATTAGGCCTACACCTTCTTCAAATTGAATAAATTAAAAAACATCAAGAAACAGAACGTTCGTCATCTCTAACCTACAAATCCGTGCATATAGCAGTAGTCAAAAGAACATATTTTAACTGGTTTAAAACTACTACTTGAATTGTGCTCCTTACACAGGACGAATTGGAAATATAGGCTACAACAACACTGTAACATAAACATGTAATATACATGTGGGCCTAATACACATTTTGTAGATATTTTATTTACCAAAACAACATAAATTTGGGAGATTAAATACCAAAAACAGAACTTGAACTTTTTCTCTCTCTAACAGCTGTGCCCTCCTTGCCCGGTGGCAGAGATCCCCCCCAAATGATTTCAAGTGGGCATTCAATCGGACAACAAACATGATGATTGGACTTGCTAGGTACTAACCTATGCATTTCAATTCCTCCTATAAAAATTACACCCACCTCACATCCTATTCAGATACTTCGCTCTTACCAGAACAATCACCTTGAGAGCGAAGGCAAGATCACTGAACAATCTTGTTATGTCGTTTGCCATCTTGGAACTTCTTTCTTCCGAAGTCTTCTGTTTCAGCCTTCTCAGTCAGGTGTATATGATTTCTGTCTACAATCTCAACAAACAGCTGTGATGAATTCAACCTCAGCATTGACGGGCGAATGCTTCTGTGTGATGCGACTTGTATGACTTTCTACGTTGTTTTGGTTTGAGTGGGCACAACAATTTGGTACAAACGTCATTCATTCACATGAAACACCGCTTGCTCTATTTCTGTTGTTTACTCCCATCTCTCACTTGTTACTTTCAAGGTAGGGATCCTTGGACTAGAGATTGGAGCAGACCATGGACCATGATCAGCCCATGGAGTTGTGTACCGTAGGCACTATTATCATGGATTTATAATACATATAACTCCATGCTATTATAAATCCATGATCAGACCATGGATTTATGATCAGACCATCTTCATGATCAGACCATGATCAGACATGATCAGACGACGCCATGTTACGTGCAAGGCTTCGAGTATCGTCCGCTGATCAAGTAGACCTTGGCGCGCTTTTTCGACAGACAAGGTCTACTGGATCGCCGTAACTGTACGGCAAGGTCTACTGGATCGCCGTAACTGTACGGCAAGGTCTACTGGATCGCCGTAACTGTACGGCAAGGTCTACTGGATCGCCGTAACTGTACGGCAAGGTCTACTGGATCGCCGTAACTGTACGGCAAGGTCTACTGGATCGCCGTAACTGTACGGCAAGGTCTACTGGATCGCCGTAACTGTACGGCAAGGTCTACTGGATCGCCGTAACTGTACGGCAAGGTCTACTGGATCGCCGTAACTGTACAGCAAGGTCTACTTGATCTCCGCCTAGCGGAGGCTCGATCCAGTAGACCTTGCTGTACGGCGATCATATCAATGAACCTTGGTTGGACAGCTGGGCCTGGATTCACAAAGATGCGTAACTCTAAGTTGTCCTAAGTTAGGCAAATCCTAGCTAGATAAATCAAGATAAATCATGTCTAGGTATTAATACACATTCACAAATCAAATGTCATTAGTTAAATGGTTCATATTTTACTATATTTAATCTTTATAACATTGCAAAACGACATATTGGTGATTTATATCACTAAGATTTGCCTAAACTAGGACGTCTTAGCACTTAGGCACCTTTGTGAATCTGGGCCCTGGTTACTAAGGTATTTGGTTGGACCAACTCCATGGTTGGACAATGGATTTATAATAGTACCTACAACTCCATGGTAGGACGATGTCGTTTTAATTCAATGCTCAACAATGTTTCGACCTCGGACCAATACCTAACGGAGACTCGTCGAACTCAAGATCCGTTAATTGGGAATATTCATTAATAGGCCTAGATAGTCATAATTAGAAGCAAACTCACAAAAATGGTCTATCTTGCCACATTTTTTGCAAGTTGGTCCAGCAGCTGGGCACTCCGATTTTTTCCACACATGACGTCCACCACAGTATTTGCACCGCTTAAGCCTATCAAACTTGTCAGACTGTGGCTTTGTCTTCCCTTGGTGGTCTCCTTTATCCCGCTTGGAATAGGATTGTTGAGCTGTCTCGTGCACTGCTGTGCGGCTTGATTTATCTTGTCAAGATGTTTCGTGGTCATCTCAGTTGATTGTGACAGATTGAGGTTGGAATTCATAGTCGGCCCCTACACCTAGGGGCACCCATTGTTGCTATGGATTTGTTTTGTTCATAAGAAATAACATGCAAACAACTGTTACCTTGGTAACAATGGGCGCCCCTAGGTGTAGGGGCCGACTATGAATTCCAACCTCGTCTCGTCACGGTCCCCTAAATCTTTTTCACATACCCAAGGTCCACTTGATCGCCCGCCGCGCTGGCGCTAGGTCGTCGCAATGGTCGCAACATGGTCGCAACCTTAGACCAGTAATATAGGTAGACGGAGTATGACGTCATCGCGAGTGAGACCATCATTGAAACCACGTGATGTGGGGACAAAGCCTTCTCGACCAATCCGCGATAGACTGCATTCTTAGTGAGAAGTTCGCAGGTTTGCCGCTAGATGGTGCTAAGTGCGCGGCAAATACGTTTGACATTTGACAAAGGATGTATTATTATTTGTATTTCCTCAGAAATGATTAGTGAAGGTACTGTTAATCTTAGTTAACATATTTTTAATTTGCACTTATTGAAAATGATAATTTTTCTTTACACAACGATGTACTGTTTGTACTGTTCATACGCAAACGCTTTAAATTGCCGCGCATCCTGTCCCCACATCACGTTGTCTCAATGTTGGTCTCACTCGCGGCCGGTCGCTAGCATCTGCTTGCTCCGTCTACCTATATTACTGGTCTAAGGTCGCAACCCGTTCAACAAATGACCGCCATTTTGAGTCTACAACGGGGCGATTCGAGGGAAATTCAAATCGACATAACGTAACACTTGAAATTACGTTGTGGTGGTTGTAATTAATAATTACAAAAAGCCAATTTTATGCTGCCATGTATCCATAACCAATGTATTGGGCCATGACAGATCCTGAACTTCAGACCCAAAATGGCTTCCTTGCGACGATAAGAGTTCTGCGACTAGCCGCTAGGCGGCAATCAAGTAGACCTACATGAGTAGCGCAACAGCAGCTCAGCAAGTGAGTGGCATCGAACTGACACTTACAGAGCAACGCGGGGCTATTTTATTATTAATTAATATTTGTTTTACCTTAAACCTTCCAAGCGAGTATTGTGGAGATACTATCACTGTACACTTGCAGACCCATGTCAAATAGCGCCCCTTCGTTCTCGACGGCAGCAGTCAACCGTGATTCATGAAAGGTATAATTCTTACGAATGTAGACCAACTTCCTGATCGCATTTTACATCATAGTACCTTGATACCAAATGGTGCTGTGCACTGCCAAACTTTCTTACTAGCAAGTGCTTGCACAATTAATCCTTCTTGCAAGGTCTGCTTGATTGTTGTGAAGTATTTTGTAAGCCGCTAGCGGAGATCTAGGTGGGATCTAGTATACAAGGTCTGTTTGATCTCCGCCTAGGCCCGTCGAACTTCAGGCCTCCGAAGTAGACTGTGGCACGCTCTAGCGGCGAAAACATGCCCTTTTCAGTGTGTTATTCCAAGGCTCCCGCGCATCAAGAAGGTTAGTATACAGATTAATAAATCTGTGGTGTGTCGCAGGATGCTCTAATTTACAAGCAAGAAATTAAACGATTTCCATGTATTCATTTCCAAATGAAAAAATGCACAAGAACAGAAGACAACAGTGGATTTAAGCTGTTACAAAAATCTCACTTTAGCAACACTGTTTACATTCTCTGGTCACGTCATTTAAATTTAATTAATTTACATTTATTTTTTAACTTTTTTATCAATATTCAGTTATGTAATACAATCACAAGCAATCACTGTTCAATAATCACCATAAACAAACCGAACCATAACCGCAATGATACGCAGGCTCAATACAGAGAAAGACGCTAAAGATAACAAAACAAACTGTTCGAAGCCGGATACACAGAAGGGATGAATTTGGCATTTGGAAGGAGAGGGATGATGGCAAAGACCTTTCAAATTCTTTGGTTGAAAAGGAAAGCAGATAACAAAACATTGTCCCTCGAACTGATTCCTAGAAAATAACTGTAAACCCACCTATTCAAGCTGGACACTCGGACACACAGCAGGGGTGAATTTGAAGGCGGTCGCGAATGAACTAAAGGGGTAACGAAATTCTTTGCTCGAAAACGAAGAAATAACAAAAAAATGTGCGAGAAACGCTAACTACGCGAGCTTCGTTTAAAGTAGCGATAAATAACGCGCTCCTTTTCTCGCTACAGCTAAATAAATGGTAGCATGCTATCGCTATACATCTTGATATGTAAATCAAGTAGCGCGCGCGCTATTGATGCCGCTACAGATAAAAGTAGAGTGCTACAAGTAGCGCGCTACTCCCCAACTGTTTTTTTTTTTTTACTGTAGCTTTGTACCATCCAAATAATGACTCCAAACTTTGACCGAGGCAAAGCTGAGAACGCCGCAGGGCATTTGTCTCACTGCATTTATAGTAAGTTGTTTGTACACCCCTAGTGCGACCGCAGATTCCTTGAATTTGTTGGGTCCGAACTGTCAAAAAGTAATCAAATGTAATTGTTTGTTTGTTGTGTGGACGCCTTTTATTTGACTAGATGTCGTGTTTCCAAGAAATGTTCGCATGGTTGAACTTCTGTTATGGCTTCCAGTAATGAATTCGGGGATTTCGTCTCATGTTTGTGCTAGCCAGGTAGTGGGGGTGTACATCATTTGAGAAATGCCAAGATCGACGAAAGATCGACTGATTTTCTTGTTCTCAACCAAGGCACGGACCCACTGTATAAGCTAATAATATTACATGAAAAAAATACTTTTTTTAAAAAACAACGCTTATATTAAAATGCACTAAAAAGTAAAAAAATAAATTTTCGCCCAACAAATTTTTGCCTCACTCGGAAAATAAAAGCGTTGGGCGCTTTCCCTGCATAAACAGCAGAATACTGCAATCTATGTCAATACCGAAAGCGCCCAACGCTTTTATTTTCCGAGTGAGGCAAAAATTTGTTGGGCGAAAATTTATTTTTTTACTTTTTAGTGCATTTTAATATAAGCGTTGTTTTTTTAAAAAAGTATTTTTTTCATGTAATATTATTTTATACTTTTTAGTCTTAAAGAATCTTGCAATCGAATATATGCTCACTGGACGTGTCCGAATTTAGAAGACTGCATACTTGTGTACTTGTACTTGTTAACTTCACTCGCAAACTAGCGTGCTCGCATTGCAAACTTGAATTTCGGACAGTTCCGTTCATGCACGATCCAGCGATCGGCCAATAATGCTTATGAAAAGTGGGGTTATGTGGCTATGGGAGAATTTGGCAAAGTAACTAGGCCTATAGGCTACACCCAGCAAACACGGACCTTGCGGCCGGCAGCCGGGCCAGTGCCGGCCATGCTGGCCACTGCCTGCCGCCGGGCGAGCAGTGCCGGCTTGGTGCCCAGTTGGTGCCGGCCACTGCCGGCCAATTGAGACGTTTTGGCCGGCACCATATTGTCACCAAATTGGTACCAAATTGCAATTTCGTTTTTTGCCAGATTTTACACATTTTGCTAATGTTATCCATATACTTGATTGTGTTAGTAAATAATATGACTATACCATAGTTTGTATCGTATTTATTATGCTTTAAACACCTAGTTGAATGGCCGGTACCAAGAAGGCACCGTTTTGGTACAAGCCCATTACATGCTGGCCCACTACCTGTTTGGCACCGATAGGGTACCAAATCGGTGTTTTGTATTTATTTATTTTTAAGTTAATATGATTTACGCTTTTCCGCTCTGTTACACAGTATATATTTACAAAGCGAATAACATCCAGCATGTATCTAATTATTAATCAATTTATCTATCGCATGCACGTTGCAGTTGCAATTTTTACATGTATAGGCCGTGTGTATGTGATTGCAATCGACTTTTGAATAATATCAGTATTATATGAGTGCTTTAAAATGCCCAATTGTGTTTTATTTCCTTAGTCTAGGCCTATGGATTGTGCGTGTTTTCGTTCTTTTCTGGACAAATATCGATTTTGGTGAAATGAAGGAATCCTTTGAAATTGATCTTACAAAACGGCCATGCACTGCGTTATTAGTGCAATCAAACAGTGTACGTGTAGTTAATATTGCAATTATAGTACATTCTCCCTTTTAGGCCTAGTCAACATGCACTTTTCATCTTTCTCCAGCCGAAATCAGTTCCCAATGTGATTATGAAATGGTAATACGAAACTGGCACAAATTTGTTGCAATCGGAATCGCAATCGTGATACGCCAACCGTAATTTTAGATTTGTAAAATGGCAATCATCTATTGCTATCGTAGTCTGGCAAACGTTTCATAAGTATACTTTTTACGATTGCGATTGATGATCACGACATAATTGTAGGCGCGTTAGGAGCACATGGCATAATTGCACATACCCATGGTTGCTATCAATAATATTAATGTGCCTTATCTAAAATCTATACTTCTTACGAACCCGATTGTGGCTACGACTAGGACAGTGATCCCGAATGTGACGATTGTGCGTGGAGCTAAGTGAGATAACTGTCGGACCACACAACTCCCCATTTGAGAGTCTTGGAGAAGAATTAATTCTTATGTTTAACCATATTATGCAAGTACAACAAATATACGATTAATAGAATTAAAACCACCGAAGTAGTATTGGCATTTATATATACTGGGAAAACGCGCCGCGTTGACAGATGAGCGATTTTGTTTTCAATAAATTAAACAAATCTTTTGCATATCATATAATTCACTTATCACTAATTAATTTTTTGTAGGTATACATCTTGACGGATTTGGCTGATTATGTTTACAGCATCGAGTTTAGTGGTCACAGGTGTTGACTTAAAATTTCAGCCAAATCCGTCAAGCCGTTTGGCCTGTGCGCGACGAACAAAATTGGGTATTTTGTTCAGTAATTAATTTGTTGTAGGTTGGCATCTTGACGAATTCTGCTGGTTATGTTAACAGCATCGAGTTTAGTGGTCACGGGTGTTGACCGAAAATTTCAGCCAAATCTGTCAAGCCGTTTGACCTGTGCGCGACGAACAAAATTTGGTGCACAAACAGACGAACGAACAGACGAACAGACAAAGCGCCGATCGAGTTGTATGGAGAGGTTCGCTATCGCTCATCTAATCATTTTTTTATATATATATATATATATATATATATATATATAACAACAACTCAGCGATAGTGCGCGTGTGATTACGCGTGCATTAATTAATTTATGGCAATATGAATATCATAAAGGTATTAATCAATTTGAAGTGCCGCTCAAAAACTACCACCAACATCCCAGCACTCAAATGGTTTTTGTAAGTTATTTAATTTTAAGCAATATAAACACAATCATAAAAACAATACAAAAAATAATAAAAAATAATGATGTAATTGCATAATACTATGCCGATAAATATAGTTCTTTGTTTTCGTATGTAATGAAAACGAAAAGTAAGCACACATTTTGAATTTCAAAAGTTGGCAATTGGCATAGCGATAGCGTCTCCAGCGCCAACCACCAAAACGCAAGTGGAAGTGAACAGGAGTGTCTGCAAAATGCTTTGCATTTCTCGCTTGCAGTTGCATGCAACTTCAAGTTCAAAAAAGCGTTAAGGTAAGACAATTATGTACTATAATTATGTACTATATTATACATTGCTTCAAAAATTATATTGGGGTGAATTAATATCCAAAACACGAGTAGGCCTAGATTAGTGCAAGAATTGCTCCGCCTTGCACATGGTAGGCCTAGGCCTAGGGCCTATGGAACCTAATAACACAATCAGGCTAGGCCTAGTCCTATCCTATTTGTGAAATACAGTCTTTAATTCTGCAAAGTGAACAATGTTGGACCTAGGCTTCGAGTTTACTTGTAACTAATTCAATAAACTAACCTGAGGCTAGGCCCTAGGTAGGCCTAAGCCTAGGCCTAGGCCTAGGGCCTACCTAACCTAACTTTCTGGGTGGGGCTAAACTCGGCAATTAGCCCGCAAGTAGGCCACCCTTAAACATGCATGTAAATTGTAAAAATAGGTTGCAAACCTTATTCCACCTTATTTTATTTCCATTCTTACGTTCGAACGTAAGAATTAGTAAAAATTAATCTTACACTCAGTGTTTTCATTGGCTTGCTCATCATGTGATCGAACGTAAGATTATCAGAAGGCTATTGATATGTTGTTTGAAGGTTACTGTTGTATTGATAGGCTAGGCTACTAGATGTTGTAACGTTCAGCGATTTGTTTGTAGTTTCAACGTAACAATTCAAATTGGGCCTGGCTTGGAGACGAAGTGAGTGCAAGCAGCACCCTAGGCCTACTTGGTGATAGAAATACCACACGATGTGAGTGCAAGCAGTGATATGATCACAGCGTGCCTCTGCGTTCTGACTTCCACCATCTCTTACAGCTTTCTGAAGTAGGCCTCCTAGTTGTGAACAACCCAAAACTTGTTTCTTACGTTGCATCATTTTTGACGTTTTCTAATTTGTTGTGAGCAACGACGTGTCAATTATTTTACCGGCCGAGCTGAAGAGATTGCCCGCAGAACGCTCCTCGTTGCAACCTGGATCGTTCCAACTACATAACAAAACGTTAAAATTACGTAGGCCTACTGTCGAAAAAAGTATTGAGTTCACAACTACATAAGAAAACATTAAAAATTACGTAGGCCTATTAATACGTACCATTGAAAAAAGTATTGAGTTTTCACAACCGTAAGAGATTGTGGAAGTCAGACTCAGAACTTGGAGGCGTGCTGTGATTGAATCACTGACTTGCTTTCTATCACCACTTAGGCATAGACAGTGTTCCTCATTTTTATGCTCGATAGATGGCTATGCCAAAAATAGGTGGTTCATATGTCCCAAAAACAAATCACTGTCTGCGTTAACTCACTTCGTCTAGAGATTGGCACATTTTATTGGTGTATCGATATAAAATATCGGCTTTTTAGCCGCGCATCGCATTGCATCGATACTGGCCTATCGACACGATATATATTTAGATATATATATATATATATAGGCTACCTACATTTCTATTAAAAGCTATTTTACTAAAAAAAGAACTTTTAGAGAACACTCGCTCGTCTTTGGCCGCTCGGCACTTACTTCCGCTAAGTCGATAAAATAGTTTGACTTATGGTTGGGTGGAACTTCAAACTTCAATTCAACCCAAATTTTGATTTGATATGTCAGCTCATAAAGTATCGATAAACCGATGTATCTGTCTGACTGTGTGTCTGACTGCAATAATATCGATACAAAATCGATATATATATATAGCTACCTATATCGGTTTCGATATATCGATACTTTTTGCCCATCTCTACGCACAGGCTACTGAATTATATTAGGCCTAACCAATTAATCATGTAGTAGGCTAGTCCGGCCTACTTTATTAAATATAATGTACGGATATGACTCGCTAGTTAAGTTTGTTGTTTAACTAATAAGAAACTGCCTGATGAAGGTTAGGCTAATGTTTCTTCATTTTCAGGTACCTAATATGCCTTCATGCCGAATGTTACAGCGTCTAGTGGAGAAGCTAGCAACAAAAAACCAAGGTGAGCTTAATATAATCTGACAGGACATTCTACTTTGATCATTTATTAATTATGTAGGCCTACCAAGTACCAACTGCAAGATATCTAGACTTAACACTAAGAGACAATTGTGATTTCTACCATTAAAAAAAAGGTTGTCTATCCTCATTTTTTTTTAAATTCATTTTAGAACTAGGCCTAAATTTTATAGATTAGTATTAATTACTGTAGGCCTACTCATTAATAATTTTATACATGGCAAGTAATATTATTAACAAGTCAATGGTTTTATACTCATGTTCATTTTAGAACTAAATTTTATAGATTAGTATTACTGTACTCAGTAATAATTGTATACATGGCAAGTACATAAAGTCCTCTTACAATAACTTCGGGAATGCTTTCGTCATCAATCCATGACGTGTTTACGGTCCAGGCCAACCCAAGCAGGTATTTGAATTAGCCACGGTCGCTGGTTTGCTCACCCACCCGTGACAGAAGCATTACCGAAGATGTTGTACGATGACTATATTATTAAAAAGTCAATGATATTTACACTCATGTTATGCCTCAAATGTGTTTATTTCAGAATCTACCACCACATGTCATAATCACCAGCTGAACCGTGTATTGTTCTGGCAGCCCCTGAGGCCCTTATGTTCCACGCGCATGTGTGTGCTCTCATTTCAATGTATGTTTCTTTAGTTGCAGTAAGGCGCAATGCTGGACACAATGATGAAACATCAGAAATGGTGGAAGATGAAGTAAAATATTGGCTTCGTCGAAGCAAAGACCAGCGAGCGTCTGAAAAGCTGCAAGAACGGGACACCGTGCCAACAACAGCTGTGCAACAACAAGAAGTATTCCTAGAGAATGAAGGACAGGAAGATTCTCAAAATGCATACGAAATTGCCAGCGGACATAGCAGCAACGTAGAAGGGGATACGTATGACATGGACCTCCTCGACTACGAACCCGAGAAATTGTGCACTGTTGTTGATTTTCGTGATATATAGACTTAGATAATCTTCGTTGTGTGTTTCAATCTTGAAAATTGCGTACAACAAAAGTGAAGTGAAAATCGCTGGAGCTTCAAGTCGATAGAACTTACTTTTTTACACATCATTAGTGATTTAACTCCTGATTATTCTCTCACATTTTGTTATTAATATTGTACTTCTTCCATAATGTCCTTTCTGTGTCTATGATATGTAAGCAATTTATTATACTGTATTTCCGCCTCTATGTAATTGCATGAAGATCAAGTATGTTGTATTCGAGACCACAGTATTGAACTCTGAACAGTATGTAAATTTTATTATTAGGGATCCGGATACACAACGATGAAATAAAAATTATCGATAATCAAAACTTAACTGCATTATCGAACGATAATGTTTACAAACCCGCGAAGCAATCTTTTACAGATTCCGTGGTATTACGTCGCCCAACTGAGCCCATAACGAAAAACAATATAGACATTGCTTGGACACATATGATGTGACACTGTTGAGAGTTATCACATAATTATGAGGCCTGTGGGCCATTATTTACATGATATCTTTTCAGAAAACAAACCATTCGATAATATTATTACAGATTATTGAAATTTTATTGAATAGGGCCTATCGAATATCGAACGATAATATCGATTATCATGTGCATCCTAATTTATTATTCCTATTCGGCAAAATTCTAGGGCCTGGACTGATAGTAATTAAACTGTAGTGATATGCTTTGTCGAGGACTTGTTAAGTTTATTTTCATTTTTATTTTATGCCCTAATTTATTATTGTTATGTGACAAAACTCTAGGGCCTGGACTGATAGTAATTAAACTATAGTGATATGCTTTGTTGAGGACTTGTTTCTTTTTATTTTATGTGAAGAACTACGGTATTGTATTTTATTGTTTGTTTTGTGTTTTTTGTTTGTTTTAATTTTTTAACGCAATATTACTGACACTTAAATTAGTCTTTTGGTAATTTACAACCCGAGGAGTAAGGATGTGTTTTTAATTTTAATTTTGTTTCGCTGTGTTGTACATTGTATGTGTAGGGGTATGGCAGGATGTTTAAACCTACATACAGAAGTATTGATTGAGGTAACATGTATTTCACTTGTGTAATAAATTGCAAATTGTATATCATAATTATGGTGTATGGTGCAAATATTTCACCTGAAACACCATCCCAATCACAGGGGATCGAATGTTACTATTTGGCCGCCACAAGTTGGGCATCCAGCCAGCACATATATGTGCTGGCTGGGTGCCCGAAAGGTGCCAAACTTGTGGCGGCCAAATAGTAACGTTCGATGAAGGTGACAAAACAGTACCAAATTGGTGCCGGCCAACCCAACCATGCTGGCCGTTATGTGCCGGCTGGGTGCCCGAAAGGTGCCAAACTAGTGGCGGCCAAATAGTAACGTTCGATGAAGGTGACAAAACAGTACCAAATTGGTGCCGGCCAACCCAACCATGCTGGCCGTTATGTGCCGGCTGGGTGCCCGAAAGGTGCCAAACTAGTGGCGGCCAAATAGTTACGTTCGATGAAGGTGACAAAACAGTACCAAATTGGTGCCGGCCAACCCAACCATGCTGGCCGTTATGTGCCGGCTGGGTGCCCGAAAGGTGCCAAACTAGTGGCGGCCAAATAGTAACGTTCGATGAAGGTGACAAAACGGTACCAAATTGGTGCCGGCCAACCCAACCATGCTGGCCGTTATGTGCCGGCTGGGTGCCCGAAAGGTGCCAAACTAGTGGCGGCCAAATAGTAACGTTCGATGAAGGTGACAAAACAGTACCAAATTAGTGCCGGCCAACCGTAGCATGCTGGCCGTTATGTGCCGGGCCGCTGCCGGCCCGTAAGTGTCGGCCGCCTGCCGGCCGGCGGGACATATTTAAGCCGGGCCGGTACCTTTGGCCGGTACCAAATTGGCACTGTTGGTTCCGGCCATACAGTACCAATTTGGTGCCGGGCCGGTGAAGACATGTTTGCTGGGCACATTCTATTAATAATGATCATAAACGCAATTTTTGTCAACATTAAAACATCTAGGCCTATTATTATTACAATACATAATATTTAAATGCATGGTTACTTACGTTTCCATATTTTCTCACGTGTAGTGTTTGCGTTTGCCATGACTTTTTTAAGTACTCAAGTTGAGTGCACGAACAGGAATGATCTGTGTTCTCGCAGTCTCGCCAACTTCTACTTGCAAACTTCTAATTCAGACTTTGGAAATTACGTCACTACCGTACTTTTCACAATGTCAAGTTTGAGCTAAGATAAAAAGTATACATTTTTCCATGAATTCGGACACTTCCACTGCCTTTAGCAATAGAGTGTATACTTGTAAAATTTTATTTGTGGGAGTTGCAAAAAGGATAGACCCGATGGTCTATCAGTGGACCTTATCTTTTAGAGTGTGCTCCGAGAGCACTGTGAGAGCACTACCACCAACTAACACCAACGATCAACTGTGAGGTCGAACCACGCGAAGGGAACGCACCTATGCGTACATGGTGAATGACTCACCGCACGGGGTTGTACCATACTTACAAGTGGAGCGTGTTGACATTCTTGCTGCATAGAAACATATACGATGCTTTCGTCACGGATATTTGAGTCCCGAACCATGCCTGCATGTGGTTGGCCCATCCTCACTAGCTGTGACTAATTTCCCATATGAAGCTAATTGTTTAATAATTTAACCATGGTGGATTAATTAATAAGTGAATCTGATCATTGATTCATATATTGTCATTTAGAAAATACGACTGTGTGAAAATTTCAGCTCGTTCGGACGTTGGGAAGTGGGTGAAATATCGATTAATTAACTATGATGGTTTAGTTAATTATTTAATAAATATGACAATTGATTCGTGTATTGTTATTAAGAATACGTCTGTGTGAAAACTTTGAGCTCAATTTGACGTTCGGAAGTGGGTGAAATATCGATTCCCATATAAAACATCAATTAATTAATTATGATGGCTTCATTGAATATTTAGTAAACATGACAATTGATTCATGTATTGTCATTAAGAATACGTCTGTGTGAAAACTTTTAACTCAATTCGACGTTGAGAAGTGGGTGAAACATCGATTCCCATATAAAACATTAATTAATTAATTTTGATGAATTAATTGATTATTTAGTTAATATGACAATTGATTCGTGTATTGTCATTAAGAACACGTCTGTGTGAAAACTTTTAACTCGATTTGACGTTGGAAAGTGGGTTAAACATCGATTCCCATATAAAACATCAATTAATTAATTATGATAAATTAATTGATTGTTTAGTTAATATGACAATTGATTCGTGTAAATTCATTAAAAATACGTCTGTGTAAAAACTTTCAACTCGATTTAACGTTGGGAAGTGGACTGTACATCGATTTTCATATAAAACATTAATTAATTAATTATGATGAATTAATTGATGATTTAGTAAATATGACAATTGATTCGTGTATTGTCATTAAGAATACGTCTGTGTGAAAACTTTCAATTCGATTTAACGTTGGAAAGTGGGTTAAACATCGATTTCCATATAAAACATGAATTAATTAATTATGATGAATTAATTGACAATTTAGTAAATATGACAGTTGATTCATGTATTGTCATTAGAAATACGTCTGTGTACAAAATTTCAGCTTGATCGGACATTTAAAAGTAGGTGAAATATCGATTCAAAGATTCATCGATTTCCATGTAAAACATTAATTAATTAATTATGAGGAAATTATTGACAATTTAGTAAATATGACAGTTGATTCATGTATTGTCATCAGGAATACGTCTGTGTAAAACATTTCAGCTTGATCGAACATCTAGAAGTAGGTGGAATATCGATTCAAAGATTTCGTCCAGACAAACAAGGCAAGTTAATATAAGCGTTGTAAAATGAAGAGATTATTATATTTTTCTTTCGAAATAGTAAAACAAATTATGATTGTCGATACTTTGATGCATTACACGCGTTTAGCGGGCGCACTAACGCCGTGGCGCATTCTCGTCTTTAACACTTCACTAATACCAATTGCTTTAAGATAAAATTATTTAAAAAATCACTGATACGGTAACTCCCCGAAATTTGTGTACGTGTATGAACATGTTTGTAATATTTTGATAATATATAGTTGTTCCATGGTTTCATATATTGAGAATATATTAATTTTAATTTAATTGCCGATAACTTTAGCATTATACATCGTACATGAATAACACGTACATAAACATATTTATCATTTCAATACCAATATATTTTGTAGAAATCATTTTCGTTGTCAGACCAACCGTTTGGCCGTTACTGAGCGGTATTGAATACAATGCGTCGTCAAAATTGGGGGTGCCGCCCCCGCCCCCAGTCGCGGATATCGCTCTGGCACCAAAGTGCGCTAACTACTGTGAGACCTCTTGAACACATTGGCATAAGGTGCAATTCTCTTTCCTCGAAATTGCACAGGATTCCACTTGATGCTGGACTACCTGCCCATAGTTGCCTCAAATTTGTTTTCTTCGTTTATGGTTTTAAACAATGTATTCTCAACGCCTGACATAGAAAATAAGAACAACAATCAAAAATAAAATAAATAAAAATAAATAGATAGGAAATAGTAAATATCGAGTTTGTGTTACGACTTCAGTCTAGGGATTCACCTTGGGTCAAAGACATTGGAGTAGTATCCACACTGACTCACGTGTTATAAGTAATGTTTCATCGTATTATTGGTCCGTCACATGGAATAAGGTTTTGCAATAAGAGCTGCGTGTGAACGCTTGCACGTGATACCTATCTTTCAACTCGGCTTTATAACTAAACTATAATCCTAGCGAATTTGTGTAAACCTGGCATAAAAACATTTTTAACAGTCTCTATCGACGTCAGCCTGTTAAATGTAGCGTATATGCTAATACTGTAATATACAATATACAAATGTAATATACAGATTCGAAGCTTAGAAATGATAAATGGATTGTGTCATCATGTATAGGCTTCGTTGTTAGCGTTTTAGAGAACTCTATTATTTATGTGAAACTGAAATTATAATATTTTTGTTATATAAATCATATTCTGGCAAACATGCTGCTTGAAGCGAATTATTCTGATAAACATTAAAATCAAGCCGTGCTTTTATTACACATAGTTTGTTGTATCTGAAGTTCCTTGACAAGTTCCATACTTGATTATATTGATCCACATGTGGCTCGCACTGCTTGTAATAATAGTATTGTTTTCGAATTCTGTGGCACTAATAGTCGATTTACAGCTACGCGTTGCGAGCGAAGCGAAGGCGCGAGCTCCAATCAGTGGCCGAGTTTGCGTGAAACTATTAACTTCTTTGCATGTGACTCGGCTGCTGATTGGAGCTCGCGCCCTCGCTTCGCTGGCAACGCGTAGCTGTAAACGTACCATAATGTGTCTAGGTCAACATGCTGACGTACTCTGTTCATTTAATTTAAATCTTCGTGTGTATCCGGAAATGCTCAGCTGGGCTGTTGGGGACGATAATAATCAGGAATCTAGAACAAAATATAGACTGTAATTACACCTTAAACCCTTCACCAATTTCAATATTATCCCCCACCTAAATTTGAAAGACGGTAGGCCTATAGTATTGTAAATAGTATCATATCAGGCACCGCCTCCGGAGAGCGGTGCCTGAAGTCTACGAGATATGAAGTAAAGTCACTCCTCCACGTGTACTCTCTACTCTCTAGCAAAGATTACTGAAAGAGGAAAGATAATTCACTCTTATGGGAAATCGTCTGCGCGTGTCTGAGCTACATTTTCTAAGTTCGACATGTAGTTCGAATTCTCACCGCAAGAGCTCGCTCTTCCAAAAGTTTAAAACTGAGCGGGAACCTCGGTCGTTTGACTCAGCGCCTTCTCAGCGCCGGGGGAAGGAAGTGTCCGAGCCGAATTCTTCCGATGCCAGAACCAAGTTTAAATATATCCCGTCAGACGCCAACGAAGTTCAAACGTGCTGAGCTAGCGCTCGTTGCGGTGAGAATTCGAACTAGTGGTGAGACTTAGAAATTTTGTACAAAACTCGCACAGATATTTTACCAGGGAAGGATACACCTACGTCAAAAACCGCAACAAATTTTTATTTTTAATTTATATCACAAGAATGGGCTTCGAAATCAAAAATCTGAATCAACAGCGCACTGTGGTTTAGTAAGCCCTACACATTGAATGCGCTAAGTCGTGACATATTATAATCAGTATGTTTTTTTTATAAATAATTAATTTTATTACTAATTATCGAATTATAATCAAAATACTACGCTATTGGTTATAATATTTTATTCAATCTGTAGGGCTTACCAAAGCAAAGTTCGCTGCTGATTTAGATTTTCGCTTTCTTGTCGCAATCTTGAGATATTAACTAATAATGAACATTTTCTGCGGTTTTTGACGTAGAGACTACCCTTTGCCCTTAACACGGCGATGAAACATCTTCCCTCACTTAGTAATCTTTGGCCAGACGTAAGTTTATCGCGCGTAGCGTGTGCAAAAGGTGCATATCAAAATTCAAAGCAAAAACAATTGACATTGCATTGTTTGTGTCGGCTTTTGAAAACGAAGTCTTTTGTTGGACACGAATTCAGCACTTTATGAAAACAAAAATGCTAGTAGCCTTGTGATGGCATAGGTAGCTAGCAGATAGGTGGTGTGTGATCATAATAATGTAATTAATTTAACATTTGAGCCGTATTCGCGATCGCAAAACTTCGATACGCTCCTTAACGGACAAAATTGTGTCTTAAGTGGCCGTCAACTAGAGATGATCCCCAAGCAACCTTTCCCCCACCACCTACCGCGAGACTCTGCACACAGTCCCGCGAGACTCTGCACACAGTCAGAGCGCTACTACAGTGGCCGTCAACTAGAGATGAACCCCAAGCAACCTTTCCCCCACCACCTACCGCGAGACTCTGCACACAGTCCCGCGAGACTCTGCACACAGTCAGAGCGCTACTACAGTGGCCGTCAACTAGAGATGAACCCCAAGCAACCTTTCCCCCACCACCTTCCGCGAGACTCTGCACACAGTCCCGCGAGACTCTGCACACAGTCAGAGCGGTACAGTGGCCGTCAACTAGAGATGATCCCCAACCAACCTTTCCCCCACAACCTTCCGCAACTCGACAGACCAGACCCGTCCCATCTGTTTACATACCGCAGAAAGTTTCAACTACCTGCTCAATCAAAAGTGAAGTTGCGTACCAAAAAAATTAAAATCGTTATAACAACATTTAACTTCTTGTGGTGATGAGATTGTTGTTTCAATTAAAAAATCAAGCAAACTGCAATTTTATTTTTTTTAATTCGTCCATATTTGAATGAATGTGCTGAAACATTTATCGGATTTTCTCAGTCAAATATGGACAAATTAAAAAATTTAAATTGCAGTTTGCTTGATGTTTTAATTGAAACAACAATCTCATAACCACATGAAGTTAAATGTTGTTATAACGATTTTAATTTTTTTGGTACGCAACTTCACTTTTAATTGAGCAGGTAGTTAAACCTTTCTGCGGTTTGTAAACAGATGGGACGGGTCTGGTCTGTCGAGTTGCGGAAGGTGGTGGGGGAAAGGTTGCTTGGGGTTCATCTCTAGTTGACGGCCACTGTACCGCTCTGACTGTCTGCAGAGTCTCGCGGATGCCACACCGAACTAATCTCGTTGTAGCTGTTACACTATAGGGAACCTGCAACTGACGTCACATCCGGACTACAACAATGGAACAAATGAATTGAACTGATGGGCAAACAATCAGCTGACAAAATAATAAAATTGCAACCATACAAATAAAAACAGGTGTTGCAATAGTAATTGCTCGCCATTTAAAACTTTTAATGATGGACAACGACTAAGTGAAAGTTTTGTATGTGTATTTGTTTGTTTTTTGTTTTGTTTTGTTTTCCAAAATCAGAAAAAAATATTTTTTGACAGCTTGTTGTGTGTCCATCGATTCAATTCATTTGTTTCATTGTTGTCTTTTGGTGTTGCTTATTTAGTTCAAATGTCAGTGGTCATTGCAAAGGTTATTTCAAAATTATAGACCAGTAGTTTCCTTGTTATAACAATTCACGCATCAAGAATCGGAAATGAGCAAAGTGTGATTGGTTTTTTCAACTTCAATTGGCGGATAACTTATTATCGGATTCGGTCGAGAGTTCCTTTAGAAAATTTTATAATTATGTGAGATAGTAAACCAATAAACTTTCTAGATAGAAAGTGTCCGGAACGAAAACTCATAGCATACACTAAGATGCAGGGTGCGTAGTTTCACGGCCCAAACCGCTGATTTTGAGGTCCAACCGCTGCACCCTACATATATTAATAAGTGCATGCTATGAATTTTCGTTCGGTGCACTTTCTATCTTGAAAGTTTATTTGTTTATTGTCTCACATTATTGGAACATTGGAACATGGAACTCTCGTCAAAATCCGGTCATTAGATTGAAGTTGAAAAAAACAATCGTACTTTGCTCATTTCCGATTCTTGATGCGTGAATTGTTATAAAGAGTAACCTACTGGGTCTATAATCTTTAAATAACCTTTACAATGACCACTGACTTGTAAACTAAATATGTTTTCCTTTATGGTTTTCCTTCAAAATGAATATTATAGCAGGTAGAACGAGATTTATGATTAACGTTCCAGCGCTACAGCTAATGTCAAGCTGAGAAGTTAAAGGAATAGTCAGGTTAAAAACTAAAAACTACTATTTGTATCCACCCTCAAATATGGAAAACAAGACTAAAGATACCATCGTTAAAAAGCAGGCGGTTAAAAAAATTAAAGAAAACGCGTTTTTGTCTTGTTGCTACCAAGTAGCACCGAGCAACTCTTCTCGTGGTAATTCCCATATAAAAAAATATTACCTCGAGATAGTAAAACCACCGCTAAAATAGAGCACTAATCAAAAATCGATCAGGAGGTTCAATGTGCATCGTTTCTCTACCGATAACATGCTTGTTAGTAGAAACGTGTACTTCTACAAAATGCCCTGAAATTAATTTTCTTGTGACTTGATGTGTAGAAAAGTTGCAATCTGTTTTGAGCGACACTGTCCGCAGTCGCCGAGTGTTGTGGCTGGATTCGTATTACACAACGAGTGCTCTGTCTATCGGGAAGGCGCTAGCGAGCTCAGAACTTATACAGCTGTACTACGTTTAAGAAGAAACATGCAGCAGAGCTGGCGAAGGGAATCTAGTAGAATAGCTTAATGTTCACTATTTTTTTTCTTGCATTGAAGCAACCTTTATAAATTTTATTTTACACATAACTGAATTTCATGCACTCATGACTCATTGGGGATTTTTTATTTTTTCACGTTACTATTCCTTTAACCCGGCACGGCCGCCAAGTTGGAAAGTGACGTCACGCTCAAACGTCCTTGAGAGTGCGAATAGCCAATGTCTGGAGTGAGGCCTAGGCCTATGCCCTATCAACCCTAGGCTAGAAGTTTTGAAAAATAGCCATGAATAGAGGTGAGCATGCTGAGGCTCTCTCTAGCCTAGTCTAGACCAGGCCTACACACAAATGAATACATCGATACAGGCCTAGGGGTAGGCCCCACTCCAGTTTGCCTCTAGGCTTTACTATTAAATGTATTACATTATAATGTTAACCACCTATTCTGCTAGATAGCTTGGACAAGGGCGTCTAGATATATCGCTTCGAAGGCCCCGGCTTGGCCCACGCGTCTCCAACTCTCCATCCGTAACCCCCGGATACCGATTGTAATCCGAGTTGAGTAGAGCAGACAATGACTTTTATTTCCAGATATACATTATTACAAGTACATTAATTCCGATAATTTATGTTACTAAGGATATGCCTAGGCTCTTGTCCTAGGATTCTATACAAAGTTTGCCTAATATGAGATGATAAACATGGCCCTTCTTTACGAAGGAAATCTTCTAATGTAAACAAGTAAACAACAGCGCAGTGCGAGCGCCTGGACGGTGGCGCTGCGCACATCAATGTCCGCGTTCACATCATAAAAAGAACGTAGGCAAAATGTGACGAATTGTATCATTATGCCTATTGCGCTTATGCTTTTTATTATGATACACAGTTAACTTCTAGGATCAAATACAGCACATTGTGTATTATGTACCAGCAAAATAAAGAACTGAAAGAAGGCGTAGAAATCTAGATAAAAACTAAGTACGGGCCTATAAAAGGCTATTTATCGATCTTGACAAGAGAATTCATATAATACAGAAAGACAAGGGTTATTCTGTCAAAGAGAATGCTGGTCTGCGTCAGGCAAGTGTGGACAGCTGGGTCTAGCATGACGCGCATCATCAGGCACGACTGGCCTGGACTGGGATGACAGCAGAGCAGCTCTCGAAATATTGCGTGACGTGATGTTGAATAACATCGAGAATATTTTAACTGTGTAAGGTTGGAATTCATAGTCGGCCCCTACACCTAGGGGCGCCCATTGTTACCAAGGTAACAGTTGTTTCCATGTTATTTCCCATAAACAAAACAAATCCATAGCAACAATGGGTGCCCCTAGGTGTAGGGGCCGACTATGAATTCCAACCTAAGTCCTACAGTGTTTTTATTACATATGTGCCAGTTAACGAGAGTGTTTTTTATAATCATGGTGATTGTAACAAGGTTCTCCTTACCCACTAATGACGTCACTTGCTATATTTGATCGCGGAGAGGATGCCGTCCACGAGCATGATGATGCCGACGGCCAGGGCGAGCACCCCCACTATGATGCGATCTATCGCGTGTGAGTTCGACCCGCGGTGAGCATTCGACCCGTTGTTATCATTGACATCGATGTAGATTCCACGACCTTTTCCACTATTACGCGTGACGCTCCGGCCGTAGTCGTTTCCATCCCAATTACCATTACGACGCCCGGGGCCTTTGTCGTAGTCGCAGTAGGCTATGATGCACAGGATACCCGCAATGATGCCCAACACACCGCCGGTAATCAGCAAGATGCACTCCTGCAGACATATGTGTACCAGTCACGTGACGCGTCCTGGCTCTCTCTCTCTCACTCACACAAGACTAGATAATCAGCACGATGGCCTCCTGCAGACAGATGTGTACCAGTCACGTGACGCGTCCTGGCTCTCTCTCTCACACTCACACAAGACTAGATAATCAGCACGATGGCCTCCTGCAGACAGATGTGTACCAGTCACGTGACGCGTCCTGGCTCTCTCACTCACACAAGACTAGATAATCAGCACGATGGCCTCCTGCAGACAGATGTGTACCAGTCACGTGACGCGTCCTGGCTCTCTCTCACACTCACACAAGACTAGATAATCAGCACGATGGCCTCCTGCAGACAGATGTGTACCAGTCACGTGACGCGTCCTGGCTCTCTCTCACACTCACACAAGACTAGATAATCAGCACGATGGCCTCCTGCAGACAGATGTGTACCTGTCACGTGACGCGTCCTGGCTCTCTCTCTCACACTCACACAAGACTAGATAATCAGCACGATGGCCTCCTGCAGACAGATGTGTACCAGTCACGTGACGCGTCCTGGCTCTCTCACTCACACAAGACTAGATAATCAGCACGATGGCCTCCTGCAGACAGATGTGTACCTGTCACGTGACGCGTCCTGGCTCTCTCTCTCACACTCACACAAGACTAGATAATCAGCACGATGGCCTCCTGCAGACAGATGTGTACCAGTCACGTGACGCGTCCTGGCTCTCTCACACTCACACAAGACTAGATAATCAGCACGATGGCCTCCTGCAGACAGATGTGTACCAGTCACGTGACGCGTCCTGGCTCTCTCTCTCACACTCACACAAGACTAGATAATCAGCACGATGGCCTCCTGCAGACAGATGTGTACCAGTCACGTGACGCGTCCTGGCTCTCTCACACTCACACAAGACTAGATAATCAGCACGATGGCCTCCTGCAGACAGACGTGTACCAGTCACGTGACGCGTCCTGGCTCTCTCACACTCACACAAGACTAGATAATCACCACGATGGCCTCCTGCAGACAGATGTGTACCAGTCACGTGACGCGTCCTGGCTCTCTCTCTCACACTCACACAAGACTAGATAATCAGCACGATGGCCTCCTGCAGACAGATGTGTACCAGTCACGTGACGCGTCCTGGCTCTCTCTCTCACACTCACACAAGACTAGATAATCAGCACGATGGCCTCCTGCAGACAGATGTGTACCAGTCACGTGACGCGTCCTGGCTCTCTCACACTCACACAAGACTAGATAATCAGCACGATGGCCTCCTGCAGACAGATGTGTACCAGTCACGTGACGCGTCCTGGCTCTCTCTCACTCACACAAGACTAGATAATCAGCACGATGGCCTCCTGCAGACAGATGTGTACCAGTCACGTGACGCGTCCTGGCTCTCTCTCTCACACTCACACAAGACTAGATAATCAGCACGATGGCCTCCTGCAGACAGATGTGTACCAGTCACGTGACGCGTCCTGGCTCTCTCTCTCACACTCACACAAGACTAGATAATCAGCACGATGGCCTCCTGCAGACAGATGTGTACCAGTCACGTGACGCGTCCTGGCTCTCTCACTCACACAAGACTAGATAATCAGCACGATGGCCTCCTGCAGACAGATGTGTACCAGTCACGTGACGCGTCCTGGCTCTCTCACTCACACAAGACTAGATAATCAGCACGATGGCCTCCTGCAGACAGATGTGTACTAGTCACGTGACGCGTCCTGGCTCTCTCTCTCACACTCACACAAGACTAGATAATCAGCACGATGGCCTCCTGCAGACAGATGTGTATCAGTCACGTGACGCGTCCTGGCTCTCTCACTCACACAAGACTAGATAATCAGCACGATGGCCTCCTGCAGACAGATGTGTACCAGTCACGTGACGCGTCCTGGCTCTCTCACACTCACACAAGACTAGATAATCAGCAAGATGGCCTCCTGCAGACAGATGTGTACCAGTCACGTGACGCGTCCTGGCTCTCTCTCACTCACACAAGACTAGATAATCAGCACGATGGCCTCCTGCAGACAGATGTGTACCAGTCACGTGACGCGTCCTGGCTCTCTCACACTCACACAAGACTAGATAATCAGCACGATGGCCTCCTGCAGACAGATGTGTACCAGTCACGTGACGCGTCCTGGCTCTCTCTCTCACACAAGACTAGATAATCAGCACGATGGCCTCCTGCAGACAGACGTGTACCAGTCACGTGACGCGTCCTGGCTCTCTCTCACTCACACAAGACTAGATAATCAGCACGATGGCCTCCTGCAGACAGATGTGTACCAGTCACGTGACGCGTCCTGGCTCTCTCTCACACTCACACAAGACTAGATAATCAGCACGATGGCCTCCTGCAGACAGATGTGTACCAGTCACGTGACGCGTCCTGGCTCTCTCACACTCACACAAGACTAGATAATCAGCACGATGGCCTCCTGCAGACAGATGTGTACCAGTCACGTGACGCGTCCTGGCTCTCTCTCACACTCACACAAGACTAGATAATCAGCACGATGGCCTCCTGCAGACAGATGTGTACCAGTCACGTGACGCGTCCTGGCTCTCTCTCTCTCTCACACAAGACTAGATAATCAGCACGATGGCCTCCTGCAGACAGATGTGTACCAGTCACGTGACGCGTCCTGGCTCTCTCTCTCACACTCACACAAGACTAGATAATCAGCACGATGGCCTCCTGCAGACAGATGTGTACCAGTCACGTGACGCGTCCTGGCTCTCTCTCTCACACTCACACAAGACTAGATAATCAGCACGATGGCCTCCTGCAGACAGACGTGTACCAGTCACGTGACGCGTCCTGGCTCTCTCTCACACTCACACAAGACTAGATAATCAGCACGATGGCCTCCTGCAGACAGATGTGTACCAGTCACGTGACGCGTCCTGGCTCTCTCACACTCACACAAGACTAGATAATCAGCACGATGGCCTCCTGCAGACAGACGTGTACCAGTCACGTGACGCGTCCTGGCTCTCTCACACTCACACAAGACTAGATAATCAGCACGATGGCCTCCTGCAGACAGATGTGTACCAGTCACGTGACGCGTCCTGGCTCTCTCACACTCACACAAGACTAGATAATCAGCACGATGGCCTCCTGCAGACAGATGTGTACCAGTCACGTGACGCGTCCTGGCTCTCTCACACTCACACAAGACTAGATAATCAGCACGATGGCCTCCTGCAGACAGATGTGTACCAGTCACGTGACGCGTCCTGGCTCTCTCACACTCACACAAGACTAGATAATCAGCACGATGGCCTCCTGCAGACAGATGTGTACCAGTCACGTGACGCGTCCTGGCTCTCTCTCACTCACACAAGACTAGATAATCAGCACGATGGCCTCCTGCAGACAGATGTGTACCAGTCACGTGACGCGTCCTGGCTCTCTCTCACTCACACAAGACTAGATAATCAGCACGATGGCCTCCTGCAGACAGATGTGTACCAGTCACGTGACGCGTCCTGGCTCTCTCACACTCACACAAGACTAGATAATCAGCACGATGGCCTCCTGCAGACAGATGTGTACCAGTCACGTGACGCGTCCTGGCTCTCTCTCACACTCACACAAGACTAGATAATCAGCACGATGGCCTCCTGCAGACAGATGTGTACCAGTCACGTGACGCGTCCTGGCTCTCTCACACTCACACAAGACTAGATAATCAGCACGATGGCCTCCTGCAGACAGATGTGTACCAGTCACGTGACGCGTCCTGGCTCTCTCTCACACTCACACAAGACTAGATAATCAGCACGATGGCCTCCTGCAGACAGATGTGTACCAGTCACGTGACGCGTCCTGGCTCTCTCTCTCACACTCACACAAGACTAGATAATCAGCACGATGGCCTCCTGCAGACAGATGTGTACCAGTCACGTGACGCGTCCTGGCTCTCTCACACTCACACAAGACTAGATAATCAGCACGATGGCCTCCTGCAGACAGACGTGTACCAGTCACGTGACGCGTCCTGGCTCTCTCTCTCACACTCACACAAGACTAGATAATCAGCACGATGGCCTCCTGCAGACAGACGTGTACCAGTCACGTGACGCGTCCTGGCTCTCTCACACTCACACAAGACTAGATAATCAGCACGATGGCCTCCTGCAGACAGATGTGTACCAGTCACGTGACGCGTCCTGGCTCTCTCTCACTCACACAAGACTAGATAATCAGCACGATGGCCTCCTGCAGACAGATGTGTACCAGTCACGTGACGCGTCCTGGCTCTCTCTCTCACACTCACACAAGACTAGATAATCAGCACGATGGCCTCCTGCAGACAGATGTGTACCAGTCACGTGACGCGTCCTGGCTCTCTCTCACTCACACAAGACTAGATAATCAGCACGATGGCCTCCTGCAGACAGATGTGTACCAGTCACCTGACGCGTCCTGGCTCTCTCTCTCTCACACTCACACAAGACTAGATAATCAGCACGATGGCCTCCTGCAGACAGATGTGTACCAGTCACGTGACGCGTCCTGGCTCTCTCTCTCTCACACTCACACAAGACTAGATAATCAGCACGATGGCCTCCTGCAGACAGATGTGTACCAGTCACGTGACGCGTCCTGGCTCTCTCTCTCTCACACTCACACAAGACTAGATAATCAGCACGATGGCCTCCTGCAGACAGATGTGTACCAGTCACGTGACGCGTCCTGGCTCTCTCTCACACTCACACAAGACTAGATAATCAGCACGATGGCCTCCTGCAGACAGACGTGTACCAGTCACGTGACGCGTCCTGGCTCTCTCACACTCACACAAGACTAGATAATCAGCACGATGGCCTCCTGCAGACAGACGTGTACCAGTCACGTGACGCGTCCTGGCTCTCTCACACTCACACAAGACTAGATAATCAGCACGATGGCCTCCTGCAGACAGATGTGTACCAGTCACGTGACGCGTCCTGGCTCTCTCACACTCACACAAGACTAGATAATC
This sequence comes from Isoperla grammatica, assembly GCA_945910005.1. Lineage (NCBI taxonomy): Eukaryota > Metazoa > Arthropoda > Insecta > Plecoptera > Perlodidae > Isoperla > Isoperla grammatica. The sequence continues at coordinate 8,425,242 of OX246742.1, read as the reverse complement.
AGCACGATGGCCTCCTGCAGACAGATGTGTACCAGTCACGTGACGCGTCCTGGCTCTCTCTCTCACACTCACACAAGACTAGATAATCAGCACGATGGCCTCCTGCAGACAGATGTGTACCAGTCACGTGACGCGTCCTGGCTCTCTCTCTCTCACACAAGACTAGATAATCAGCACGATGGCCTCCTGCAGACAGATGTGTACCAGTCACGTGACGCGTCCTGGCTCTCTCACTCACACAAGACTAGATATTCAGCACGATGGCCTCCTGCAGACAGACGTGTACCAGTCACGTGACGCGTCCTGGCTCTCTCTCACTCACACAAGACTAGATAATCAGCACGATGGCCTCCTGCAGACAGATGTGTACCAGTCACGTGACGCGTCCTGGCTCTCTCTCACACACTCACACAAGACTAGATAATCAGCACGATGGCCTCCTGCAGACAGATGTGTACCAGTCACGTGACGCGTCCTGGCTCTCTCACTCACACAAGACTAGATAATCAGCACGATGGCCTCCTGCAGACAGATGTGTACCAGTCACGTGACGCGTCCTGGCTCTCTCACACTCACACAAGACTAGATAATCAGCACGATGGCCTCCTGCAGACAGATGTGTACCAGTCACGTGACGCGTCCTGTCTCTCTCTCTCTCACACAAGACTAGATAATCAGCACGATGGCCTCCTGCAGACAGATGTGTACCAGTCACGTGACGCGTCCTGGCTCTCTCTCACACTCACACAAGACTAGATAATCAGCACGATGGCCTCCTGCAGACAGATGTGTACCAGTCACGTGACGCGTCCTGGCTCTCTCACACTCACACAAGACTAGATAATCAGCACGATGGCCTCCTGCAGACAGATGTGTACCAGTCACGTGACGCGTCCTGGCTCTCTCACACTCACACAAGACTAGATAATCAGCACGATGGCCTCCTGCAGACAGACGTGTACCAGTCACGTGACGCGTCCTGGCTCCCTCTCACACTCACACAAGACTAGATAATCAGCACGATGGCCTCCTGCAGACAGATGTGTACCAGTCACGTGACGCGTCCTGTCTCTCTCTCTCTCACACAAGACTAGATAATCAGCACGATGGCCTCCTGCAGACAGATGTGTACCAGTCACGTGACGCGTCCTGGCTCTCTCTCACACTCACACAAGACTAGATAATCAGCACGATGGCCTCCTGCAGACAGATGTGTACCAGTCACGTGACGCGTCCTGGCTCTCTCACACTCACACAAGACTAGATAATCAGCACGATGGCCTCCTGCAGACAGATGTGTACCAGTCACGTGACGCGTCCTGGCTCTCTCACACTCACACAAGACTAGATAATCAGCACGATGGCCTCCTGCAGACAGACGTGTACCAGTCACGTGACGCGTCCTGGCTCTCTCTCTCACTCACACAAGACTAGATAATCAGCACGATGGCCTCCTGCAGACAGATGTGTACCAGTCACGTGACGCGTCCTGGCTCTCTCACTCACACAAGACTAGATAATCAGCACGATGGCCTCCTGCAGACAGATGTGTACCAGTCACGTGACGCGTCCTGGCTCTCTCACTCACACAAGACTAGATAATCAGCACGATGGCCTCCTGCAGACAGATGTGTACCAGTCACGTGACGCGTCCTGGCTCTCTCACACTCACACAAGACTAGATAATCAGCACGATGGCCTCCTGCAGACAGATGTGTACCAGTCACGTGACGCGTCCTGGCTCTCTCTCTCACACTCACACAAGACTAGATAATCACCACGATGGCCTCCTGCAGACAGATGTGTACCAGTCACGTGACGCGTCCTGGCTCTCTCTCTCTCTCACACAAGACTAGATAATCAGCACGATGGCCTCCTGCAGACAGATGTGTACCAGTCACGTGACGCGTCCTGGCTCTCTCTCACACTCACACAAGACTAGATAATCAGCACGATGGCCTCCTGCAGACAGATGTGTACCAGTCACGTGACGCGTCCTGGCTCTCTCTCACACTCACACAAGACTAGATAATCAGCACGATGGCCTCCTGCAGACAGATGTGTACCAGTCACGTGACGCGTCCTGGCTCTCTCTCTCACACTCACACAAGACTAGATAATCAGCACGATGGCCTCCTGCAGACAGATGTGTACCAGTCACGTGACGCGTCCTGGCTCTCTCACACTCACACAAGACTAGATAATCAGCACGATGGCCTCCTGCAGACAGATGTGTACCAGTCACGTGACGCGTCCTGGCTCTCTCTCACACTCACACAAGACTAGATAATCAGCACGATGGCCTCCTGCAGACAGATGTGTACCAGTCACGTGACGCGTCCTGGCTCTCTCACTCACACAAGACTAGATAATCAGCACGATGGCCTCCTGCAGACAGATGTGTACCAGTCACGTGACGCGTCCTGGCTCTCTCTCACACTCACACAAGACTAGATAATCAGCACGATGGCCTCCTGCAGACAGATGTGTACCAGTCACGTGACGCGTCCTGGCTCTCACACTCACACAAGACTAGATAATCAGCACGATGGCCTCCTGCAGACAGATGTGTACCAGTCACGTGACGCGTCCTGGCTCTCTCTCTCACACTCACACAAGACTAGATAATCAGCACGATGGCCTCCTGCAGACAGATGTGTACCAGTCACGTGACGCGTCCTGGCTCTCTCACACTCACACAAGACTAGATAATCAGCACGATGGCCTCCTGCAGACAGATGTGTACCAGTCACGTGACGCGTCCTGGCTCTCTCTCTCACACTCACACAAGACTAGATAATCACCACGATGGCCTCCTGCAGACAGATGTGTACCAGTCACGTGACGCGTCCTGGCTCTCTCTCACACTCACACAAGACTAGATAATCAGCACGATGGCCTCCTGCAGACAGATGTGTACCAGTCACGTGACGCGTCCTGGCTCTCTCTCTCACACTCACACAAGACTAGATAATCAGCACGATGGCCTCCTGCAGACAGATGTGTACCAGTCACGTGACGCGTCCTGGCTCTCTCACACTCACACAAGACTAGATAATCAGCACGATGGCCTCCTGCAGACAGATGTGTACCAGTCACGTGACGCGTCCTGGCTCTCTCTCACACTCACACAAGACTAGATAATCAGCACGATGGCCTCCTGCAGACAGATGTGTACCAGTCACGTGACGCGTCCTGGCTCTCTCACTCACACAAGACTAGATAATCAGCACGATGGCCTCCTGCAGACAGATGTGTACCAGTCACGTGACGCGTCCTGGCTCTCTCTCACACTCACACAAGACTAGATAATCAGCACGATGGCCTCCTGCAGACAGATGTGTACCAGTCACGTGACGCGTCCTGGCTCTCACACTCACACAAGACTAGATAATCAGCACGATGGCCTCCTGCAGACAGATGTGTACCAGTCACGTGACGCGTCCTGGCTCTCTCTCTCACACTCACACAAGACTAGATAATCACCACGATGGCCTCCTGCAGACAGATGTGTACCAGTCACGTGACGCGTCCTGGCTCTCTCTCTCACACTCACACAAGACTAGATAATCAGCACGATGGCCTCCTGCAGACAGATGTGTACCAGTCACGTGACGCGTCCTGGCTCTCTCTCTCACACTCACACAAGACTAGATAATCACCACGATGGCCTCCTGCAGACAGATGTGTACCAGTCACGTGACGCGTCCTGGCTCTCTCACACTCACACAAGACTAGATAATCAGCACGATGGCCTCCTGCAGACAGATGTGTACCAGTCACGTGACGCGTCCTGGCTCTCTCTCACTCACACAAGACTAGATAATCAGCACGATGGCCTCCTGCAGACAGATGTGTACCAGTCACGTGACGCGTCCTGGCTCTCTCACACTCACACAAGACTAGATAATCAGCACGATGGCCTCCTGCAGACAGATGTGTACCAGTCACGTGACGCGTCCTGGCTCTCTCACACTCACACAAGACTAGATAATCAGCACGATGGCCTCCTGCAGACAGATGTGTACCAGTCACGTGACGCGTCCTGGCTCTCTCTCTCACACTCACACAAGACTAGATAATCAGCACGATGGCCTCCTGCAGACAGATGTGTACCAGTCACGTGACGCGTCCTGGCTCTCTCACACTCACACATGACTAGATAATCAGCACGATGGCCTCCTGCAGACAGATGTGTACCAGTCACGTGACGCGTCCTGGCTCTCTCACACTCACACAAGACTAGATAATCAGCACGATGGCCTCCTGCAGACAGATGTGTACCAGTCACGTGACGCGTCCTGGCTCTCTCACACTCACACTCACACAAGACTAGATAATCAGCACGATGGCCTCCTGCAGACAGATGTGTACCAGTCACGTGACGCGTCCTGGCTCTCTCACACTCACACTCACACAAGACTAGATAATCAGCACGATGGCCTCCTGCAGACAGATGTGTACCAGTCACGTGACGCGTCCTGGCTCTCTCTCTCACACTCACACAAGACTAGATAATCAGCACGATGGCCTCCTGCAGACAGATGTGTACCAGTCACGTGACGCGTCCTGGCTCTCTCACACTCACACTCACACAAGACTAGATAATCAGCACGATGGCCTCCTGCAGACAGATGTGTACCAGTCACGTGACGCGTCCTGGCTCTCTCTCACTCACACAAGACTAGATAATCAGCACGATGGCCTCCTGCAGACAGATGTGTACCAGTCACGTGACGCGTCCTGGCTCTCTCTCACTCACACAAGACTAGATAATCAGCACGATGGCCTCCTGCAGACAGATGTGTACCAGTCACGTGACGCGTCCTGGCTCTCTCACACTCACACAAGACTAGATAATCAGCACGATGGCCTCCTGCAGACAGATGTGTACCAGTCACGTGACGCGTCCTGGCTCTCTCACACTCACACAAGACTAGATAATCAGCACGATGGCCTCCTGCAGACAGATGTGTACCAGTCACGTGACGCGTCCTGGCTCTCTCTCTCACACTCACACAAGACTAGATAATCAGCACGATGGCCTCCTGCAGACAGATGTGTACCAGTCACGTGACGCGTCCTGGCTCTCTCACACTCACACATGACTAGATAATCAGCACGATGGCCTCCTGCAGACAGATGTGTACCAGTCACGTGACGCGTCCTGGCTCTCTCACACTCACACAAGACTAGATAATCAGCACGATGGCCTCCTGCAGACAGATGTGTACCAGTCACGTGACGCGTCCTGGCTCTCTCACTCACACTCACACAAGACTAGATAATCAGCACGATGGCCTCCTGCAGACAGATGTGTACCAGTCACGTGACGCGTCCTGGCTCTCTCTCTCTCACACAAGACTAGATAATCAGCACGATGGCCTCCTGCAGACAGATGTGTACCAGTCACGTGACGCGTCCTGGCTCTCTCACACTCACACAAGACTAGATAATCAGCACGATGGCCTCCTGCAGACAGATGTGTACCAGTCACGTGACGCGTCCTGGCTCTCTCTCACTCACACAAGACTAGATAATCAGCACGATGGCCTCCTGCAGACAGACGTGTACCAGTCACGTGACGCGTCCTGGCTCTCTCACACTCACACAAGACTAGATAATCAGCACGATGGCCTCCTGCAGACAGATGTGTACCAGTCACGTGACGCGTCCTGGCTCTCTCTCTCACTCACACAAGACTAGATAATCAGCACGATGGCCTCCTGCAGACAGATGTGTACCAGTCACGTGACGCGTCCTGGCTCTCTCACACTCACACTCACACAAGACTAGATAATCAGCACGATGGCCTCCTGCAGACAGATGTGTACCAGTCACGTGACGCGTCCTGGCTCTCTCTCTCTCTCACTCACACAAGACTAGATAATCAGCACGATGGCCTCCTGAGACAGATGTGTACCAGTCACGTGACGCGTCCTGGCTCTCTCTCACACTCACACAAGACTAGATAATCAGCACGATGGCCTCCTGCAGACAGATGTGTACCAGTCACGTGACGCGTCCTGGCTCTCTCTCACTCACACAAGACTAGATAATCAGCACGATGGCCTCCTGCAGACAGATGTGTACCAGTCACGTGACGCGTCCTGGCTCTCTCTCACACTCACACAAGACTAGATAATCAGCACGATGGCCTCCTGCAGACAGATGTGTACCAGTCACGTGACGCGTCCTGGCTCTCTCTCTCACACTCACACAAGACTAGATAATCAGCACGATGGCCTCCTGCAGACAGATGTGTACCAGTCACGTGACGCGTCCTGGCTCTCTCTCTCACACTCACACAAGACTAGATAATCAGCGCGATGGCCTCCTGCAGACAGATGTGTACCAGTCACGTGACGCGTCCTGGCTCTCTCTCTCACACTCACACAAGACTAGATAATCAGCACGATGGCCTCCTGCAGACAGATGTGTACCAGTCACGTGACGCGTCCTGGCTCTCTCTCTCACACAAGACTAGATAATCAGCACGATGGCCTCCTGCAGACAGATGTGTACCAGTCACGTGACGCGTCCTGGCTCTCTCTCACTCACACAAGACTAGATAATCAGCACGATGGCCTCCTGCAGACAGATGTGTACCAGTCACGTGACGCGTCCTGGCTCTCTCTCTCACACTCACACAAGACTAGATAATCAGCACGATGGCCTCCTGCAGACAGATGTGTACCAGTCACGTGACGCGTCCTGGCTCTCTCTCTCACACTCACACAAGACTAGATAATCAGCACGATGGCCTCCTGCAGACAGATGTGTACCAGTCACGTGACGCGTCCTGGCTCTCTCTCACACTCACACAAGACTAGATAATCAGCACGATGGCCTCCTGCAGACAGATGTGTACCAGTCACGTGACGCGTCCTGGCTCTCTCTCACACTCACACAAGACTAGATAATCAGCACGATGGCCTCCTGCAGACAGATGTGTACCAGTCACGTGACGCGTCCTGGCTCTCTCTCTCTCACTCACACAAGACTAGATAATCAGCACGATGGCCTCCTGCAGACAGATGTGTACCAGTCACGTGACGCGTCCTGGCTCTCTCACACTCACACAAGACTAGATAATCAGCACGATGGCCTCCTGCAGACAGATGTGTACCAGTCACGTGACGCGTCCTGGCTCTCTCTCTCACACTCACACAAGACTAGATAATCAGCACGATGGCCTCCTGCAGACAGATGTGTACCAGTCACGTGACGCGTCCTGGCTCTCTCACACTCACACAAGACTAGATAATCAGCACGATGGCCTCCTGCAGACAGATGTGTACCAGTCACGTGACGCGTCCTGGCTCTCTCTCTCTCACTCACACAAGACTAGATAATCAGCACGATGGCCTCCTGCAGACAGATGTGTACCAGTCACGTGACGCGTCCTGGCTCTCTCACACTCACACAAGACTAGATAATCAGCACGATGGCCTCCTGCAGACAGATGTGTACCAGTCACGTGACGCGTCCTGGCTCTCTCACACTCACACAAGACTAGATAATCAGCACGATGGCCTCCTGCAGACAGATGTGTACCAGTCACGTGACGCGTCCTGGCTCTCTCACACTCACACAAGACTAGATAATCAGCACGATGGCCTCCTGCAGACAGATGTGTACCAGTCACGTGACGCGTCCTGGCTCTCTCACACTCACACAAGACTAGATAATCAGCACGATGGCCTCCTGCAGACAGATGTGTACCAGTCACGTGACGCGTCCTGGCTCTCTCTCTCACACTCACACAAGACTAGATAATCAGCACGATGGCCTCCTGCAGACAGATGTGTACCAGTCACGTGACGCGTCCTGGCTCTCTCTCTCTCACTCACACAAGACTAGATTATCAGCACGATGGCCTCCTGCAGACAGATGTGTACCAGTCACGTGACGCGTCCTGGCTCTCTCTCTCTCACTCACACAAGACTAGATAATCAGCACGATGGCCTCCTGCAGACAGATGTGTACCAGTCACGTGACGCGTCCTGGCTCTCTCACACTCACACAAGACTAGATAATCAGCACGATGGCCTCCTGCAGACAGATGTGTACCAGTCACGTGACGCGTCCTGGCTCTCTCACACTCACACAAGACTAGATAATCAGCACGATGGCCTCCTGCAGACAGATGTGTACCAGTCACGTGACGCGTCCTGGCTCTCTCTCTCTCACTCACACAAGACTAGATAATCAGCACGATGGCCTCCTGCAGACAGATGTGTACCAGTCACGTGACGCGTCCTGGCTCTCTCTCACTCACACAAGACTAGATAATCAGCACGATGGCCTCCTGCAGACAGATGTGTACCAGTCACGTGACGCGTCCTGGCTCTCTCTCTCACACTCACACAAGACTAGATAATCAGCACGATGGCCTCCTGCAGACAGATGTGTACCAGTCACGTGACGCGTCCTGGCTCTCTCACACTCACACAAGACTAGATAATCAGCACGATGGCCTCCTGCAGACAGATGTGTACCAGTCACGTGACGCGTCCTGGCTCTCTCACACTCACACAAGACTAGATAATCAGCACGATGGCCTCCTGCAGACAGATGTGTACCAGTCACGTGACGCGTCCTGGCTCTCTCTCTCTCTCACACAAGACTAGATAATCAGCACGATGGCCTCCTGCAGACAGATGTGTACCAGTCACGTGACGCGTCCTGGCTCTCTCTCACTCACACAAGACTAGATAATCAGCACGATGGCCTCCTGCAGACAGATGTGTACCAGTCACGTGACGCGTCCTGGCTCTCTCTCTCACACTCACACAAGACTAGATAATCAGCACGATGGCCTCCTGCAGACAGATGTGTACCAGTCACGTGACGCGTCCTGGCTCTCTCTCTCACACTCACACAAGACTAGATAATCAGCACGATGGCCTCCTGCAGACAGATGTGTACCAGTCACGTGACGCGTCCTGGCTCTCTCACACTCACACAAGACTAGATAATCAGCACGATGGCCTCCTGCAGACAGATGTGTACCAGTCACGTGACGCGTCCTGGCTCTCTCTCTCACACTCACACAAGACTAGATAATCAGCACGATGGCCTCCTGCAGACAGATGTGTACCAGTCACGTGACGCGTCCTGGCTCTCTCACACTCACACAAGACTAGATAATCAGCACGATGGCCTCCTGCAGACAGATGTGTACCAGTCACGTGACGCGTCCTGGCTCTCTCTCACTCACACAAGACTAGATAATCAGCACGATGGCCTCCTGCAGACAGATGTGTACCAGTCACGTGACGCGTCCTGGCTCTCTCTCACTCACACAAGACTAGATAATCAGCACGATGGCCTCCTGCAGACAGATGTGTACCAGTCACGTGACGCGTCCTGGCTCTCTCTCACTCACACAAGACTAGATAATCAGCACGATGGCCTCCTGCAGACAGATGTGTACCAGTCACGTGACGCGTCCTGGCTCTCTCACACTCACACAAGACTAGATAATCAGCACGTTGGCCTCCTGCAGACAGATGTGTACCAGTCACGTGACGCGTCCTGGCTCTCTCTCACTCACACAAGACTAGATAATCAGCACGTTGGCCTCCTGCAGACAGATGTGTACCAGTCACGTGACGCGTCCTGGCTCTCTCTCACTCACACAAGACTAGATAATCAGCACGATGGCCTCCTGCAGACAGATGTGTACCAGTCACGTGACGCGTCCTGGCTCTCTCTCTCACACTCACACAAGACTAGATAATCAGCACGATGGCCTCCTGCAGACAGATGTGTACCAGTCACGTGACGCGTCCTGGCTCTCTCTCTCACACTCACACAAGACTAGATAATCAGCACGATGGCCTCCTGCAGACAGATGTGTACCAGTCACGTGACGCGTCCTGGCTCTCTCACACTCACACAAGACTAGATAATCAGCACGATGGCCTCCTGCAGACAGATGTGTACCAGTCACGTGACGCGTCCTGGCTCTCTCACACTCACACAAGACTAGATAATCAGCACGATGGCCTCCTGCAGACAGATGTGTACCAGTCACGTGACGCGTCCTGGCTCTCTCACACTCACACAAGACTAGATAATCAGCACGATGGCCTCCTGCAGACAGATGTGTACCAGTCACGTGACGCGTCCTGGCTCTCTCACACTCACACAAGACTAGATAATCAGCACGATGGCCTCCTGCAGACAGATGTGTACCAGTCACGTGACGCGTCCTGGCTCTCTCACACTCACACAAGACTAGATAATCAGCACGATGGCCTCCTGCAGACAGATGTGTACCAGTCACGTGACGCGTCCTGGCTCTCTCACACTCACACAAGACTAGATAATCAGCACGATGGCCTCCTGCAGACAGATGTGTACCAGTCACGTGACGCGTCCTGGCTCTCTCTCTCACACTCACACAAGACTAGATAATCAGCACGATGGCCTCCTGCAGACAGATGTGTACCAGTCACGTGACGCGTCCTGGCTCTCTCACACTCACACAAGACTAGATAATCAGCACGATGGCCTCCTGCAGACAGATGTGTACCAGTCACGTGACGCGTCCTGGCTCTCTCACACTCACACAAGACTAGATAATCAGCACGATGGCCTCCTGCAGACAGATGTGTACCAGTCACGTGACGCGTCCTGGCTCTCTCACACTCACACAAGACTAGATAATCAGCACGATGGCCTCCTGCAGACAGATGTGTACCAGTCACGTGACGCGTCCTGGCTCTCTCACACTCACACAAGACTAGATAATCAGCACGATGGCCTCCTGCAGACAGATGTGTACCAGTCACGTGACGCGTCCTGGCTCTCACTCACACAAGACTAGATAATCAGCACGATGGCCTCCTGCAGACAGATGTGTACCAGTCACGTGACGCGTCCTGGCTCTCTCACACTCACACAAGACTAGATAATCAGCACGATGGCCTCCTGCAGACAGATGTGTACCAGTCACGTGACGCGTCCTGGCTCTCTCTCTCACACTCACACAAGACTAGATAATCAGCACGATGGCCTCCTGCAGACAGATGTGTACCAGTCACGTGACGCGTCCTGGCTCTCTCACACTCACACAAGACTAGATAATCAGCACGATGGCCTCCTGCAGACAGATGTGTACCAGTCACGTGACGCGTCCTGGCTCTCTCACACTCACACAAGACAAGATAATCAGCACGATGGCCTCCTGCAGACAGATGTGTACCAGTCACGTGACGCGTCCTGGCTCTCTCACACTCACACAAGACTAGATAATCAGCACGATGGCCTCCTGCAGACAGATGTGTACCAGTCACGTGACGCGTCCTGGCTCTCTCTCACTCACACAAGACTAGATAATCAGCACGATGGCCTCCTGCAGACAGATGTGTACCAGTCACGTGACGCGTCCTGGCTCTCTCACACTCACACAAGACTAGATAATCAGCACGATGGCCTCCTGCAGACAGATGTGTACCAGTCACGTGACGCGTCCTGGCTCTCTCACTCACACTCACACAAGACTAGATAATCAGCACGATGGCCTCCTGCAGACAGATGTGTACCAGTCACGTGACGCGTCCTGGCTCTCTCACACTCACACAAGACTAGATAATCAGCACGATGGCCTCCTGCAGACAGATGTGTACCAGTCACGTGACGCGTCCTGGCTCTCTCACACTCACACAAGACTAGATAATCAGCACGATGGCCTCCTGCAGACAGATGTGTACCAGTCACGTGACGCGTCCTGGCTCTCTCACACTCACACAAGACTAGATAATCAGCACGATGGCCTCCTGCAGACAGATGTGTACCAGTCACGTGACGCGTCCTGGCTCTCTCACACTCACACAAGACTAGATAATCAGCACGATGGCCTCCTGCAGACAGATGTGTACCAGTCACGTGACGCGTCCTGGCTCTCTCTCTCACACTCACACAAGACTAGATAATCAGCACGATGGCCTCCTGCAGACAGATGTGTACCAGTCACGTGACGCGTCCTGGCTCTCTCTCTCTCACTCACACAAGACTAGATAATCAGCACGATGGCCTCCTGCAGACAGATGTGTACCAGTCACGTGACGCGTCCTGGCTCTCTCACACTCACACAAGACTAGATAATCAGCACGATGGCCTCCTGCAGACAGATGTGTACCAGTCACGTGACGCGTCCTGGCTCTCTCTCACTCACACAAGACTAGATAATCAGCACGATGGCCTCCTGCAGACAGATGTGTACCAGTCACGTGACGCGTCCTGGCTCTCTCTCACTCACACAAGACTAGATAATCAGCACGATGGCCTCCTGCAGACAGATGTGTACCAGTCACGTGACGCGTCCTGGCTCTCTCTCTCTCTCACTCACACAAGACTAGATAATCAGCACGATGGCCTCCTGCAGACAGATGTGTACCAGTCACGTGACGCGTCCTGGCTCTCTCTCTCTCACACTCACACAAGACTAGATAATCAGCACGATGGCCTCCTGCAGACAGATGTGTACCAGTCACGTGACGCGTCCTGGCTCTCTCACACTCACACAAGACTAGATAATCAGCACGTTGGCCTCCTGCAGACAGATGTGTACCAGTCACGTGACGCGTCCTGGCTCTCTCACACTCACACAAGACTAGATAATCAGCACGATGGCCTCCTGCAGACAGATGTGTACCAGTCACGTGACGCGTCCTGGCTCTCTCACACTCACACAAGACTAGATAATCAGCACGATGGCCTCCTGCAGACAGATGTGTACCAGTCACGTGACGCGTCCTGGCTCTCTCTCTCTCACTCACACAAGACTAGATAATCAGCACGATGGCCTCCTGCAGACAGACGTGTACCAGTCACGTGACGCGTCCTGGCTCTCTCTCACACTCACACAAGACTAGATAATCAGCACGATGGCCTCCTGCAGACAGATGTGTACCAGTCACGTGACGCGTCCTGGCTCTCTCACTCACACAAGACTAGATAATCAGCACGATGGCCTCCTGCAGACAGATGTGTACCAGTCACGTGACGCGTCCTGGCTCTCTCACACTCACACAAGACTAGATAATCAGCACGATGGCCTCCTGCAGACAGATGTGTACCAGTCACGTGACGCGTCCTGGCTCTCTCACACTCACACAAGACTAGATAATCAGCACGATGGCCTCCTGCAGACAGATGTGTACCAGTCACGTGACGCGTCCTGGCTCTCTCACACTCACACAAGACTAGATAATCAGCACGATGGCCTCCTGCAGACAGATGTGTACCAGTCACGTGACGCGTCCTGGCTCTCTCACACTCACACAAGACTAGATAATCAGCACGATGGCCTCCTGCAGACAGATGTGTACCAGTCACGTGACGCGTCCTGGCTCTCTCACACTCACACAAGACTAGATAATCAGCACGATGGCCTCCTGCAGACAGATGTGTACCAGTCACGTGACGCGTCCTGGCTCTCTCACACTCACACAAGACTAGATAATCAGCACGATGGCCTCCTGCAGACAGATGTGTACCAGTCACGTGACGCGTCCTGGCTCTCTCTCTCACACTCACACAAGACTAGATAATCAGCACGATGGCCTCCTGCAGACAGATGTGTACCAGTCACGTGACGCGTCCTGGCTCTCTCACACTCACACAAGACTAGATAATCAGCACGATGGCCTCCTGCAGACAGATGTGTACCAGTCACGTGACGCGTCCTGGCTCTCTCACACTCACACAAGACTAGATAATCAGCACGATGGCCTCCTGCAGACAGATGTGTACCAGTCACGTGACGCGTCCTGGCTCTCTCACACTCACACAAGACTAGATAATCAGCACGATGGCCTCCTGCAGACAGATGTGTACCAGTCACGTGACGCGTCCTGGCTCTCTCACACTCACACAAGACTAGATAATCAGCACGATGGCCTCCTGCAGACAGATGTGTACCAGTCACGTGACGCGTCCTGGCTCTCACTCACACAAGACTAGATAATCAGCACGATGGCCTCCTGCAGACAGATGTGTACCAGTCACGTGACGCGTCCTGGCTCTCTCACACTCACACAAGACTAGATAATCAGCACGATGGCCTCCTGCAGACAGATGTGTACCAGTCACGTGACGCGTCCTGGCTCTCTCTCTCACACTCACACAAGACTAGATAATCAGCACGATGGCCTCCTGCAGACAGATGTGTACCAGTCACGTGACGCGTCCTGGCTCTCTCACACTCACACAAGACTAGATAATCAGCACGATGGCCTCCTGCAGACAGATGTGTACCAGTCACGTGACGCGTCCTGGCTCTCTCACACTCACACAAGACAAGATAATCAGCACGATGGCCTCCTGCAGACAGATGTGTACCAGTCACGTGACGCGTCCTGGCTCTCTCACACTCACACAAGACTAGATAATCAGCACGATGGCCTCCTGCAGACAGATGTGTACCAGTCACGTGACGCGTCCTGGCTCTCTCTCACTCACACAAGACTAGATAATCAGCACGATGGCCTCCTGCAGACAGATGTGTACCAGTCACGTGACGCGTCCTGGCTCTCTCACACTCACACAAGACTAGATAATCAGCACGATGGCCTCCTGCAGACAGATGTGTACCAGTCACGTGACGCGTCCTGGCTCTCTCACTCACACTCACACAAGACTAGATAATCAGCACGATGGCCTCCTGCAGACAGATGTGTACCAGTCACGTGACGCGTCCTGGCTCTCTCACACTCACACAAGACTAGATAATCAGCACGATGGCCTCCTGCAGACAGATGTGTACCAGTCACGTGACGCGTCCTGGCTCTCTCACACTCACACAAGACTAGATAATCAGCACGATGGCCTCCTGCAGACAGATGTGTACCAGTCACGTGACGCGTCCTGGCTCTCTCACACTCACACAAGACTAGATAATCAGCACGATGGCCTCCTGCAGACAGATGTGTACCAGTCACGTGACGCGTCCTGGCTCTCTCACACTCACACAAGACTAGATAATCAGCACGATGGCCTCCTGCAGACAGATGTGTACCAGTCACGTGACGCGTCCTGGCTCTCTCTCTCACACTCACACAAGACTAGATAATCAGCACGATGGCCTCCTGCAGACAGATGTGTACCAGTCACGTGACGCGTCCTGGCTCTCTCTCTCTCACTCACACAAGACTAGATAATCAGCACGATGGCCTCCTGCAGACAGATGTGTACCAGTCACGTGACGCGTCCTGGCTCTCTCACACTCACACAAGACTAGATAATCAGCACGATGGCCTCCTGCAGACAGATGTGTACCAGTCACGTGACGCGTCCTGGCTCTCTCTCACTCACACAAGACTAGATAATCAGCACGATGGCCTCCTGCAGACAGATGTGTACCAGTCACGTGACGCGTCCTGGCTCTCTCTCACTCACACAAGACTAGATAATCAGCACGATGGCCTCCTGCAGACAGATGTGTACCAGTCACGTGACGCGTCCTGGCTCTCTCTCTCTCTCACTCACACAAGACTAGATAATCAGCACGATGGCCTCCTGCAGACAGATGTGTACCAGTCACGTGACGCGTCCTGGCTCTCTCTCTCTCACACTCACACAAGACTAGATAATCAGCACGATGGCCTCCTGCAGACAGATGTGTACCAGTCACGTGACGCGTCCTGGCTCTCTCTCACTCACACAAGACTAGATAATCAGCACGATGGCCTCCTGCAGACAGATGTGTACCAGTCACGTGACGCGTCCTGGCTCTCTCACACTCACACAAGACTAGATAATCAGCACGTTGGCCTCCTGCAGACAGATGTGTACCAGTCACGTGACGCGTCCTGGCTCTCTCACACTCACACAAGACTAGATAATCAGCACGATGGCCTCCTGCAGACAGATGTGTACCAGTCACGTGACGCGTCCTGGCTCTCTCACACTCACACAAGACTAGATAATCAGCACGATGGCCTCCTGCAGACAGATGTGTACCAGTCACGTGACGCGTCCTGGCTCTCTCTCTCTCACTCACACAAGACTAGATAATCAGCACGATGGCCTCCTGCAGACAGACGTGTACCAGTCACGTGACGCGTCCTGGCTCTCTCTCACACTCACACAAGACTAGATAATCAGCACGATGGCCTCCTGCAGACAGATGTGTACCAGTCACGTGACGCGTCCTGGCTCTCTCACTCACACAAGACTAGATAATCAGCACGATGGCCTCCTGCAGACAGATGTGTACCAGTCACGTGACGCGTCCTGGCTCTCTCACACTCACCCAAGACTAGATAATCAGCACGATGGCCTCCTGCAGACAGATGTGTACCAGTCACGTGACGCGTCCTGGCTCTCTCACACTCACACAAGACTAGATAATCAGCACGATGGCCTCCTGCAGACAGATGTGTACCAGTCACGTGACGCGTCCTGGCTCTCTCTCACTCACACAAGACTAGATAATCAGCACGATGGCCTCCTGCAGACAGATGTGTACCAGTCACGTGACGCGTCCTGGCTCTCTCTCACTCACACAAGACTAGATAATCAGCACGATGGCCTCCTGCAGACAGATGTGTACCAGTCACGTGACGCGTCCTGGCTCTCTCTCTCTCACACTCACACAAGACTAGATAATCAGCACGATGGCCTCCTGCAGACAGATGTGTACCAGTCACGTGACGCGTCCTGGCTCTCTCACACTCACACAAGACTAGATAATCAGCACGATGGCCTCCTGCAGACAGATGTGTACCAGTCACGTGACGCGTCCTGGCTCTCTCACACTCACCCAAGACTAGATAATCAGCACGATGGCCTCCTGCAGACAGATGTGTACCAGTCACGTGACGCGTCCTGGCTCTCTCTCACTCACACAAGACTAGATAATCAGCACGATGGCCTCCTGCAGACAGATGTGTACCAGTCACGTGACGCGTCCTGGCTCTCTCTCTCTCACACAAGACTAGATAATCAGCACGATGGCCTCCTGCAGACAGATGTGTACCAGTCACGTGACGCGTCCTGGCTCTCTCTCACTCACACAAGACTAGATAATCAGCACGATGGCCTCCTGCAGACAGATGTGTACCAGTCACGTGACGCGTCCTGGCTCTCTCTCTCACACTCACACAAGACTAGATAATCAGCACGATGGCCTCCTGCAGACAGATGTGTACCAGTCACGTGACGCGTCCTGGCTCTCTCTCACACTCACACAAGACTAGATAATCAGCACGATGGCCTCCTGCAGACAGATGTGTACCAGTCACGGGACGCGTCCTGGCTCTCTCTCTCACACTCACACAAGACTAGATAATCAGCACGATGGCCTCCTGCAGACAGATGTGTACCAGTCACGTGACGCGTCCTGGCTCTCTCACACTCACCCAAGACTAGATAATCAGCACGATGGCCTCCTGCAGACAGATGTGTACCAGTCACGTGACGCGTCCTGGCTCTCTCACACTCACACAAGACTAGATAATCAGCACGATGGCCTCCTGCAGACAGATGTGTACCAGTCACGTGACGCGTCCTGGCTCTCTCTCACTCACACAAGACTAGATAATCAGCACGATGGCCTCCTGCAGACAGATGTGTACCAGTCACGTGACGCGTCCTGGCTCTCTCTCACTCACACAAGACTAGATAATCAGCACGATGGCCTCCTGCAGACAGATGTGTACCAGTCACGTGACGCGTCCTGGCTCTCTCACACTCACACAAGACTAGATAATCAGCACGATGGCCTCCTGCAGACAGATGTGTACCAGTCACGTGACGCGTCCTGGCTCTCTCTCACACTCACACAAGACTAGATAATCAGCACGATGGCCTCCAGCAGACAGATGTGTACCAGTCACGTGACGCGTCCTGGCTCTCTCACACTCACACAAGACTAGATAATCAGCACGATGGCCTCCTGCAGACAGATGTGTACCAGTCACGTGACGCGTCCTGGCTCTCTCACACTCACACAAGACTAGATAATCAGCACGATGGCCTCCTGCAGACAGATGTGTACCAGTCACGTGACGCGTCCTGGCTCTCTCACACTCACACAAGACTAGATAATCAGCACGATGGCCTCCTGCAGACAGATGTGTACCAGTCACGTGACGCGTCCTGGCTCTCTCACACTCACACAAGACTAGATAATCAGCACGATGGCCTCCTGCAGACAGATGTGTACCAGTCACGTGACGCGTCCTGGCTCTCTCTCTCACACTCACACAAGACTAGATAATCAGCACGATGGCCTCCTGCAGACAGATGTGTACCAGTCACGTGACGCGTCCTGGCTCTCTCTCACACTCACACAAGACTAGATAATCAGCACGATGGCCTCCTGCAGACAGATGTGTACCAGTCACGTGACGCGTCCTGGCTCTCTCTCTCACACTCACACAAGACTAGATAATCAGCACGATGGCCTCCTGCAGACAGATGTGTACCAGTCACGTGACGCGTCCTGGCTCTCTCACACTCACACAAGACTAGATAATCAGCACGTTGGCCTCCTGCAGACAGATGTGTACCAGTCACGTGACGCGTCCTGGCTCTCTCTCTCTCACACAAGACTAGATAATCAGCACGATGGCCTCCTGCAGACAGATGTGTACCAGTCACGTGATGCGTCCTGGCTCTCTCTCTCTCACACAAGACTAGATAATCAGCACGATGGCCTCCTGCAGACAGATGTGTACCAGTCACGTGACGCGTCCTGGCTCTCCCACTCACACTCACACAAGACTAGATAATCAGCACGATGGCCTCCTGCAGACAGATGTGTACCAGTCACGTGACGCGTCCTGGCTCTCCCACTCACACTCACACAAGACTAGATAATCAGCACGATGGCCTCCTGCAGACAGATGTGTACCAGTCACGTGACGCGTCCTGGCTCTCCCACTCACACTCACACAAGACTAGATAATCAGCACGATGGCCTCCTGCAGACAGATGTGTACCAGTCACGTGACGCGTCCTGGCTCTCTCTCTCTCACACTCACACAAGACTAGATAATCAGCACGTTGGCCTCCTGCAGACAGATGTGTACCAGTCACGTGACGCGTCCTGGCTCTCTCTCACTCACACAAGACTAGATAATCAGCACGATGGCCTCCTGAAGACAGACGTGTACCAGTCACGTGACGCGTCCTGGCTCTCTCTCTCTCACACTCACACAAGACTAGATAATCAGCACGTTGGCCTCCTGCAGACAGATGTGTACCAGTCACGTGACGCGTCCTGGCTCTCTCACACTCACACAAGACTAGATAATCAGCACGATGGCCTCCTGCAGACAGATGTGTACCAGTCACGTGACGCGTCCTGGCTCTCTCTCACTCACACAAGACTAGATAATCAGCACGATGGCCTCCTGAAGACAGACGTGTACCAGTCACGTGACGCGTCCTGGCTCTCTCTCACTCACACAAGACTAGATAATCAGCACGATGGCCTCCTGCAGACAGATGTGTACAAGTCACGTGACGCGTCCTGGCTCTCTCTCACTCACACAAGACTAGATAATCAGCACGATGGCCTCCTGCAGACAGATGTGTACCAGTCACGTGACGCGTCCTGGCTCTCTCACACTCACACAAGACTAGATAATCAGCACGATGGCCTCCTGCAGACAGATGTGTACCAGTCACGTGACGCGTCCTGGCTCTCTCTCACTCACACAAGACTAGATAATCAGCACGATGGCCTCCTGCAGACAGATGTGTACCAGTCACGTGACGCGTCCTGGCTCTCTCTCACTCACACAAGACTAGATAATCAGCACGATGGCCTCCTGCAGACAGATGTGTACCAGTCACGTGACGCGTCCTGGCTCTCTCTCACTCACACAAGACTAGATAATCAGCACGATGGCCTCCTGCAGACAGATGTGTACCAGTCACGTGACGCGTCCTGGCTCTCTCTCTCACTCACACAAGACTAGATAATCAGCACGATGGCCTCCTGCAGACAGATGTGTACCAGTCACGTGACGCGTCCTGGCTCTCTCACACTCACACAAGACTAGATAATCAGCACGATGGCCTCCTGCAGACAGATGTGTACCAGTCACGTGACGCGTCCTGGCTCTCTCTCACACACTCACACAACACTAGATAATCAGCACAATGGCCTCCTGCAGACAGATGTGTACCAGTCACGTGACGCGTCCTGGCTCTCCCACTCACACTCACACAAGACTAGATAATCAGCACGATGGCCTCCTGCAGACAGATGTGTACCAGTCACGTGACGCGTCCTGGCTCTCTCTCTCTCACACAAGACTAGATAATCAGCACGATGGCCTCCTGCAGACAGATGTGTACCAGTCACGTGACGCGTCCTGGCTCTCTCTCACTCACACAAGACTAGATAATCAGCACGATGGCCTCCTGCAGACAGATGTGTACCAGTCACGTGACGCGTCCTGGCTCTCTCTCTCACACTCACACAACACTAGATAATCAGCACGATGGCCTCCTGCAGACAGATGTGTACCAGTCACGTGACGCGTCCTGGCTCTCCCACTCACACTCACACAAGACTAGATAATCAGCACGATGGCCTCCTGCAGACAGATGTGTACCAGTCACGTGACGCGTCCTGGCTCTCTCTCTCTCACACAAGACTAGATAATCAGCACGATGGCCTCCTGCAGACAGATGTGTACCAGTCACGTGACGCGTCCTGGCTCTCTCTCACTCACACAAGACTAGATAATCAGCACGATGGCCTCCTGCAGACAGATGTGTACCAGTCACGTGACGCGTCCTGGCTCTCTCACACTCACACAAGACTAGATAATCAGCACGATGGCCTCCTGCAGACAGATGTGTACCAGTCACGTGACGCGTCCTGGCTCTCTCTCACTCACACAAGACTAGATAATCAGCACGATGGCCTCCTGCAGACAGATGTGTACCAGTCACGTGACGCGTCCTGGCTCTCTCTCACTCACACAAGACTAGATAATCAGCACGATGGCCTCCTGCAGACAGATGTGTACCAGTCACGTGACGCGTCCTGGCTCTCTCTCACTCACACAAGACTAGATAATCAGCACGATGGCCTCCTGCAGACAGATGTGTACCAGTCACGTGACGCGTCCTGGCTCTCTCTCTCACTCACACAAGACTAGATAATCAGCACGATGGCCTCCTGCAGACAGATGTGTACCAGTCACGTGACGCGTCCTGGCTCTCTCACACTCACACAAGACTAGATAATCAGCACGATGGCCTCCTGCAGACAGATGTGTACCAGTCACGTGACGCGTCCTGGCTCTCCCACTCACACTCACACAAGACTAGATAATCAGCACGATGGCCTCCTGCAGACAGATGTGTACCAGTCACGTGACGCGTCCTGGCTCTCTCTCTCTCACACAAGACTAGATAATCAGCACGATGGCCTCCTGCAGACAGATGTGTACCAGTCACGTGACGCGTCCTGGCTCTCTCTCTCACACTCACACAAGACTAGATAATCAGCACGATGGCCTCCTGCAGACAGATGTGTACCAGTCACGTGACGCGTCCTGGCTCTCTCTCTCACTCACACAAGACTAGATAATCAGCACGATGGCCTCCTGCAGACAGATGTGTACCAGTCACGTGACGCGTCCTGGCTCTCTCACACTCACACAAGACTAGATAATCAGCACGATGGCCTCCTGCAGACAGATGTGTACCAGTCACGTGACGCGTCCTGGCTCTCTCTCTCACTCACACAAGACTAGATAATCAGCACGATGGCCTCCTGCAGACAGATGTGTACCAGTCACGTGACGCGTCCTGGCTCTCTCTCACACTCACACAAGACTAGATAATCAGCACGATGGCCTCCTGCAGACAGACGTGTACCAGTCACGTGACGCGTCCTGGCTCTCTCACACTCACACAAGACTAGATAATCAGCACGATGGCCTCCTGCAGACAGATGTGTACCAGTCACGTGACGCGTCCTGGCTCTCTCACACTCACACAAGACTAGATAATCAGCACGATGGCCTCCTGCAGACAGATGTGTACCAGTCACGTGACGCGTCCTGGCTCTCTCACACTCACACAAGACTAGATAATCAGCACGATGGCCTCCTGCAGACAGATGTGTACCAGTCACGTGACGCGTCCTGGCTCTCTCTCACTCACACAAGACTAGATAATCAGCACGATGGCCTCCTGCAGACAGATGTGTACCAGTCACGTGACGCGTCCTGGCTCTCTCTCTCTCACACAAGACTAGATAATCAGCACGATGGCCTCCTGCAGACAGACGTGTACCAGTCACGTGACGCGTCCTGGCTCTCTCTCTCACACTCACACAAGACTAGATAATCAGCACGATGGCCTCCTGCAGACAGATGTGTACCAGTCACGTGACGCGTCCTGGCTCTCTCACACTCACACAAGACTAGATAATCAGCACGATGGCCTCCTGCAGACAGACGTGTACCAGTCACGTGACGCGTCCTGGCTCTCTCTCTCACACTCACACAAGACTAGATAATCAGCACGATGGCCTCCTGCAGACAGATGTGTACCAGTCACGTGACGCGTCCTGGCTCTCTCACACTCACACAAGACTAGATAATCAGCACGATGGCCTCCTGCAGACAGATGTGTACCAGTCACGTGACGCGTCCTGGCTCTCTCACACTCACACAAGACTAGATAATCAGCACGATGGCCTCCTGCAGACAGACGTGTACCAGTCACGTGACGCGTCCTGGCTCTCTCTCACTCACACAAGACTAGATAATCAGCACGATGGCCTCCTGCAGACAGATGTGTACCAGTCACGTGACGCGTCCTGGCTCTCTCACACTCACACAAGACTAGATAATCAGCACGATGGCCTCCTGCAGACAGACGTGTACCAGTCACGTGACGCGTCCTGGCTCCCTCTCACACTCACACAAGACTAGATAATCAGCACGATGGCCTCCTGCAGACAGATGTGTACCAGTCACGTGACGCGTCCTGGCTCTCTCTCACTCACACAAGACTAGATAATCAGCACGATGGCCTCCTGCAGACAGATGTGTACCAGTCACGTGACGCGTCCTGGCCCTCTCACACTCACACAAGACTAGATAATCAGCACGATGGCCTCCTGCAGACAGATGTGTACCAGTCACGTGACGCGTCCTGGCTCTCTCACACTCACACAAGACTAGATAATCAGCACGATGGCCTCCTGCAGACAGATGTGTACCAGTCACGTGACGCGTCCTGGCTCTCTCTCTCTCACACAAGACTAGATAATCAGCACGATGGCCTCCTGCAGACAGATGTGTACCAGTCACGTGACGCGTCCTGGCTCTCTCTCTCACACTCACACAAGACTAGATAATCAGCACGATGGCCTCCAGCAGACAGACGTGTACCAGTCACGTGACGCGTCCTGGCTCTCTCACACTCACACAAGACTAGATAATCAGCACGATGGCCTCCTGCAGACAGATGTGTACCAGTCACGTGACGCGTCCTGGCTCTCTCTCACCCACACAAGACTAGATAATCAGCACGATGGCCTCCTGCAGACAGATGTGTACCAGTCACGTGACGCGTCCTGGCTCTCTCTCACACTCACACAAGACTAGATAATCAGCACGATGGCCTCCAGCAGACAGACGTGTACCAGTCACGTGACGCGTCCTGGCTCTCTCACACTCACACAAGACTAGATAATCAGCACGATGGCCTCCTGCAGACAGATGTGTACCAGTCACGTGACGCGTCCTGGCTCTCTCACACTCACACAAGACTAGATAATCAGCACGATGGCCTCCTGCAGACAGATGTGTACCAGTCACGTGACGCGTCCTGGCTCTCTCTCTCACTCACACAAGACTAGATAATCAGCACGATGGCCTCCTGCAGACAGATGTGTACCAGTCACGTGACGCGTCCTGGCTCTCTCTCTCACTCACACAAGACTAGATAATCAGCACGATGGCCTCCTGCAGACAGATGTGTACCAGTCACGTGACGCGTCCTGGCTCTCTCTCTCACTCACACAAGACTAGATAATCAGCACGATGGCCTCCTGCAGACAGATGTGTACCAGTCACGTGACGCGTCCTGGCTCTCTCTCACTCACACAAGACTAGATAATCAGCGCGATGGCCTCCTGCAGACAGATGTGTACCAGTCACGTGACGCGTCCTGGCTCTCTCTCTCACACTCACACAAGACTAGATAATCAGCACGATGGCCTCCTGCAGACAGATGTGTACCAGTCACGTGACGCGTCCTGGCTCTCTCTCTCACACTCACACAAGACTAGATAATCAGCACGATGGCCTCCTGCAGACAGATGTGTACCAGTCACGTGACGCGTCCTGTCTCTCTCTCTCTCACACTCACACAAGACTAGATAATCAGCACGATGGCCTCCTGCAGACAGATGTGTACCAGTCACGTGACGCGTCCTGGCTCTCTCACACTCACACAAGACTAGATAATCAGCACGATGGCCTCCTGCAGACAGATGTGTACCAGTCACGTGACGCGTCCTGGCTCTCTCTCTCACTCACACAAGACTAGATAATCAGCACGATGGCCTCCTGCAGACAGATGTGTACCAGTCACGTGACGCGTCCTGGCTCTCTCTCTCACTCACACAAGACTAGATAATCAGCACGATGGCCTCCTGCAGACAGATGTGTACCAGTCACGTGACGCGTCCTGGCTCTCTCACACTCACACAAGACTAGATAATCAGCACGATGGCCTCCTGCAGACAGATGTGTACCAGTCACGTGACGCGTCCTGGCTCTCTCTCTCACTCACACAAGACTAGATAATCAGCACGATGGCCTCCTGCAGACAGATGTGTACCAGTCACGTGACGCGTCCTGGCTCTCTCACACTCACACAAGACTAGATAATCAGCACGATGGCCTCCTGCAGACAGATGTGTACCAGTCACGTGACGCGTCCTGGCTCTCTCTCTCACACTCACACAAGACTAGATAATCAGCAAGATGGCCTCCTGCAGACAGATGTGTACCAGTCACGTGACGCGTCCTGGCTCTCTCTCTCACACTCACACAAGACTAGATAATCAGCACGATGGCCTCCTGCAGACAGATGTGTACCAGTCACGTGACGCGTCCTGGCTCTCTCTCACACTCACACAAGACTAGATAATCAGCAAGATGGCCTCCTGCAGACAGATGTGTACCAGTCACGTGACGCGTCCTGGCTCTCTCTTACACTCACACAAGACTAGATAATCAGCAAGATGGCCTCCTGCAGACAGATGTGTACCAGTCACGTGACGCGTCCTGGCTCTCTCTTACACTCACACAAGACTAGATAATCAGCAAGATGGCCTCCTGCAGACAGATGTGTACCAGTCACGTGACGCGTCCTGGCTCTCTCTCTCACACTCACACAAGACTAGATAATCAGCACGATGGCCTCCTGCAGACAGATGTGTACCAGTCACGTGACGCGTCCTGGCTCTCTCTCACTCACACAAGACTAGATAATCAGCACGATGGCCTCCTGCAGACAGATGTGTACCAGTCACGTGACGCGTCCTGGCTCTCTCTCTCACACTCACACAAGACTAGATAATCAGCACGATGGCCTCCTGCAGACAGATGTGTACCAGTCACGTGACGCGTCCTGGCTCTCTCTCTCACACTCACACAAGACTAGATAATCAGCACGATGGCCTCCTGCAGACAGATGTGTACCAGTCACGTGACGCGTCCTGGCTCTCTCTCTCTCTCACTCACACAAGACTAGATAATCAGCACGATGGCCTCCTGCAGACAGATGTGTACCAGTCACGTGACGCGTCCTGGCTCTCTCTCTCACACTCACACAAGACTAGATAATCAGCACGATGGCCTCCTGCAGACAGATGTGTACCAGTCACGTGATGCGTCCTGGCTCTCTCACTCACACAAGACTAGATAATCAGCACGATGGCCTCCTGCAGACAGATGTGTACCAGTCACGTGACGCGTCCTGGCTCTCTCTCTCACACTCACACAAGACTAGATAATCAGCACGATGGCCTCCTGCAGACAGATGTGTACCAGTCACGTGACGCGTCCTGGCTCTCTCTCACACTCACACAAGACTAGATAATCAGCACGATGGCCTCCTGCAGACAGATGTGTACCAGTCACGTGACGCGTCCTGGCTCTCTCACACTCACACAAGACTAGATAATCAGCACGATGGCCTCCTGCAGACAGATGTGTACCAGTCACGTGACGCGTCCTGGCTCTCTCTCTCACACTCACACAAGACTAGATAATCAGCACGATGGCCGCCTGCAGACAGATGTGTACCAGTCACGTGACGCGTCCTGGCTCTCTCACACTCACACAAGACTAGATAATCAGCACGATGGCCTCCTGCAGACAGATGTGTACCAGTCACGTGACGCGTCCTGGCTCTCTCACACTCACACAAGACTAGATAATCAGCACGATGGCCTCCTGCAGACAGATGTGTACCAGTCACGTGACGCGTCCTGGCTCTCTCTCTCACTCACACAAGACTAGATAATCAGCACGATGGCCTCCTGCAGACAGATGTGTACCAGTCACGTGACGCGTCCTGGCTCTCTCTCTCACACTCACACAAGACTAGATAATCAGCACGATGGCCTCCTGCAGACAGATGTGTACCAGTCACGTGACGCGTCCTGGCTCTCTCACACTCACACAAGACTAGATAATCAGCACGATGGCCTCCTGCAGACAGATGTGTACCAGTCACGTGACGCGTCCTGGCTCTCTCTCTCACACTCACACAAGACTAGATAATCAGCACGATGGCCTCCTGCAGACAGATGTGTACCAGTCACGTGACGCGTCCTGGCTCTCTCTCTCACACTCACACAAGACTAGATAATCAGCACGATGGCCTCCTGCAGACAGATGTGTACCAGTCACGTGACGCGTCCTGGCTCTCTCACACTCACACAAGACTAGATAATCAGCACGATGGCCTCCTGCAGACAGATGTGTACCAGTCACGTGACGCGTCCTGGCTCTCTCACACTCACACAAGACTAGATAATCAGCACGATGGCCTCCTGCAGACAGATGTGTACCAGTCACGTGACGCGTCCTGGCTCTCTCACACTCACACAAGACTAGATAATCAGCACGATGGCCTCCTGCAGACAGATGTGTACCAGTCACGTGACGCGTCCTGGCTCTCTCTCTCACTCACACAAGACTAGATAATCAGCACGATGGCCTCCTGCAGACAGATGTGTACCAGTCACGTGACGCGTCCTGGCTCTCTCTCTCACACTCACACAAGACTAGATAATCAGCACGATGGCCTCCTGCAGACAGATGTGTACCAGTCACGTGACGCGTCCTGGCTCTCTCACACTCACACAAGACTAGATAATCAGCACGATGGCCTCCTGCAGACAGATGTGTACCAGTCACGTGACGCGTCCTGGCTCTCTCTCTCACACTCACACAAGACTAGATAATCAGCACGATGGCCTCCTGCAGACAGATGTGTACCAGTCACGTGACGCGTCCTGGCTCTCTCTCACTCACACAAGACTAGATAATCAGCACGATGGCCTCCTGCAGACAATTGTGTACCAGTCACGTGACGCGTCCTGGCTCTCTCTCTCACACTCACACAAGACTAGATAATCAGCACGATGGCCTCCTGCAGACAGATGTGTACCAGTCACGTGACGCGTCCTGGCTCTCTCTCTCACACTCACACAAGACTAGATAATCAGCACGATGGCCTCCTGCAGACAGATGTGTACCAGTCACGTGACGCGTCCTGGCTCTCTCTCTCACACTCACACAAGACTAGATAATCAGCACGATGGCCTCCTGCAGACAGATGTGTACCAGTCACGTGACGCGTCCTGGCTCTCTCACACTCACACAAGACTAGATAATCAGCACGATGGCCTCCTGCAGACAGATGTGTACCAGTCACGTGACGCGTCCTGGCTCTCTCACACTCACACAAGACTAGATAATCAGCACGATGGCCTCCTGCAGACAGATGTGTACCAGTCACGTGACGCGTCCTGGCTCTCTCACACTCACACAAGACTAGATAATCAGCACGGTGGCCTCCTGCAGACAGATGTGTACCAGTCACGTGACGCGTCCTGGCTCTCTCTCACTCACACAAGACTAGATAATCAGCACGATGGTCTCCTGCAGACAGATGTGTACCAGTCACGTGACGCGTCCTGGCTCTCTCTCACTCACACAAGACTAGATAATCAGCACGATGGCCTCCTGCAGACAGATGTGTACCAGTCACGTGACGCGTCCTGGCTCTCTCTCTCACACTCACACAAGACTAGATAATCAGCACGATGGCCTCCTGCAGACAGATGTGTACCAGTCACGTGACGCGTCCTGGCTCTCTCTCACACTCACACAAGACTAGATAATCAGCACGATGGCCTCCTGCAGACAGATGTGTACCAGTCACGTGACGCGTCCTGGCTCTCTCACACTCACACAAGACTAGATAATCAGCACGATGGCCTCCTGCAGACAGATGTGTACCAGTCACGTGACGCGTCCTGGCTCTCTCTCTCTCACACAAGACTAGATAATCAGCACGATGGCCTCCTGCAGACAGATGTGTACCAGTCACGTGACGCGTCCTGGCTCTCTCTCTCTCACTCACACAAGACTAGATAATCAGCACGATGGCCTCCTGCAGACAGATGTGTACCAGTCACGTGACGCGTCCTGGCTCTCTCTCACTCACACAAGACTAGATAATCAGCACGATGGCCTCCTGCAGACAGATGTGTACCAGTCACGTGACGCGTCCTGGCTCTCTCTCACTCACACAAGACTAGATAATCAGCACGATGGCCTCCTGCAGACAGATGTGTACCAGTCACGTGACGCGTCCTGGCTCTCTCTCACTCACACAAGACTAGATAATCAGCACGATGGCCTCCTGCAGACAGATGTGTACCAGTCACGTGACGCGTCCTGGCTCTCTCTCTCTCACTCACACAAGACTAGATAATCAGCACGATGGCCTCCTGCAGACAGATGTGTACCAGTCACGTGACGCGTCCTGGCTCTCTCTCACTCACACAAGACTAGATAATCAGCACGATGGCCTCCTGCAGACAGATGTGTACCAGTCACGTGACGCGTCCTGGCTCTCTCTCTCACACTCACACAAGACTAGATAATCAGCACGATGGCCTCCTGCAGACAGATGTGTACCAGTCACGTGACGCGTCCTGGCTCTCTCTCACTCACACAAGACTAGATAATCAGCACGATGGCCTCCTGCAGACAGATGTGTACCAGTCACGTGACGCGTCCTGGCTCTCTCTCACTCACACAAGACTAGATAATCAGCACGATGGCCTCCTGCAGACAGATGTGTACCAGTCACGTGACGCGTCCTGGCTCTCTCTCTCTCACACAAGACTAGATAATCAGCACGATGGCCTCCTGCAGACAGATGTGTACCAGTCACGTGACGCGTCCTGGCTCTCTCTCTCTCACACAAGACTAGATAATCAGCACGATGGCCTCCTGCAGACAGATGTGTACCAGTCACGTGACGCGTCCTGGCTCTCTCACTCACACAAGACTAGATAATCAGCACGATGGCCTCCTGCAGACAGATGTGTACCAGTCACGTGACGCGTCCTGGCTCTCTCTCTCTCACTCACACAAGACTAGATAATCAGCACGATGGCCTCCTGCAGACAGATGTGTACCAGTCACGTGACGCGTCCTGGCTCTCTCTCTCTCTCACACAAGACTAGATAATCAGCACGATGGCCTCCTGCAGACAGATGTGTACCAGTCACGTGACGCGTCCTGGCTCTCTCTCTCTCACTCACACAAGACTAGATAATCAGCACGATGGCCTCCTGCAGACAGATGTGTACCAGTCACGTGACGCGTCCTGGCTCTCTCACACTCACACAAGACTAGATAATCAGCACGATGGCCTCCTGCAGACAGATGTGTACCAGTCACGTGACGCGTCCTGGCTCTCTCTCACTCACACAAGACTAGATAATCAGCACGATGGCCTCCTGCAGACAGATGTGTACCAGTCACGTGACGCGTCCTGGCTCTCTCTCACACTCACACAAGACTTGATAATCAGCACGATGGCCTCCTGCAGACAGATGTGTACCAGTCACGTGACGCGTCCTGGCTCTCTCACACACACACAAGACTAGATAATCAGCACGATGGCCTCCTGCAGACAGATGTGTACCAGTCACGTGACGCGTCCTGGCTCTCTCACACACACACAAGACTAGATAATCAGCACGATGGCCTCCTGCAGACAGATGTGTACCAGTCACGTGACGCGTCCTGGCTCTCTCTCTCTCTCACTCACACAAGACTAGATAATCAGCACGATGGCCTCCTGCAGACAGATGTGTACCAGTCACGTGACGCGTCCTGGCTCTCTCTCTCTCACTCACACAAGACTAGATAATCAGCACGATGGCCTCCTGCAGACAGATGTGTACCAGTCACGTGACGCGTCCTGGCTCTCTCTCTCTCACTCACACAAGACTAGATAATCAGCACGATGGCCTCCTGCAGACAGATGTGTACCAGTCACGTGACGCGTCCTGGCTCTCTCACACTCACACAAGACTAGATAATCAGCACGATGGCCTCCTGCAGACAGATGTGTACCAGTCACGTGACGCGTCCTGGCTCTCTCTCTCACACTCACACAAGACTAGATAATCAGCACGATGGCCTCCTGCAGACAGATGTGTACCAGTCACGTGACGCGTCCTGGCTCTCTCTCTCTCACTCACACAAGACTAGATAATCAGCACGATGGCCTCCTGCAGACAGATGTGTACCAGTCACGTGACGCGTCCTGGCTCTCTCTCACTCACACTCACACAAGACTAGATAATCAGCACGATGGCCTCCTGCAGACAGATGTGTACCAGTCACGTGACGCGTCCTGGCTCTCTCACACTCACACTCACACAAGACTAGATAATCAGCACGATGGCCTCCTGCAGACAGATGTGTACCAGTCACGTGACGCGTCCTGGCTCTCTCACTCACACTCACACAAGACTAGATAATCAGCACGATGGCCTCCTGCAGACAGATGTGTACCAGTCACGTGACGCGTCCTGGCTCTCTCACTCACACTCACACAAGACTAGATAATCAGCACGATGGCCTCCTGCAGACAGATGTGTACCAGTCACGTGACGCGTCCTGGCTCTCTCTCACTCACACTCACACAAGACTAGATAATCAGCACGATGGCCTCCTGCAGACAGATGTGTACCAGTCACGTGACGCGTCCTGGCTCTCTCACTCACACTCACACAAGACTAGATAATCAGCACGATGGCCTCCTGCAGACAGATGTGTACCAGTCACGTGACGCGTCCTGGCTCTCTCACACTCACACAAGACTAGATAATCAGCACGATGGCCTCCTGCAGACAGATGTGTACCAGTCACGTGACGCGTCCTGGCTCTCTCACACTCACACAAGACTAGATAATCAGCACGATGGCCTCCTGCAGACAGATGTGTACCAGTCACGTGACGCGTCCTGGCTCTCTCACACTCACACAAGACTAGATAATCAGCACGATGGCCTCCTGCAGACAGATGTGTACCAGTCACGTGACGCGTCCTGGCTCTCTCACACTCACACAAGACTAGATAATCAGCACGATGGCCTCCTGCAGACAGATGTGTACCAGTCACGTGACGCGTCCTGGCTCTCTCACACTCACACAAGACTAGATAATCAGCACGATGGCCTCCTGAAGACAGATGTGTACCAGTCACGTGACGCGTCCTGGCTCTCTCACTCACACAAGACTAGATAATCAGCACGATGGCCTCCTGCAGACAGATGTGTACCAGTCACGTGACGCGTCCTGGCTCTCTCTCACACTCACACAAGACTAGATAATCAGCACGATGGCCTCCTGCAGACAGATGTGTACCAGTCACGTGACGCGTCCTGGCTCTCTCTCTCACACTCACACAAGACTAGATAATCAGCACGATGGCCTCCTGCAGACAGATGTGTACCAGTCACGTGACGCGTCCTGGCTCTCTCACTCACACAAGACTAGATAATCAGCACGATGGCCTCCTGCAGACAGATGTGTACCAGTCACGTGACGCGTCCTGGCTCTCTCACTCACACAAGACTAGATAATCAGCACGATGGCCTCCTGCAGACAGATGTGTACCAGTCACGTGACGCGTCCTGGCTCTCTCTCTCTCACACAAGACTAGATAATCAGCACGATGGCCTCCTGCAGACAGATGTGTACCAGTCACGTGACGCGTCCTGGCTCTCTCACACTCACACAAGACTAGATAATCAGCACGATGGCCTCCTGCAGACAGATGTGTACCAGTCACGTGACGCGTCCTGGCTCTCTCACACTCACACAAGACTAGATAATCAGCACGATGGCCTCCTGCAGACAGATGTGTACCAGTCACGTGACGCGTCCTGGCTCTCTCTCTCACACTCACACAAGACTAGATAATCAGCACGATGGCCTCCTGCAGACAGATGTGTACCAGTCACGTGACGCGTCCTGGCTCTCTCACACTCACACAAGACTAGATAATCAGCACGATGGCCTCCTGCAGACAGATGTGTACCAGTCACGTGACGCGTCCTGGCTCTCTCTCTCTCACTCACACAAGACTAGATAATCAGCACGATGGCCTCCTGCAGACAGATGTGTACCAGTCACGTGACGCGTCCTGGCTCTCTCTCTCACACTCACACAAGACTAGATAATCAGCACGATGGCCTCCTGCAGACAGATGTGTACCAGTCACGTGACGCGTCCTGGCTCTCTCACACTCACACAAGACTAGATAATCAGCACGATGGCCTCCTGCAGACAGATGTGTACCAGTCACGTGACGCGTCCTGGCTCTCTCACTCACACAAGACTAGATAATCAGCACGATGGCCTCCTGCAGACAGATGTGTACCAGTCACGTGACGCGTCCTGGCTCCCTCTCTCTCACTCACACAAGACTAGATAATCAGCACGATGGCCTCCTGCAGACAGATGTGTACCAGTCACGTGACGCGTCCTGGCTCTCTCTCTCTCTCACACAAGACTAGATAATCAGCACGATGGCCTCCTGCAGACAGATGTGTACCAGTCACGTGACGCGTCCTGGCTCTCTCTCTCACACTCACACAAGACTAGATAATCAGCACGATGGCCTCCTGCAGACAGATGTGTACCAGTCACGTGACGCGTCCTGGCTCTCTCACTCACACAAGACTAGATAATCAGCACGATGGCCTCCTGCAGACAGATGTGTACCAGTCACGTGACGCGTCCTGGCTCTCTCTCTCACTCACACAAGACTAGATAGTCAGCACGATGGCCTCCTGCAGACAGATGTGTACCAGTCACGTGACGCGTCCTGGCTCTCTCTCTCTCTCACACAAGACTAGATAATCAGCACGATGGCCTCCTGCAGACAGATGTGTACCAGTCACGTGACGCGTCCTGGCTCTCTCTCTCTCTCACACAAGACTAGATAATCAGCACGATGGCCTCCTGCAGACAGATGTGTACCAGTCACGTGACGCGTCCTGGCTCTCTCTCTCTCTCACACAAGACTAGATAATCAGCACCATGGCCTCCTGCAGACAGATGTGTACCAGTCACGTGACGCGTCCTGGCTCTCTCTCTCACACAAGACTAGATAATCAGCACGATGGCCTCCTGCAGACAGATGTGTACCAGTCACGTGACGCGTCCTGGCTCTCTCTCACTCACACAAGACTAGATAATCAGCACGATGGCCTCCTGCAGACAGATGTGTACCAGTCACGTGACGCGTCCTGGCTCTCTCTCACACTCACACAAGACTAGATAATCAGCACGATGGCCTCCTGCAGACAGATGTGTACCAGTCACGTGACGCGTCCTGGCTCTCTCTCTCTCTCTCACACAAGACTAGATAATCAGCACGATGGCCTCCTGCAGACAGATGTGTACCAGTCACGTGACGCGTCCTGGCTCTCTCTCTCTCACACAAGACTAGATAATCAGCACGATGGCCTCCTGCAGACAGATGTGTACCAGTCACGTGACGCGTCCTGGCTCTCTCACACTCACACAAGACTAGATAATCAGCACGATGGCCTCCTGCAGACAGATGTGTACCAGTCACGTGACGCGTCCTGGCTCTCACTCACACAAGACTAGATAATCAGCACGATGGCCTCCTGCAGACAGATGTGTACCAGTCACGTGACGCGTCCTGGCTCTCTCTCACTCACACAAGACTAGATAATCAGCACGATGGCCTCCTGCAGACAGATGTGTACCAGTCACGTGACGCGTCCTGGCTCTCTCACTCACACAAGACTAGATAATCAGCACGATGGCCTCCTGCAGACAGATGTGTACCAGTCACGTGACGCGTCCTGGCTCTCTCTCTCTCTCTCACACAAGACTAGATAATCAGCACGATGGCCTCCTGCAGACAGATGTGTACCAGTCACGTGACGCGTCCTGGCTCTCTCTCACTCACACAAGACTAGATAATCAGCACGATGGCCTCCTGCAGACAGATGTGTACCAGTCACGTGACGCGTCCTGGCTCTCACTCACACAAGACTAGATAATCAGCACGATGGCCTCCTGCAGACAGATGTGTACCAGTCACGTGACGCGTCCTGGCTCTCACTCACACAAGACTAGATAATCAGCACGATGGCCTCCTGCAGACAGATGTGTACCAGTCACGTGACGCGTCCTGGCTCTCACTCACACAAGACTAGATAATCAGCACGATGGCCTCCTGCAGACAGATGTGTACCAGTCACGTGACGCGTCCTGGCTCTCTCTCTCTCTCTCACACAAGACTAGATAATCAGCACGATGGCCTCCTGCAGACAGATGTGTACCAGTCACGTGACGCGTCCTGGCTCTCTCTCTCTCACACAAGACTAGATAATCAGCACGATGGCCTCCTGCAGACAGATGTGTACCAGTCACGTGACGCGTCCTGGCTCTCACTCACACAAGACTAGATAATCAGCACGATGGCCTCCTGCAGACAGATGTGTACCAGTCACGTGACGCGTCCTGGCTCTCTCTCTCTCACTCACACAAGACTAGATAATCAGCACGATGGCCTCCTGCAGACAGATGTGTACCAGTCACGTGACGCGTCCTGGCTCTCTCTCTCTCTCACACAAGACTAGATAATCAGCACGATGGCCTCCTGCAGACAGATGTGTACCAGTCACGTGACGCGTCCTGGCTCTCTCTCTCACACTCACACAAGACTAGATAATCAGCACGATGGCCTCCTGCAGACAGATGTGTACCAGTCACGTGACGCGTCCTGGCTCTCTCACTCACACAAGACTAGATAATCAGCACGATGGCCTCCTGCAGACAGATGTGTACCAGTCACGTGACGCGTCCTGGCTCTCTCTCTCACTCACACAAGACTAGATAGTCAGCACGATGGCCTCCTGCAGACAGATGTGTACCAGTCACGTGACGCGTCCTGGCTCTCTCTCTCTCTCACACAAGACTAGATAATCAGCACGATGGCCTCCTGCAGACAGATGTGTACCAGTCACGTGACGCTCCCTGGCTCTCTCTCTCTCTCACACAAGACTAGATAATCAGCACGATGGCCTCCTGCAGACAGATGTGTACCAGTCACGTGACGCGTCCTGGCTCTCTCTCTCTCTCACACAAGACTAGATAATCAGCACCATGGCCTCCTGCAGACAGATGTGTACCAGTCACGTGACGCGTCCTGGCTCTCTCTCTCACACAAGACTAGATAATCAGCACGATGGCCTCCTGCAGACAGATGTGTACCAGTCACGTGACGCGTCCTGGCTCTCTCTCACTCACACAAGACTAGATAATCAGCACGATGGCCTCCTGCAGACAGATGTGTACCAGTCACGTGACGCGTCCTGGCTCTCTCTCACACTCACACAAGACTAGATAATCAGCACGATGGCCTCCTGCAGACAGATGTGTACCAGTCACGTGACGCGTCCTGGCTCTCTCTCTCTCTCTCACACAAGACTAGATAATCAGCACGATGGCCTCCTGCAGACAGATGTGTACCAGTCACGTGACGCGTCCTGGCTCTCTCTCTCTCACACAAGACTAGATAATCAGCACGATGGCCTCCTGCAGACAGATGTGTACCAGTCACGTGACGCGTCCTGGCTCTCTCACACTCACACAAGACTAGATAATCAGCACGATGGCCTCCTGCAGACAGATGTGTACCAGTCACGTGACGCGTCCTGGCTCTCACTCACACAAGACTAGATAATCAGCACGATGGCCTCCTGCAGACAGATGTGTACCAGTCACGTGACGCGTCCTGGCTCTCTCTCACTCACACAAGACTAGATAATCAGCACGATGGCCTCCTGCAGACAGATGTGTACCAGTCACGTGACGCGTCCTGGCTCTCTCACTCACACAAGACTAGATAATCAGCACGATGGCCTCCTGCAGACAGATGTGTACCAGTCACGTGACGCGTCCTGGCTCTCTCTCTCTCTCTCACACAAGACTAGATAATCAGCACGATGGCCTCCTGCAGACAGATGTGTACCAGTCACGTGACGCGTCCTGGCTCTCTCTCACTCACACAAGACTAGATAATCAGCACGATGGCCTCCTGCAGACAGATGTGTACCAGTCACGTGACGCGTCCTGGCTCTCACTCACACAAGACTAGATAATCAGCACGATGGCCTCCTGCAGACAGATGTGTACCAGTCACGTGACGCGTCCTGGCTCTCACTCACACAAGACTAGATAATCAGCACGATGGCCTCCTGCAGACAGATGTGTACCAGTCACGTGACGCGTCCTGGCTCTCACTCACACAAGACTAGATAATCAGCACGATGGCCTCCTGCAGACAGATGTGTACCAGTCACGTGACGCGTCCTGGCTCTCTCTCTCTCTCTCACACAAGACTAGATAATCAGCACGATGGCCTCCTGCAGACAGATGTGTACCAGTCACGTGACGCGTCCTGGCTCTCTCTCTCTCACACAAGACTAGATAATCAGCACGATGGCCTCCTGCAGACAGATGTGTACCAGTCACGTGACGCGTCCTGGCTCTCTCACACTCACACAAGACTAGATAATCAGCACGATGGCCTCCTGCAGACAGATGTGTACCAGTCACGTGACGCGTCCTGGCTCTCTCACACTCACACAAGACTAGATAATCAGCACGATGGCCTCCTGCAGACAGATGTGTACCAGTCACGTGACGCGTCCTGGCTCTCTCTCACTCACACAAGACTAGATAATCAGCACGATGGCCTCCTGCAGACAGATGTGTACCAGTCACGTGACGCGTCCTGGCTCTCACTCACACAAGACTAGATAATCAGCACGATGGCCTCCTGCAGACAGATGTGTACCAGTCACGTGACGCGTCCTGGCTCTCTCACTCACACAAGACTAGATAATCAGCACGATGGCCTCCTGCAGACAGATGTGTACCAGTCACGTGACGCGTCCTGGCTCTCTCTCTCTCACACAAGACTAGATAATCAGCACGATGGCCTCCTGCAGACAGATGTGTACCAGTCACGTGACGCGTCCTGGCCATCTCACACTCACACAAGACTAGATAATCAGCACGATGGCCTCCTGCAGACAGATGTGTACCAGTCACGTGACGCGTCCTGGCTCTCTCACACTCACACAAGACTAGATAATCAGCACGATGGCCTCCTGCAGACAGATGTGTACCAGTCACGTGACGCGTCCTGGCTCTCTCACTCACACAAGACTAGATAATCAGCACGATGGCCTCCTGCAGACAGATGTGTACCAGTCACGTGACGCGTCCTGGCTCTCTCACTCACACAAGACTAGATAATCAGCACGATGGCCTCCTGCAGACAGATGTGTACCAGTCACGTGACGCGTCCTGGCTCTCTCTCTCTCACACAAGACTAGATAATCAGCACGATGGCCTCCTGCAGACAGATGTGTACCAGTCACGTGACGCGTCCTGGCCATCTCACACTCACACAAGACTAGATAATCAGCACGATGGCCTCCTGCAGACAGATGTGTACCAGTCACGTGACGCGTCCTGGCTCTCTCACACTCACACAAGACTAGATAATCAGCACGATGGCCTCCTGCAGACAGATGTGTACCAGTCACGTGACGCGTCCTGGCTCTCTCTCTCTCACACAAGACTAGATAATCAGCACGATGGCCTCCTGCAGACAGATGTGTACCAGTCACGTGACGCGTCCTGGCTCTCTCACTCACACAAGACTAGATAATCAGCACGATGGCCTCCTGCAGACAGATGTGTACCAGTCACGTGACGCGTCCTGGCTCCCTCTCACACTCACACAAGACTAGATAATCAGCACGATGGCCTCCTGCAGACAGATGTGTACCAGTCACGTGACGCGTCCTGGCTCTCTCACACTCACACAAGACTAGATAATCAGCACGATGGCCTCCTGCAGACAGATGTGTACCAGTCACGTGACGCGTCCTGGCTCTCTCACTCACACAAGACTAGATAATCAGCACGATGGCCTCCTGCAGACAGATGTGTACCAGTCACGTGACGCGTCCTGGCTCTCTCTCTCTCACACAAGACTAGATAATCAGCACGATGGCCTCCTGCAGACAGATGTGTACCAGTCACGTGACGCGTCCTGGCCATCTCACACTCACACAAGACTAGATAATCAGCACGATGGCCTCCTGCAGACAGATGTGTACCAGTCACGTGACGCGTCCTGGCTCTCTCACACTCACACAAGACTAGATAATCAGCACGATGGCCTCCTGCAGACAGATGTGTACCAGTCACGTGACGCGTCCTGGCTCTCTCACTCACACAAGACTAGATAATCAGCACGATGGCCTCCTGCAGACAGATGTGTACCAGTCACGTGACGCGTCCTGGCTCTCTCACACTCACACAAGACTAGATAATCAGCACGATGGCCTCCTGCAGACAGATGTGTACCAGTCACGTGACGCGTCCTGGCTCACACCAGTATTGACTTACGTAGAGTTTGTGCGGCTCGTCGAAGATGTATATGATTAGCATGACGCCGGTGACGACGATATAACCGAGTAAGACGACCATAACCACCTCCTCGGCATTAGCGTCCATATACCAACTTAGGGTGTGTTCCGTCACAAAGAAGGCGCTCACACAGCAGAGAATCTGAAACAAAACCCTCCTCTAGTCAAGTGGGCACAACCTGTGAAATAGCTCAGGCTAATAGTACCAACTTGCATTTGCTACTTCTTTGGTATCCACCGTCTATGTGACACAGGTTTCACCGATGTTTTTAGATATTTTCTTAGAACTCTTGTAACCCCCCCCCCCCCCCCCTCTCAACCCCCCTACCTTCCCCCGCAGTGTGCTTTTCTTATGAGGCTTGTGCAGTCTACTAGTCTTATAGTGCGTTCCTAATTGCCCTTACGTTGGACGTCGGACGTCGGACTTTGGTCGGACGTTGGCCAACCGTAGCCCGTAAAATTCTCGACGAACGTCGAGGGGGCGGTGCCAGCGTTTGTTGTTAGTGGCTACAATTGGCCAACGTCCGACGTTAGCGTCCGACGCAAGAGCATGGGGACGCTCCATTAATTTAGATCCGCCTTTACGAACGTTCGAATAACGTCAGCAGGGTGTTGATTTACGTTGAAACAGCGTGCATTTGTATGTAATTTTGCCTTTCATCGTAGTGTAGATTTAAACAATACCCCAGCTGAGCCAGCGCTTGTAACGATACCTTTTATATTTCCCTGTGGACAGCATTTGGCTTAAATTATTGTTACAGTCCCGTGAACTGGGCTATTCGCGTTTTAGTCTAGAGTGTCTGACCACTGGCAGATTAATGGAGAACCCGTATAACCAGGATAAATGACGGCGACGGTGGCTCGCGTGCATTTCAGTGTAAAAGCGAACAGAGTATACCGTCCGAAACTCGTTGAAAACACGTTTGGCTTTCTTTGGTTGGTCCGTTGCTTGTTGATAATACTACACCCTGCCGCCCGAAACTCCAATCTCTGGTGTTTCAAGCGTGATTGTGATTCTTGACCTTTTCTTTCGAGCATCTCTAGCATTCAGTTATTATGAACGTTATGTACAAAACCTAATGTAGCCCAATTCATTTACATTTATTATTTCATGCCAACCACGGGACCAATAGGCAACACGCGTACGATTTTTTTGTTAAACCAAACACTTAGTTTAATAGTATCAGATACAAAAAGTTTATTAATGCAAGTCCTAAGTAAAAAAGAAATTTTTAAATGGGTTTAATGTGGTCGCATTTATTGAAGTTTAAACTCGGGGATCTGAAACGCGTACAGGTGGCTGTGACGCAATGATTCAGTAGACGTGGCGTAACAGACCAATCGCTGACGCGGTGAGCGTACAAAGAACAAAACCATGACGTCAAATCCACTCTACATGGCGGCGGCTCGTTTTTCGCGCCCTTTTATTTATCGTTACTTAACCAATTATTTTGAGGCATAGACTGATCCGTTTTTCAAAATTCAAAGACACAAAATTATAAAATTAGAGACAAGGTATTTAAAAATCGATTAAAATTTTCATACTCGTGT
The DNA here is from genome assembly GCA_945910005.1 of Isoperla grammatica. Classification (NCBI taxonomy): domain Eukaryota; kingdom Metazoa; phylum Arthropoda; class Insecta; order Plecoptera; family Perlodidae; genus Isoperla; species Isoperla grammatica. Next base: position 8,384,586 of record OX246742.1, on the reverse strand, counting down.
TCCCTATTAGGATGTTGTAAATGGGTTCAAGACAAGCTGTACTACAAAATTCGTTAGCTGCCCAGAGTCGTTCATAGTCGGCCCCTACACCTAGGGGCGCCCATTGTTACCAAGGTAACAGTTGTTTACATGTTATTTCCCATAAACAAAACAAATCCATAGCAAGAATGGGTTCCCCTATTTGTAGGGGCCGACTATGAATTCCAACCTAAGAAGTTTCCCCTCTGGTAATGCAATAGAATGTAGATATCTCAATAGTGTCTGCCAGTGGCGTATCCAACGGGAGGCTATGGGGTAACGTACTAAACCATGAAGTCGTACGACGTTAGCTCCTTTGTCGTCTATTATGTCAGAAGAGCCTCCCTGGACCTGTTCTCTCCCGGGTCCATAAGGGGGAGGAAGATGGAGGAATGGGACTGGCTAGTTGGAGGTGCTAATTGGTGGCAGGGTACAGGGGGTTGGCTCCTTTGTCGTCTATTATGTCAGAAAGAGCCTCCCTGGACCTGTTCTCTCCCGGGTCCATAAGGGGGAGGAAGATGGAGGAATGGGACTGGCTAGTTGGAGGTGCTAATTGGTGGCAGGGTACACGGGGTTGGCTCCTTTGTCGTCCATTATGTCAGAAAGAGCCTCCCTGGACCTATTCTCTCCCGGGTCCATAAGGGGGAGGAAGATAGAGGAATGGGACTGGCTAGTCTGAGGTGCTAATTGGTGGCAGGGTACAGGGGGTTGGCTCCTTTGTCGTCTATTATGTCAGAAAGAGCCTCCCTAGACCTGTTCTCGGTATTTGGGGAATGAATGTGACTTTGTTTTTTTCAACGAAATTTAACAAAAATCACTTTTTTATGTTACCTGTAACTGTATCTTTCCAATTATGTAAGGCGCATGCTTCAAATAGTACGTATTTATGTTTTAAATCAATTTAATTATGTTGAATTGGCTAGAGCCCATGTCTATGCACGCCATTCACCATTAACAACATGCACACAACCTACTGGATGCTACAATCAGCTGTTCTACGTTGATTCAGTAGCCAACGTATGAAATGAAACCGAATATCGCCCGCAAACTTGAAGAAGGGGTAATTTATTTTTTGGATATAAATTTATTTTAAAATAATAACCCTTTCTTTAAATTACCCCTTCTTCAAATTTGAAGAAGGGGTAATTTATCGAAAATACTGTGATTATTATAGGCCTACAGTAACTTATGTTTAAGTTGGTGCATCTGCTGATAACAAAGAACCAAAGCACTTATTTTGCTGTAGAGATATTTCTCTTCATCCTAGTGTTGAACAATGGCGAATGGCGTGCATAGGCCTAGGCATAGGCTCTAGCTAATTCAACAGAATTAAATTGATTTAAAACATAAATATGTACTTTTTGAAGCATGCGTCTTACATAATTGGAAAGATACAGTGACAGGTAACATAAAAAAGTGATTTTTGTTTTATTTTCGTTGAAAAAAACAAAGTCACATTCATTCCCCAAATACTTTGTTCTCTCCCGGGTCCATAAGGGGGAGGAAGATGGAGGAATGGGACTGGCTAGTTGGAGGTGCTAATTGGTGGCAGGGTATAGGGGGTTGGCTCCTTTGTCGTCTATTATGTCAGAAAGAGCCTCCCTGGACCTATTCTCTCCCGGGTCCATAAGGGGGAGGAAGATGGAGGAATGGGACTGGCTAGTTGGAGGTGCTAATTGGTGGCAGGGTACAGGGGGTTGGCTCCTTTGTCGTCTATATGTCAGAAAGAGCCTCCCTGGACCTATTCTCTCCCGGGTCCATAAGGGGGAGGAAGATGGAGGAATGGGACTGGCTAGTTGGAGGTGCTAATTGGTGGCAGGGTACAGGGGGTTCAATGTGTGGTTACACATTCCACCGTTGTCAGCTGCACATTCGCATGTGCACACTTGTAGCCGGCCGGCATTTATGCTTTTAAATCTGTAATAAATATGTCGTTCACAAGTGGATAACGCCCCGACTGCGGTGCTCACGGCGCGGCACATTCATGGGCGTAGTGTGAAAATCATCCGCTAGATTGCACTGCATTCTCACTCCAAGCTAGTACAACAATCACATACGCGCAGCGCTGGCGTGGCAGTACCAACAATAGGAATGTTCACGTTTGATCGGGGTGACAGACTTTTTTCAATAATGTCCCTACTCCAATTCTGAATGAGGAGTATGTTTATAATATTTGTTATATAAACTTTATATTTATATACGGTGTCACGGGAATAATTATGATCAGGTGAGGGGTTTAGAAATCTAGAAACATAAGAATAGCAGCAAAGAACCAAACAAACAAACACAACTGTCACCAGTCAGACTGCTGTTTGTACCGTCCCCTAAAGTAATATGGATGATGTAAACAGGAACAACCCCTATACCTTCAACAGGGCTCAAAAGCTATTTGTAGAACGAGTGGACCTGTTGGTCTGACAAAGACGTCTTGCCTACCCCTCGTTAACAGGCAGAGCTTGCGTTATTATAACGACGTACTCGGCAACTTGTTCGTATGACGTCGGGGGTTTGATTGGAGATTGGAGATCAGGGCCAAGTAGGACGTCGAGTAGGCGTACTAATAAATCTTGAGAAGGAATTACTGAAAGTGAATGGGGCAATTGGGTGACAAGGAGCGTGAGAGGACCTTATTTGATCACCTTTAACAAACGGCAGAGTCGCCACCGGGTTAATTTAAATCCTGTGCCCAGACGGGGCTCGTCATACTTGGGGAAAACGCAATGCTAGGGAGGAGAACGATTGTTTAAGTGGTAGGGCCTATAGTCGCGGGAATGTGGCAGGGCCGCCTGTTGTCGTCTGTTACGACTGGATAGTCACCCTAGGCTGAATTCCACCCCTGGCCCAGACGGGGGAAGCGGACAGAACAGGGGAAGGGTATGGAATATTCCTACACTAATATGTCATTCAAGACGCATTTGTTCTCAACCCGAAAGTGAAAGACTTTTACTCTTACCAGAACGACGAACTTGAGAACGAAGGAGACATCACAAAACAGTTCTTTTACGTCGTTTGCCATTTCGAAGAGTAATTATCTGTGGCCTTCTGTCTTCTCAATTAGTTTTCTGTTTCTGTTTCTATTTAACATCAACAATGTTTAAAAATCACTGCTGTGAACTCACCGCCTTTATGTTGATCAAGGTCTACTTCAAGGTCTACTGGATTTACTCCTAGCGGAGTCGCAAAGTACTTCGCGCGCGCTGCGCTCGCGCTACAAGCGATCTGGTAGACCTTGGGTCTACTTGATCTTCGCCTGGCGGAGGCTCAGCTCGACGAGCCTCCGCTAGTCGGAGATCAAGCCATGGATTTATAATACAACTCCATGATCAAGCGGACCTTATATAAATAAATAAAATAAATAAATTCCACCCACTCTGTAACAAGACTGATTTTCAGTGATTTTCGTGATTGCCAAAGTCGATATCAATGATCAGGAGGAGGTCTAGCTTCAATAGAACTTCCTGTTTCATTGAGGTACATCCGTCCGACGAGCGGCCGACGCCATTTTGTTCCTTAAATCTCTGGACATCACGGCCTTCTGGATGAGTCTGACTCTGGCCCAAGGCCCACTAGATCGCTTGTAGCGCGCTAGCAAGGTCCGTAAATCCCCTGGCGGGGGGTCGTCGAACTCCCAAGTTTACCGAAACTCCGCCAGGGGATCTACGGACCTTGCTCCGCTAGGAGTAAATCCAGTAGACCTTGACTCTAGTCATCTTTGATTGACCCATCAAAAAGCTGCGACGAAGGTTAAAACAAATACCTTAAGCGGCTGTTACACGGAGAAGTTAAAAAAGTAAAAGAAAAAAGTAAAGAGAAAAGTTCTTTTTCTAGCCGTCACACGGGAATACACAGAGTTGAAAGAGAAGAGCGCGCGTGTGGCGTAACCTATCGGTATTTCTACAAAACTACAATGCGCTCTTGCGGCAAATGGTGGCAACTAGAAGACTGTAGTCGGTTTCTACGAAACTGGATCGTCGATGCATGTAAACAAATCACTGTTTCTTCTTCTTCGTCGCCGTCTTCTTACAATGGCGATAATTACATTAATATTTACAGCAATTGCAGCCTATTCCTCCGACGAATCCATCGGCATATGCGGTTTTAACTAGAAGGCTACAAGCTGTCAAAGTGACAAGGTTCGTAGGTTAGAATAGCAATGTCTGGACGTCACAACTCTCCCGAGTCGTACACAATGGCCGTGTCAATCGACCAATCAGCTTCAACTCTTCAAGGTCGTTTTTCTTTTCACTCTTTACTTGTCGAGCAGTGTTCAACTTTTTGGAGAACTTTTCACTTTTCTCTTTTTTCACTTCCTAGTGTGACAGCAACGCGAAAAGTCCCATAAGCTACAAGCTATCTCTACAAGTGAAAGAGTAACTTTTCTCTTTACTTTTTTCTTTCCTCTTTTTTAACTTCTCCGTGTAACAGCCGCTTTAGTATACAAGGTTGTAAATTGTGTCAAATTGAAATGTCGTTTAGTGCCTACTTTCACGATGCTCAATTAATTATATTATTTTGCTGGTAATGTGTATTGTTTTAGAAATAAATAACTTTCGTATTTTTGATTAATAATATTCGCGATCGCAATGAAGGATATGTACGAGCATTCGTCTCGAAAGAGCGAGTGGCGAAAGGTAGAAAGTACGTCTAGGCCTAGCCTGCCGGTGACTGAGGGCCGGATGCAAAGTCGCTCACCTAACCGTTCCCCAACAGTCCCCCAGCTGGGTATCCCCTACGGCACCCCCACCCCTAGGAGTTACCTAGGGAAAAAATTGAAATGCGATGCACAGACGTTTTCCAAAAATTTCCCAGCTAGTGAAACCTCTTTATCGACTAGGGTGTCGTCTTTATCAGCTCCCCTAGAGATGTGTTTATCTACACTGCAAATTCGTCTATTTGCACCACGCACAGCCATAGAAACGTCACGAAATAAGTCTGTGAAAGGCTGTGGTAACAGCTGTTGCTTCAAAACAACAAACATGGCAGGCAACTACCTGCGTTTCGCTCACACAGGGAGAAAAGGATACTTATAAAAAAATACTGGTTCTGTCTGCTTCTTTAATAGAAAACAGGAGAACTGACACAATTCGTTACACCTAAAAAAAGAAGCCTGGATGAAAATAACGAGTACTTTCAATTTGTATGCAAATGCGCGCATATAAGTGATAGCTCTAGCTATCTAGCTATCTAACCCTATTATTATAGGCCTAAATTCTATATTTCATCTATATATATTCCGCCTAGATTTCGTTGCACCGACGAATATCATTGGAACATCTAAAAACTTCAGTAATACAGTAGGCCTAGACCTACGACCGGTTCGGAATAACATAACCTAAAAGGACACCCAACCCAATGGTCTGACCCCAGGGAGGTCTAGGCCTGCCTACATCGGTCTTTATGACACCGACAACTAAAATTTGCAATTGTCAATTACCTAAACCTAAACCATACTGTAGGCGAGACATGAGTTTACACCCACAGCCTACACCAAACTGCCAGGACTAGGTAGACCTAGGCTACATATCCCATGGCAGGCATTAGCCTGAGAGGATGCTTACAGACTAGGCCTAACCAACACTCATGGTGGGGTCTAGGCTCATGCTGTATATCAGGGATTATACCAAAAACGTAGCCTTGGCGTAATTCTAAGCTGTGAATTTACGATTAGCCCTAGATATGCCCTTAGCCCACATCTGTAGCCCTTGCAGACCAACAGTCTAGATAAATAAAACAAGCCTAAAGCTTAAAACTTTAGGATTTCTGAAATAATTTGATAAATTTCTAATTTAATAATGGGGGTTATTTTTTCCCTAGAGGACCATAGCCCAATTAAAAAAGGCTTGGGACAAGTAAAATGCCGATAGCAAAAAGCAAGCGTCAACTCTAATGCAGCACCGAATGGCAACCGGTGGTGGACCATCTGTGCTTGACCTTCAAGGAAAGGAGTTAAGTTTGACTCTTGGCGAAAACACGCGCTCTTCTGCGGCTGATGTTGTGGTCTAGCCGGCCTCAGCTCTGGCTTCATTCGCTGGCCTCACAGAGACACCCTTCCTACTTGAAGTTGAGGATGGTATGTTTTAACTAGGGCTCCCATTTAAAAGCAAAATATCTAGACATTTATTTTCAACAATCTTAACACTACCAGACACAAATCCAGCACACCTGTGAGGATATTTTTGGAATTTCTAATGAAAATTACATATTTGTTTTACTTAATAAATTTATTTACTTACCAAGGCTAAGAAATGGAGTAGTAGGCCTACGCTGCTCTCCCAATCCATACCAAAGTGCAAGTTGGATACAAAGTCAAGATGGTAGTAGGTCTGCTCGAAATTAATTGAACAATATAAGCATCATTCAGGTGTGTAGGAGTGATTTTAAATGGGGGGTGGGGAGGAGTCGGGCTTCGCACCCTACTTTGTTTTTTGCAAACTTTGTACGACAAGAAAAAAGCAATGTTTCTCTCTGTCTGCGGTACGGATACGTACACTGTACTACGATATTTAGCTCGTGGAACTACCCTATGACGCTGCTGTCTCAATACTTCAACCCGCGTCCTAGCAAGTATGTGCAGCGATTTCGGTTCAACCGTCGAGACCAATTGCCGAGCGAAACGCTAAGCGCCTACATTGCGGAATTACGCTACCCCCCCCCCCCCCCCCCCCCCGCCCCCCCTGAAAAAACACTTTTGCTAGGAATTACTTGTAAATGTGTATGTGTGACGTATGAAGTGTACCCCTCCCCCCCCCCACTACCACAACTCCGACCGACCTCCGCGCGCTTCGTTCTCATATCAGTCGAGCGCAGGCTCTTGTTAAAGTAAGGTCACGCCCGGCGAGGCGCCGCTCGGCTTACTTGGTGGCATGTTTCCCTCCAATACTTGGATTGCATCTGTACATTTGCGTTTTCAACTACTGTTGAGCGGTGCTAGGACACAAGGAGACAATTTCTTTGCGATAATTACCCGTCTAGATCCGTAAAGTAGTTACGGCTGGACTGCTACACGAGCAAACTGGTGCGCTTTACATCCTTGTACGTATTTCACCAACACTCGAAAAGTTTTTTACGTAGGCTTGAGACTGCAAGCATTTTGGGAAGATAATTAAGGGTCGAGCGCATAATATGCACTTTATTTCTTGTAAGTGACTCTTTTCATAATAAGGTTATGGAATAGTAAAAACAGCATATACTCAAGTGCCTTTTCACCGGGACACGAAAAAATTCATTAAAAAAACTGGTCACATAATTGTGTTTTAAATACCATCATTCCTAAGATAGCAACCTATAGCATACTTCATTTTCGTATTCTTGACAAATATGGTCTAGAGGTGTTAGTACATGAACGTAAAGACTTTTGAAGCTATCGGTACACGTAAAAAATAAGTGTAATTTTTTTTAAACCACTTTTTGCAGACATATTAACCTTTATCAAAATTTCTTTTATTTATCTTTAAGGGGAATCTATCATACTTTTTTATTTTTTATTTGATAAATATTGTTACAGAATGATTAGTTATAACCTATTTTATGTATAAAAAATCGAATTTAATTTTTATTAATTTTTTTTCGGGCAGTCCCGGTAATTTGAATAGTCAAAACTGGCCACAAACTTGAGCCCGAATGGCAAGTCCCAGGAAAATTAAAATAAAACCACATACTAACTAATATTTCCTTAATGTGCTGTAGGATTTTCATTTTAATTAATTGAATATTTTTATTTCTGTGATTTTTTTAGTGTACCGTTCAAAATCTTTTCAAAATCGGTCATGTTCAGTTCAACGTAAATAATTAACACTTATACATTACGCCATACCTTTTTTTACACAGATGCACAGAACCCTCAGCTTTTAGGGAATTCTTAAATCGTGAAAATCTGACCAAAATTGAGTGAGGAACGTTGTGTCTAGTGAAGCTATTACTACGTATACATGGAGGTTTGAAAGCGATTTCAAACCGTTTTGAGTTTTCAAAACCGCATGCATACACCTCGAAAACTGGTTTGAATCGGTTAAAGTCAGACCCAATTTTCACGGGTTTGACTTGAAAACTAGTTTCCAAAACTGTCATGTATACACTCCACTGACACCGAGACATGTAACGTTCCGTACTAAGAACTAAAAAAAGTTTTGAAAACGTTTTGAGGTCACTCTCATGTATACACACCACCGATTTGGTTTCACTGAAGTCCAAACTTTTTCAAAACTGCATGTATACGTAGTATATGTAAATCTCTCGAAAAACCTTCCTGCGGCGCTCGTGTTCGAAACGTTTCAACCATAGAGATACCACACTGTAGTAGCTAGAGTCCCTACTCCCATCTCCGGAGCATGGGCCGCCATTGGCAGTTTGAAGAAATCAAGATGGCTTCTTTGTGTGGCATAAAGCAGCGCGGAATTCAAACTGAATGCAGTTTCTAAGTACTTGCCGGTATTGTATCGGCTTGAATACTGATCTTCAGCTTATCCAATCGTATCACTTATGAACTTTTTAAATTAGTTGTAGTTCAAAGACCGTTTTTTAAGAGAAACGTTAATGGTATATTATTAAAAGTGAGAAATACCAGACAGGATAGAACAAGAGGTTCTAAGCACAGTATATATCACAAATAATAGGTTAAACTTTTCTAATCGTATATTTGTTGTGTACAATGTGATAATGCCAACCGAGCTTAATGAACCCACTACCCACTCCCCCCCCCCCCCCCAGAGTTTTCAATGGAAAACCGGGTTTATACAAGTTTATTGCAGGCTCACTACCAGTATGTTAGGCAGTTGAATTTAAAAAAAAATGCTATAAGCAACTGATTTCATAGGGAATGTGATGTGTGGTCGTGATAATGAAAATAGAATAAAAGAAAACATGACAAAAATCCCCTCCCCCCCCCCCCCCCCAAGCTATAAATTGACATATAAATGTTAGAAGACCTTAGGGCATGGAGGCAAGTTTCTAGACTTACTATTACTGGACAGGGAAGACGTGGAATGGAACAGACTTACTGCGGGATAAAAGTTATAAGGTTCCCGTGCAGATTTCTGGCCGTGCTGAAAGGGATGGAACCCGAGGGAGAGAATATGCAGAGGTTGAATAACACTTTAATGACTAATTTCAATTTTACAATTTTATATTTATTGTTTAATTATGTTAAAAGTAGAAACCAAACAAATCTATGCATACAATATAGTGTACAATATAAAAATTACATGATTGCACATGACGACATGTCATGAAACTTCAAATCTAACACACACAAAATGCAACCCCTAACTGCACCACGCAACAACATGGACAATATTATCTTGCTCGCAGACAGTCTTGATAAGGTGTGATGGAGACTGGAATATGCTTGGAGTAGCACCATGCCTGGAAAATAAATGTATTTCATCAGACTCACATAACTTGTTGTAACTGCTAGTATAGGCCTAAAACATTTAAATAATACTTGATTGCACAACATCTGGGCATATGCATAATTACAGCTCTTACTCCATTCTATTTTAAAGTAGGCTTACAGATTTAAACCTCAGCTGCTCTGTTAGTCTTCGGATTCGATATAGGCCTACCCGTTCTTTTGTAAGTAGCGTACTTGGAACTTACACTGACGTCTCTTATCCTGTATGTAATTTTGTTTCCTGTTTGCACTGGCCAGTGCTACACTGACCAGTGTAAGACCCAGCGTAGGACAGGCGAACGAAGCTCCATTGTGACATGCGAACGAAGCTTGTGTCTACAGTTTGATTTCTTATTCGACCTCACCTTAATCTCCTTCGATTTCCTCCTGTTCTCGAGAAAAGGTCCGAATAAATAAATGTATTGGTATTTGGTACAAAACTGCTGATATGTTTAATGAATCCACTTCGCCAAGAGCTCCGGAATCTTTAGCAGGAACCTGTAAGAATGCCGAAGTAATTTTAGAATGAATGTTTTAAAATTAGGAAGGCTATCAAGAAAACACAATTTATGCACTAGGCCTAGTAACACAATGTGCATGGGGGGGAGGGGGGGAAATTGCAAAGAAACTTAACACTGTGGTACATAGTCCTAGGGCCTATTAGGGCTATGGAAAATTATTGAAACCCGTTTGCTGTGTAAATTGGGCCTGAGCTAGCCCTAGAGGTGTAGAGTCTAGGCATGCCTACATCTAGACTTAGACCTAGCGCCTTGGAGGCATTAGGCCTTTGGTTTAAAGTAGACTTTAGGCCTAGACTTAGGCTATGCTTAAGTAGGCCTACTAGGGTCTAGCCTAGGGCCATGGCAGAAATGCCCAGGCCTAGACCACCCAGGATCTGAGGGTTATGCCTAACCCGTAAGTTTCAGTTGGACCTTTATTGCTTTAGTTACTTAATAGCACAAAATATGGACTAAGTGCTTATTACTTAAAACAAACAAACAAACCATTTTTCTAGACCTATAGTGTCTGAAAGTGACAGGTCCACCCCTTCCTGCTTAGTACGTTAACTTTAATATCACAAGAAAAATATGCATAAAAATACAATGATATTGCGTGTGAAGCATTGCGGAACATATAATTAGGTTACTTACCTGTGCCAAGTCAGTTGTTTTTCGCTATTTGTCGCTCAATTCGTACATTCAAACAGCAGCACATCAATGTAACTTGCAGGCTTTTGCCACACAATACGGCCATCTTGGATTCTTCAAAATGCCGTCGATCCAAGACGTAGTGGTGACTCTAGGTACTATAATAACTCTATGGTTTCAACGCGGGCGGTAGCGACGCGAGTGGCGAAACCGGGAACTGTTACGGGCTAGTCAACGCGACTCGACCCGCGAAGTACGATCTTCACTTTGCGTTGCAGCCACGGTTTCTGTAAGTCGGGTGCGTGCAGGCGGTAATATCAACATTACATATCAATATTACATTACATTACATTACAACATGGGGAGGAATAGGAAGGTCAATCCAGGTCGGCCAAGGAAAAGGAATAAGCACGCCAAAGCGGCAGTGAAACGCTTTAAAAGAAAAAAAGAAGAGCGTGAAAAAGAAGAGCGTGAAAAAGAAGCCATGAAACCGCAATATTCACCTCCAAGGTAAGAGAACTATAAACGTTCATTGATGTTCACCAATGTTCCACAGGCACGTGGGTATGGCATAACAATAATATTATGTTTATTATTTCAATTACAGAAAGATGCATGAACAGCCTAGTCCATCGACACCGTGCACGTCTGGCATACAATACCTATTGGAACAAACTGAGTTAGTTCCGTCTGAACACTCTGATTCGCAAAAGTATATTCCTATTTTCATTATTTCCCTAAATGAAGAAAATCTCTACACATAGATGATAGACATTATGAAAAGTGGGTGATACACTGATACTGCATGTGTAGGCCTATCCGGATAAGTGATTGGACTCCGTTACGTGTAGCGGGGTGGACAGAGTTGTGTAGTAGCTGTATAAAGGTGTCTTGAACATCTAACATAGACATCGACCGTTATCATGATTAATAGCGATTGTGAGATAATGCAAGGCTCGCCGACCGAAGGTAGTTACGTATCGAGGCGAGAGTGGGGATACTCGTACTTTGGTCAGAGGTTGGTGCAAACACTACCCGAGCTTATGCCCTTTGGCCTACCAACAGCAAAGTAAATGAACTATACGCATAAGGCATATAATTAGTATTCCCCCCCCCCCCCCTCCAAAACACACACGTAAACAAATATCGAGTGAAATGAGCATTCCCCTTGGGCTTAATGAGATGTGAACAAATGACAATGTTTCTGTTCGAAAGGTTTCTGACCTCTTTTTTTTTCTCCCCGACTATGGCGCGCATGTGGTCCTCCTTCACATTGTACTGTTATATTGGAACTATAAAACTGCAAGGGTCTGCGAGCCGTAGAATGGGTTGTTATATTCGCAAAATATAAAGCAGGTCGCACGCGGTAAGTTATCAAAGAGAACTGTGCTAGTGCTCAATTACTGAGTTTCGTTACTACTGAAAATGGTCACCCTAGGCAGAGCTCCAGTTGTATATATATATATATATATATATATATATATATATATATATGTATGTATGTATGCAATATCCATGTATGTATGTATGTATGTATGTATGTATGTATGTATGTATGTATGTATGTATGTATGTATGTATGTATGTATGTATGTATGTATGTATGTATGTATGTATGTATGTATGTATGTATGTATGTATGTATGTTGGTATGTATGTATGTATGTATGTATGTATGTATGTATGTATGTATGTATGTATGTATGTATGTATGTATGTATGTATGTATGTATGTATGTATGTATGTATGTATGTATGTATGTATGTATGTATGTATGAATGTCAAAGATAAAATAAGTGTATATTCAATCACCTGGCAAAGCCCCTCCCCTCCTGCATTGAAATCGTAAGTTATTAGAGTGTTATTAATAATTACGCCCGTAGACGTTAAAAGTAATTAATAACGCAAACTGCAGCTTTTTTTAGTTTTGTAAATACATGGAGTACATTTTTATAAACATAAATCCCTGAGCATCACGCTCCTTACTTTCAAACTGAAAAATCTATTTGTAAACATAATTGCTGTTATACAAAAATAAACAAAAGTAATCTGCGCTTGGATATTTAGGAATGTGGTTGAATGTGAAAATAAACTCTTTGCGGGGGAGGGCCCAGAATCTGAATTTAGGTCAGTGTCATTGGTGCGACGCTTATGCATGTTAATATACAAAATATGAATTTGAAACAAAACTCTAAATACGAATTAATCAAGACCATGTTTTACTGACACCCGACCAAAATATCCATGGGCAAACATGTTCATGTCTCTTATTTTATTATTTATTCACATCTGTTTTAATTATTTGAACAGATATATTGTAATTATTTTCTTTATCATTTTTCAGTGAGGGAGAGGGCAAATCAGGAGAGATCTCAGACTCATATGAAGACTTGATTGTGTATTGTGTACATTGTATACATCACCACCCTTGTATCGTGTCTACTGTTATGCTACCAACGAACTGTGTCTCACCGTCGTTTCATCTTGATTGTGTATTGTGTACATTGTATACATCCCCGCCCTTGTATCGTGTCTACTGTACATATTATTATGTGAGATGTAAGGTTACTCGTCATGTTGATGAATAACATTGCACTAGTCGGCCGGTGACTATTGTGGGTATTAAAAAATAAATAGAGTAAACTATTTAATCTCTCGGGTTGTTGGGATGCTAATTTGGTTTTTATAGGGAATGCAAGTGCGCCAAAAAGTAACTACTTCCGGTTCAAACTCATATTTTAGGTCCATAAGATTAGCATGGGCGCTGAAGTTTGAACGTGTATGCCATCTTTCCTATTCAAACAGCTAGTTTCAAAATTATGCCGTTGTGAACACTGATTGTTCATAATATACTCTAAATTTTTGTGAATTTAAAAGTGTGACACTTTTTGAATCATTTGGTGTTATCGAAACTTCTGCAAACCGAGGCGGCGTTGCCACATAGTGCACATCACAGCCTTGTCCGTGACAAGATCAAGTAGCAGTAAAAGGCTGCGGACCGGGATTTATTCAACATGGCGGACCCGTGGTTCTTCAGATTTAAAATAATTAATTGAAACATTTAGTACACGTGTATTCCAAATTAAAGGCTAAATCTATATATAGATACTTAGCAAAAACGTATTACAATCATTTCCCGTTTGAAATACTTTTAATTTCCCGCGAAGTTATAGGTTAGGTTAGCCCCGCCTACCGCAGGCTTCTTGAAAATGTCAACAGCAGACAGCTGACACTTCGAGGTCTCACGTTTGGTTGCAGTTTGGATCGAGCAAGTAATTGAGGGGCAACGAAGAGTGTTCCCATAATAATCTTCCAAACTACTCTAAAAATAAGCTTTTACGAAATTATTACTTTACATTCACAAAGTATGTGCCAAACTCGAGGTTGGTTAGGTTAGCCCTAGGACCCTAGTCATCTGCTCATAGGCCTAGGCCTGGGCCTACCTGCCCGTGGTTCGATTTGTCCTTGGTGTCACATTCCGTCAGGAAGACAAGTGTGTTTATGCGCTATATTGGCATCTGTCGAAAATTAGCTGGGAAGTGTCAATTGAAGAGGTTTTGAGAAGCCATAGACACATTGCTCTGCAGGTGGAGCCCTAGGGCCTACCCTTTCGTACTCTAAAGGCATAGGGAACACATATTACTCTTAGTAATGTTTTCAGTGTCATTGTGTCTTGATATCGGTAATAGGTGTTCATAAATAATATTACAAGCTAAATCAGTCGAACACGAGCGTCAGATAAAACGCCGCTACATTTCCCCCACGTGAAATTAACTTCTGTCAAACATCTGTCAAACACGAAACGGCAATAAAAACAACTGACCATCAACTGACGAAGAACACGTCAAGTATCCTAGCAACACACAGAATGTCAGTGCGAAGTAAACATTGCGAACGCCACCTATATGTGCTGTGAAGGCTGTGCGATACGCTTGGCAACATAGTACAGCCATCGCCTGCCCGTCTTCGTACAACGTTGTCTAACTTCGTGGTAGCGCGAGCTTCACCATAGCTCGGTTGGCTCAATTTGCGTAGATGTTGCAAGCAGCATTGTGTAGACATTCGGATAACTTGCTACAGTTTAAATTGTATCAAATACTGGATCTTACAAAAATTATCATAAAGAAACAAATAATTCACGGTTAATCCGATACCCTTATTATTGGGTAATATAACATAGGGAATAAATGGGAGCATATTCTAGACCAACATTTCTATTTTACATGTTATTTTCCTATCCCGTGAAAACAAGCTTGAACCGGAAGTAGTTACTTTTTGGCGCACTTGCATTCCCTATTGCTCTTACACGTACCTATCTATACGTCCATAGTGACACTGCTACTCCACTTTCAATTGACAAAAACGCAGGCATGGGGGTCAAAAAGTTGGAGCAAACTCATTGCAACATCCAAGAGATTATCTACGTTGATCTATATGTTTTGCAGTACACATTTTAATACATCACAGCAATAATATAGATACCTCTACTTTTCGGAATACTTTGCGGGATGACTGATTTGTATAAAATTCGCCACATTCTTAGTTGCCTCGAAAGTGCAAAAGCCGATTACGTTATCCGCAAAAAGTCAGGAATTTATTTTGAAAGTCATTCAAATACATTATAATAATTGGTCTTGCAATCACAACCTGTAGAAACCGAATTTAGGCATTATTGGGTGCATGTTATATTTTATTATATCTGTCGTTCATATAATTTTTAATTGTATATATTCCTTTTTATAACATATGGGAGCAACCCCCCCCCCCCCGCCCCCCCAAACCCTCTGTGCTTTTTCAGTCTGGAAATGTGTCCCTCCAGCTTGAGTGCAAAACTATCCCCACTCCGTAACTTACATTTTCACTTGTGACATTCAGCGAACGCATGTAATATGTGCATAATAAAAACGCGTCCTTATTGAGCCCAGCACTGTGTATTATTGTTGTTATAACATTATGACATGGAAACTGGAAAGTAAAACCCATTGCTTTATATGCCGTCTTCAAAGGTTGATGTTGACCGTGGCGGGAGGCGGCCGGCCTTGAACATACCGCACTGGCCGGGTCGGACACAACCCTCGTTTGAAAACTCCCTCCAAAGTATTCTTTTTACGGCGCATTCTATCGACAACTCGCTGAACTATTATAAGCCTATTGCCAATAATGTAGATCAACGGTAATATCTACGCGACACTAGCGCTAAATTCTTCCATCCGCTGCACGATAGATTCGCGTTAAGGCGTGGAAAAAAACCTTAATTAAAAGTTAAGTTACCATGTTGCCAATTTAGTCCTTCAGCCCAGGACGTTTTGCTTACAAAAAAGGTCGACGCATTTTGACTTTGGAATATGATAAAACAACGTGTACTTAGTTGAAATTCATGAGGTGCTCAGCTGGCAAAAGGGCCAAACACGTCGCCATCTTGGATTTTATATAATTCACACTAATGGCTATACAAACCAAAGTACTTGACCAATTTTAAAAAACTTTTATATTTTAATAGAATTTTTCAATTCCAATGTATTTGTGTAGAAAATTTTCAAATTGTATAATTATCTTATACATTTAAAAAACATTTTCCAACTCAATGTTTTTAGTTTTGGAATGTTAAGCTTATAACTTTTATTGAAGCGTAATAACTGAAAAAGTACTTTATATAAACGTTTTAGATAGCTTTATTTAAAAAACAATGGAATCAAATTCAAGTCTCTAGTTAGATTACTACACGAGTTATGAATTTTTAAAGAGTGGCGCTACGCTCTCTTGCCGCGCTCGGCGTTGCCCAAGCCAGGCGCCGAGCAGTGCGCGTGCGGTCTATGATGTCTTGCCTTCTCAGACTATCTTCTGATAGTTTATTTGAATTGAATTATTGCGTTAGCTTTGGTTCAATTATTTCAAATTCCAGGAATTTGGTTACTCACCTTTACCCCTCTACCCCACTATTTACTTTCCAAGCTCTGGGACAATGCTGGATGCAGCGTGCGATTTGTATTGCGAGTTTATTTGAATTGAATTATTGCGTTAGCTTTGGTTCAATTATTTCAAATTCCAAGAATTTGGTTACCCACCCTTACCCCTCTACCCCACTATTACCTTTCCAAGCTCTGAGACAATGCTGGATGCAGCGTGCGATTTGTATTGTGAGTAGACCATCGAAAGGCAATCAATTCGTTACAATTTTGAGTTGGGTGGGTTTTATGGATAAGGCATAAACGGTATCTGCTCACATTTTCTCATGCGTATTATGATTATTTAAACATAATTTGCGTTTGACAATTTCAAGAGAAAACATTTATTATTCTATAGAGTTTGAAATATTGACAATATTCAAGAGATTGACAACAAAGACAGAGTTTGAAGTCAATGCTTAATATTTCAATTTAGAAATTCTCTTCAGTTTGATTATCCCAGTACAATGCGTCTTTTATATCTATGGACTAAAAAGTTAAACCATACAATTCAGTACAAGTTTTTACTGCAATTGCATAATATTATATTAGTGATTTCTCTAAAGCAAAAACACAAACACCTCAGAGCAATGCTTACGTTACAGCGCTAATAATGTAGAGCCCTATCATTTTACAACGTATTAGCTAAACAATGAGTGTGGTATAAATGAAACTATGTCTTGTACACATTTAATATATTTACCATTGATAATCAGATATTAATTAAATTAAAATTAGAGCACCTCTTAAAATCGCTTATTGAAGATAAAGCAGAAAAACTAGACACAAACATTGTTTTTATCACAAGCCAGTTGATTGATAGTGAACATTGCCTTGCCAGTCTATTCAGGGCACTTGCATGAACTTGTTGAAGAAACTTACATGCCAATAATACCTCACGCGTTTCATGCTGCAAAGTCAGGCTCGTTGAATTATAGTACATTCTTCTGATACTGATGTAATTGTACGTTTACTGTTTAACTTTAAGATATGCAACATGTAGGATTACACGAGCTCTGGGTAAAGGTGGAGTTGGTGATTCAACACGGTTAATTTCAATCCATACATTGGGTACAATGGGTAACATGGACGATATTCTTCTTGCACTGCACACTCAGGTTGCGACTTCACTAGCAAGTTTGGCAAAATCTCCTATTAAAGCAGATTCCATTGAATGAACTTTAGAAGAAGTGCTTTTTTTTAACATAGGATGAAATCCTAAAGGCTGAAGAGTTCTTAGTTCGTGTTTTGAAGAGTAACACAACATGGAAGACTATGGATAAACTAAGACATTGGAAATATCACCAGTGTAAAGCCAATGTCGATTTACCACCTACTAGCAATTCAATAAATCTCAATGTCATGCGTGCTATTGTACGAATGATAACCATTTTAATTCTGATACATCTTCTTAGACAACACTATTTGGCTTTGAGAAAGCAGACGAACTACTGGTTCCATTAATCCCGAATAATTGTCTTTTAGAAGAATTTCTAAAAGCTTGCACTGATGAAAAATTTGCCACTAAAAATTATGCGTGTCGTGAGAATAACCTGTCTTGTACATTTTGTAAATGTCACAGTTTCGATACAATAAGCTACACAAACCAATTGAATGAAGATGGCCAATTAATAATCAATCAGTTAATTCATCATAATTTAAACAATGCTGAAAATAGCATATCTCTTTAATATCTGA
This sequence comes from Isoperla grammatica, assembly GCA_945910005.1. Lineage (NCBI taxonomy): Eukaryota > Metazoa > Arthropoda > Insecta > Plecoptera > Perlodidae > Isoperla > Isoperla grammatica. Next base: position 8,366,388 of record OX246742.1, on the reverse strand, counting down.
TTTTCAATAATGGTAAATACATTATATGTGTGCAAGACATAGTTTCATGTATACCGTAATAATTGTCGTTAAGCTAAGACATGATAGATAAAAAATGATAGATAGGGCTCTACATTATTAGGGCTTTAACATCATCAGTGATCTACTGTGTGTGTGTTCATAATAAAATACACTATTACAATTTTGCTTTAGAACAATCACCAATATGCAAATGCAGTAAAAACTAATATGTGACGCATTTTCATCTTCATTTTCATACATTACCATCTCATCATCTCGATTAGCCGAGTTGCAAAAATATGGGACGTAAAACCCAGATCTCATCATCATTGTACTGAATAGAATTGAACTTTTAGTCCATGGATAATATGAATGACGCATTGAACTGGGGTAATCAAACTGACGAAAAATTTTAAATTTAAATATCTAGCATTTTATTCAATGCTATTGACATTGACTCTGTTTGTCAGTGTGTCTTTTTTTACAATCTGTGGTCAGTTGTCAATATCTGTTTCTCTGTTCAAACTCTGTAAAATAATGAAAGTTTTCTCTGGAAGTTATCAAACACAATTTTTTTCATTCGTCATAAGCGTGAAGAATTGTGAGCAGTTAACGTTTATGGCTTACCCTTAAAAACAAAACATTTTTTAAACTGAAAATTGTAACGAATTGATTGCCTTTCCATGGTCTACTCGCAATACAAATCGCACGCTGCATCCAGCATTGTCTCAGAGCTTCAGGGAAGAATAGGCCCAGAGTGACTCTGCTAGTCGTAAGAGGCGACGAAAGGAGATCCGTCTTGGCCCGGGGTAGAATAGGCTCAGAGTGACTCTGCTAGTCGTAAGAGGCGATGAAAAGAGACCCTGTCCCTTCCCTCCCACTATCCCACTGAATATTTTCCCTCCCACTTGGCCCTGCCCTCCCTTGCTGGACTCCCGTATGACGACTCACGCGACGTACAATGGATCTGATTCGGATGTGGCTTTATTCTTCATTATCATATTTCTCATCTTCATTATCACCCGCTCATCGTCTCGATTAGCCATCGTTGCATAAATATGAGACGTTAAGCCCCATCAATCAATCAATCATTGGCCCTGCCCACCCTTGCTGGACTCCCGTATGACGATCCACGCGACGTACAATGGATCTGATTCGGATGTGGCTTTATTCTTCATCATCATCTTCTCATCTTCATTATCACCTTCTCATCTTCATTATCACCCGCTCATCGTCTCGATTAGCCATTGTTGCACAAATGTGAGACGTTAAGCCCCATTAATCAATCAATCAATCAATCAGAGCTTCAGAGCTTGGTAAGTAAATAGAGTGATAGAGGAGGTGTGGGGGGGGGGGGGGGTAAGTAAATTCCTAGAATTTGAAATAATTGAACCAAAGCTAACGCAATAATTCAATTCAAATAAACTATCAGAAGATAGTCTGAGAAGGCAAGACTACATAGACCGCACGCGCACCGCTCGGCGCCTGGCTTGGGCAAGCGCCGAGCGCGGCAAGAGAGCGTAGTGCGACTCTTCAAAAATTCATATTTCGGGATCTATTCTAGAAAGAGACTTAAATTTGATTGCGTTATTTTTTAAATTAAGCTATCTAAAACGTTTATATGAACAACTTATTCAGTTAGTACGCTTCTATAAAAGTTATAAGCTTAACATTCCAAAACTAAAAACATTGAGTAGGAAAATGTTTTTTAAATGTGTAATGTTATTATTTAATTTAACAATTTCCTAGACAAGTATATTATTATTAAAAAATGCTATTTAAAATACGAAAGTTTATAGAAATTGGTCAAGAACTTTGGTTTTTATAGTCATTAACGTGAATTATATAAAATCCAAGATGGCGGCGTGTTTGGCCCTTTTGCCAGCTAAGCACCTCATGAATTCCAACTAAGTAACATTGTGTTAACATATTCCAAAGTCAAAATGCGTCGACCTTTTTTGTAAGCAAAACGTCCTGGGCTGATGTACTAATTTCACGACGTAGAAGAAATGCTTTTGGACAGGTCAATCTGTGGAATGCAGGACCAAGCTCTACAAAAGAGGCTCCTTGCTGACCCCGAGCTGACCTTTGTCAAGGTATATGCTGCTGCCATGGCCTAGGAAACTGCCAGCAAGGACGTCAGCATGTTGCATAGCAGTGTGGTGGACAGGCCTCCACAAACGGTACACAAGTTGGAGGGGCATACCAAGGTAGGCTCTCAAATACAATCTAATAAAGGGCAGGGTTCCAAGTCAAAGACTACACGGTGTTTTCGTTGCGGCAATGCTGATCATATGGCTGATACGTGCCCTCATTCCAAAGTACAATGCCAATTCTGTAAGAAAACAGGGCACCTGGAAAAAATGTGCCTAAGTAAGAAGAAAAAGAAAAAGGGTCACGACAAGGGCATAGATCAATCTAAGAAGATGAGAATTTACAAGTTACTGATGATGTACCGGTAGTCGAGCAACAGTCATAGACTGTGCGCATGCAAACCCTACCTGTGTGCAATTGCTCGTGGATAGTCGCTCAGTACGTTGTGAAACTGATAGTGGAGCGTCACGCTCATTGACAGGTTTCGAAACATTTAAGAAATTGTGGCCTAATGGACACGAATTAGAAGAATCCCTACCGTCACTACAGACGGAAAAGCTTATCAGAGAGAAGAGTTGGATGGAAATTGGATTTGCCTTTGGGTCTGACTGATACAAAACATGCTAGACAAAACCCAGAATAAAAACCCGAAATTTCATTTTAAGGAAAAAAGATTTAATTCATGTGTATTACAAGTGCAAACACTTTAGATTATAAGAGCGAAAAAGAAACGGATATGTTGGGGATCGAACCCGAGATTTTTTGGTGACAACCGCGGACGCAGTCGTTGAGCCACGACGGCGGCTGAAAATTTTAATCTTAATGCCCTGACATTCTTCGAAGCGTCCGTTTTCCATGAAACACATCATACTCTGTTGTCACTTTCGTCCGTTCCGAGAAGAGATAGCGCTCGTGTAGCTTTGCCGTGCTGACGTGCACCAATGAAGAACTATAATAATTACCCGACTACCGTGTCACGTTATACGGACCCACGGCACGTTAGCCGTGTTGCTATGAACTAGGCTTTACGTCAAACAGAGGTCAAGGTACGTGCAATCCAAGAGGCCAGAGCACCAGTGCATTTGAAGGAACTACAATCTTTCTTGGGGTTACTGAACTTTTATGCCCGTTTTTTTCAACAACAAATCTACATTCTTGGCTCCGATCTACAAGTTATTGGGAAAGAATGAGGATTTTCACTAGGGCGAGGAACAAGAGAAATGTTTCTAGGCAGCGAAGCAGATAATTACCACGGACTGTTGTCTAGTGCATCACGATTCTACATTGCTTTTACTTGTGGCAGTTGATGCGTCACCGTATGGACTCTGAGCTGTGCTAAGTCACCAAATGCCAAACGGTGAAAAGTGCCCGATTGCTTTTGGAACTCGAGTGCTAAGCAATACAGAGAAAAATCATCCTCAATTAGACAAAGAAGCCTTAACTTTAATGTACGGCCTTAAGAAGTTTCACAAGTTCCTCTGGGGTCGTAAATTTACAATTGCTACTTACCACCGACCATTACTAGGGTTGTTGGGGTCAACAAAAACTCATACCTGCGGGGATATCACCAAAAATGCTGGGATTCGCTTTGATTCTAAGCAACTACAACTATTCTTTAATCTACCTATACCTTATAAGATAGGTGAAGGTGATAAGAATGGAAATGCTGATTTTGTCTGTCGTCTACCTGTAGTGGATTTCGTCGATGGTGGATTTCCAGAGCCCGGAGATATTTTTTTGTTTTCAGAGGCACCGATCTGTTCTCCCTTGACAGTGGCGTATCCAAGGCGACAGCAAAAGATGAAGTTCTGGCAAGAATCCTCAGCAATGTTCAGCAAGGCTGGAAGTTGCACCAGCTACCTGATGAGTTTAAACCTTACATATGTCGTAGCGATGCTCTGTCTTGCCACAAAGGTTGCCTTTTGTGGGGGGGCACAGTTGTGATACCATTTTCATTACGAGCTCATGTTCTAGGGCTACTCCATGCTACACACCAGGGAATGGTCAGATGCAAAGCCATTGCCCGAGCATGCGCATGGTGGCCGGGAATGGATGGGGACATTGAAGATTTGATACGGACGTGTTCCAGCTGCCAAATCCATCAAAGATTGCCACCCAAGGCTACGACGTTACCGTGGCCAAAGCCCCAAAGGCCGTGGAGTCGACTCCATATCGACTTCGCTGGCCCGTTCAAGGGTCAGACGTTGCTTGTGGTGGAATATGCTCTCACCAAGTGGCCAGAGGCAAGACTTACGGCATGATCATTTTCATCCACTCTCATTAAATTCTTGCGAGAATTATTTGCTCGTTTTGGGTTACCTGGTACTGTGGTTTCAGACAATGGGGCTGCATTCACTTCAGACGAACTCCATCAATATTTCTTTGAGAATAGAATAAAACACATTCGTACAGCACCATATTTCTCAGCTACTAACGGTCTAGCTGAGAGAATGGTCGGCAACATTAAAGACCACTTGAAGAAAAGGGACCCAATTGACTGGCAAAAGAGTCTGCATGAGCTACTAGCTGTATTACGTTCCAATCCGGACTCGACTGGTTCGTCCCAAACACCCAGTGATTGGCTATTGGAGCGAAGGGTTAAGACGCTTTTAAACCTGCTGCATCCAGATGCGGTCTCAACGGACGCGAAAGCAAGCAGACCTGTAGCACCTCCTAAGTTCCATGAGGTGGATCCCGTGTACTACAGGAATTATGCTGCTGGACCCAACTGGCTTCAAGGAATGATTTCGGGAGCAGGTTCAAGGAAAGTAACACTACAAGGAGTCCACGGTTCTCCGGTTCGCAGGCATGTTGATCAAGTAAGGCCGAGGTTCGATGCACAGCCGATGCCTTTCAACGGGGAAGCAGTTGGGCGAAATTTGGGGCCCGAAGTAGAGACTACTCCGAGCCTTCAACCCAGACGCAGCTGGACGCAACGGTAGTTTTTGCCGATGAAACTGTTCAATCTTTCGGCGATTTGGTGGTCAACCATCATTTTGATCACCGAACCGTTCTCAAAACGATACCGCTTTTTCAAATGTGTACTTGTAGAGAACTCTGTAGGGTTTCTACATTCCATAAATGCCGTCTTGGTTGCTCAAGAACCTTAAAAAACCTCAACTTCGTAATTTCTTTCCAAATACACGGCAAATTCAAAAGTCATTATGGTCCGCCATGATAAAAAACGTGGCTAGGGAGCTGTTAGGGGAGACCTAGGGCTCACCCAGCCTGGGGGACCCCTAGGCAACCCCTAGACGTCTGTGCATTGCATCTAGCCAGTTAGGTAACCCATAAGGGATACCCAGCAAACGACTCTGCATTCCGCCCTTAATCTATTCATTTCAACTTATAGAATAATGACTTCGATAATTTCGCAAAAGCGTGTAAAAGCAGATGTGTTAGTCGATAAACCCTCGGTGGCCGGTTGTACTCGTCAGGGGATCGCTATTAGGGATAAATAAACTACTTACGTTGAAAATAATTCGTTTTCTACTCACTTCTTGGACTGAAAAGAACTGTAGGTCGCCTGGAGTGCGATATTTTCAAACAATCTAAATTGTCTTAGAGGAATAGTCTAGGTTTGCTAAAGGGTTGTTCAGATAATAGCTTTGATTCAATTGGAGATAAATAAGAAAAACTTCAGATAGTTGGGACATGTGATGATGTGGCCGCGTCCCCTGACTCCCAACCGCAGACTTTGCCCCTCGCCACGCACCCCCAGTTTGGTGGTGGAAAGGACCACAGTCGGAGACTCAATGCGAAGGGACGCAGCCGGGACAAGTGTCCTTTATTTAATTCTATTTACCATGTGGGTACAAAATTACACAAGATGAATGACTTTACATAAATACCCTGTTTTTAACATAATATCTAGAAGATCAGCGAGTACTCCGGATACAGGAACAAGTGTAAGTTGGTGGCAAAAAGCGCCTCGTACGCGGGTGGTGTCTGCAGCCCCAACCATGCCCTCGGGACCCACGGCCCCTTTTTGCCGCCCGGTATCTTGTAGCCGGTGCAGGCGCTCTCGGAACTGGCACGAATCCCGATGGTTGGCATGCTGCCGTTGCAACCGTGGTGCTGCCAAAAGCCTGGAGGGCGATGTCCCACCCTCTTGGTACTGCTATGACCATCAGATTGGCAGTGTCGAGTCGACTTCATTGTCCAGTGCCTCGAAACTGCAGCTAAGAACAACACTGTGGTAACGTCGTGAAAGTCACGCTCGGTACGCCCTCAGTCCGACTGTAGTGACGTCACTGTCGGTCCACCGCCCGGCCCGGCTAGCACGAGCTGAGCGCTGGCTAACTACAGTGACGTCACTGCCTACGTTTTATGAATCCGGCACAATGGTAGCGAACCTAAGTGAAACATTTACGAAAACTAAACCTTAAATCTTAAATTAGTGTCTAAACTGAGCTTTAAAGTTTGGTTTATACACTTGTTTAAGGTTTTATTTTCCTAAATGTTTCACTTAGGCTCGCTACCATTGGCCGGATTTATAAAATGTCCCCTCTCATTAGCTGGGGCCTGGGCTAAGAATTGTAGGTATAAGAGCTAACTTTGCTATGGTTTCCTTGAATCCTAGATCTTGGGAAAGTGTGAAAACGCCATAATGCTTTTGGCTTGACTTGATTTGTCAACCCTGAAATCTTAAATAAGTGAGTACTTCGACCTTGACTTAACCATGATCAACGTAATATAGTAATCCAGTGTTGGAGATAGACAGTGGCCATTCTATTCAATTTATTGTTATTTTCCTGTCCCATGACAGGACAGGATGACCAGTATTGGGTTATGGGCATGCGCATACCCTCTTTAGCTTAAGACAGTAGCCATGACTTTTACACGATCACTGGAGACACGTTACATGGATAAAAGCCCCCCTCGTCCAATCGAAACTGGACCCCTATTCAACAACATTTTTCGTAGATCCTTATATGGTTTCTGACTGAATTCGATCTTGTTCGGACACTTGCGATTTTGTAACTGTTTTCGTGCCTACTTCCCCTGAATCCATTTCCGTTGTCCTGATGTCGTTCCAGTAACCTTTTAACTGGTGAAATGAAATCGGCCGTAATATTAAGCATGGATGATAAACGTTAACGTGTGATATTGTGCACCAACTACATTCAATAATTATATTCCATTATAATGCGTGGAAATGCGAGGAGGGGACTGGAATGTAGTTGAGGGGGAAGAGTGGTGGCAGGATAGAAGAAAATGGAGAGGCTTATCTTCAATGTCGACCCAACGCAGAGTTTGACGTGGCAACAGATGATGATGATGATGATGATGATAATGAGCGAAAAATACCAATAAACAACGCATTCACTTTTCATTTGAGACTGTCGTCATTATTCGAAAATCTCAGCCGGCGCCGCGGTCTAGTGACGCCCGCTATTAGAGAATTATATCCACAACTCTCGCCTAGGCCTATTGTAAGACTGCCGTGTAGATACAAATTCACTTTAAAGACAGAATTAGTTATTGGCTTAGAATTTGGCATTACCTTTTGTAGGGTTCCTATAGGCCATTTTCGCGCCCTTTAGTGGGCGCTGACATCTTGACTGCTTCCTCAATGCACAGCCTTCTTGATGGGTCAATCCGCGACAGAACCCGAATTGAAGCGACGTTCAAGAAAGCTGTGTCTCAATGTAACCTGGCAACAAAATCTTGTTTTGTTCTGCATACACCTTTTGTACTTTTCCCATTCTACTCCTTTACAGATAATGGACGACATTGCAAAAAGTACAAAAGGTGTAGATAAATCAAACGATGCTAATGATTACCACAAGGTTCTTTAATCAATGCCCGGCAACATGATTGAAATTACGAATAAATACAACACGAGAGAACATCTTATCGCTGGCAATTACTTTTTTATTGATTGATATACATTCATTTCAGCTTATAGCCTACTATATTTCCCTAAGGATCAAATCGGCTAGGAAAGGTGGCCTTGACAGTCCTGTTTAAGTCCTAGGCTAGGACCTAGACCGACCTGTAAGTCCTAAGCTAGGGCCTGGACAGACCACCAATGTCATGTCTTTCAATCTTCGATGTAGAATTAATGTTCAACTTCTTCTTGTCATTTCTAAATAATTATTATCAGTTCCGAGGACTTGACCATGTTCTAACTTGTTGTTTTTAGTCGACTAGCTTCCCTAGCAGACTAACGCAACAATTAGTAGCAATTAATGACAACAATTATTATTTGTTGCGTTAGTCGGCGAAGTAGGCGGAGCAGGCCAAAATAGAGAAGTTGGATCAGGCCCTAAATAACAGGAAATAAACAAGTGGAAATGTCGCCAAAAGTCATTCAATGTAAATATTCAAGCAAAGCCTTCTCGACGGGTCAGTCCGGATTGACCCGTCGTTCGAAAAGGTCGGGTAATGGGTATTAAAGATTGTTGCAGGGGCGGCCGAAGTTCAAAGAAGGCGAAAATATAATACCCTGCAGGCAATTTTACGCCCCGTTTAGTGGGCGCTGACATCTTGAGCATCGCTATTACGACCATACAACTTCTCAAAGCACAACCTTTTCTACAGGTCAATCCTCGATAGAACCTCGGATTGAACCGACGTTCTAAAAACGTTGTAAAAGTATTGAAATTACGAAATATATTCGAGAAGGCTGTGTATTAAAGTATGGTTGCAATGGCGGCCGGAAATTTAAAGATGGCGAAAATACTGCCACTGACGTCACATCCGGACTACAACAATGGAACAAATGAATGGAACTGATGGACAAAAAATCAGCTGTAAATATAATAAAATTGCAACCATACAAATAAAAACAAGTGTAGCAATTGGTCCCTCAAAATAGACCAGACGCATTCTGGTGGCAAGAAAATAAATAACTATAAGGATGAGTTTATCTGTCAATTGTTCATTGTTGCTTTATTACCATGGATTTATAATAGTACCTACGGTACTGGATGTCTAGCTCTGTAGTGAGCGGTGATCGTATAAAGTGCAGTGAGATTTGCGTTGCATTATGGGTGGCAGACATTTTGTTTCGGGTTGTCAAATGTCATAACATCAAATCAAATGTCATCATGGCATCAAATGTTAGGTCATAACAGCAATTTGATAACAGTGCAGATTGGCAGCAAAAAGTTTAAAATAATAAAATAATTTATTCATCCCGGTTTTCTTGGTATTCAAATATGAGTAAAATACCTTTACGAGGTAGGCTAAGAAGGTAGGCAGGCTCATATACAAATACTTTGTAGGCCCAGGCTTACATTTTTGTTCAAAGGCGAGTGCTCACCCATTCACATTCTATTTAGTGCAGAGCTAGGCGAAATAATATTTAACCGTAGCCTAGGCAATTGATTGGATTTAAATGGCTTGGCCAGAAGTTTAGGAGCCTCGAAAGTCCATGATTGTTTAACTTGAAAGAAGCTGGTCAGCTCGGGCTAGCTGCGACTGTCGGAATGAAGTGAAAGCCAACCCGAAACCCAACAACAACAACAACAACAACATGGGGGCGTAGGCCTAGGTTTAACAGCTGATGCATCCTTTCCAAGTTGACGTTGTAGGCCCCATGCCTAGTCTGGGAATCAGGCTTGGCCTACTAGAACTCTTAAAACATCATGTTGAATATGTCAAGACTGATTGATCTTACTCAAAAGTCACCGAGTTGACGTAGACCCAAGCCTAGTCTCGGCATAACAGTACTCAAAGACATCAAGTTGATATAGGCCTATGCCTACCCTGAGCCTACTCGGTCCCCGAGTTGAATGTGTAGGCCCATACTTAGTCTGGGCATATACAGGTACCTACTCAGAGTTATGGAGTTAACGTAGGCCTATACCTAGCCTTGGGTTGAGTCTACTATGGCCTTTCTATACTTTCTATCATTCGCCGCTCGCTTTTCCGAGATTAATGCTCGCGCATGTCCTTCATTGCGATCGCGAATAGTAATGAGCAAAAATACGAAAGTAAGTAAGTTAGTTATTTATCGCCAAAATAAGACACATAACCTGCAAAATAATATTATTGTTTGAGCATCATGGGAAGCAGGACACAATTTTCAACTTGTGTCACAGCCTTTTGATGGGTCAATCAAAGGTGACCAGTCAGACTCATCCAGAAGGCTGTAATTTAAGGAACAAAATGGCGTCAGCCGCTCGTCGGCCGGATGTACCTCAGTAAAACAGGAACTTCCGTTGAAGCTAGACCTCCTAATAAGATACAACTCCATGGTTAAACCATCAATGGCGCAGATAAGGGTGTTCCTTAGCAGCGCTATCTATGTGTTAGTTTGAGTCTCCAATAGTAACTGCTCGCCATTTAAAACTTTTAATGATGGACAACGACTGAAAGTTTTGTATGCGTATTTGTTTGTTTTTTGTTTTGTTTTCCAAAATCAAAAGAAATTATTTTTTGACAGCTTGTTGTTTGTCCATTGATTCAATTCATTTGTTTTATTAATTCGCATGTGATCACGGTCCTCTAAATCATATTGTCTGTTTCTGATTGGCGTAAAGCCTCGCTGGCTCAGCCGCTTTAAAGCGCACATACACATTTCAGGCGCTGTTAGAGAATCGCTATTTTGTCCATCTTTGGCGACGGCTGAAACGGGCAAATAATTTCTGCCTGCATTCGTTTCGGCTACTTTCATTTCAGGCAGAAATGAGAAAGTTACCGAATAGGGGTCCAGATGGTTGGCTCAACTGATCACGGACAATTGGGTGCTCCTTACCGAGTAATGCCGTCACAAGCTATAATTGATGGCGGAGAGGATGCCGTCCCCGATCATGAGGACGCCGTTGACGAGGGCGATCAGCCCCACGATGAGACGATCCGTCGAGTGGGGTTTCGGTTCAAAGGGCTCCAACATTAGCATAAGAAAGTTATTCTTCTTTCTTTCACTGTCAAGCTTGTACTCTGCGCTGTAGTAGGCGTACGCATGGATGCTCCAAATACCCCCCGCAAAGCTCAACACGCCGCCGGTAGTCAGCACGATGGCCTCCTGCAGACAGATGTGTACCAGTCACGTGACGCGTCCTGGCTCTCTCTCTCACACTCACACAAGACTAGACTTACGTGGAGGTTGTGCGGCTCGTCGAAGATGTATATGATTAGCATGACGCCGATCGCGACGATGTAACCGAATAAGGCGATCATAACCACTTGCTCGTAATCACGGTTCATATAAGTCGGTAGGCCGTGGACTTCGACAAAGTAGCCACTCACACAACAGAGAATCTGAAATAAGAAACTCCTCCAGTCATGTTGGCACATCCTATGAAATAGTAGAGTCTAAGACCCCCGTAAAAGCTGATGGCAGCCCCACCGTTTTTCTCCTACCGGCAAAGTCGCGTCTTAATGAGTGTGTAATTTGAAACCGCGCGAAAACTTTGCGTGTCTATAAGCATGGAACCCAAAACTGTCATCAGTTTGGATTTTCGAATATTAACATTATGTTGTTGTCGTTAAGGCGTGAAAAGTTACTTTACGAGAGCAATCACGTAGATTTAAAGACGGACAATGTGAGATAAGAGGGCGAGTTTTGTCTGGCAGCCTGACAGTAAAGTGTTCTAAACTCACACCGTTAACTTATAGGAAGCTACTTTGGTTATAGTTATAGTCGATTTACAGCTACGCGTTGCGAGCGAAGCGGAGGCTCGAGCTCCAATCAGTGGCCGAGTTTGCGTGAAACTCGGCCGCTGATTGGAGCTCGCGCCCTCGCTTCACTCGCAACGCGTAGCTGTAAACGTACCATTAGTGCAGTATGCAGGCTAATATTTGCGTTTATCAAATGTGAAGAGTAAATGTAGGCCTAGGCCTACTTTAAATCCAAAGTAATAGTCAATCACAAAGTCACCTGTTGTCGTCTGTTACGACTGAATAGTTCTACCCTGGCCCAGACGGGCCTCCTAACGGGGGAACGCTTAGGAATATTCCTACACTAATATGTCTTTCAAGACGCATTTGTTCTCTACCCGAAAGTGAAAGGTTTCTACTCTTACCAGAACGACGAACTTGAGAACGAAGGAGACATCACAAAACAACTCGTTTATGTCGTTTGCCATTTCGGTGGCCTTCTGTCTTCATTTGACATCAACAATGTTTAAAAGTCACTGCTGTGAACTCACCGCCTTTTATGTAAATCTTTCATTGCCAACAAGGTCTACTTGATCTCTGCTAGGCGGAGATCAAGTAGACCTTGATTGCCAAGGGATACAACTCCATGTTCCGATAACCCCCATGCGGAGGCTTGTCGAACTCCACGTCATTGGGTTACACGATGGTCGATAGAGAAGTTCTCCCCCCAGCAGGGGTGAAATTGCTTTATCGACTCTGGAAGCAAAAGATCCTTTTTTATTCATATATATGTTGTAACACTCAAACCCCTGATGAATACCCGAAAGGGATGAGTTTACATTAAAAAAAAATATTTTTGCCTAGCTCAGCTCATTTTACAAGGAACACAAATAAGGCCCGGTATTTTAATGTCCAGTTAAAGTGGCAAATAAATTTAACTGCCATGGTACTCTCACTTTCGTGTATTTCCACCGTCAGTTAGCTTAACATGCAGGCTAATTTTGATCCTATCAGAAAAGTAACTACCTGACCCACACCTGACCTAATCTGACCTGACCTGACCTGACCTGAGTAACTAACTGATAGATCAGGTGCCTGTTAAGCGATAACTGACAGGTACTTTTATGAAAAGATAGCTGCTTGGAGAAAGGGTAATGTTGGTCACGATGTTGTTTTTGCCTTTTCTGATGGAAATGAAGACCCTTTTCACATTCCTTAATTTGATTCCTGGAAAACGGTAAAACACGTGTTTCTTTATTTTTAAGAAGGAATGTAAATAACAATTTTCACGTCTGTAACATCTTGTGTTTTTTTTTTAGATTAACGTGTAGGCCTACTCATAATTAAATTCACCCCTATTTCTTCACCCCCCCTCCACTGGACTTTCAAAACATGGTAAAACTTTTGTTGTTTTATTCTAAAAGAATATTCTAATTGGCGAGTTGGACGTCTATAACAAATTCACTCCCTTCTTTTTTCCTTCGTTTTCACCCGCTTACCTTGATTTTAGAAAAATGGAAAACACGTATTTATGTATTTTTAAAGAAGAATCTAAATACCAATTTTCATGTCTGTAACATCTCCCGATCTCGAAATACACGTATGCTCGTAAAACAATTTACCCCCTCTCTTCACTCTCATTAACTGGATTCTCGGAAAATTGTAGAACAATTGTTGACTTATTTTTAAAGGAGAATCTAATATCAAATTTCAAAACTCTAACATCTTCTGGTTTTGATTTTTAAAATCACCCCCTGTTTTCACCCACTTATCTGGAATTGCTAAAAACATTAAATAACGTGTTTCTTTATTTTTTTTAAGAAAATATAAGTACCAATTTTTACGTCTCTATAATTTTCCATCTTCGTTTTTTTGAAAATATATTAATTTAAAAAGTCGACCCCCGCTTCTCACCCCCCTTAACGTGACTTATGGAAAATGGTAAAATTGTGTTTCTTTGCTTCTAAAGGATAATCTAAACATCAATTTTCACGTCTAACACATTCGGTGTGAGTTATAGGTTGCCTCCGTTAATTTAACAGTTCAACTAACTATCATCCCTTCTGTCACTGTACTTCTGTGTCTTCTGTCCGGGCTACCTCGCCTCCCCTTACGCCTTCCGTTACAAGTTACACTGAACGACTGACAGTAGCTTCTCTACCTGGCGTTGCAGCAGCAGGCGGAGTAGCCCCTCGTTACAAGTTACACTGTACGACTGACAGTTGCTTCTCTACCTGGCGTTGCAGTAGCGGGCGGAGTAGCCCCTTGTTACAAGTTACACTGTACGACTGACAGTAGCTTCTCTACCTGGCGTTGCAGTAGCGGGCGGAGTAGCCCCTCGTTACAAGTAACACTGTACGACTGACAGTTGCTCTCTACCTGGCGTTGCAGTAGCGGGCGGAGTAGCCCCTTGTTACAAGTTACACTGTACGACTGACAGTAGCTTCTCTACCTGGCGTTGCAGTAGCGGGCGGAGTAGCCCCTCGTTACAAGTAACACTGTACGACTACCAGTAGCTTCTCTACCTGGCGTTGCAGCAGCAGGCGGAGTAGCCCCTCGTTACAAGTAACACTGTACGACTACCAGTAGCTTCTCTACCTAGCGTTGCAGCAGCAGGCGGAGTAGCCCCTCGTTACAAGTTACACTGTACGACTGACAGTTGCTTCTCTACCTGGCGTTGCAGTAGCAGGCAGAGTAGCCCCTCGTTACAAGTTACACTGTACGACTGACAGTTGCTTCTCTACCTGGCGTTGCAGTAGCGGGCGGAGTAGCCCCTCGTTACAAGTAACACTGTACGACTACCAGTAGCTTCTCTACCTGGCGTTGCAGCAGCAGGCGGAGTAGCCCCTCGTTACAAGTTACACTGTACGACTGACAGTTGCTTCTCTACCTGGCGTTGCAGTAGCAGGCAGAGTAGCCCCTCGTTACAAGTTACACTCTACGACTGACAGTTGCTTCGCTACCTGGCGTTGCAGTAGCAGGCGGAGTAGCCCCTCGTTACAAGTTACACTGTACGACTGTCAGTTGCTTCTCTACCTGGCGTTGCAGTAGCAGGCGGAGTAGCCCCTCGTTACAAGTTACACTGTATGACTGTCAGTTGCTTCTCTACCTGGCGTTGCAGTAGCGGGCGGAGTAGCCCCTCGTTACAAGTTACACTGTACGACTGACAGTTGCTTTTCTACCTGGCGTTGCAGTAGCGGGCGGAGTAGCCCCTCGTTACAAGTTACACTGTACGACTGACAGTTGCTTCTCTACCTGGCGTTGCAGTAGCGGGCGGAGTAGCCCCTCGTTACAAGTTACACTGTACGACTGACAGTTGCTTCTCTACCTGGCGTTGCAGTAGCGGGCGGAGTAGCCCCTCGTTACAAGTTACACTGTACGACTGACAGTAGCTTCTCTACCTGGCGTTGCAGTAGCAGGCGGAGTAGCCCCTCGTTACATGTTACACTGTACGACTGACAGTTGCTTCTCTACCTGGCGTTGCAGTAGCGGGCGGAGTAGCCCCTCGTTACAAGTTATACTGTACGACTGTCAGTTGCTTCTCTACCTGGCGTTGCAGTAGCGGGCGGAGTAGCCCCTCGTTACAAGTTACACTGTACGACTGACAGTTGCTTCTCTACCTGGCGTTGCAGTAGCGGGGGAGTAGCCCCTCGTTACAAGTTATACTGTACGACTGACAGTTGCTTCTCTACCTGGCGTTGCAGTAGCGGGCGGAGAAGCCCCTCGTTACAAGTAACACTGTACGACTGACAGTTGCTTCTCTACCTGGCGTTGCAGTAGCGGGCGGAGAAGCCCCTCGTTACAAGTTACACTGTACGACTGACAGTAGCTTCTCTACCTGGCGTTGCAGTAGCGGACGGAGTTGACCCTAAGTGACGCACCAATAGTCCATGTGCTGCTTCACGGCCGCGCGGTTATCTGGAGAACGAGCCGGCACATTTCGCTACAGCTTTCTGTGATACACATAATAAGAAGTAACCTGTTTTTTACATATGCGTTGCCCAAAACTTTACTGGCCGTTTACATTTGTGTAATATTAAAAATGAAACGTGACTCTTTAAAGAATATTATTTTTTTAATATTTCATACACATTCAACATAGTTTGATGCATCCTCGGGAAAAATCTGCGATCATCAATCCCGCGTTGATAAAAGCTACTAGAGCCAGAATAAACGTGTTGTTTCCTTCTGGGAAGCCAGCGAATGGAATGTAGTAACCGACTGCGATCATTCCGGCGGCGACATTTAGAATTGCTCCTCCAAACAAGAAGAACCTAAGCTGAACAGAACCAAAGATACGTGTGTCAGTCATCGTGCTGCATTTCACATTCAGAATCGTGCTGACAATTTTCTAGCGTCCGATTTTGCGAATAAAAGTCAGTCAATATACCTCGTTCGCCGCTCGGTCAGCCACATGTGAAAGTGAGTTAGCAACGCCCTTCACTAAAGGTGGTATAATGCGACTTACACAGATATTGGTTGGCAAATGGCCGAGTGCATGAAAGTCAAACACAGTTCCCAAACAGCATACACATTCTACTGGCCGAGAGCATGAAGCCAAACCCAGTGTCCAAACAGCATACACATTCTACTGGCCGAGAGCATGAAGTCAAACCCAGTGTCCAAACAGCATACACATTCTACTGGCCGAGAGCATGAAGCCAAACCCAGTGTCCAAACAGCATACACATTCTACTGGCCGAGAGCATGAAGTCAAACCCAGTGTCCAAACAGCATACACATTCTACTGGCCGAGAGCATGAAGTCAAACCCAGTGTCCAAACAGCATACACATTCTACTGGCCGAGAGCATGAAGCCAAACCCAGTGTCCAAACAGCATACACATTCTACTGGCCGAGAGCATGAAGCCAAACCCAGTGTCCAAACAGCATACACATTCTACTGGCCGAGAGCATGAAGCCAAACCCAGTGTCCAAACAGCATACACATTCTACTGGCCGAGAGCATGAAGCCAAACCCAGTGTCCAAACAGCATACACATTCTACTGGCCGAGAGCATGAAGCCAAACCCAGTGTCCAAACAGCATACACATTCTACTGGCCGAGAGCATGAAGCCAAACCCAGTGTCCAAACAGCATACACATTCTACTGGCCGAGAGCATGAAGCCAAACCCAGTGTCCAAACAGCATACACATTCTACTGGCCGAGAGCATGAAGCCAAACCCAGTGTCCAAACAGCATACACATTCTACTGGCCGAGAGCATGAAGCCAAACCCAGTGTCCAAACAGCATACACATTCTACTGGCCGAGAGCATGAAGTCAAACACAGTGTCCAAACAGCATACACATTCTACTGGCCGAGAGCATGAAGTCAAACACAGTTCCCAAACAGAATACACATTCTACTGGCCGAGAGCATGAAGTCAAACACAGTGTCCAAACAGCATACACATTCTACTGGCCGAGAGCATCAAGTCAAACACAGTTCCCAAACAGCATACTCATTCTACTGGCCGAGAGCATGAAGTCAAACACAGTTCCCAAACAGCATACACATTCTACTGGCCGAGAGCATGAAGTCAAACACAGTTCCCAAACAGCATACACATTCTACTGGCCGAGAGCATGAAGTCAAACACAGTGTCCAAACAGCATACACATTCTACTGGCCGAGAGCATGAAGTCAAACACAGTGTCCAAACAGCATACACATTCTACTGGCCGAGAGCATGAAGTCAAACACAGTTCCCAAACAGCATACACATTCTACTGGCCGAGAGCATGAAGTCAAACACAGTTCCCAAACAGCATACACATTCTACTGGCCGAGAGCATGAAGTCAAACACAGTTCCCAAACAGCATACACATTCTACTGGCCGAGAGCATGAAGTCAAACACAGTTCCCAAACAGCATACACATTCTACTGGCCGAGAGCATGAAGTCAAACACAGTTCCCAAACAGCATACACATTCTACTGGCCGAGAGCATGAAGTCAAACACAGTGTCCAAACAGCATACACATTCTACTGGCCGAGAGCATGAAGTCAAACACAGTTCCCAAACAGCATACACATTGTACTGGCCGAGAGCATGAAGTCAAACACAGTTCCCAAACAGCATACACATTCTACTGGCCGAGAGCATGAAGTCAAACACAGTGTCCAAACAGCATACACATTCTACTGGCCGAGAGCATGAAGTCAAACACAGTTCCCAAACAGCATACACATTCTACTGGCCGAGAGCATGAAGTCAAACACAGTTCCCCAACAGCATACACATTGTACTGGCCGAGAGCATGAAGTCAAACACAGTTCCCAAACAGCATACACATTGTACTGGCCGAGAGCATGAAGTCAAACACAGTGTCCAAACAGCATACACATTCTACTGGCCGAGAGCATGAAGTCAAACACAGTGTCTAATCAGCATACAAATTCTACTGGCCGAGAGCATGAAGTCAAACAGTTCCCAAACAGCATACACATTCTACTGGCCGAGAGCATGAAGTCCAACACAGTGTCCAAACAGCATACACATTCTACTGGCCGAGAGCATGAAGTCAAACACAGTTCCCAAACAGCATACACATTCTTCTGGCCGAGAGCATGAAGTCAAACACAGTTCCCAAACAGCATACACATTCTACTGGCCGAGAGCATGAAGTGAAACACAGTTCCCAAACAGCATACACATTCTACTGGCCGAGAGCATGAAGTCAAACACAGTTCCCAAACAGCATACACATTCTACTGGCCGAGAGCATGAAGTCAAACACAGTTCCCAAACAGCATACTCATTCTACTGGCCGAGAGCATGAAGTCAAACACAGTTCCCAAACAGCATACACATTCTACTGGCCGAGAGCATGAAGTCAAACACAGTTCCCAAACAGCATACACATTCTACTGGCCGAGAGCATAAAGTCAAACACAGTTCCCAAACAGCATACACATTCTACTGGCCGAGAGCATGAAGTCAAACACAGTTCCCAAACAGCATACACATTCGATTTACAAAGAACACATACAATTACTAAACACGATGTTTCGAAAACCATTAGTGATAATTAAGTAGCTCAATGTAGTGACGAATTAAAAAGTAATGCTGCAGTAGGAACAGATCAAATCACAAAATTGAAATTATATATGTATAATAAAGCCTTTTACACACATTATAAATACTATTTTCACTTCAGGCATTTTCCCAAAAGGGTTCAAATTTACTTATCAGTTAGGCATACCTTGCAAAAATAATAGAAAAATGTATCGAAAACATAATAAATGATTTCCTAGAAACTCATGAAAATTTTGTCTCGAACACAATTGGACACAATTCCTAAGTTAAAAAGGGAAATATTACAAGTAGCTGATAATTACAAATAAGCACTACTTGTATGTTTAGATCTAGCAAGCATTCGATTCTGTCTCACAGAAATTCTTATCCAAAAACTTGAGTAATATGGACAAGCGCGGAATGCACTGTGATTTGTTTATGGTTCGTATGGTGTTTGTTCCTCTTATGGCAAATACCATGTTATAAAACAATTTCATAGCAAGAAATCTTGTAGTTGTCTGTACGCTGTGCAGTGTGCATATCGCCCATGACCAACACAAACTTAGGCCCGAATGCATAGTTCACACTCAAGCCCTCCTCAACTCAGCCTCTCCTCAGCCTCACCTAGCCACCAATCACAGAGCCGTCCACATGACAATGCCGTTCCGTGATTGGTTGTTGGGCGAGGCTGAGGGAAGGCTGAGTTGAGGAAGGCTTGAGTCGGGTCCATGCATTCGGCGGGCCTTTAACCTTATTAAAGCCATCTGACTGGCGGTGAACTGTTAGGTCGTTTCGGTGAAACAACAACATTTCGCGCTTGACGATTGAACTCTTGGGTGATTCACGTCCTTGTCCGTGCACTACTAAATAGTCCCGTCCAACTAGATCGAATCAACTCTTCCACATACCTACTCCTCGTCTTGGCTCCCTCTCTTACCGATTATCTGTCACCATTGCTACACCCACTCTTGATATTTTCTCTACCCGCCTTGATTTCATTCGTCATCCTAAACCTCCATTAAACCATCATTGACACATTGCTCTAATACTGATTCCAATTGTATTAACAATTACATGTTTTTCTTTATTTTAACTCTTTTATCTGTCTTGGACGGCTTGTCGTTGACCGGGTAGGAGAGGTGTGAACCCTACAGTGTTATACCTCTAGCTGAAGTAGGTAGGCCCATCACATATTCAGTGACTTACAAGGAACTTGGACGGCTTGTCGTTGACCGGGTAGGAGAGGTGTGAACCCTACAGTGTTATACCTCTAGCTGAAGTAGGTAGGCCCATCACATATTCAGTGACTTACAAGGAACTTGGACGGCTTGTCGTTGACCGGGTAGGAGAGGTGTGAACCCTACAGTGTTATACCTCTAGCTGAAGTAGGTAGGCCCATCACATATCCAGTGACTTACAAGGAACTTGGACGGCTTGTCGTTGACCGGGTAGGAGAGGTGTGAACCCTACAGTGTTATACCTCTAGCTGAAGTAGGTAGGCCCATCACATATTCAGTGACTTACAAGGAACTTGGACGGCTTGTCGTTGACCGGGTAGGAGAGGTGTGAGCCCTACAGTGTTAAGCCTCTAGCTGAAGTAGGTAGGCCCATCACATATTCAGTGACTTACAAGGAACTTGGACGGCTTGTCGTTGACCGGGTAGGAGAGGTGTGAACCCTACAGTGTTATACCTCTAGCTGAAGTAGGTAGGCCCATCACATATTCAGTGACTTACAAGGAACTTGGACGGCTTGTCGTTGACCGGGTAGGAGAGGTGTGAACCCTACAGTGTTAAGCCTCTAGCTGAAGTAGGTAGGCCCATCACATATTCAGTGACTTACAAGGAACTTGGACGGCTTGTCGTTGACCGGGTAGGAGAGGTGTGAACCCTACAGTGTTATACCTCTAGCTGAAGTAGGTAGGCCCATCACATATTCAGTGACTTACAAGGAACTTGGACGGCTTGTCGTTGACCGGGTAGGAGAGGTGTGAACCCTACAGTGTTATACCTCTAGCTGAAGTAGGTAGGCCCATCACATATTCAGTGACTTACAAGGAACTTAAACGGCTTGTCGTTGACCGGGAAGGAGAGGTGTGAACCCTACAGTGTTATACCTCTAGCTGAAGTAGGTAGGCCCATCACATATTCAGTGACTTACAAGGAACTTGGACGGCTTGTCGTTGACCGGGTAGGAGAGGTGTGAACCCCCCAGTGTTATACCTCTAGCTGAAGTAGGTAGGCCCATTACATATTCAGTGACTTACAAGGAACTTGGACGGCTTGTCGTTGACCGGGTAGGAGAGGTGTGAGCCCTACAGTGTTAAGCCTCTAGCTGAAGTAGGTAGGCCCATCACATATTCAGTGACTTACAAGGAACTTGGACGGCTTGTCGTTGACCGGGTAGGAGAGGATAAGTGCGACGAGGATGAAGATGTAGCCTGGCATAGCCAACACCACCACGACGAAGCTGTGTGTATCGTCCATAAGGTTGGCGTCTAGGAAGATCGTGCCGATAATCGCTAGAATCTAGAGCAAACAGTTACACTGGTAACACTACCTTAGGTTTGAAGTGGCGATAGACAAAGCGAATGGTTGGATACGGATGGTTACACTAATCTCTGCCCAACCCTTATGTCGACTACTACTCTCTGCGTGTTGTCACTCAGTACATGAACAGTCGCCTTATAACCCGCCTTCACCCCTAGTTTCTTCCATCCAATTGAAGCAATTGCATTAGGGATAATTTTCTACTTGGATCAGCAGGGCGATTCTGTATGGGCGACGATGAATTTATCAGCGGTTTTAGTCGTTACTGAAGGCGAATGCAAGGTGGTGATTGGCTCATCGCCTTCTTCTAACAACTGAGACCGGTGGTAAACGTGTGGACGCCCATACAGAATCGCCCTGCTGGTTACGTGGATATTTCATTCTAGCGAACGTGACAAATAAGGTTTGTGTACTCCACTAGAACGCCAGGTATATGTTGATTTTCGTCTAAATTCCGTGCATGAAAGATACAGTAGGCCTAGATATAGATTTGCGTTTGGCCTGATTACTTTTTTGCTTCATGATGTCGACTATAGACCTACTATCACTACCATCCAAGGAAAGTACGTGCTGGAATTTGTCTAGGTGTGGGCCTAGGCCAATGCTTCGTTTTGTTCTTACCAGCTCGACGAGTTTGAACGCAAATCCAGGCTCTTCCATCATTAATGTTCTAAGCTTCATCCTCGCAGCCACTGTCAGAGAGTAGAGATGCAGCAGCTGTTATCAATTCAATGCCACCATAGAAAAGTAACGCAAGAGAAAATGTTTACAAGATGCGCTGCCGTCTTATGGTGACAATGGTTTTACACCAAGGTCTACTTGATCTCCGCCTAGCGGAGGCTCGTCGCACTTCAACGAGTCTGCGCTAGGCGGAGATCAAGTAGACCTTGGTTCAGCTTTGGATTGCATCTGCATCTTTAGACAGTCGACAGTCACGCAAAGCTCGAAGCAGATCGCGCCACCGCAATATTGCCCAACAACACCGACAAGCACTTGGTCTACACGCACGTTGATTATCCTCGAGGAAGATAATCAACATTGGATATGATTCCCGTGAACGTCCACACGGATCAATTTAACGACAATTTGTGGCACCTAGCGGAAGAATTTCAAAATAGCTTTAACTTTGTTTATGTGTTGTTTGTTGTGACGTTTTAGCATTGAGTTTGTTAGTGTAGGGTAGAGACCCAGCGGCCATTGGCGGCTCTCTACCAATAAATTTCCCGTGGACTCTAGTAGTACGAGCGCGTACCGCTAGAAAGCGCTACATGTACCTACTGATGTCAGCGTTCCTGTGGAAAGAAAGGGATACTACGTAGTACGCGCAGATGCGACGTCAGAAGATCACGTGGTGTAGTCCGAGCCTAGGTCTAGGCCCAACTCTTTTAGTCTAGGCCATTACTAGGCTACAATAAGCCTAGGCCTACATTAATAGGCCTACATTAGTAACGTAGTACTACAGCCTAGTCTATATAATGTATAAAACCTTATATAATGTGTTGTAATAAAGTATTAGCTTACTTATTGTTAACTTCGTGCCCGTTTGACATGTTTATCAGAACAAATGATAATGCTTTAATAACAATATCCACCGCCATCTGGATACTACTACCTTACCGACTTCGCATCTGCGCGTACTACGTAGTATCCCTTTTTTTTCACAGGAACGCTGACATCAGTGAGTACATGTAGCGCTTTCTAGCGGTACGCGCTCGCACTACTAGAGTCCACGGGAAATTTATTGGTAGAGAGCCGCCAATGGCCGCTGGGTCTCTACCCTACACTAACAAACTCAATGGTTTCTTTCTTGGGACACTTTTTTCTTTTTTTCCAGATTAAAATCAATAAATCCACGAAAATAATGAAGATGAAACGCCGCGACAACACGTTTTAAGTACGTTTTATAGAGGTTGGGTTACCTTTACCGCACAAAATATATGCACTGCCACCTTTGGGTCTGCCACCTTTCGTCAAAGAAATGCACATGTTTAGCTGGCAGCGCTTCAATTATTTGGGGGTCTTGAGGCAAATCATCTGCCTCGACAATGATTGGCGAAACTGCACGTCTACACGCGAAGATAATTATTGGAGACTCGAATAATTGGAGCAAATAATCGACGCGTGTAGACGTAGTAAATCTTCTGGCTGGGGCTCGTCGAGCTCTAAGGTTTACCGAGCCTCCGCCAGGGGATCGACAGACCTTGGGACGGCGTATTACACTGCCTTCTAGAGGTGTCTTCGGTTACTTCTGCCGGAACGGTTGCAGCGGTGCAGTGCATAGAGAAATAAAACAGTGTAGGCATTTGTTGTAGCCTCTCGCGATATAGTTAAGAAACTGTAAGAATGACGGCCCCCTCATTATCCCCTCTACAGCTACCCGACCCCCCTCAACTCCATGAAACAGCAAACTGAACAACTGAAACAAACTGTTTTTCAGTTACGTATTTCATTTTGTCAGGTTGTCATGGAGTTGAGGGGGTCGGGTAGCTGTGGAGGAGATATGGAGGGGGTCGTCATTCTTACAGTTTCTCAACTTTAGTTGGCTCGCGCGAGCTCCTCGCTACGAGTAGACTTGCACTTGATAGCATGGAACTTGCCGGCAGCCCGATACACGAGCAAGCTAGCTCGGGCAAGCTCTAAAAAATGTCCAACTTGTTCAACTTCCTAACGAGAAAAGTTAGCGAGCTCCAATCAAAACCCGTTATTTTAACACGTGACCAGTGACACATGTCACTCCACTACTGATGTTTTGCACGTGAAATAAAGTAAACATTGCACCATAACCTACAATTATTCAAACAAAGCAGTTTATACACCTGTGTCCTGCTAGGCCTAGTCTAGTTAACCTTTTCTCCCTGTGGTTGTGCCATAGCCGACATAATTCAAGAATCAATTTAGGAAAATTAAAAAGTCAGAATGACAGCTTGGTGAGCTTGTTTACATATTTGATTTATTACAAAATTCTAGCTATTCCTACGTCGGTGTCTGTGAGGCCTACTAGATCTATTCTGGCGGCTACTCTTGTAACCAACAGTTTTGTATTGAACGCCCATAGATAGGGCTACCGGCGCTTGCAATTAATCTGTCGTGTATCTGAGATGATAAGAAACTCGCGCGAGCCAACTATCGCGAGTTTTTCGCAGTGTAACACATCGGTAATACCTATGTATCAAGCAAATGATGTAGGAGGTGGTGACGAAGGCTCGTTCATCACGGAGAGGTCTAGCAGGAAGTCCAGCAAGTACACCAGAGACGTAATGGCTGCCGCGCAACCCTTGAACACGATCAATATTTTCGTCGTCCCCTCGTCGTCGTGGCTCAGACTGTCCATGATCGTAGCTGTGCTACACAGGAAGAGGACGAACGCCGTCAGGCTCCAAATACTTTCCTGAAATAATCGGGGTTTTTGTGTTTGTTTCACTTTTGGAAGCGAACATTCAAATAATCGTTTGTATGAGAATCACTGATTTCGAAAGTCCGGGCTTGATTAAGCATGCAGCGTTGCCACAATCTCGACGTAGGCAACGCTATCTAAAGCGGCGGCCGCACAGGCGGAGGGTTACTTAGAGGGTAGTGGGTGGATACCCACCAAGCGACCCTCGAGGTAAGTATCCGACACATACATTCCTTATGTCGCCGGCCGCACTGAACTATCCAACCTAGCCTACCAGCCTAGCGGGTAGCCTGGCGTGTAGCGAGGTAAACAGTCGTGTTGGTTAATTTCATCTACCCACCAGGCTCTCAACTATCAACTTAAGCTAGGAGGTGCGTAGGCTTCGCTGGCTTCAGCGGCCATGTTGCGTGCTACGTAGTGCCAACTTAAGCTAGGAGGTGCGTAGGCTCGCTGGCTTCAGCGGCCATGCTGCGTGCTACGTAGTGCCAACTTAAGCTAGGAGGTGCGTAGGCTTCGCTGGCTTCAGCGGCCATGTTGCGTGCTACGTAGTGCCAACTTAAGCTAGGAGGTGCGTAGGCTTCGCTGGCTTCAGCGGCCATGTTGCGTGCTACGTAGTGCCAACTTAAGCTAGGAGGGGCGTAGGCTTCGCTGGCTTCAGCTGCCATGTTGCGTGCTACGTAGTGCCAACTTAAGCTAGGAGGTGCGTAGGCTTCGCTGGCTTCAGCGGCCATGTTGCGTGCTGCGTAGTGCCAACTTAAGCTAGGAGGTGCGTAGGCTTCGCTGGCTTCAGCGGCCATGTTGCGTGCTACGTAGTGCCAACTTAAGCTAGGAGGTGCGTAGGCTTCGCTGGCTTCAGCGGCCATGTTGCGTGCTACGTAGTGCCAACTAAAGCTAGGAGGTGCGTAGGCTTCGCTGGCTTCAGCGGCCATGTTGCGTGCTACGTAGTGCCAACTTAAGCTAGGAGGTGCGCTGGCTTCAGCAGCCATGTTGCGTGCTGCGTAGTGCCAACTTAAGCTAGGAGGTGCGCTGGCTTCAGCGGCCATGTTGCGTGCTGCGTAGTGCCAACTTAAGCTAGGAGGTGCGCTGGCTTCAGCGGCCATGTTGCGTGCTACGTAGTGCCAACTTAAGCTAGGAGGTGCGTAGGCTTCGCTGGCTTCAGCGGTCATGTTGCGTGCTACGTAGTGCCAACTTAAGCTAGGAGGTGCGCTGGCTTCGCTGGCTTCAGCGGCCATGTTGCGTGCTACGTAGTGCCAACTTAAGCTAGGAGGTGTATAGGCTTCGCTGGCTTCAGCGGCCACTTTGCGTGCTACGTAGTGCCAACTTAAGCTAGGAGGTGCGTAGGCTTCTCTGGCTTCTGCGGCCATGTTGCGTGCTACGTAGTGCCAACTTAAGCTAGGAGGTGCGTAGGCTTCGCTGGCTTCAGCGGCCATGTTGCGTGCTACGTAGTGCCAACTTAAGCTAGGAGGTGCGTAGGCTTCTCTGGCTTCTGCGGCCATGTTGCGTGCTACGTAGTGCCAACTTAAGCTAGGAGGTGCGTAGGCTTCTCTGGCTTCTGCGGCCATGTTGCGTGCTGCGTGGAGCTGGTAGTAAACTCGCGCTTCGAGTGGGAGAAAGTAGCGGGACAGTTACCTATAACTTTTATTCAATCATGACTAGGGAACGGATATTCGGGACCTTTCAAAGTGAGAACAAGGTAAGCAAATAGCACCTTTAAAACACCCCAAAAATCGAATTCTATTGTGTCTTCATAACTAACAGGAATTGTGATGTTACGTAGGATATATTACGACACAATATGTATATATATTCAGAGTAACGTCTTTATTAAGCTCGTACACAATTAGAAGCAACAACTCAGAGTGACATCAGCTGCTCTGACGTCATGCTCGCGCGTGCCCTGCTGGCCTCTAGCGGACACCACACATACGTCATGTAGCCAACCGTACAGACATCAACATTATCATCACAGTAATGTTATATTACACCAAATACCTTAACAGTAATAGCTTACATCCATATATTTTCATTTGGGGGGAGGGCTAATAGTTTTTTAGATAAATTAAACATAAGATGAAACATTCAAAAGCATACTTTTAACATTTTAAGTTAATTTTACATTTAAGCAAAATGTATTTCAAATTATTGCATTGTGTATTCGATAACAAACAAATCATTGACTATGCTTGGACCGATAGTGTGGCTGTGGCAAGCTCGACACTGCCGACTCACACTCGCACGTTGCATCCGTATTAGCAAATTATATCATAATAAAACAATAGTACATTTAAAATGCCCCAAAAGGACTTTTACTCGTAAAATGATGAAAATGGGTGTTTTAAGGCAAAATAGAATACGTACTTCTGGCATCCCTAACACTTGAAACATATATTTTTTTAAAATTCCGTGCTTGTATTTAGTATTTACGAATAGGAAAAAAGGAGATGTCCTGAACATCCACACCGTAATCATGAGCATTTATTATTTTCTCTTTTTTCTCTTTTTTTTCAAACACAAAGACACACATACTATCATGAACTGCGATGTCATAGTTATATTGTTAGGAAAATGTTATTTCTGTCAGAATTTTGAAATAGTGTAAAATCATCAATTCATGTCCATGCTGTGAACTAACTTCGTATTAATCAACATGCATCTTTTGTTTTGTTATGTTGAACATGAATTTTAGAGATAGACGAAAATAACTACTTTACCATTATCTTATATGTGAAAAGTTAATTGTAATTGTTAATACTGGTCCCACTCACCTGTATTTAAATTTAAACTCAGGAAAACAAAACATACCCACATCAGATACACACACGACATACACATTTTATGTTGTTCTTCCCTACTGGCACTCTAGTTGGCTATAATACCGTTGCACTTACCAACAAAACGGGGCAAGCCCTGCCCAACAAGTGCCCAACAAACAGAACCCCAGAGGTGACACAGAATCCTCCAGACGCCATTGGCACCAGTGTATGATCGTTCACGGTTCTTAGCATGGGACACAGTATATGTGCTATCCACACTGTCAAGGCGCAAAGCTGTGGAGGACAGAAAAAAAAAGATTTTTTTATTCACTGTGGTGAAATTTTTTTGTTCAAAGGAATGTTGGATAGTAAAGAAGACGTACGAGGGAATTATTGTTGGGAATGACAGAGTGGCATTGTTGAGATACGGAGTGGCATTGTTGAGATACGGAGTGGCATTGTTGAGATATTGTCGAACTTGGTTGGAGTTTTGATGATGTGGTCGATATGAATGGAGGGTATATTTGGTTAGGTGATTATCATTGAGAGTATAATTATTTTTATATTCGTTTTTTTTTACGTGTCCTCTTGAATGCCTAATATTTAAGAGTGGCACCATCAAAATTACTATTCTTTAAGCTTAAAAGAAGGCACTGAGACTACTCACATAAGCCATACTTTCTTCATCAAGGAGCTCACGGGAGCCAATGTTTGTACATTTGAGTACAGACTAACATACTGAAATTTAAATTTATGCGTGACTAGTAAGCCCTAGAAAAATATAGGAATATCATTATTGTGTAAAAGTTTACAAGGAATATTTTTGTCACAATACATTTTGTTTTAAACCGTACGGTTATGGAGATAAATTGGAAAAATCACTTGGAATGACTACGATTTTGTTTTTTTACGTATTACTGGTGAACCCTTAATATTTTAGTATGGCACCATTCCAATTATTATTCTACAAGATGAATAAAAGAGCTAGAGCCCACTCCCGTATTTTCTTCATCAAACAATCCACAGGAGTACATTTGAATACACACAATTGACGACCATTTTGATTTTTAAGTGTACCTCTTGAGTTTGGCACCATCAAAATTATTATTCTATAAGCTGAAAGGAAGATATTGATGTAGGCCGGACGCCGTAACAAAGAAGGTTGTGTCGTCACAACTAATTACTCTGGCCGGCGTAGTGATATGTGGACGTTTACGCAGTGCTCATCCGCGCACTATACCTGTCAGAGAGAAAATACACTGATTGGCAAGGCGGTGTTAGAAAATACTAGCTTTGGTAGGCCGTGACTTTGACTTCTGTGTTGCTAGGATACTTGATGGGTACATTCCGAAACCTCCTGAAAATGATGGGGTTCCAGCATCAGCTAGCACGACCCAGCGTCATATTTTGTCAAGTGTTTCGGAACGCCTTCAAGCGAAAAGATGGAGGAAATGCGCGCTAAAAATGTGTAATTAAATTAAAAAAACAATATTCTAATCGTTTCCCGACAATAGCAAATACAACATGAAAAATAATAAAATCCTGCAACGCGTGGTATAAATGACGGTCCAATTATATAATTCCTGACAATTTAACGAGCTTGACGAGTATTGGATTTTGAAAACGCCGCCATGATTTGTGAATGCTGGCAGATGCCCTCGCTCAATCGGCTGGCGTTTTCATGATGCTGAATATGCTGGCGCAGGAAGTTACGGAACGCCCAGCCTATGATATTCAGGAGGTTACGGAGCGGCCTCAGCACGGAAATGGCATATTCAGCTAGTTTCGGAACGTACCCGATGTATTTCTTTGTCATTTGATGGTCTGTTGTCTTTATTGCCGTTTCGTGTTTGACAGGAGTTGAGTTCAAGTGGGGGAAACATGGCGGCGTTTTTTCTATAACATGTGACGCCCGTATTCGGCTGATTTACCCTGTAATATTATTTATGAAAATTTATTACCGATATCAAGAAACATTGACACTAAAAACATTACTCGGGATCTTTCAGAGTGGTCATATGCGTTCCCTGTGCCTTTAGGGTACGACAATATGCAGACAGACAAAGCAAATGACAAAGGTAGGTCGTCCGTAGCTGTTCCTTCTTCATATCTTCATGCCTAGCATGATGGGACGGAACTACTTTAAATTTTCCCAAACATAATTAAGTAGTTGTTAATTTATTAGTGAATATAATAAATTAGATAATAAGAAACTAAAGTTTATTCCTGCATAATTAAACCGCAAACACATACCAAGAGGGAGAAAAATAGCATTTTATCCAGGGCCCATGTCCACCAACCTATGAAATAACAATACATGTTTACTTCTGGTAAGGCAATGAGTAGTAGTCTACATTTAAGTTGGTATTACAAGGTGTGAGGTCACTTGCTTTTACATCATCCGTGACGACACAACCTTCTTTGAACAGTTTAGTACAGATTAGCACACAAATCTTTAAATTAGTGCGTATATAATGCGTTTGAATATCATGTGTGTGTGTGTAGAATTTTTTTGTCTTATTAAATGTTTCCATAAAACGTACGGTTGTGAAGTTAATTGGAAAAATCTGTTGGAGGGTCGGCCATTTTTTTTTACGTACATCTCGCGAACGCGTAGCACTGAAGCCTTGCAATTGCACTATAGCTAAATTTGTATTCTATAAGCTGAGACGAAGAGGTTGAGCCAACTCACACATCTGCTTCGTCAAGTAACATACGGAAGCCATGTTTTGTACATTTGAGGACAGACTTCGATTTTGCGTGCTGATTAGCAAACTAAACTGGCGGTGGCGGTGCAAATTGAGGCTATGTTTACATTTTTTTTACCACGCTCGTTGTCCCTAGGTTGGTTGAATTTGAGAAGTGTCTTATTCCAAGAGGAATGTTTAAACAGATAAGATCATAAGGAAGTATTATTTATGTTGCCTCCATTGTTGTTCCAACTTTTCTTTAAAAAGCAGTGTAATGTCTTGATTTAAGTGGCGCTGTATACCAGCAGGGCCATATTACCCAATGGCAATAGGCGGACTATAGGCACTTGCCTAGGGCGCCGCGAGAAAGGGGGCGTCTCGCGGCATATGCTATGCACAAGTCAAACAAATATATCTGAATTAATAACCGGTAGATGACAAGATTGATTAATTAAAAAACAGCATTAAACTTACACTGCACTCATTGATTGTGTGTGTGTTTACCAAACGACTGCGGCCTAAACAGTTGTGCCTATGTTGTCATCGATAGTTAAAACGGCCCTGTATACCAGGAAATGTATGAACTAAATAATGATTTGAGAAGGTTTCCAGATCGATGGAATGTAAACGATCGACGAATTTGGTTTGCCTCGAGCAAAACTTTTTCAACCCTGCATGTAAACATAGTAATTGTAAATAATAGTGAATTCCCCAAATTCCAATTCTTAGTGCGTGAATCTTACGACGAGCCATCCTGACAAGGTATCTTCCTCCCACTCGTACCATAACACTGTATTTCCTAGGCCTTGCGGCATTAACCTAACGATATACTCCATACGCATTACAACTGATTGTCAATGGGCCTTGAGTTGCTTTTTACGTCTACACAACACCTTACCACATTATTATCACTGGTATTCACGGAGTGAACATGAAATATTTTTTTTCAACAAAATTTAACAAAAATCACTTTTTTATGTTACCTGTGACTGTATCTTTACAATTATGTAAGGCGCATGCTTCAAATTTATGTTTTAAATCAATTTAATTATGTTGAATTGGCTAGAGCCTAGGCCTAGGCCTATGGCCTATGTCTATGTACGCCATTCACCATTAGCAACATGCACACATCCTACTGGATACTACAATCAGCTTTTCTACGTTGATTCTGTAGCCAACGTATGAAATGAAACCGAATATCGCCCGCAAACTTGAAGAAGGGGTAATTTATTTTTTGGGTATAAATTAATTTTAAAATAATAACCCCTTCTTCAAAATACCCCTTCTTCAAATTTGAAGAAGGGGTAATTTATCGAAAATACTGTGATAATTATACAGTAACTAGTGTTTAAGTTGGTGCACCTGCTGATAACAAAGAACCAAAGCACTTATTTTGCTGCAGAGATATTTCTCTTCATCCCAGTTTTGAACAATGGCGAATGGCGTGCATAGGCCTAGGCATAGGCTCTAGCCAATTCAACAGAATTAAATTGATTTAAAACATAAATACGTACTATTTTAAGCATGCGCCTTACATAATTGGAAAGATACAGTAACAGGTAACATGAAAAAGTGATTTTTGTTAAATTTCGTTGAAAAAAGTATTTTATGTTCACTCCGTGAATACCTTATCAGTCACTAATCCTCATACGTAAACCTGGCATCACATATGTATGGTTTAATACCACAGGACTAATATAAATGATAGGCTATACTTACTAGTTGAAGCAGTTTCAAGAGCGGTCTCCGGTGCAAGGCTCGTTCTAGATTGGGCTTTACCACGGTGGTGCGATCACATTTAAAACACATGGTGAGACGTGTGGTGTAGTCAAAGTTTATTGGAAAATCATTACAGTTTACTACTGTCTAAAACGAATTATACATTTACACAGAATGAATACACTTTATTATCAGCTGGAGAATGGCGTGTGCTCTTGTTTGTTTTGGTTACTATGGATGCCTACGAATACTCGGTAATGATATTTTGCATCTTTTTGTCAAACCCAATCAGCAGAAAGACAGTCACAGAAACTTAATTGTGGATTTGAAAATGTTACGAGTCAAGAATAAATTTTAAAATATTTAGATTATTGCTTCGAAATGAATCCACCGTCAGATCCGTAGATGAACTAGCAGTCTTGTTGCCTGATCAAATGTACCGTGGTCATGGATAGCCATGGATAAGTGGCCATGGATAGCCATGGATAAACTGGATCTCGTTGTTGACGATAAACCGGAATACAGATCCACCATGCAGGTTTTACATCACTGCAATACTTCCTATTCAAGTTATATTTGGCACTGCTATTGTCATAGTTGTATACATAGTTGTTCATACACTTTTACAAGCTCTATTTATTCAGTAACAGTTGTTTATGCAATTTTAATTGTACTTCTCTACAAATGTTCTCCTCCAAATACGCCAATGAAAGATAATGCGTTCCGTTTTCTGTTTGATATTAACACTTGTTTTGTAATCTTCAGACTATGACCCACTGATTATGACACGAAGAAAACCCGATAAGCAAACACCTTCTTATCACGCAATCCAGCCCTGCACATTGCGTGCGATAAACTCATGTTTATACAGATTTAAATATGCTAGAACCACCAGATAAGTTCATAACTTCTACAGTTAGTGATATGACTGTCCGCCAGAACTCGGTTAAATACAGTAATGGTAAAATAATACACAATACTTCTGTATGTCTTCACACTCTAATCGCTGACTTGGATGCGACTCAAGATGGTATTATGGCAGTAGCATTACAAAATGTTTTATTGTCAGTGGACAAAATGCTTCGTTGAAATATTATATTATTATAACCACAAATAAACCTAAAATGTGTTGTTTATGTTATTTATTTAACATTGAAACAATGTGTTTTCTTAGTTCGACAGAACCCTTACCACGTGTGCAGATAAGCTATACACCGGTCCAGCGCTATGTTATCTTATAGTACACTGCAGATGCAGTAAGGGTCCTGGATAGTGCAAGACACGTCCATATTGTTATATCGCTCTCAGGCGATAGGGATATTGAACAGCATATTGTCTACAGATCCGAGTCACGAGCGACGTTCAATAGAGTTATCTTCAGTAATGATCTGAATAGGTAAGTAATGTCGCTAGTTTGTATTGAAGGGCTACTTGGCCTTGGCGAAGTGCATGAAGCTGAGCACCGTGTCAAGCAGATAGATGGCTCCCTCCAGCACGCACAGGCTTCCCACCGCCAGCCCCACGGACCGCTCGGGGCTCGAGCTCGTGTACTTGTGCTCCGACTGGAAGCCGTGCCAGTAGTGCAGGGCAGTTCCGCCCACGGCCACGAACATGAAGGTGCCGATGAAGTTCATAATGATGTCCTGAGCGGAGCGAGAGAAACACATTAGATTTACACAGATGATAACCAACAAGATGGTTTTCAGATATACTAAATTACTATTTTCTTCGTCCTCTATCTGGACAGTTCTTCCAACGCAGGCTCATCATCCAAGAAGATCTCCATAGTGACTACAGAACGGGACAAACAAGTTTAAAGTGGGGTTAGGTTTATAGTGCTACGCCGGAAGCTGGTACTTAGCCGGAACTGGTCAAGTGGTCAAAATATGAACATGGTATGATACGGACACTAAAGGACGGTCGTACGACTAAAGTCCTATGGTTTACCATATTATAGGTCGTACTTGAAGATAAACCAAGCAACCTTTGAAATTTTGAAGCAAAACCAAACGATTCTGTTCGCAAAAAAATAAAAATTAGTGTCAAATTTTACATAAATCCACTCCCATATAGGGCCTACATAGCACGGACCATCAAAATTTACTAAATATTGTAAATTTTGACCCCTCTACTAGCATTATAGGTCTGTCATTAAATTGATCTGTTTATGAAGGAGATTTCTAGACACGTTTGCAAGCTCAACATGGCATGTTGACCGTAGTTCATGAACATCGTAGTTTCTTTGAATCGTCGCAGAAGTTAGTTTTATTGTTTTGTCGTATCTTTTTTTTTCAATACATGATACGCTATTTCTTATTGTTAAATCCGGAAGTCAAAGCGTGTGTGTCGTGATGGGCAGATAAAACAAACCGTGTGTATTTTACACCACATGTCAGAAATACAAACGCTATTTCAAAACGTTTTGTCGAACCGGTGTTACAACACGTTGCTATAAGCGGAGCTGACAAACTGGGGGTCTTCAAATACTCATATACTTATAACCTGACCTAATCGTAGCCGTTTGTATGCTTTTCTTCCTTCGCAAGGTGTAATGTAAATTCTCGCATGTTTATTATGGACTTGAAGGTCGGTTTCCATGTCTCGTACCGCGCGGCAAGATGATGCGCGGTGGCCAATCATAATGCCAAGTCTCGTACCGCGCGGTATGATGATGCGCGGTGACCTATCATAATGCCCGGTTCTCAAGTCTCGTACCGCGCGGTATGATGATGCGCGGTGACCTATCATAATGCCCGGTTCTCAAGTCTCGTACCGCGCGGTATGATGATGAACGGTGACCAATCAGAACTAGGGTCAACTCTTGCTGCGCGGCAGCATCGCGACGTAAAACGCTGTGATTGGTCACTGCGCATCATGAAAACCGGTAATTCCTTTGTTTCTTTGCAGCAAGAGTGTCTTTCATGTGTTCTTCTTACATAATCGATACTTCCAGAAACAAAGCAAGCTGGAATGCCGTAAAGGTAGATCAATGTGTTCTTAACCTACTTCCGAGGTAGGTTTGTTTGCAGATAACGTTAGCAGACTGATAGCGCCCGCGATAGGGCGGGATGTGAATTGTTTCAGTCAACTCTCTTCGTCGATAGAGCGTTGGACTGTGAGCGGCGTTCCATGGGGGGGGGGGGGGGGGGTTAACCGATGCCTGTACGCACCCCAAGTGGAGATAGACTAGAGTAGACCTTGGGCCCATTGCCTTAAACTGAGACTTGTGTTTCTTCTAAAAACTTACATAAATAGAGCTTTTACACCTATGAGCAACAAGGTTAGATGAAAAAGGGCTTTTGGAAACATGTTAGCGACCACCGCACCAGAAATGTAGACCAACCCCCCTAATGAAATACTTGCAACTCTGCCGGTAAATAAAATAAATAAATTCAAATTTAGTCTACCCACTCAGTAACAAGACTGATTTTCAGTGGGAGACTTTAATTTAAAGTGACAAAACCAACCCTGTAGACTCCGAACACCATCGACGAGTGAGCGATAACCAATCAAGGATCGAAATTTCAAATACGAAACATATATGAATCAGTGACTAGACAGTGCAAACACCTGCAGACGAATGCCAGAATCAAAAAGGCCGATTCAGATCAACTTTGTAATGGGGAATATGCATCCATTTTTTTTTTTTAGCATTTTACTAGATTAGGATTAACTTCCTGAATACAAAAATATTTTATTTCGATGACGTAGAATAAAGTTTCATTTATAAAAACGAGCTGAAAGTTTCATGGCGGGAAAAACGGGGCATACGTCACTTTCCATGTATCAGCAATCAACCAATCATAAAATGATAA
This sequence comes from Isoperla grammatica, assembly GCA_945910005.1. Classification (NCBI taxonomy): domain Eukaryota; kingdom Metazoa; phylum Arthropoda; class Insecta; order Plecoptera; family Perlodidae; genus Isoperla; species Isoperla grammatica. Next base: position 8,330,797 of record OX246742.1, on the reverse strand, counting down.
ATAAAATAACGCTTATTTGAAAATTATCATATCCAAAATAATAAAAAATCGAATTAATGTCTAGTACGCCTAATAATTAATTTTGAAACCCAATTACTATGAAAACAATAATACCAAACCTATTTTCATAGAATATCAGTAAATATTGGGTGTTGTTATTCATATAAAGCAGACTTGACAAAAATTTTGACAAGGTAAGCTTGATGACCTTGAAAATTTGATTGTTTTGTCTAGGAGGCGGTGGCAAAGTCATTCATATAAGCAGTGATTTTCATGGATTGTGACGTTACATACCGTTTAAAAATAATAGTGCGGGAAACAGATAATCAAAATCTTTGAACATTTATAGAAGTATAATGAGTTAATTTTAAAACTTTTAAATTAGGTTTGTGATGCCTTTAGATGAATAACAATATATTTCACGTACTTGCAGAGCTGTAGAAAATTCATGCACATTCCCCTCGCTGCGTAGTGCGTACTTACCACCAGTGACTTCTTCTGCTGGGTGGTTCCGAAGCAGTAGGACACGAGAATCGACAAGTTGTAGATGAGGAAACCGACAATAACTCCCGAGGCCACAATCTCGGCGTCCGCGTTCTTTTCCTCATTCAGGTTCCAGGTTCCGCCCACTCCGAGGAAGGTTCCGTCGGCTCCGACGCGGTACAGGATCAGGATGATCAGATTCAGAACCTACAAGTCATATAAACATTAACTTTGCAACTTGTCAGTAGGCCTTTTTCCATATCCAAAATTCTTATTTGCTAACAGGATTTGTCGATAAGGATGTTATCTCTAACTAGGAAAACGTTCTGTGTGACGCGTTGATAAGCGAGCGCTTCCATATCCACGACCTGTCTGGAAATGAAAATGGGCGAAAATGAAATATAATTAATAAAAATATGGCTATGTCACATTTTGCCGCCAGTTGGTTTCCGTTTCGCTGTTGGCTGTGATTCTTGTTGCCAACTTAGTAGAGCGGTTTCTTTTCTATGTCAATGTCGACGAACTGTACGCCTAACTAAATTCGTTGAAAAGGGTTGTTATTATACAGACAGCGCCGTAGCCAGTCTTAGCAACAATAAGAACATTAAACACTCACGTAGGCTTTCGCGGCCCGGATCAATCAATAAACTTGAACTTGGCTTTCGGGTATAGCCGCGTCGATTCGAAGCGATAATCGACGCGGCCCGAAAGCCAAGTTCAAGTTTATTGAATAAGAACATTGACTATACTCTTCTAAATACTGAACACAAAACAGATGCATAGGCATTGACTAATAATGTTTTCATTCTAGTAAAACTGAAAACACTCACTTTGTCAGCTTTTATTCCCGGTGGGCAATCAGAGCGTTATGGTCATAGAACTGTACAAGGTGCCTAAAACGTTTCAAGAAAGGAAAAGCCAGCTCTCTACAAAATTCGCCACAAGTACCATTCTGCCTTTCAAAATTACTGGAAATTTATCGAAATTACTTCGAAGCTGTTTTGGGTGTGATATTGGGTGTTGTGATATTGGATGTTGTGATATTGGATGTTGCATGTGATATTGGATGTTGTGATATTGGATGTTGTGATATTTCAGTGAACGCGAGGTTGCTACGCGCCTGTTCGAGAACGTGTTATCTACTGGGCGGTTGTCTTATCTGGGCTGTGTCATCTCGTCACATCATGAGTAACGCTCTCTGACATCACTTGTTACACATCATGAGTAACGCTCTCTGACGTCACTTGTTACACATCATGAGTAACGCTCTCTGAGGTCACTTGTTACACATCATGAGTAGCGCTCTCTGACGTCACTTGTTACACATCATGAGTAGCGCTCTCTGACGTCACTTGTTACACATCATGAGTAACGCTCTCTGACGTCACTTGTTACACATCATGAGTAGCGCTGTCTGACGTCACTTGTTACACATCATGAGTAGCGCTCTCTGACGTCACTTGTTTCACATCACTGCTATTTTCTTTGTTTGCGTAGTTAGCTTGAATCATGATCATTGCAAAGTGTCACCATATTAAGGCCCGTGCAACAAATACCGTATTTGAGTAAGCTAAAGTGTCAAGTATGGACTAAACCCTTTGAGACAATGTACTCTGCTCAAGCAGTTCTGAAGTTTACTACTAGCTTATTTTTTCCTTTTAATTTTAGCTTTATGTTCTTTGATATCCTTTCCTCAATTTTCATCTTCATTTGTTTCTAATCATCATTGCCAAAATCGTTCAAATCATCGCATCATTTTAGTGAATCGTAGTGTTTAGTAATAATTTAATTTATTCTTTCAAATTGTGATAATGTATAGTTGAGAAACTGTAAGAATGACTGCCCCCGCCTTATTTCCAACATTGCTACCCGACCCCCCCTTAACTCCATGAAACAACAAACTGAACAACTGAAACAAACTGATTTTCAGTTACGCATTTCATTTTGTTAAGTTGTCACGGAGTTGAGGGGGGTCGGGTAGCAGTGGTGGGGATAAGTAGGGGGCCGTCATTCTTACAGTTTCTCATCTATATAACTGTTGTAGATGGGCTTTCACTAATACGTGTCTTTCCTGCCTTACAATACATGTGTATTGTGTAGCGATATAATGCTCTGACTTCTATCAAATCAATGTGATATTGGCATACTACATAAATAAGATCAACGGTGGCTAAATGCTCCGACTTCTATCAAATCAATGTGATATTGGCATACTACATAAATAAGATCAACGGTGGCTAAATGCTCCGACTTCTATCAAATCAATGTGATATTGGCATACTACATTAATAAGATCAACGGTGGCTTAATGCTCTGACTTCTATCAAGTCAATGTGATATTGGCATACTACATAAATAAATCAAGATCAACGGTGGCTAAATGCTCTGACTTCTATCAAGTCAATGTGATATTGGCATACTACATAAATAAATCAAGATCAACGGTGGCTAAATGCTCTGACTTCTATCAAGTCAATGTGATATTGGCATACTACATAAATAAATCAAGATCAACGGTGGCTAAATGCTCTGACTTCTATCAAGTCAATGTGATATCGGCATACTACATAAATAAATCAAGATCAACTGTGGCTAAATGCTCCGACTTCTATCAAGTCAATGTGATATTGGCATACTACATAAATAAATCAAGATCAACGGTGGCTAAATGCTCTGACTTCTATCAAGTCAATGTGATATTGGCATACTACATAAATAAATCAAGATCAACGGTGGCTAAATGCTCTGACTTCTATCAAATCAATGTGATATTGGCATACTACATAAATAAATCAAGATCAACGGTGGCTAAATGCTCTGACTTCTATCAAGTCAATGTGATATCGGCATACTACATAAATAAATCAAGATCAACGGTGGCTAAATGCTCTGACTTCTATCAAATCAATGTGATATTGGCATACTACATAAATAAATCAAGATCAACGGTGGCTAAATGCTCTGACTTCTATCAAGTCAATGTGATATCGGCATACTACATAAATAAATCAAGATCAACTGTGGCTAAATGCTCCGACTTCTATCAAGTCAATGTGATATTGGCATACTACATAAATAAATCAAGATCAACGGTGGCTAAATGCTCTGACTTCTATCAAGTCAATGTGATATTGGCATACTACATAAATAAATCAAGATCAACGGTGGCTAAATGCTCCGACTTCTATCAAGTCAATGTGATATTGGCATACTACATAAATAAATCAAGATCAACGGTGGCTAAATGCTCTGACTTCTATCAAGTCAATGTGATATTGGCATACTACATAAATAAATCAAGATCAACGGTGGCTAAATGCTCTGACTTCTATCAAGTCAATGTGATATTGGCATACTACATAAATAAATCAAGATCAACGGTGGCTAAATGCTCTGACTTCTATCAAGTCAATGTGATATTGGCATACTACATAAATAAATCAAGATCAACGGTGGCTAAATGCTCTGACTTCTATCAAATCAATGTGATATTGGCATACTACATAAATAAATCAAGATCAACGGTGGCTAAATGCTCCGACTTCTATCAAATCAATGTGATATTGGCATACTACATAAATAAATCAAGATCAACGGTGGCTAAATGCTCTGACTTCTATCAAGTCAATGTGATATTGGCATACTACATAAATAAATCAAGATCAACGGTGGCTAAATGCTCCGACTTCTATCAAGTCAATGTGATATTGGCATACTACATAAATAAATCAAGATCAACGGTGGCTAAATGCTCTGACTTCTATCAAGTCAATGTGATATTGGCATACTACATAAATAAATCAAGATCAACGGTGGCTAAATGCTCTGACTTCTATCAAGTCAATGTGATATTGGCATACTACATAAATAAATCAAGATCAACGGTGGCTAAATGCTCTGACTTCTATCAAGTCAATGTGATATTGGCATACTACATAAATAAATCAAGATCAACGGTGGCTAAATGCTCCAACTTCTATCAAGTCAATGTGATATTGGCATACTACATAAATAAATCAAGATCAACGGTGGCTAAATGCTCTGACTTCTATCAAGTCAATGTGATATTGGCATACTACATAAATAAATCAAGATCAACGGTGGCTAAATGCTCTGACTTCTATCAAGTCAATGTGATATTGGCATACTACATAAATAAATCAAGATCAACGGTGGCTAAATGCTCTGACTTCTATCAAATCAATGTGATATTGGCATACTACATAAATAAATCAAGATCAACGGTGGCTAAATGCTCCGACTTCTATCAAGTCAATGTGATATTGGCATACTACATAAATAAATCAAGATCAACGGTGGCTAAATGCTCTGACTTCTATCAAGTCAATGTGATATTGGCATACTACATAAATAAATCAAGATCAACGGTGGCTAAATGCTCTGACTTCTATCAAGTCAATGTGATATTGGCATACTACATAAATAAATCAAGATCAACGGTGGCTAAATGCTCTGACTTCTATCAAGTCAATGTGATATGGGCATACTACATAAATAAATCAAGATCAACGGTGGCTAAATGCTCCGACTTCTATCAAGTCAATGTTATATTGGCATACTACATAAATAAATCAAGATCAACGGTGGCTAAATGCTCTGACTTCTATCAAGTCAATGTGATATTGGCATACTACATAAATAAATCAAGATCAACGGTGGCTTAATGCTCTGACTTCTATCAAGTCAATGTGATATTGGCATACTACATAAATAAATCAAGATCAACGGTGGCTAAATGCTCTGACTTCTATCAAGTCAATGTGATATTGGCATACTACATAAATAAATCAAGATCAACGGTGGCTAAATGCTCTGACTTCTATCAAATCAATGTGATATTGGCATACTACATAAATAAATCAAGATCAACGGTGGCTAAATGCTCCGACTTCTATCAAATCAGGGCTCGATACCACGTCCCAACCACATGACCCACTGCGGGTGACTTCAACACACAGTTGGCACTCTTTCACCCCACTGCGGACCCACTGCGGGTGACTTCAACACACAGTTGGCACTCTTTCACCCCACTGCGGACCCACTGCGGGTGACTTCAACACACAGTTGGCACTCTTTCACCCCACTGCGGACCCACTGCGGGTGACTTCAACACACAGTTGGCACTCTTTCACCCCACTGCGGGTGACTTCAACACACAGTTGGCACTCTTTCACCCCACTGCGGACCCACTGCGGGTGACTTCAACACACAGTTGGCACTCTTTCACCCCACTGCGGACCCACTGCGGGTGACTTCAGCACACAGTTGGCACTCTTTCACCCCACTGCGGACCCACTGCGGGTGACTTCAACACACAGTTGGCACTCTTTCACCCCACTGCGGACCCACTGCGGGTGACTTCAACACACAGTTGGCACTCTTTCACCCCACTGCAGACCCACTGCGGGTGACTTCAACACACTGCGGACCCACTGCGGGTGACTTCAACACACAGTTGGCACTCTTTCACCCCACTGCGGACCCACTGCGGGTGACTTCAACACACAGTTGGCACTCTTTCACCCCACTGCGGACCCACTGCGGGTGACTTCAACACACAGTTGGCACTCTTTCACCCCACTGCGGACCCACTGCGGGTGACTTCAGCACACAGTTGGCACTCTTTCACCCCACTGCGGACCCACTGCGGGTGACTTCAACACACAGTTGGCACTCTTTCACCCCACTGCGGACCCACTGCGGGTGACTTCAACACACAGTTGGCACTCTTTCACCCCACTGCGGACCCACTGCGGGTGACTTCAACACACAGTTGGCACTCTTTCACCCCACTGCGGACCCACTGCGGGTGACTTCAACACACAGTTGGCACTCTTTCACCCCACTGCGGACCCACTGCGGGTGACTTCAACACACAGTTGGCACTCTTTCACCCCACTGCGGACCCACTGCGGGTGACTTCAACACACAGTTGGCACTCTTTCACCCCACTGCGGACCCACTGCGGGTTACTTCAGCACACAGTTGGCACTCTTTCACCCCACTGCGGACCCACTGCGGGTGACTTCAGCACACAGTTGGCACTCTTTCACCCCACTGCGGACCCACTGCGGGTGACTTCAGCACACAGTTGGCACTCTTTCACCCCACTGCGGACCCACTGCGGGTGACTTCAGCACACAGTTGGCACTCTTTCACCCCACTGCGGACCCACTGCGGGTGACTTCAACACACAGTTGGCACTCTTTCACCCCACTGCGGACCCACTGCGGGTGACTTCAACACACAGTTGGCACTCTTTCACCCCACTGCGGACCCACTGCGGGTGACTTCAACACACAGTTGGCACTCTTTCACCCCACTGCGGACCCACTGCGGGTGACTTCAACACACAGTTGGCACTCTTTCACCCCACTGCGGACCCACTGCGGGTGACTTCAACACACAGTTAGCACTCTTTCACCCCACTGCGGACCCACTGCGGGTGACTTCAACACACAGTTGGCACTCTTTCACCCCACTGCGGACCCACTGCGGGTGACTTCAACACATAGTTGGCACTCTTCACCCCACTGCGGACCCACTGCGGGTGACTTCAGCACACAGTTGGCACTCTTTCACCCCACTGCGGACCCACTGCGGGTGACTTCAATACATAGTTGGCACTCTTTCACCCCACTGCAGACCCACTGCGGGTGACTTCAACACACAGTTAGCACTCTTTCACCCCACTGCGGACCCACTGCGGGTGCCTTCAACACATAGTTGGCACGATTTGAAGACAGGGGTAAAAGTACGAAAACACGTTCAAACGTGCTTTGGAGACGTAGTTCTAGTGTTGTCCTGCAGGTAATTGTACTGTGAGTGTGACCTACAGCTTCCGTGATCCATTCATCCATCTATACGTTCTACGGTCTCACTACGTGTTCTATCCATGCAATATCACAGGGGCTCTGTGATGCCACGAGACAGGCATTGCTTGCCACACTTGCTAAGAACAATATCGTGTACCCTCCTGGAGGAAATAAGTAATAAACATCGCTCTCTAGGTATACATTATTTTAGTGTTGGAGCGAAACTTAGGAAAACTGTTGGCAAGTCGTTATTTTACTACGAGTTCTTCTGGTATCGTTGGGCCATACCTCATTACTCAAGCAAAGACCTGTAGATAAACTATTGGACGACATTATAGATTATTTGGATCAGATTTTACAAGTAAACTTCTCAAGTTATCCTGCGTTAGATAGTCTTGTTTTACTCACCACTTTCAAGACTTTGACGAATACGGTCGCGACCGTCCCCAGCATTCTGTCACTATCATTATCCATGATTACAGAAACAGTTTCACTCACTAAGGAAGACAAGACAGCTACAACTCGCGATGATACTGCAGCCCAGAGTTCGAGGCGTTTCCCCCTGTTTAGATGATTAGGGCGGTGTTATCTCTTGCGCCTGCGTGTTAGCTTTCAGGTGAAATGATAACACGTCATCTCTTGAGAATGTATTGATAAGGGTCTTCACTATTTACACCTGGGTGTTGCAATAGTGAACGATATTGATTAGAGAAGCAATTCTAGTGTTTTAGCGATCGGTTTGCACCATGATTTCCTAGGAGTGGCAATCGTGGCTGAGTCATTCTCTTCAGGCTTTCGCCATGAACACCTCTGGCGTGCTACTATACATGAACACCTCTGGCCGGCCTGCTACTACACATGAAATACTGAACAAATATATGGCTATAGGCCTACTGTAAGCAATACTAACATAAGAACGGTTTAGCCGCGGTCGCTTAGCCGGTTCCCATACGAACTCCAAAGTTAAGCAGCCTCAGGCTAGGTCAGGAGGTGGATGGGTGCCCACTCTCCTCTGAAACACTAGCTACCGTTGGTTAGAGCAGATTGGAGGGTTCGAAAGCTTGTGTAACAGCTTCGTTCTTCTCGTCAACTGCTCGGCAGTCCAGGTTAGTGGAGGAACCTATATGACTGGTCTAAGTTACACCGTCCTTTCGGATGGGACGTAAAGCCGATGGTCCCCTTGGTACTTTTCGACAGGAGTAGGCTACGTGCCGGTACCAGGCTTCCCCTCCTCCCTTCCAGATTATCATTCATCATTCATCACTCATCAGGCTAAAGAGGGCATTGTGTCCTACACTGGTCTTAATTACAATAAAGTAAGTAAGTAAGTAAGTAACACTACCATAGAAGCACTAGTGTCAGCCGCACTCGTTGTGCGCATGTGCGTCACCTAGTGCTCTGAATGAACCGAGCGGCCATTCTATTCAACGTTCCAGGCGGAGTTTACATATCGATATTCTTCAAACATTACACATTTTTACAACCTGTTGATGTAACAACTTGTGTGAAGTCTTTAGCAATATGTGTTTAATATTTGCACAAAATATTATTTAAGTAATCTCTCGTTGTAAACTCTGTTGTAATCTCTTGTTGCGGACAAATATGTATACAATTATTTAAATAGATATGTAAGCTTAATTAAATAAATAAAGAAATAAATAAAACAAAATTGTTTTTTTTATATAATTGTTTTTAAATAATTATTTTTTTTATTTAAGTAGGTATACAAATGTCAATTTATATTTATGTTCTTAAAGGATTTTACTTAAGGTTTTTTTTTGGTTGTTTAATTTTTTCTCTATAATTTTGCAGTAATCGATTGATTTCATTAATACGTATGTGCATTTGTGTACGCACACAAATCTTAGCTACCTTTTCATCGATTTTACTTATGGTTTTGATAATGTTGCTGGTAAGAGTCGTGACAAACAGAGGTTCCCGATTTACATTCCGCTATCTTTGTTAAAATCACAGAACAAGGACTCCATGGCCCGTACTTGTTCCATGAACTGGGGTGGAAGCTGTAATAAACCTCCTTCTGACAAATGGTTGATCCAACTTCTAGACGATGTTTTCTCAATGGTATTTATTAAACTCCAATGGAAGTAGTTTCCATCAAAATGTGCAGAGCAAATCCTCGCATTCTGAATGGTAAATTTTTCATCCCTCTTACAAGCCAGAACCCACTTCGCACACTGCGCATGATCACGTGGAAAAGTCAGAAAACTTATTTTCTTTCCATCCCATCCTGTGTCAATGTCTTCTTTTGCTGTCTATTTTTACAACCATAAACGGCACAACTAACCATCTTATCACTTTGATTGCTCTTACTACAATGACTGTGTACATTCAACAGCATTACTCCGCGATGGTACTAACTTGCGTCACAGCGGCGAGGGGAGTAGGCCGGAATACAGCCTAGTGTGCTCATGGGCAGACCTCTGTAAGGAGAGATATTGTTGGATCATGAGGGAAAACTTAAGCTGGGATTTCAGTCGAGGATTGCGTGGCGTGGCGCGGCGCGGATGAAGATTGCAGCCAATCAGCGTGCTCTATTTCTCAGCCGAGGAGAGCCGCGGATTTCTATCCGAGGATTGAAAATATTCAATATTTCAGCCGGCGAACTCCACGCTCGGCATGACGTCACTTTGAATGACCAATACAAAATCGGGATTACGACAACAAACAAATGACTGAAGACTTTGCCGAAAGATTATTGTTGGCTGTCGAAAAGAGAGAAATCGTGTATAATATATTCCACAAACACTATAAAAGTAATGTTTTGCGTGTTCAAGCGTGGAAGGACGTGGCGCAAGATTGTAGTAACACATGTAAGCAAAACGCCTAGGCCTAGGCTAGGCCTAGGGCCCTAGGCCTAGGCTATAGATAGCGCATCGTGCAATCTGCAAGTGAAATGGCTGGCGAGGAGAATCCGCGCCACGCCACGCTCCGCCACGCCGAGCACATCCTCGACTGAAATCGCAGCTTTACTTTGGAGCGAGGTCGATTGTGGCGCGAATCACGTCACAGCGGGGCGGGTTTGAATTGTCTACGCGGCCTTCAATGCAACCCTCGCAGCTGCGAGACCCGCCTTCAGAGGGCAAAGTACGGTTTATCCGTTGATTAGGTTATTTTTAGAAAGTGTCATCCAAACTTGTACTGCTTGTACACTAACTAAGGAATGTGTTCATCCCTACTGTTTCGAACCAATATACACAGTCGGAGAAAATGACCAAAGACGACGGAATAACGTGATGGAGAGTGCGAAGTGCAACACATTCGAAGGCTGAGCATGGAACACGGAACGGTGCATATATGGGCTATGCGGTGGTTATGGACACAGGGTTATGGACGCGGGGTTGTCGGGGCAAGCACAGTCTTGCTACAGAGAAAGAATGACCCGCTGTGACGTCACGGCTAGTGACGTCACAAAAACTTAAAACAGCCTTCCTGTCCAAACGATTCAGCCGATTACTGAGTGGGGAAGATGTTTTATCGCCGTGTTAAAATATCTGCGCGAGTTTTGTCAAAACCACTAGTTCGAATGCTCACCGCAAGGAGCGCTAGCTTAGCGCGTTTAGCGGGATATATTTGAACTACTTGATCTCCGCCTAGCGGAGGCTGGTCGAACTCCCACGACGAGCCTCCGCTAGGCGGAGATCAAGTAGACCTTGACACTTCCTTGCCTTCCCCCAGCGCTGAGAAGGCGGTGAGTCAAACGACCGAGGTTCTCGTTCAGTTTTAAACTTTTGGAAGAACGAGCTCTTGCGGTGAGAATTCGAACTACATGTCGGACTTAGAAAATTTCGCTCAGACACGCGCAGACGATATCCCATAAGAGCGAACTCTTGTACCTTAAATTGTTAGCCCCCCCAATGAGCGGTGACGTTTAATAAATCCAGCCAACGGTAGCGATCCTAAGTAAAAACAGTTTGGAAAATAAAGTAAAACCTTAAATCTTAAGCAAGTGTGTAAACCGAACTTTAGATAGAAGTAATCACGGCCCTCTAGATCAATTATTGCCTGTTGGTTCCAGGAACTGGGCCTGCCCGTCACGGCCGCCCAGATCACCGAGATGGAGCAGAACCTCTACAACATCGACTTCAAAGCGGTTGAGAAGGAAGAGAAGCTGACTCGCCACGACGTGATGGCTCACGTGCACGTGTTCGCCACGTGCTGCCCCCTGGCGGCGCCCGTGATACACTTGGGCGCCACCTCCTGCTACGTGGGGGACAACACGGACCTGATTGTGTTGAGGGACGGCTTCAACCTGTTGCTACCCAAGCTGGCCGGCTGTATGGACAGACTCGCCACGTTCGCCGACAAGTGGAAGGATCTGCCGACGCTGGGGTTTACCCACTTGCAGTAAGTGACCTTCCTGACCCCACTCAATGACAAGTATATTTGTCTCAAGGAAAGTATTCTGATGCTTACGACACAGCCGAGTCCAAGGTGACAACTTCATTTTCTACTTCGCTAATTCCTACCATCTAATCTAAGCAGGTTCATTGGGGATAATTAAAGACCTTCCGTTGGTTACCTGTAACGGTGGGTGTGGCCAAACCGCCTGTGCACTCGACTAAGCTGAACAGTGCATTTCGAATGAGTGTCTGTCGAAAATTTGTCGATTTTCTTTCAATTGGCGCGGTTGTAAGGGGTCATTAGACAATGACCTGAGATCGGTACGCGAATACTTTCGTTGGGACTAGTATAGTAGGAATACCGCATACGAGCTTTAACTGTTGTGCCCGCATTCAAAAACAGTTTTAGGCGGTTGTTGCCGGTTGTAAAGATAAACCCTCCATTCCGTAACCCGGGCGCAACCGCGCAAGTTACAACCGGTTGCATCTTGCGTATTGGAATGAGGGCGCAGGTGACTAACTAGTTTTCATCAAATTTCTATCGGAGATTTGCTACGAACCAACACGACACCTGCCGTGCATTTTGAATGTTATGTATGTTGAATCCAGAATCCATGGTTATGCTGGGTTTACACACTGTAATAAGGTTTAAGATGTAAGATTTTGTTCCTAGGAAAGTATTTTCCTAACTTATTCACTAGGATCGCTACCATAGGCCGTATTTCTAAAAGGTCGCATCTCATTGGCTGGGCTAAGAGTATAAGGGATGAGAGCTAACAAGTTGGAATAGTTTCAATTTTCATCCTAGCTCTTAAATCTTAAGAAGTGATGTGAACGCCATTATGTTACTGGCTTAATTCAACTTCGTTAAACCGGTGTGTAAACCGGGCTTTACCAAACCCAGTTTACTAAATCGGAGCTTAACGCAGTTGGTGAATTTGGGACCTGTTTACTGGGGTGGAATGTCCGAGGGCTTTGGCAGGACCGAATCCCAGAACTGTTCTTTCGCCGTATTTGTCGACGAATTATGGGGCTAAGGACCGATACAGCTGTACTACGTTTTAGAAGAAAATTGAGCAGAGCTGGCGAAGGGAATCTAGTAGAATAGCGTAATGTTCACTATATTTTTTTCTTGCATTGAAGCAACCTATATCAATTTTATTTTACACATAACTGAATTTTATGCACTTATGAAGTTATGACTCATTGGTGATTTTTTAGTTTTTCACCTGACTATTCCTTTAACGTGCTGGAGAATGCCAGGGGCAAAACATTTTCAACTAGTAACAGAACGCAGCCATTGCGTATAAGAGCCTACTTGTTTGTTTAGGCCGGCGCAGCTGACCACGGTTGGCAAGCGTGCGTGCATGTGGCTCCAAGACATTGTTGTTACATTGCGTATAAGAGCCTACTTGTTTGTTAAGGCCGGCGCAGCTGACCACGGTTGGCAAGCGTGCGTGCATGTGGCTCCAAGACATTGTTGTTACATTGCGTATAAGAGGCTACTTGTTTGTTTAGGCCGGCGCAGCTGACCACGGTTGGCAAGCGTGCGTGCATGTGGCTCCAAGACATTGTTGTCACATTGCGTATAAGAGGCTACTTTTTTGTTTAGGCCGGCGCAGCTGACCACGGTTGGCAAGCGTGCGTGCATGTGGCTCCAAGACATTGTTGTTACATTGCGTATAAGAGCCTACTGGTTTGTTTAGGCCGGCGCAGCTGACCACGGTTGGCAAGCGTGCGTGCATGTGGCTCCAAGACATTGTTGTTACATTGCGTATAAGAGCCTATTTGTTTGTTTAGGCCGGCGCAGCTGACCACGGTTGGCAAGCGTGCGTGCATGTGGCTCCAAGACATTGTTGTTACATTGCGTATAAGAGGCTACTTGTTTGTTTAGGCCGGCGCAGCTGACTACGGTTGGCAAGCGTGCGTGCATGTATTGTTGCTCCAAGACATTGTTGTTACATTGCGTATAAGAGGCTACTTGTTTGTTTAGGCCGGCGCAGCTGACCACGGTTGGCAAGCGTGCGTGCATGTGGCTCCAAGACATTGTTGTTACATTGCGTATAAGAGGCTACTTGTTTGTTTAGGCCGGCGCAGCTGACTACGGTTGGCAAGCGTGCGTGCATGTATTGTTGCTCCAAGACATTGTTGTTACATTGCGTTTAAGAGGCTACTTGTTTGTTTAGGCCGGCGCAGCTGACCACGGTTGGCAAGCGTGCGTGCATGTGGCTCCAAGACATTGTTGTTACATTGCGTATAAGAGCCTACTTGTTGGTTTAGGCCGGCGCAGCTGACCACGGTTGGCAAGCGTGCGTGCATGTGGCTCCAAGACATTGTTGTTACATTGCGTATAAGAGGCTACTTGTTTGTTTAGGCCGGCGCAGCTGACTACGGTTGGCAAGCGTGCGTGCATGTATTGTTGCTCCAAGACATTGTTGTTACATTGCGTATAAGAGGCTACTTGTTTGTTTAGGCCGGCGCAGCTGACCACGGTTGGCAAGCGTGCGTGCATGTGGCTCCAAGACATTGTTGTTACATTGCGTATAAGAGGCTACTTGTTTGTTTAGGCCGGCGCAGCTGACCACGGTTGGCAAGCGTGCGTGCATGTATTGTTGCTCCAAGACATTGTTGTTACATTGCGTTTAAGAGGCTACATGTTTGTTTAGGCCGGCGCAGCTGACCACGGTTGGTAAGCGTGCGTGCATGTGGCTCCAAGACATTGTTGTTACATTGCGTATAAGAGGCTACTTGTTTGTTAAGGCCGGCGCAGCTGACGACGGTTGGCAAGCGTGCGTGCATGTGGCTCCAAGACATTGTTGTTACATTGCGTATAAGAGGCTACTTGTTTGTTTAGGCCGGCGCAGCTGACCACGGTTGGCAAGCGTGCGTGCATGTGGCTCCAAGACATTGTTGTTACATTGCATATAAGAGGCTACTTGTTTGTTTAGGCCGGCGCAGCTGACCACGGTTGGCAAGCGTGCGTGCATGTGGCTCCAAGACATTGTTGTTACATTGCGTATAAGAGGCTACTTGTTTGTTTAGGCCGGCGCAGCTGACCACGGTTGGCAAGCGTGCGTGCATGTCGCTCCAAGACATTGTTGTTACATTGCGTATAAGAGGCTACTTGTTTGTTTAGGCCGGCGCAGCTGACCACGGTTGGCAAGCGTGCGTGCATGTGGCTCCAAGACATTGTTGTTACATTGCATATAAGAGGCTACTTGTTTGTTTAGGCCGGCGCAGCTGACCACGGTTGGCAAGCGTGCGTGCATGTGGCTCCAAGACATTGTTGTACCATTGCGTATAAGCGGCTACTTGTTTGTTTAGGCCGGCGCAGCTGACCACGGTTGGCAAGCGTGCGTGCATGTATTGTGGCTCCAAGACATTGTTGTTATATTGCCTATAAGAGGCTACTTGTTTGTTTAGGCCGGTGCAGCTGACCACGGTTGGCAAGCGTGCGTGCATGTGGCTCCAAGACATTGTTGTTACATTGCGTATAACAGGCTACTTGTTTGTTTAGGCCGGCGCAGCTGACCACGGTTGGCAAGCGTGCATGTATTGTGGCTCCAAGACATTGTTGTTACATTGCGTATAAGAGGCTACTTGTTTGTTTAGGCCGGCGCAGCTGACCACGGTTGGCAAGCGTGCGTGCATGTATTGTGGCTCCAAGACATTGTTGTTACATTGCGTATAAGAGGCTACTTGTTTGTTTAGGCCGGCGCAGCTGACCACGGTTGGCAAGCGTGCGTGCATGTATTGTGGCTCCAAGACATTGTTGTTACATTGCGTATAAGAGGCTACTTGTTTGTTTAGGCCGGCGCATCTGACCACGGTTGGCAAGCGTGCGTGCATGTGGCTCCAAGACATTGTTGTTACATTGCGTATAAGAGGCTACTTGTTTGTTTAGGCCGGCGCAGCTGACCACGGTTGGCAAGCGTGCGTGCATGTGGCTCCAAGACATTGTTGTTACATTGCGTATAAGAGGCTACTTGTTTGTTTAGGCCGGCGCAGCTGACCACGGTTGGCAAGCGTGCGTGCATGTGGCTCCAAGACATTGTTGTTACATTGCGTATAAGAGGCTACTTGTTTGTTTAGGCCGGCGCAGCTGACCACGGTTGGCAAGCGTGCGTGCATGTATTGTGGCTCCAAGACATTGTTGTTACATTGCGTATAAGAGGCTACTTGTTTGTTTAGGCCGGCGCAGCTGACCACGGTTGGCAAGCGTGCGTGCATGTGGCTCCAAGACATTGTTGTTACATTGCGTATAAGAGGCTACTTGTTTGTTTAGGCCGGCGCAGCTGACCACGGTTGGCAAGCGTGCGTGTATGTGGCTCCAAGACATTGTTGTTACATTGCGTATAAGAGGCTACTTGTTTGTTTAGGCCGGCGCAGCTGACCACGGTTGGCAAGCGTGCGTGCATGTATTGTGGCTCCAAGACATTGTTGTTACATTGCGTATAAGAGGCTACTTGTTTGTTTAGGCCGGCGCAGCTGACCACGGTTGGCAAGCGTGCGTGCATGTGGCTCCAAGACATTGTTGTTACATTGCGTATAAGAGGCTACTTGTTTGTTAAGGCCGGCGCAGCTGACGACGGTTGGCAAGCGTGCGTGCATGTGGCTCCAAGACATTGTTGTTACATTGCGTATAAGAGGCTACTTGTTTGTTTAGGCCGGCGCAGCTGACCACGGTTGGCAAGCGTGCGTGCATGTGGCTCCAAGACCTGCTGATGGATGAGCGAGCACTGAAGCGGGCAAGGGATGATCTCAAATTCCGAGGAGTCAAGGGCACAACCGGGACACAGGCTTCTTTCCTGCAGCTTTTCAACGGTAACACCAATAATATAAGCAATTTACCTCCACGATAGGCTCGGGACTCGAACCCACGGTCGACAGATGACGGTTCCGTAGATGTTACTGGGGGAAGCTCCAGGGCTGTTTCTCATATCACTGGGATCGTGACGTATCAATTCAGGGATTTAAATTCAATTTCAGTTCAAAGTTCAGTTCAATCAATTAAGGAAATTATCCAGTAGGATAATGCTTGGGTTTAACACTAGAGGAACGGTATTTTTTAGTGTGCGAGGTGGTTGAGACGTGACTACAACCTGTGTATGGCCATTCCTGGTTGTTGGACCCGACCCTCCGAAGCAGAGGGTAGCTTTAGCGCCCTACTTCAGTGACCTGGGGGCTGACCCTGACCCCTATCTGCGGTTCCTTGTCCTCGATCGGTCCCATGCTCATCCTTCGGGGTCCACAATAGTTCTTCCCACCTGTCCACCTGGGCACAGGTCTACCTCTCCTGCTAAACGGTCGAGTGCCCTGATTAGATCCCACGAACCCTTGCGCCTAGACTCTGCGGTAACCAGTCACCCCCTGTCTGGCCCCCGCTGGCTATATTAAGTCGTTAGCTACCAATCCAACTACCCGGTTCGACCTCCGCCACTGCGCACGATCTCCCGCCCCAGAGGGGGAAGAGGGGGGTACCCAGCCCCCTCTGAACTGAGTAATAAACACGGTGGCAGCAACTACTGCTCCATATCTATCTCTATATCTAAATATACCTCTATTTATTTATTTACTTATTTACTTGTTTAGTAACTTTTTTATTTATTTAATTATTTTCAAAATACAAGATTGTAATCCTCCAGTCAGCATGTTATTTGTGTTGTCCTCCCAACAGACGACGGAGAGAAGGTGAAGGAGCTTGACCGCCGAGTGACAAAGATGGCCGGCTTCACTGAGGGCTTCAAGATCTGCGGCCAGACTTACACGAGGAAGGTGGACGCCGAGTGTGTGGGAGTGCTGAGCAGCTTGGGTGAGTTATCACATCGTGATGCTTCAAGATCTGCGGCCAGACTTACACGAGGAAGGTGGACGCCGAGTGTGTGGGAGTGCTGAGCAGCTTGGGTGAGTTATCACATCGTGATGCTTCAAGATCTGCGGCCAGACTTACACGAGGAAGGTGGACGCCGAGTGTGTGGGAGTCCTCAGCAGCTTGGGTGAGTTATCACATCGTGATGCTTCAAGATCTGCGGCCAGACTTACACGAGGAAGGTGGACGCCGAGTGTGTGGGAGTGCTCAGCAGCTTGGGTGAGTTATCACATCGTGATGCTTCAAGATCTGCGGCCAGACTTACACGAGGAAGGTGGACGCCGAGTGTGTGGGAGTGCTCAGCAGCTTGGGTGAGTTATCACGTCGTGATGCTTTAAGATCTGCGGCCAGACTTACACGAGGAAGGTGGACGCTGAGTGTGTGGGAGTGCTCAGCAGCTTGGGTGAGTTATCACGTCGTGATGCTTCAAGATCTGCGGCCAGACTTACACGAGGAAGGTGGATGCTGAGTGTGTGGGAGTGCTGAGCAGCCTGGGTGAGTTATCACATCGTGATGCTTCAAGATCTGCGGCCAGACTCACACGAGGAAGGTGGCCGCCGAGTGTGTGGGAGTGCTGAGCAGCTTGGGTGAGTTATCACATCGTGATGCTTCAAGATCTGCGGCCAGACTTACACGAGGAAGGTGGACGCCGAGTGTGTGGGAGTGCTCAGCAGCTTGGGTGAGTTATCACATCGTGATGCTTCAAGATCTGCGGCCAGACTTACACGAGGAAGGTGGACGCCGAGTGTGTGGGAGTGCTGAGCAGCTTGGGTGAGTTATCACATCGTGATGCTTCAAGATCTGCGGCCAGACTTACACGAGGAAGGTGGACGCCGAGTGTGTGGGAGTCCTCAGCAGCTTGGGTGAGTTATCACATCGTGATGCTTCAAGATCTGCGGCCAGACTTACACGAGGAAGGTGGACGCCGAGTGTGTGGGAGTGCTGAGCAGCTTGGGTGAGTTATCACATCGTGATGCTTCAAGATCTGCGGCCAGACTTACACGAGGAAGGTGGACGCCGAGTGTGTGGGAGCGGTCAGCAGCTTGGGTGAGTTATCACATCGTGAAGCTTCAAGCCTGCTGGTTGTGGATACTCAGGGCATGAACTCATAATAGTGATTCTGAAGTTAATGCTCAAGTCTGCTCAGCGAGGCTGCGCTACTTGGAGATCAAGCACACCTTGCTTGTAACTGAACACCAACAGTGTCAACATCCTCTAGATAGTCGTGGATCTAGACGTTTCACCAAGTTGTTAAACTCCGATTAGCCAACATGGCGACCAACACGTGTTATGGCTGTTTGTTGAAATCATTGGTACCAAACCGAGCTTACTAAATTGGAGCTAAGCAAAATCGGTGCGTTTGGACCTAACAGGATTCGATACATGTTAAGTAGTAAAAGTCAAAAGTCACAGGATCGCCACTTAGCGAAGGCTGGTCGAACCCCTACGATAGTTTTCCCCGCCCAATCACGTGTTAATACTGCTGGGTCCAGGCCCCAGAAATTGTTGACGCCATTCGACTTTCCCTCCATGTCAAGAATAGACGGGTACAGGAGGCAGGATTAACGCCCACACTAGCACAGGACTCCCCTTATAACATCTTGACTAAACTAAATTAACCCTACATCTCCACACTCAATGATAGTCACTCATTAGTGTTTGATTTTCCAACCACCTGTGTCGGGGCCAAATACTGTCTTGAGACCAACAAATCATAATCTGGTTTTTTAATCGATCATTAATACTCTTCCTTCAGGACAGAATCGATAACTTCTCTACTTCCCCACACTACTCTTTAGAACTCCGTCCGGTCGAGTGTTTGTGATCAAAAGGCAAAATAGCCTTCTTACCTTGATCCAAAGGTCCAATAGGCCCAAGTTGGTGCCTACTTTCCTTGTCTTGTCCGCCAGCTTCCAGATCTGCTCCGACCTGCGCTTGCTGGCCAACATGAAGGAGCTGGAGGAGCCGTTTGAGCAGACCCAGATAGGCTCTAGCACGTTGCAACCCCATGACTTACTTCCCTTGTCTTGTCCCCCAGCTTCCAGCGCGCACAAGATCTGCTCCGACCTGCGCTTGCTGGCCAGCATGAAGGAGCTGGAGGAGCCGTTTGAGCAGACCCAGATAGGCTCTAGCGCGATGCAACCCCATGACTTACTTCCCTTGTCTTGTCCCCCAGCTTCCAGCGCGCACAAGATCTGCTCCGACCTGCGCTTGCTGGCCAATATGAAGGAGCTGGAGGAGCCGTTTGAGCAGACCCAGATAGGCTCTAGCGCGATGCCCTACAAGCGCAACCCCATGCGCAGCGAGCGTTGCTGCTCCATCGCACGACACCTGATGGCTCTGCAGGCCAACGCACTCAACACAGCCGCGACGCAGTGGATGGAGCGGACGCTGGACGACTCTGCAATCAGGTTCAAATCCCGCTTCAGGCAGAAGTTTTTTAACTTCTAATGTGGATTCAATTCCATTACTTCTTGGCTTAAGTAAACGGTGACTTTGGAGCCGTCCTAGCAACGAAGCACTCAATAAATTCAAAGTTGTTCTGAATCGGCCTTGTTGATTCTGGCATTTGTCCGCAGTGTTCGCACTGTCCAATCACTGATTCATATGTTCCGTATTTAAAATATCGATCTTTGATTGGTTATCGCTCACTCGTCGATGGTGTTCGAAGCCAACAGGGTTGGTTTAGTCACTTTAAATTAAAGTCCCCCACTGCAAATCAGTTTAGTTACTGAGTGGGGAGACTCTAAATGTGAATTTATTTATTTTATTTATTTAGGTAAATAACACGCTCATTATCATTGGGTTGTGTAAAGAATATCGTATTGTATCTATAAGCTTACTTTCTTGAAATTTGTAAACAGCTTCGTGTTTACTCCATACGAGGTGGTTCCCTCATCGTCCCGCTACCCCTAAGAGAGCTTGCGTGCATCTCTGTTCAGTTCTTCATTCCACTCATGTGGCCGCCATCATTTTCCTTTTCCTACTTTCTCACTTCTTCATACTTTGCCAGCCCTTTCCTGCGATCAAAACGCTAACCAGCCCGCGACGTTACCTAGAACACCGAACACAGTAACACCCCCCCCCCCCCCCCCCCCCAGCCATTTTTTGGATGGCCGTATTCGGCGATGTGTAAGCTAGTTTAACCTTGTATCAAGTTCTTTATTTTATTTCGGCAGATAAATGGCATTTGTATAACTACTCAAGGTGACCACCATGGTAGCCCACTGTCGTATAATTCAAGGCAACGAGTCAAACCATATTCTACCCTTGCTGTAAAGATGTTACATTATCGCCAATGCTATCGAGACTTTTAGCTCTTATGAAACCTTATTGAGCCCGGTTCTTACTTGTCGATGTAGTGTAGCATTATCGAGATATGATAAAAAAAAATGTAACAATATTGGCGTAAATCTTTTTTCATAAGTGGATCATATAGTTGTCGTACAACAACTACGGGAACAGTTTCGTCATCAATCAATGACGTGTTTACGGTCTCGGCCAACCCGAGTAGATATTTGAATAAGTCACGGTCGCTGGTTGGCTGCCGCTCACCCACCCGTGACGGAAGCAATACCGAAGTTGTTGTACAAGTATAGGGTGTATTCACGTATTGTCATAGTGGCCACATTGGAGGCCACAGTGGCATGTGCTTGGTAGTTATATTGTAACTATGTTTCAGCTGGCGTTTGATGCAAATTCAACTGTTCTCTAACTTTGGTTTGCTATTATCGCTTAAAATCAACATAAACAAACTCTTTTGTCTCGATTACTCTTTTAATCGTTTACAAAAGCATTCAATAATCGTTTTCGTGTACTTTATCGGGAGATATGCGTGTTCAAACTTGTCATATTTCTCTTAAACAATATTATTCGTTTTCTATTGACAGCTAAATGAAACTTGGAATAGTACTATAGGTGACCTCCAATATGGCCGATGTGACCTCACACGCACCTATCACGTACGTTATATGCTCCTATGTTTGTGCGCAGGCGCATCACACTATCCGAAGCGTTTCTGTCAGCGGATGCTGTGCTGACCATTCTGCAGAACATCTTTGAGGGCATTGTTGTGTATCCGAATGTGATCGGTCGACACATCAACCAAGAGCTTCCCTTCATGTCTGCAGAGAATATTATCATGGCCATGGTCAAGGCGGGTGGCGATAGACAGGTCAGTAACCACCAGTGGCGTTTCGTGGGGTTTGAAATTGGGATCAATCAATTAAATCAAATCAATTAAATTTTTAAACAAAGAAGCCTACATTTAGACTTCGTTTTTTATCCACCGATTAATTGTGTTTACGAATAGAAAGTCAGTAGCCCTCATTAGCCCTCATCTAGTTTTTGTCTGATATTATTTTTACCTAGAAATGCTCGACTCATTTCATTATTAAAATGACTTTTGGATAGTCCATGTTTTTTTTCATTTTCACGAGCGTTTCAAAGTTTTGACATCAATTTTAGTCCATGTATAATCACCGCCAAACAAAAGGCAAAAAAGAATGGAAAACGAGAATGCTAAAGCTACAGGACACCCGCACATACATTCGCATTTTTCGTATGCTGACCTGTTAAAATTCTATTGTAACTCCTATTCTTGTCAATGTTATCACGCATGTTTCTCATGTCTATGTTGAAGGTCTGTCACGAGCACATCCGCGTCCTGTCTCAGGAGGCTGGCGCACAAGTCAAGGAGAAGGGTCTGGACAACGACCTTGTCAATGTTATCACGCATGTTTCTCATGTCTATGTTGAAGGTCTGTCACGAGCACATCCGCGTCCTGTCTCAGGAGGCTGGCGCACAAGTCAAGGAGAAGGGTCTGGACAACGACCTTGTCAATGCTATCACGCATGTTTCTCATGTCTATGTTGAAGGTCTGTCACGAGCACATCCGCGTCCTGTCTCAGGAGGCTGGCGCACAAGTCAAGGAGAAGGGTCTGGACAACGACCTTGTCAATGTTATCACGCATGTTTCTCATGTCTGTGTTGAAGGTCTGCCACGAGCACATCCGCGTCCTGTCTCAGGAGGCTGGCGCACAAGTCAAGGAGAAGGGTCTGGACAACGACCTTGTCAATGTTATCACGCATGTTTCTCATGTCTATGTTGAAGGTCTGTCACGAGCACATCCGCGTCCTGTCTCAGGAGGCTGGCGCACAAGTCAAGGAGAAGGGTCTGGACAACGACCTTGTCAATGTTATCACGCATGTTTCTCATGTCTATGTTGAAGGTCTGTCACGAGCACATCCGCGTCCTGTCTCAGGAGGCTGGCGCACAAGTCAAGGAGAAGGGTCTGGACAACGACCTTGTCAATGTTATCACGCATGTTTCTCATGTCTGTGTTGAAGGTCTGTCACGAGCACATCCGCGTCCTGTCTCAGGAGGCTGGCGCACAAGTCAAGGAGAAGGGTCTGGACAACGACCTTGTCAATGTTATCACGCATGTTTCTCATGTCTATGTTGAAGGTCTGTCACGAGCACATCCGCGTCCTGTCTCAGCAGGCTGGCGCACAAGTCAAGGAGAAGGGTCTGGACAACGACCTTGTCAATGTTATCACGCATGTTTCTCATGTCTGTGTTGAAGGTCTGTCACGAGCACATCCGCGTCCTGTCTCAGGAGGCTGGCGCACAAGTCAAGGAGAAGGGTCTGGACAACGACCTTGTCAATGTTATCACGCATGTTTCTCATGTCTGTGTTGAAGGTCTGTCACGAGCACATCCGCGTCCTGTCTCAGGAGGCTGGCACACAAGTCAAGGAGAAGGGTCTGCACAACGACCTTGTCAATGTTATCACGCATGTTTCTCATGTCTATGTTGAAGGTCTGTCACGAGCACATCCGCGTCCTGTCTCAGGAGGCTGGCGCACAAGTCAAGGAGAAGGGTCTGGACAACGACCTTGTCAATGTTATCACGCATGTTTCTCATGTCTATGTTGAAGGTCTGTCACGAGCACATCCGCGTCCTGTCTCAGGAGGCTGGCGCACAAGTCAAGGAGAAGGGTCTGGACAACGACCTTGTCAATGTTATCACGCATGTTTCTCATGTCTGTGTTGAAGGTCTGTCACGAGCACATCCGCGTCCTGTCTCAGGAGGCTGGCGCACAAGTCAAGGAGAAGGGTCTGGACAACGACCTTGTCAATGTTATCACGCATGTTTCTCATGTCTATGTTGAAGGTCTGTCACGAGCACATCCGCGTCCTGTCTCAGGAGGCTGGCGCACAAGTCAAGGAGAAGGGTCTGGACAACGACCTTGTCAATGTTATCACGCATGTGTCTCATGTCTATGTTGAAGGTCTGTCACGAGCACATCCGCGTCCTGTCTCAGGAGGCTGGCGCACAAGTCAAGGAGAAGGGTCTGGACAACGACCTTGTCAATGTTATCACGCATGTTTCTCATGTCTATGTTGGCGGTCTGTCACGAGCACATCCGCGTCCTGTCTCAGGAGGCTGGCGCACAAGTCAAGGAGAAGGGTCTGGACAACGACCTTGTCAATGTTATCACGCATGTTTCTCATGTCTGTGTTGAAGGTCTGTCACGAGCACATCCGCGTCCTGTCTCAGGAGGCTGGCGCACAAGTCAAGGAGAAGGGTCTGGACAACGACCTTGTCTATGTTATCACGCATGTTTCTCATGTCTGTGTTGAAGGTCTGTCACGAGCACATCCGCGTCCTGTCTTAGGAGGCTGGCGCACAAGTCAAGGAGAAGGGTCTGGACAACGACCTTGTCAATGTTATCACGCATGTTTCT
Source organism: Isoperla grammatica (assembly GCA_945910005.1). Lineage (NCBI taxonomy): Eukaryota > Metazoa > Arthropoda > Insecta > Plecoptera > Perlodidae > Isoperla > Isoperla grammatica. The sequence continues at coordinate 8,306,498 of OX246742.1, read as the reverse complement.
CATGTTTATGTTGAAGGTCTGTCACGAGCACATCCGCGTCCTGTCTCAGGAGGCTGGCGCACAAGTCAAGGAGAAGGGTCTGGACAACGACCTTGTCAATGTTATCACGCATGTTTCTCATGTCTGTGTTGAAGGTCTGTCACGAGCACATCCGCGTCCTGTCTCAGGAGGCTGGCGCACAAGTCAAGGAGAAGGGTCTGGACAACGACCTTGTCAATGTTATCACGCATGTTTCTCATGTTTATGTTGAAGGTCTGTCACGAGCACATCCGCGTCCTGTCTCAGGAGGCTGGCGCACAAGTCAAGGAGAAGGGTCTGGACAACGACCTTGTCAATGTTATCACGCATGTTTCTCATGTCTGTGTTGAAGGTCTGTCACGAGCACATCCGCGTCCTGTCTCAGGAGGCTGGCGCACAAGTCAAGGAGAAGGGTCTGGACAACGACCTTGTCAATGTTATCACGCATGTTTCTCATGTCTATGTTGGCGGTCTGTCACGAGCACATCCGCGTCCTGTCTCAGGAGGCTGGCGCACAAGTCAAGGGGAAGGGTCTGGACAACGACCTTGTCAATGTTATCACGCATGTTTCTCATGTCTGTGTTGAAGGTCTGTCACGAGCACATCCGCGTCCTGTCTCAGGAGGCTGGCGCACAAGTCAAGGAGAAGGGTCTGGACAACGACCTTGTCAATGTTATCACGCATGTTTCTCATGTCTGTGTTGAAGGTCTGTCACGAGCACATCCGCGTCCTGTCTCAGGAGGCTGGCGCACAAGTCAAGGAGAAGGGTCTGGACAACGACCTTGTCAATGTTATCACGCATGTGTTTCATGTCTGTGTTGAAGGTCTGTCACGAGCACATCCGCGTCCTGTCTCAGGAGGCTGGCGCACAAGTCAAGGAGAAGGGTCTGGACAACGACCTTGTCAATGTTATCACGCATGTTTCTTATGTCTATGTTGAAGGTCTGTCACGAGCACATCCGCGTCCTGTCTCAGGAGGCTGGCGCACAAGTCAAAGAGAAGGGTCTGGACAACGACCTTGTCAATGTTATCACGCATGTTTCTCATGTCTATGTTGAAGGTCTGTCACGAGCACATCCGCGTCCTGTCTCAGGAGGCTGGCGCACAAGTCAAGGAGAAGGGTCTGGACAACGACCTTGTCAATGTTATCACGCATGTTTCTCATGTCTATGTTGAAGGTCTGTCACGAGCACATCCGCGTCCTGTCTCAGGAGGCTGGCGCACAAGTCAAGGAGAAGGGTCTGGACAACGACCTTGTCAATGTTATCACGCATGTTTCTCATGTCTGTGTTGAAGGTCTGTCACGAGCACATCCGCGTCCTGTCTCAGGAGGCTGGCGCACAAGTCAAGGAGAAGGGTCTGGACAACGACCTTGTCAATGTTATCACGCATGTTTCTCATGTCTATGTTGAAGGTCTGTCACGAGCACATCCGCGTCCTGTCTCAGGAGGCTGGCGCACAAGTCAAGGAGAAGGGTCTGGACAACGACCTTGTCAATGTTATCACGCATGTTTCTCATGTCTATGTTGAAGGTCTGTCACGAGCACATCCGCGTCCTGTCTCAGGAGGCTGGCGCACAAGTCAAGGAGAAGGGTCTGAACAACGACCTTGTCAATGTTATCACGCATGTTTCTCATGTCTATGTTGAAGGTCTGTCACGAGCACATCCGCGTCCTGTCTCAGGAGGCTGGCGCACAAGTCAAGGAGAAGGGTCTGGACAACGACCTTGTCAATGTTATCACGCATGTTTCTCATGTCTATGTTGAAGGTCTGTCACGAGCACATCCGCGTCCTGTCTCAGGAGGCTGGCGCACAAGTCAAGGAGAAGGGTCTGGACAACGACCTTGTCAATGTTATCACGCATGTTTCTCATGTCTATGTTGAAGGTCTGTCACGAGCACATCCATGTCCTGTCTCAGGAGGCTGGCGCACAAGTCAAGGAGAAGGGTCTGGACAACGACCTTGTCAATGTTACCACGCATGTTTCTCATGTCTGTGTTGAAGGTCTGTCACGAGCACATCCGCGTCCTGTCTCAGGAGGCTGGCGCACAAGTCAAGGAGAAGGGTCTGGACAACGACCTTGTCAATGTTATCACGCATGTTTCTCATGTCTATGTTGAAGGTCTGTCACGAGCACATCCGCGTCCTGTCTCAGGAGGCTGGCGCACAAGTCAAGGAGAAGGGTCTGGACAACGACCTTGTCAATGTTATCACGCATGTTTCTCATGTCTGTGTTGAAGGTCTGTCACGAGCACATCCGCGTCCTGTCTCAGGAGGCTGGCGCACAAGTCAAGGAGAAGGGTCTGGACAACGACCTTGTCAATGTTATCACGCATGTTTCTCATGTCTATGTTGAAGGTCTGTCACGAGCACATCCGCGTCCTGTCTCAGGAGGCTGGCGCACAAGTCAAGGAGAAGGGTCTGGACAACGACCTTGTCAATGTTATCACGCATGGTCCTCATGTCTATGTTGAAGGTCTGTCACGAGCACATCCGCGTCCTGTCTCAGGAGGCTGGCGCACAAGTCAAGGAGAAGGGTCTGGACAACGACCTTGTCAATGTTATCACGCATGTTTCTCATGTCTGTGTTGAAGGTCTGTCACGAGCACATCCGCGTCCTGTCTCAGGAGGCTGGCGCACAAGTCAAGGAGAAGGGTCTGGACAACGACCTTGTCAATGTTATCACGCATGTTTCTCATGTCTATGTTAAAGGTCTGTCACGAGCACATCCGCGTCCTGTCTCAGGAGGCTGGCGCACAAGTCAAGGAGAAGGGTCTGGACAACGACCTTGTCAATGTTATCACGCATGTTTCTCATGTCTATGTTGAAGGTCTGTCACGAGCACATCCGCGTCCTGTCTCAGGAGGCTGGCGCACAAGTCAAGGAGAAGGGTCTGGACAACGACCTTGTCAATGTTATCACGCATGTTTCTCATGTCTATGTTGAAGGTCTGTCACGAGCACATCCGCGTCCTGTCTCAGGAGGCTGGCGCACAAGTCAAGGAGAAGGGTCTGGACAACGACCTTGTCAATGTTATCACGCATGTGTCTCATGTCTATGTTGAAGGTCTGTCACGAGCACATCCGCGTCCTGTCTCAGGAGGCTGGCGCACAAGTCAAGGAGAAGGGTCTGGACAACGACCTTGTCAATGTTATCACGCATGTTTCTCATGTCTATGTTGAAGGTCTGTCACGAGCACATCCGCGTCCTGTCTCAGGAGGCTGGCGCACAAGTCAAGGAGAAGGGGCTGGACAACGACCTTGTCAATGTTATCACGTATGTTACTCATGTCTGTGTTGAAGGTCTGTCACGAGCACATCCGCGTCCTGTCTCAGGAGGCTGGCGCACAAGTCAAGGAGAAGGGTCTGGACAACGACCTTGTCAATGTTATCACGCATGTTTCTCATGTCTATGTTGAAGGTCTGTCACGAGCACATCCGCGTCCTGTCTCAGGAGGCTGGCGCACAAGTCAAGGAGAAGGGTTGGACAACGACCTTGTCAATGTTATCACGCATGTTTCTCATGCCTATGTTGAAGGTCTGTCACGAGCACATCCGCGTCCTGTCTCAGGAGGCTGGCGCACAAGTCAAGGAGAAGGGGCTGGACAACGACCTTGTCAATGTTATCACGTATGTTTCTCATGTCTGTGTTGAAGGTCTGTCACGAGCACATCCGCGTCCTGTCTCAGGAGGCTGGCGCACAAGTCAAGGAGAAGGGTCTGGACAACGACCTTGTCAATGTTATCACGCATGTTTCTCATGTCTATGTTGAAGGTCTGTCACGAGCACATCCGCGTCCTGTCTCAGGAGGCTGGCGCACAAGTCAAGGAGAAGGGTCTGGACAACGACCTTGTCAATGTTATCACGCATGTTTCTCATGTCTATGTTGAAGGTCTGTCACGAGCACATCCGCGTCCTGTCTCAGGAGGCTGGCGCACAAGTCAAGGAGAAGGGGCTGGACAACGACCTTGTCAATGTTATCACGCATGTTTCTCATGTCTATGTTGAAGGTCTGTCACGAGCACATCCGCGTCCTGTCTCAGGAGGCTGGCGCACAAGTCAAGGAGAAGGGTCTGGACAACGACCTTGTCAATGTTATCACGCATGTTTCTCATGTCTATGTTGAAGGTCTGTCACGAGCACATCCGCGTCCTGTCTCAGGAGGCTGGCGCACAAGTCAAGGAGAAGGGTCTGGACAACGACCTTGTCAATGTTATCACGCATGTTTCTCATGTCTGTGTTGAAGGTCTGTCACGAGCACATCCGCGTCCTGTCTCAGGAGGCTGGCGCACAAGTCAAGGCGAAGGGTCTGGACAACGACCTTGTCAATGTTATCACGCATGTTTCTCATGTCTATGTTGAAGGTCTGTCACGAGCACATCCGCGTCCTGTCTCAGGAGGCTGGCGCACAAGTCAAGGAGAAGGGTCTGGACAACGACCTTGTCAATGTTATCACGCATGTTCCTCATGTCTGTGTTGAAGGTCTGTCACGAGCACATCCGCGTCCTGTCTCAGGAGGCTGGCGCACAAGTCAAGGAGAAGGGTCTGGACAACGACCTTGTCAATGTTATCACGCATGTTCCTCATGTCTATGTTGAAGGTCTGTCACGAGCACATCCGCGTCCTGTCTCATGAGGCTGGCGCACAAGTCAAGGAGAAGGGTCTGGACAACGACCTTGTCAATGTTATCACGCATGTTTCTCATGTCTGTGTTGAAGGTCTGTCACGAGCACATCCGCGTCCTGTCTCAGGAGGCTGGCGCACAAGTCAAGGAGAAGGGTCTGGACAACGACCTTGTCAATGTTATCACGCATGTTTCTCATGTCTATGTTGAAGGTCTGTCACGAGCACATCCGCGTCCTGTCTCAGGAGGCTGGCGCACAAGTCAAGGAGAAGGGTCTGGACAACGACCTTGTCAATGTTATCACGCATGTTCCTCATGTCTATGTTGAAGGTCTGTCACGAGCACATCCGCGTCCTGTCTCAGGAGGCTGGCGCACAAGTCAAGGAGAAGGGTCTGGACAACGACCTTGTCAATGTTATCACGCATGTTTCTCATGTCTGTGTTGAAGGTCTGTCACGAGCACATCCGCGTCCTGTCTCAGGAGGCTGGCGCACAAGTCAAGGAGAAGGGTCTGGACAACGACCTTGTCAATGTTATCACGCATGTTTCTCATGTCTATGTTAAAGGTCTGTCACGAGCACATCCGCGTCCTGTCTCAGGAGGCTGGCGCACAAGTCAAGGAGAAGGGTCTGGACAACGACCTTGTCAATGTTATCACGCATGTTTCTCATGTCTATGTTGAAGGTCTGTCACGAGCACATCCGCGTCCTGTCTCAGGAGGCTGGCGCACAAGTCAAGGAGAAGGGTCTGGACAACGACCTTGTCAATGTTATCACGCATGTTTCTCATGTCTATGTTGAAGGTCTGTCACGAGCACATCCGCGTCCTGTCTCAGGAGGCTGGCGCACAAGTCAAGGAGAAGGGACTGGACAACGACCTTGTCAATGTTATCACGCATGTTTCTAATGTCTGTGTTGAAGGTCTGTCACGAGCACATCCGCGTCCTGTCTCAGGAGGCTGGCGCACAAGTCAAGGAGAAGGGTCTGGACAACGACCTTGTCAATGTTATCACGCATGTTTCTCATGTCTATGTTGAAGGTCTGTCACGAGCACATCCGCGTCCTGTCTCAGGAGGCTGGCGCACAAGTCAAGGAGAAGGGGCTGGACAACGACCTTGTCAATGTTATCACGTATGTTTCTCATGTCTGTGTTGAAGGTCTGTCACGAGCACATCCGCGTCCTGTCTCAGGAGGCTGGCGCACAAGTCAAGGAGAAGGGTCTGGACAACGACCTTGTCAATGTTATCACGCATGTTTCTCATGTCTATGTTGAAGGTCTGTCACGAGCACATCCGCGTCCTGTCTCAGGAGGCTGGCGCACAAGTCAAGGAGAAGGGTCTGGACAACGACCTTGTCAATGTTATCACGCATGTTTCTCATGCCTATGTTGAAGGTCTGTCACGAGCACATCCGCGTCCTGTCTCAGGAGGCTGGCGCACAAGTCAAGGAGAAGGGGCTGGACAACGACCTTGTCAATGTTATCACGTATGTTTCTCATGTCTGTGTTGAAGGTCTGTCACGAGCACATCCGCGTCCTGTCTCAGGAGGCTGGCGCACAAGTCAAGGAGAAGGGTCTGGACAACGACCTTGTCAATGTTATCACGCATGTTTCTCATGTCTATGTTGAAGGTCTGTCACGAGCACATCCGCGTCCTGTCTCAGGAGGCTGGCGCACAAGTCAAGGAGAAGGGTCTGGACAACGACCTTGTCAATGTTATCACGCATGTTTCTCATGTCTATGTTGAAGGTCTGTCACGAGCACATCCGCGTCCTGTCTCAGGAGGCTGGCGCACAAGTCAAGGAGAAGGGGCTGGACAACGACCTTGTCAATGTTATCACGCATGTTTCTCATGTCTATGTTGAAGGTCTGTCACGAGCACATCCGCGTCCTGTCTCAGGAGGCTGGCGCACAAGTCAAGGAGAAGGGTCTGGACAACTACCTTGTCAATGTTATCACGCATGTTTCTCATGTCTATGTTGAAGGTCTGTCACGAGCACATCCGCGTCCTGTCTCAGGAGGCTGGCGCACAAGTCAAGGAGAAGGGTCTGGACAACGACCTTGTCAATGTTATCACGCATGTTTCTCATGTCTGTGTTGAAGGTCTGTCACGAGCACATCCGCGTCCTGTCTCAGGAGGCTGGCGCACAAGTCAAGGCGAAGGGTCTGGACAACGACCTTGTCAATGTTATCACGCATGTTCCTCATGTCTATGTTGAAGGTCTGTCACGAGCACATCCGCGTCCTGTCTCATGAGGCTGGCGCACAAGTCAAGGAGAAGGGTCTGGACAACGACCTTGTCAATGTTATCACGCATGTTTCTCATGTCTGTGTTGAAGGTCTGTCACGAGCACATCCGCGTCCTGTCTCAGGAGGCTGGCGCACAAGTCAAGGAGAAGGGTCTGGACAACGACCTTGTCAATGTTATCACGCATGTTTCTCATGTCTATGTTGAGGGTCTGTCACGAGCACATCCGCGTCCTGTCTCAGGAGGCTGGCGCACAAGTCAAGGAGAAGGGTCTGGACAACGACCTTGTCAATGTTATCACGCATGTTTCTCATGTCTATGTTGAAGGTCTGTCACGAGCACATCCGCGTCCTGTCTCAGGAGGCTGGCGCACAAGTCAAGGAGAAGGGTCTGGACAACGACCTTGTCAATGTTATCACGCATGTTTCTCATGCCTATGTTGAAGGTCTGTCACGAGCACATCCGCGTCCTGTCTCAGGAGGCTGGCGCACAAGTCAAGGAGAAGGGGCTGGACAACGACCTTGTCAATGTTATCACGTATGTTTCTCATGTCTGTGTTGAAGGTCTGTCACGAGCACATCCGCGTCCTGTCTCAGGAGGCTGGCGCACAAGTCAAGGAGAAGGGTCTGGACAACGACCTTGTCAATGTTATCACGCATGTTTCTCATGTCTATGTTGAAGGTCTGTCACGAGCACATCCGCGTCCTGTCTCAGGAGGCTGGCGCACAAGTCAAGGAGAAGGGTCTGGACAACGACCTTGTCAATGTTATCACGCATGTTTCTCATGTCTATGTTGAAGGTCTGTCACGAGCACATCCGCGTCCTGTCTCAGGAGGCTGGCGCACAAGTCAAGGAGAAGGGGCTGGACAACGACCTTGTCAATGTTATCACGCATGTTTCTCATGTCTATGTTGAAGGTCTGTCACGAGCACATCCGCGTCCTGTCTCAGGAGGCTGGCGCACAAGTCAAGGAGAAGGGTCTGGACAACGACCTTGTCAATGTTATCACGCATGTTTCTCATGTCTATGTTGAAGGTCTGTCACGAGCACATCCGCGTCCTGTCTTAGGAGGCTGGCGCACAAGTCAAGGAGAAGGGTCTGGACAACGACCTTGTCAATGTTATCACGCATGTTTCTCATGTCTGTGTTGAAGGTCTGTCACGAGCACATCCGCGTTCTGTCTCAGGAGGCTGGCGCACAAGTCAAGGCGAAGGGTCTGGACAACGACCTTGTCAATGTTATCACGCATGTTTCTCATGTCTATGTTGAAGGTCTGTCACGAGCACATCCGCGTCCTGTCTCAGGAGGCTGGCGCACAAGTCAAGGAGAAGGGTCTGGACAACGACCTTGTCAATGTTATCACGCATGTTCCTCATGTCTGTGTTGAAGGTCTGTCACGAGCACATCCGCGTCCTGTCTCAGGAGGCTGGCGCACAAGTCAAGGAGAAGGGTCTGGACAACGACCTTGTCAATGTTATCACGCATGTTCCTCATGTCTATGTTGAAGGTCTGTCACGAGCACATCCGCGTCCTGTCTCATGAGGCTGGCGCACAAGTCAAGGAGAAGGGTCTGGACAACGACCTTGTCAATGTTATCACGCATGTTTCTCATGTCTGTGTTGAAGGTCTGTCACGAGCACATCCGCGTCCTGTCTCAGGAGGCTGGCGCACAAGTCAAGGAGAAGGGTCTGGACAACGACCTTGTCAATGTTACCACGCATGTTTCTCATGTCTATGTTGAAGGTCTGTCACGAGCACATCCGCGTCCTGTCTCAGGAGGCTGGCGCACAAGTCAAGGAGAAGGGTCTGGACAACTACCTTGTCAATGTTATCACGCATGTTTCTCATGTCTATGTTGAAGGTCTGTCACGAGCACATCCGCGTCGTGTCTCAGGAGGCTGGCGCACAAGTCAAGGAGAAGGGTCTGGACAACTACCTTGTCAATGTTATCACGCATGTTTCTCATGTCTATGTTGAAGGTCTGTCACGAGCACATCCGCGTCCTGTCTCAGGAGGCTGGCGCACAAGTCAAGGAGAAGGGTCTGGACAACGACCTTGTCAATGTTATCACGCATGTTTCTCATGTCTGTGTTGAAGGTCTGTCACGAGCACATCCGCGTCCTGTCTCAGGAGGCTGGCGCACAAGTCAAGGAGAAGGGTCTGGACAACGACCTTGTCAATGTTATCACGCATGTTTCTCATGTCTATGTTGAAGGTCTGTCACGAGCACATCCGCGTCCTGTCTCAGGAGGCTGGCGCACAAGTCAAGGAGAAGGGTCTGGACAACGACCTTGTCAATGTTATCACGCATGTTCCTCATGTCTATGTTGAAGGTCTGTCACGAGCACATCCGCGTCCTGTCTCAGGAGGCTGGCGCACAAGTCAAGGAGAAGGGTTTGGACAACGACCTTGTCAATGTTATCACGCATGTTTCTCATGTCTGTGTTGAAGGTCTGTCACGAGCACATCCGCGTCCTGTCTCAGGAGGCTGGCGCACAAGTCAAGGAGAAGGGTCTGGACAACGACCTTGTCAATGTTATCACGCATGTTTCTCATGTCTATGTTAAAGGTCTGTCACGAGCACATCCGCGTCCTGTCTCAGGAGGCTGGCGCACAAGTCAAGGAGAAGGGTCTGGACAACGACCTTGTCAATGTTATCACGCATGTTTCTCATGTCTATGTTGAAGGTCTGTCACGAGCACATCCGCGTCCTGTCTCAGGAGGCTGGCGCACAAGTCAAGGAGAAGGGTCTGGACAACGACCTTGTCAATGTTATCACGCATGTTTCTCATGTCTATGTTGAAGGTCTGTCACGAGCACATCCGCGTCCTGTCTCAGGAGGCTGGCGCACAAGTCAAGGAGAAGGGACTGGACAACGACCTTGTCAATGTTATCACGCATGTTTCTAATGTCTGTGTTGAAGGTCTGTCACGAGCACATCCGCGTCCTGTCTCAGGAGGCTGGCGCACAAGTCAAGGAGAAGGGTCTGGACAACGACCTTGTCAATGTTATCACGCATGTTTCTCATGTCTATGTTGAAGATCTGTCACGAGCACATCCGCGTCCTGTCTCTTGGAGGCTGGCGCACAAGTCAAGGAGAAGGGGCTGGACAACGACCTTGTCAATGTTATCACGTATGTTTCTCATGTCTGTGTTGAAGGTCTGTCACGAGCACATCCGCGTCCTGTCTCAGGAGGCTGGCGCACAAGTCAAGGAGAAGGGTCTGGACAACGACCTTGTCAATGTTATCACGCATGTTTCTCATGTCTATGTTGAAGGTCTGTCACGAGCACATCCGCGTCCTGTCTCAGGAGGCTGGCGCACAAGTCAAGGAGAAGGGTCTGGACAACGACCTTGTCAATGTTATCACGCATGTTTCTCATGCCTATGTTGAAGGTCTGTCACGAGCACATCCGCGTCCTGTCTCAGGAGGCTGGCGCACAAGTCAAGGAGAAGGGGCTGGACAACGACCTTGTCAATGTTATCACGTATGTTTCTCATGTCTGTGTTGAAGGTCTGTCATTAGCACATCCGCGTCCTGTCTCAGGAGGCTGGCGCACAAGTCAAGGAGAAGGGTCTGGACAACGACCTTGTCAATGTTATCACGCATGTTTCTCATGTCTATGTTGAAGGTCTGTCACGAGCACATCCGCGTCCTGTCTCAGGAGGCTGGCGCACAAGTCAAGGAGAAGGGTCTGGACAACGACCTTGTCAATGTTATCACGCATGTTTCTCATGTCTATGTTGAAGGTCTGTCACGAGCACATCCGCGTCCTGTCTCAGGAGGCTGGCGCACAAGTCAAGGAGAAGGGGCTGGACAACGACCTTGTCAATGTTATCACGCATGTTTCTCATGTCTATGTTGAAGGTCTGTCACGAGCACATCCGCGTCCTGTCTCAGGAGGCTGGCGCACAAGTCAAGGAGAAGGGTCTGGACAACGACCTTGTCAATGTTATCACGCATGTTTCTCATGTCTATGTTGAAGGTCTGTCATGAGCACATCCGCGTCCTGTCTCAGGAGGCTGGCGCACAAGTCAAGGAGAAGGGTCTGGACAACGACCTTGTCAATGTTATCACGCATGTTTCTCATGTCTGTGTTGAAGGTCTGTCACGAGCACATCCGCGTCCTGTCTCAGGAGGCTGGCGCACAAGTCAAGGCGAAGGGTCTGGACAACGACCTTGTCAATGTTATCACGCATGTTTCTCATGTCTATGTTGAAGGTCTGTCACGAGCACATCCGCGTCCTGTCTCAGGAGGCTGGCGCACAAGTCAAGGAGAAGGGTCTGGACAACGACCTTGTCAATGTTATCACGCATGTTCCTCATGTCTGTGTTGAAGGTCTGTCACGAGCACATCCGCGTCCTGTCTCAGGAGGCTGGCGCACAAGTCAAGGAGAAGGGTCTGGACAACGACCTTGTCAATGTTATCACGCATGTTCCTCATGTCTATGTTGAAGGTCTGTCACGAGCACATCCGCGTCCTGTCTCATGAGGCTGGCGCACAAGTCAAGGAGAAGGGTCTGGACAACGACCTTGTCAATGTTATCACGCATGTTTCTCATGTCTGTGTTGAAGGTCTGTCACGAGCACATCCGCGTCCTGTCTCAGGAGGCTGGCGCACAAGTCAAGGAGAAGGGTCTGGACAACGACCTTGTCAATGTTATCACGCATGTTTCTCATGTCTATGTTGAAGGTCTGTCACGAGCACATCCGCGTCCTGTCTCAGGAGGCTGGCGCACAAGTCAAGGAGAAGGGTCTGGACAACGACCTTGTCAATGTTATCACGCATGTTTCTCATGTCTATGTTGAAGGTCTGTCACGAGCACATCCGCGTCCTGTCTCAGGAGGCTGGCGCACAAGTCAAGGAGAAGGGTCTGGACAACGACCTTGTCAATGTTATCACGCATGTTTCTCATGCCTATGTTGAAGGTCTGTCACGAGCACATCCGCGTCCTGTCTCAGGAGGCTGGCGCACAAGTCAAGGAGAAGGGGCTGGACAACGACCTTGTCAATGTTATCACGTATGTTTCTCATGTCTGTGTTGAAGGTCTGTCACGAGCACATCCGCGTCCTGTCTCAGGAGGCTGGCGCACAAGTCAAGGAGAAGGGTCTGGACAACGACCTTGTCAATGTTATCACGCATGTTTCTCATGTCTATGTTGAAGGTCTGTCACGAGCACATCCGCGTCCTGTCTCAGGAGGCTGGCGCACAAGTCAAGGAGAAGGGTCTGGACAACGACCTTGTCAATGTTATCACGCATGTTTCTCATGTCTATGTTGAAGGTCTGTCACGAGCACATCCGCGTCCTGTCTCAGGAGGCTGGCGCACAAGTCAAGGAGAAGGGTCTGGACAACGACCTTGTCAATGTTATCACGCATGTTTCTCATGTCTATGTTGAAGGTCTGTCACGAGCACATCCGCGTCCTGTCTCAGGAGGCTGGCGCACAAGTCAAGGAGAAGGGTCTGGACAACGACCTTGTCAATGTTATCACGCATGTTTCTCATGTCTATGTTGAAGGTCTGTCACGAGCACATCCGCGTCCTGTCTCAGGAGGCTGGCGCACAAGTCAAGGAGAAGGGTCTGGACAACGACCTTGTCAATGTTATCACGCATGTTTCTCATGCCTATGTTGAAGGTCTGTCACGAGCACATCCGCGTCCTGTCTCAGGAGGCTGGCGCACAAGTCAAGGCGAAGGGTCTGGACAACGACCTTGTCAATGTTATCACGCATGTTTCTCATGTCTATGTTGAAGGTCTGTCACGAGCACATCCGCGTCCTGTCTCAGGAGGCTGGCGCACAAGTCAAGGAGAAGGGTCTGGACAACGACCTTGTCAATGTTATCACGCATGTTCCTCATGTCTGTGTTGAAGGTCTGTCACGAGCACATCCGCGTCCTGTCTCAGGAGGCTGGCGCACAAGTCAAGGAGAAGGGTCTGGACAACGACCTTGTCAATGTTATCACGCATGTTCCTCATGTCTATGTTGAAGGTCTGTCACGAGCACATCCGCGTCCTGTCTCATGAGGCTGGCGCACAAGTCAAGGAGAAGGGTCTGGACAACGACCTTGTCAATGTTATCACGCATGTTTCTCATGTCTGTGTTGAAGGTCTGTCACGAGCACATCCGCGTCCTGTCTCAGGAGGCTGGCGCACAAGTCAAGGAGAAGGGTCTGGACAACGACCTTGTCAATGTTATCACGCATGTTTCTCATGTCTATGTTGAAGGTCTGTCACGAGCACATCCGCGTCCTGTCTCAGGAGGCTGGCGCACAAGTCAAGGAGAAGGGTCTGGACAACGACCTTGTCAATGTTATCACGCATGTTTCTCATGTCTATGTTGAAGGTCTGTCACGAGCACATCCGCGTCCTGTCTCAGGAGGCTGGCGCACAAGTCAAGGAGAAGGGTCTGGACAACGACCTTGTCAATGTTATCACGCATGTTTCTCATGTCTGTGTTGAAGGTCTGTCACGAGCACATCCGCGTCTTGTCTCAGGAGGCTGGCGCACAAGTCAAGGAGAAGGGTCTGGACAACGACCTTGTCAATGTTATCACGCATGTTTCTCATGTCTATGTTGAAGGTCTGTCACGAGCACATCCGCGTCCTGTCTCATGAGGCTGGCGCACAAGTCAAGGAGAAGGGTCTGGACAACGACCTTGTCAATGTTATCACGCATGTTTCTCATGTCTGTGTTGAAGGTCTGTCACGAGCACATCCGCGTCCTGTCTCAGGAGGCTGGCGCACAAGTCAAGGAGAAGGGTCTGGACAACGACCTTGTCAATGTTATCACGCATGTTTCTCATGTCTATGTTGAAGGTCTGTCACGAGCACATCCATGTCCTGTCTCAGGAGGCTGGCGCACAAGTCAAGGAGAAGGGTCTGGACAACGACCTTGTCAATGTTACCACGCATGTTTCTCATGTCTGTGTTGAAGGTCTGTCACGAGCACATCCGCGTCCTGTCTCAGGAGGCTGGCGCACAAGTCAAGGAGAAGGGTCTGGACAACGACCTTGTCAATGTTATCACGCATGTTTCTCATGTCTATGTTGAAGGTCTGTCACGAGCACATCCGCGTCCTGTCTCAGGAGGCTGGCGCACAAGTCAAGGAGAAGGGTCTGGACAACGACCTTGTCAATGTTATCACGCATGTTTCTCATGTCTGTGTTGAAGGTCTGTCACGAGCACATCCGCGTCCTGTCTCAGGAGGCTGGCGCACAAGTCAAGGAGAAGGGTCTGGACAACGACCTTGTCAATGTTATCACGCATGTTTCTCATGTCTATGTTGAAGGTCTGTCACGAGCACATCCGCGTCCTGTCTCAGGAGGCTGGCGCACAAGTCAAGGAGAAGGGTCTGGACAACGACCTTGTCAATGTTATCACGCATGTTTCTCATGTCTGTGTTGAAGGTCTGTCACGAGCACATCCGCGTCTTGTCTCAGGAGGCTGGCGCACAAGTCAAGGAGAAGGGTCTGGACAACAACCTGTCAATGTTATCACGCATGTTTCTCATGTCTATGTTGAAGGTCTGTCACGAGCACATCCGCGTCCTGTCTCAGGAGGCTGGCGCACAAGGCAAGGAGAAGGGTCTGGACAACGACCTTGTCAATGTTATCACGCATGTTCCTCATGTCTATGTTGAAGGTCTGTCACGAGCACATCCGCGTCCTGTCTCAGGAGGCTGGCGCACAAGTCAAGGAGAAGGGTCTGGACAACGACCTTGTCAATGTTATCACGCATGTTTCTCATGTCTATGTTGAAGGTCTGTCACGAGCACATCCGCGTCCTGTCTCAGGAGGCTGGCGCACAAGTCAAGGAGAAGGGTCTGGACAACGACCTTGTCAATGTTATCACGCATGTTTCTCATGTCTATGTTGAAGGTCTGTCACGAGCACATCCGCGTCCTGTCTCAGGAGGCTGGCGCACAAGTCAAGGAGAAGGGTCTGGACAACGACCTTGTCAATGTTATCACGCATGTTTCTCATGTCTATGTTGAAGGTCTGTCACGAGCACATCCGCGTCCTGTCTCAGGAGGCTGGCGCACAAGTCAAGGAGAAGGGTCTGGACAACGACCTTGTCAATGTTATCACGCATGTTTCTCATGTCTATGTTGAAGGTCTGTCACGAGCACATCCGCGTCCTGTCTCAGGAGGCTGGCGCACAAGTCAAGGAGAAGGGTCTGGACAACGACCTTGTCAATGTTATCACGCATGTTTCTCATGTCTATGTTGAAGGTCTGTCACGAGCACATCCGCGTCCTGTCTCAGGAGGCTGGCGCACAAGTCAAGGAGAAGGGTCTGGACAACGACCTTGTCAATGTTATCACGCATGTTTCTCATGTCTATGTTGAAGGTCTGTCACGAGCACATCCGCGTCCTGTCTCAGGAGGCTGGCGCACAAGTCAAGGAGAAGGGTCTGGACAACGACCTTGTCAATGTTATCACGCATGTTTCTCATGTCTGTGTTGAAGGTCTGTCACGAGCACATCCGCGTCCTGTCTCAGGAGGCTGGCGCACAAATCAAGGAGAAGGGTCTGGACAACGACCTTGTCAATGTTATCACGCATGTTTCTCATGTCTATGTTGAAGGTCTGTCACGAGCACATCCGCGTCCTGTCTCAGGAGGCTGGCGCACAAGTCAAGGAGAAGGGGCTGGACAACGACCTTGTCAATGTTATCACGCATGTTTCTCATGTCTGTGTTGAAGGTCTGTCACGAGCACATCCGCGTCCTGTCTCAGGAGGCTGGCGCACAAGTCAAGGAGAAGGGTCTGGACAACGACCTTGTCAATGTTATCACGCATGTTTCTCATGTCTATGTTGAAGGTCTGTCACGAGCACATCCGCGTCCTGTCTCAGGAGGCTGGCGCACAAGTCAAGGAGAAGGGGCTGGACAACGACCTTGTCAATGTTATCACGAATGTTTCTCATGTCTGTGTTGAAGGTCTGTCACGAGCACATCCGCGTCCTGTCTCAGGAGGCTGGCGCACAAGTCAAGGAGAAGGGTCTGGACAACGACCTTGTCAATGTTATCACGCATGTTCCTCATGTCTGTGTTGAAGGTCTGTCACGAGCACATCCGCGTCCTGTCTCAGGAGGCTGGCGCACAAGTCAAGGAGAAGGGTCTGGACAACGACCTTGTCAATGTTATCACGCATGTTTCTCATGTCTATGTTGAAGGTCTGTCACGAGCACATCCGCGTCCTGTCTCAGGAGGCTGGCGCACAAGTCAAGGAGAATGGTCTGGACAACGACCTTGTCGAACGGATCAAGGGCAATTCGTACTTTGAACCCATCTTGCCTCAACTCAATGAGCTGCTCAACCTTAAGACATTCATTGGGCGCGCTCCACAGCAGGTAGGAAGCCCAAGTAGGAAGCTCAAGTCTGAGCTGTAGCTGGCTTATAAATGTGTGTAGTTTGTTGGTTTAGTGCGTGGTTTTCTGCTTCTTAAGCAGAAGGTCCAAGGTTAGTACACGTAAGGTGTACAGTACTATTTAGTATGCATCTTGTATTCAAATAATAACACTGAATATATTTTATTTGTAGTTATTGTACAGCTTCTATGGATCCACGTAAGTCTTGAAAATTATAACTGACCGTTACATTATAATAGGGAGCAATAACTGCATATTTTGATATATAACTGTTTCATGATAAAGTAAATGTGTTACTTAAATTAAGGATCATTTAGCGAGCAAAACGTATGTCGACACTACTTTTTAAGCTAGCGAAGCGAGCGTTCCAATGTTTCTTTTGGGGCACTCGTTTTTTTTATTTCGCGTCATTGTGGTCGAACCACGGGCTTTGTAGTGGGTGGTGTCCGAATAAAGTGCAGTGAGATGTTGCGGCGATTTTCTTACAGTTACCAATGTCATTACCAAGTTGGCAAGTCATGACAGTGCTTACGGTGCTGATTGGCAAAAACAAGTTTAAAAACCTAAAATTATTAATTCATGGCGGTTTTCTTGGTGTTCAAATATGAGTGAAACACATTTACGAGGTAGGCTAAGAAGATTGGCCTAGGCTCATCCATTTATTAATACTTCGTAGAAAGACAATGTAATGTGCTTCTCACCTGGTCGCCTTCTACTGGAGCCTCAGGCCATTTTGTCTCAATTGCTTGGCAACAAGTTAAGGAGCAAAACCAGTCACAGATCCATTGCTGGCCTGCCAGGTTCCGGGAAATCATGCCAGCAGGCTGGCTACCATTTCAACACACCCTCAACGAGTTGGCGTTGTAGGCTGGCTAGACCTAGGCCCCATACGTAGTCTAGGCCTACTCAAAGTCACCGAGTTGGCGTTCAGCCCCCATATCTAGCATGGCACTGTTACTCTAAGATGGGCATAAAGATGCTCGCAATGTTTTGATACCCCTGCTTTATAGAAACAAACACAGTCGCCAACTCTTACCACTTGTACTCTGCTAAGAAAAGAGATCCGGTCACGGAGTGGAAGGCTCGTTTCAGCTCGTTTCACCGTCGGACACGGCTGTAACACGAGGGGTAATAAACTCGCGCGAGTTGGGAGATACTCGACCTTCGGACACGGCTGTAACACGAGGGGTGATAAACTCGCGCGAGTTGGGAGATACTCGACCTTCGGACACGGCTGTAACACGAGGGGGGATAAACTCGCGCGAGTTGGGAGATACTCTACCGTAGGACACGGTTGTAACACGAGGGGTAATAAACTCGCGCGAGTTGGGAGATACTCTACCGTAGGACACGGTTGTAACACGAGGGGTAATAAACTCGCGCGAGTTGGGAGATATTCGACCTTCGGACACGGCTGTAACACGAGTTGTTGAGACAATGGAAGCCATTGTTGTTATGGTCATGAATGGTAGCACTGTGATATTTGTGTGATTTAACAGAATAGGGCACTAGCAACACCAAAAGACAACAATGGAACAAATGAATTGAACTGATGGTCAAACAATCAGCTGTCAAAATAATAAAATTGCAATCTTTGAAATAAAAACAAGTGTAGCAGTAGTTACTGCTCCCCATTTAAAACTTTAAATGATAGACAACGACTAATAGCCTCATGCACAAAGATTTGCGGACGCAAAGTTACCGCTCGTTAAAAATGGCGGACTTGCAGACGCAGATAAATTTGCGGAAATCCGAATGCACAAAGCGTTCACGCAAGTCCGCCATGATGCTCGTTTAATTTACCGCGGCAAGTTCCAATACTTCTTTTACCGACGTGGCCGACTTTACCCGAACCAATCACGGGTCTAGGATCTCGGAACGCATGACGAGATTTAAACCAGACAACGATTTCGAACATTTGTAAGCACTGTGCAGAAAACGTTTTGACATTTGACATTTTTGTCATTTTGTGGGGGTGGTGGCGGGGGGCAGGTGGGAAATAATAATAAACGCACAACCAAGCCTTTTTCTAAATGCTTATGGCCTACATGATTCAGGTCTGATATAATGAGATTTTATTTATTCCCCGTTGTTGTTGTTGTTGTTGTTGTTTGGGGGGGGGGGGGGGGATAAACAAAATAAACACACGAAGTCACCAAAATGATGGCTTTTGTCTGTGATTCAGGCCTGTTATAATGACATATTATTTTATTCCCTGTTGTTGTTGTTGTTGTTGTTGTTGTTTGGTGGGGGGGGGGGGGGGGGATAATTAAAATAAACACACGAAGTCACCTAAATGATGGCTTTTGTCTGTGATTCAGGCTTGTTATAATGACATGTTATTTTATTTCCTGTTTTTGTTGAGGGGGGGGGGGGGGGGGCGGGGGGAGAAAGTAAACATACGAAGTCTTCATCTAAATGTTTATGGCCTATATGATTCAGGCCTGTTATAATGAAATTTATGTTATTCCCTTTTGCTGTTGGGGGGAGGGGGGGGAGGCGATTGTCAGCAACCAGTTTGTGTGGGGGGGGGAGGAGGAGGTGGATTAAATAAGTTCAACGCATAACTATAGACATGTATCTACATGAGTATGGCCTACAAAATTCATCCTTGTAATAATGAAATTTTATTTTATTCCCTGTTGACAGAACATACGGGCATCGACATAAATCAGCCTAGAATCTAGTGTATTCCCATTAGAGCTTGGGTCTATATCTAGCTCTTAGTATGGTTCTTACGCGGGCCTAGACCTAGCCTAGTGTAGGTAAAGGTATGGAAATCCAGAATGGTCAGGGCTATTTGCATAATAGGTGGTCTGAGCTTAAGCCTAGTGGCCTAGTACTTGGTATGTACTGGTAGGCCTATACGTTGGTCTAGGCTAAACTATAACGTAGGTTTACTGTTACTACACCAATCCTTTAGGCTTAGGCCTACGGCCAAGAATATAATTGTATTTGTATTCTCTCTACGCTACGATTTACGGCGGTATCCCCAGGTTTTTGCGAGGTTTCGTATGCCGGATCCTAGGCCTACACAGCCTACGCGGCGTAGGGTAGGCCTTGGCCTAGGCGTCTTAAGCCTAGACCTATGCCTACCTAGCTGTTTACACAGAAAGCGTTTATTCATTTTTCGTCTACGACTGAACTGAAGCTGTCAATACCACAAGTTGCTAAGCCCTAGAAGCCCGTGCTCTAGGCCTAGGGCTAGCTAGGCCTAGGGCCTCACGATACGCCTGCTTATAGCCCAAGCCTAGGGCTGAGCTGAGGTCTTAGTTATACTTTCTGGGTTTTACACACATTTAGATTTGTTAGGGCGTGTAGCTAGACACTCCGCACTAACACATGGTTTACAAGTATGCTTGCCTAGGCCAATATTAAAAGGAGACTTATCTGAACGTCAATTGGAAGGTACCGTAACTTTTTCCTATCACACATTCTTGAATCTACACGAAGATCTTCGACTCAAAGTGGAGCCAAATGTTTCGGCAGATAATAACTAGTATTAAAAATGTAATCCGGAACTTCCAATACGTTGGTGCAATCTCTAAAACACGAGATCGCGGGAGCCCGTTGTCCACCGTATTTGACAGGGCCGCCATTTTATCTATTTGTGGGACGGTCGAGGCAGCCGCAACTTTAACGAGCTCTCGCAAATATTTGCGTCGGTAAATCCTTTTGTGCATTCGGTTTCATTGATTTGCGGGCGCAAGGCAAAAGTTGCGTCTGCAAGTGGCTTTGTGCATGAGGCTGTAAGTGAAAGATTTGTTTGTGTAATTATTTGTTTTTTGTTTTGTTTTCCAAAATCAGAAGAAATTATTTTTTGACAGCTTGTTGTTTGTCCATCGATTGAATTCATTTGTTTTATTGTTGTCTTTTGGTGTTGCTACTTGCTATACAGTTAACAATAAAGTATTGTTAGGTAGTCTACACAAGACTCACCCTTGGGTGAAAGAATCGTGTGATATGACAACTGCAGTTCCCTTTAGCTTTTAAATCACGCAACATTTTGTGACATTCTAACAAATGTGTTTTGTTTCAGGTTTCTGAGTTTCTGTCTGAAGAAGTTCAACCGGTACTTGCTAATTATAAAGGCAAAATGGACAAGCAATCTTTCTTGGAGATTTAAAATCTTGGAGCTTGCCCATTGCCTGTACGTATGGGAAGTGCCTCGGAGAAAGTCTTTTTCCTACTATCATTTTGACAATTAATTTGGTATGGCATTATTTCTAGATATATTCAGTTTGATATGCTATAAATTTGGAATGTAACATGGTAATGTTTAATATACATGCATTGTGCAGGATGTATAAAACCACCGTTCTTCTGTATAATCCTATCCTTCTTTACAACATTGCACATGTCACAAACGTCGTCAATAGGATTAGTCATTGTATTAAATGTCTTGATACATTCTTAAGTTGCCCCGACGTAAGTATTCTCATGCTTACGTCACAGCCGAGTCCAATAGTACCAACTACGTATCACCTGCCGTTGGTTACCTGTAACGGTGGGCGTGGCCAAACAGGCGTGTGTCCTGTGCACTCTTATCAGTGGAAGACTGCATTTGCTAATGTATGAAAGCGCCAGGAATGGACGATTCACTTTTCATTAATCTTGTGCAAAGTTCTGAACATTTTGTACCATAATAGAAGGTCGGATTATCGCGGAAAGTGCAGTCATATCTGATTGGTTTATGTTCATTTGTGAAATTTCATTCTGAACACCTACATCAATTTCTAAAATTTGTACGCGTTAATTTTCGCCCGCTAATTGGTTGTGAACGACGCTTGAAGCTTGCAAAACACCATCTTGGTGGCGCAAAATGACCTAACTGGTTGAAGCGCCCTTAAACCCAATAAATGGATGGTGTACTATCATCAGTTTCTGGAACTTACTGTGCCATCCCTCGACATTGTTGTTGGTTCGTTGCTGACCATTGACGACCATATTGTAGACGTTCTAGGTTTCTGGCCTGCCCAAGGACTGCTCCCTTATCGTGGTGGGCAGGTTTGCGTGCTTTGTTGATCCCGAGAGCTATGCCGGCGGAAGCGTATGACCTAACTGATTGAAGCGCCCTTAAACCCAATAAATTCAATTCGGACTGGTCGAGAAGGAGAAGTCAGACGAAGTGCAGTCCACACCCCAATCCCCTTTCCTCCCCTTTCCCCATCACGCGCCCTCCTACTTGCCCCTTTCCTCCAAAGAGCCCCCAATTTCATCTTCATTATCACCCACTCATCGTCTTGATTAGCCAAGTTGCAAAAATATACCAATCAATCAATCACGGTGATTCACTTGACGAAATTTAATGGACTATATTCATGATTGGACCATATTCATGATTGGACCATATCCATGATTGGACCTTATGCAATGGACCATTTCCTCTGGACCACTTGGAATGGACAATATTTATTGGACGAATTATTTATTGGACCAAAAGTATTGGACGTTATGTCCGCTAACCTGCGTGCTGCCGGTTGCACTTAGTGTATTGCACTAATTCAAACTTCTAACTCCTTCAGTCTGCGGGACGAAACGTCGTCCGTTGGACTCACGGAAAAGCGGGCACTGTGACCTGGTAAAGCAGGTTGTCGCCTGCAGCCCCGTCATCAGCCCCGCAGTGGCGTCACTAGGGGGTTTTGTGGGGGGCCTGCGCCCCCTCAATAATGTCCTCGTTTTTTTCCCCCCATTTAACAACCCACTGTCACAGCTGCACTTTACACGAATTATCACAACTGAAAATAATTTATTTGGCTGAAATGGAGGAGGCCAAAGTCCAAGGTCACGTAAAATTTCTTTCCCCATGTGTACTTGAATGTACGAGACTGCCTCTGCCCACACGCATGTAGTACCGTGTCCGTAGCTCTCTCATTACATGGGGCCGGGGAAGGGTGTGAGGGTCTTAGCTTAGCCTCTGATCTCAAGGCCGAGTTGCTGTTGTGCATGCAATGACGTATTAGCAGAAATATTGTGCTCTCTCCGTGCTCATTGATAAATCGCAACCACGCAGTCAGTCACAAGAGTCTTGTGTAGTCAGTAGTCCCCTACACACCATGTGCTACTGCTAGATAAAAATGTCCTAACGCAAACAAACAACGTTGCTAGGTTTTTCTTAGCAAGAGGGCAAATACAGAGTACACGGATAGTGATATTACAGGTGAGTGTATTATCCATACCTACAGTAGTAGGCTCTAAAGACGGCCGCCAACAGACGAGAGGGGAGTAAATCCCCGAGCAGTATCTACGTCGTGAGGACGTCAAGTCCCGCGAAGTGGTCAAGTGCTAATTTTCTTTATGGTTTCCTCCCTCTCTCGTATACCGGGACTTAGTTCTGACCTATAAGCAGCTAGTGAGTACAAATTTCGGTGTAGACACAATATTGTATTTGTCGACGTATTTAATTAAACCCAACAACTGCATACGTCGAAATCAACTTGTTTTGTCTCAAGCCCTGGAATATTTTCACTGGCTCGCAGTAAACTTTTGCTAATATTGATGTAAACGGCAATACAATCAGTGTATCCCGCGCAAGTCCAATCAACTATAGTTACTTGCGCCCCCCCAATCCCAGAACCCTAGTGACGCCCCTGCAGCCCCGTCATCTGCTGTGTTATCAACGTGTGCGTCATTGCGGCGGCCGACAGCGGAAGTAAGGATTGACCACAGCTGGTATGGTATACGATGGGATGAAAGTAAGACCCGCCTCCTGCGAGCAAGTCCTGATAACCAAACATTTTAATTAAGTGTTGAGTTAAGAGACAACTAGATCATCGTATGACCTCGGGGGATGATCGGAGGAAAGAACTTGTCCTCCCCTTTCCCTTTTCCTCCCACTTCCCTGCTCTCTCCCGCCCTCCTACTTTACGCTTTCCTTCAAATAGACCCCGATTTCATTATCACATTTCACCCACACATCGCCTCGTTTAGCAAGGTGCAAAAATATGGGACGTAAACCCCAAATACCACTCAACCAATAATAATACATAATTGTATAAAAGTTCCTGCGGCAAAGAGAAAGAAGGAACAAAATTAACTCAATCGTGTAATTTTGTCAAGTTGCTACAGGTTGCTACCGTCGAGTGGGGTGACTATGGTCCTTTTTTTAGGTTATACTGATATATTGGATGGTTACGTATAACGAATGTTGGCTACATCTTCTTTTTGTACGTGTATATATATATGTATATATATATATAACAAAATATTACAAAAATATGAGACGTTAAGCCCAAATATCAATCATGACTACCAGTAATCAGAGGCAGCAATAGCAGACTCTGTCCCTCCCCCCCCCCCCCCCCCATCCCCCGCCAAAAGTAAGTTTCCACCTCCACATTGGCTCTGCTCTGTCTTGGTGGACTCCTCTTATGACGACCCTCGCGATGTGTAATGAATCTGATTCGGATGACCTATAGTTGTTGAGTACGGAATCAAACACAAAATAATTTTGTATTGAAACTGCCTGGACCCGGCGTAGAGTTAGTCCTAAGTAGCTCTGGCTGGCTGTCATAAGAGGCTGACTAAGTCGTATGATCAAGCTGTCGAATATTAGTAATAAACATGTGTAAACGGCTAACGTTTTATACATTTGTTTACATTTTTCAATTTAGACAGAGAATTCAGACGAAGGCAGTCAACGTCTTCCCCTTTCTTTTTTCATCCCCGCCCACCTACTTGCCCCTTTCCTCCAAAGTTGGCGGGTACATTGTTCAACTCAAATAATCAATCGTTAAATAATCAATCAATGTTCCAGGCGGGCAGATGAAAGAAGTCTGCCTCCTAGCTCACTAGCGCGCTCAGTGGTGAAACTCGGTGGCTTCCTTGGATTAACACACTCTATCGTAGACTTCGGGCACTGCTTTCGTGGTGCCTGAAGTCGACGATAGAATGCGTTATCTTAGATCGTATCAAGGAAACCGTGATTGAACTGAAAAAAAAAACACAAAAGAAGGCGTTAGCTCTGACAATGCCATCGATCTTACGTTTGTAAGGTCGATGGACAATGCCAATGGTGTGTGAGATAAAGACATTTTGGAGTATTATCAGTTCTATATAGATCGAACACAATAAGAAGATGGAATCCATCAGGCCGGATCACGATCGCCTCTCCTTCGTCGAAGTGCTAAGATCAGTCAAGTTGAAGGACTCGTCTAAAAGGTTGGGGTTGACACGTGCTAAGCAATTCCGCAGACTGTCACTATGGCAGAAACCTCAACGTTTTGTAAAAATGCTTCCAAAAGCTCGTCATCCATACCGAGGCACTACAAACATTCGGGTTCATGCAATACCTTGCAAACTCCCTCTACCGTTGCAGCAAAGCATAGTTGAATATGGATTCGTAGAATACAAACGAGACATGAGCCCTGGGAAACTCGAACAAATCACGCAGCTTCGACAAGATCTTGACGAAAAGAACCCCTATGTCACCCCCAGTGATGGAGACTCAAGCAAGTTCCGAGTTGCGCTACGAATCATTGAAAAGGTTTATAAGAAGTATGAAGAGAATCTCCCCTTACACTTGCGACCGACGTCGACGTTCAGGTATAAGAGTAACGTGAACAAGGTGCTGAGAAAAGTGCTGGGCCCCGAGGAGAGTATCCTGCCCACGAGGATCCAGGTGCAGGAGAAGCAACGGGAGAAGGACGAGCTAGATGCTACACCTCAAACCAAATCTGTTGAGCACGTTCAAAGCTGGAAGGAGGTCGAGGCTATCAACATTGTGAGAAGGTAGGCCTATGTGGTCAGGCAGAGTAGACCTTGGCTCAGGGTGACTCTGCCAGTCGTAAGAGGTGACGAAATTAGGATTTCCAATTTCCTATTTTCTCTTTCCACCGAATAACCCTTTTATCTGTATTGTCTCCTCCTACTGGTGTCTTTCATGCAATCTCTTCCGACGTCGTATGACCTTATTTCATTAGTAATTTAATGAAATAAAATCACAGTCAAACTGATTAGGCCCTATAATGTTAAATACATTTATCATTTAGTCTGTAGGGCTTTTCAAACCACAACGCTATGTTAACGCAGATTTTCGATTTTGTTTTCCAATCTTGAGATATAGGCTAATTAAAAAATGAAAATTTTCTGCGGTTTTTGACGTAGAGGTATCCTTTGCTCTTAATGCTACGTTTACAGCTACGCGTTGCGAGCGAAGTAGGGCGCGAGCTCCAATCAGCGGCCGAGTTTGTAACTTCTTTGCATGAAACTCGGCCGCTGATTGGAGCTCGCGCCCTCGCTTCGCTCGCAACGCGTAGCTGTAAACGTACCATAAGTCTTAAGAATTCAGCTATTTTAAAATATCGTTTTGCATGTCATCGTGAATTCAACTAAGTTCATCACCCTAGTACAGAAGAATGATGTCGTCCTCAAAAAGAATAATTTTGCCCACTGTTGCAGTAAATCCAATGTCATTAATGCAAATGAGGGACATAAGAGGCCCTAACACTGAGCCTTGTGGCACACCTTTGTTAATTGTTGTCATGCGGCTCTGTGTTCCGTTTACTTTGACCACTTGTAGGCATAGTACAAAATACTATCATTTATTTATTTATTTATTTATTTATTTATTTATTTATTTATTTATTTATTTATTTATTTATTTATTTATTTATTTATTTATTTATTTATTTATTTATTTATTTATTTATTTATTTATTTATTTATTTATTTATTTATTTATTTATTTATTTATTTATTTATTTATTTATGCCTATTTATTTATTTATTTATTTATTTATTTATTTATTTATTTATTTATTTATTTAATTATTTATTAGGACACATAATATTTATACAATTACAAATTTACTTATAATGTATGAAATAATTATTTGAAACAGTTTTCACCGTGTTGTCCATGTCGTAATGTCCTACTTTCCATTTCATATCATTTCTTAGCTGTATAACCACAATACAAGATTATATCCATGAATATATCTTGACACGTTTGTAGTCATGGTCCGCCTTGTGTGTAGTATAGTAGTAGAATTACTCCTGTGCCAAATGATTGTGAGGTGAACCCTGCTAGACATCCGGTGTAAGAATTCGTTTATTTACACGACTTGATCTGACATAAATTACTGTTTCAGGTTTAAGTTGAACGAAATTGAAATAATTGATTATGAAATGCGAGCGGAAGAAAACGCGTTGAAAGAGAGAAAGCAGGCTATGCTGGACCAAGCAACCCGCCTTGAAGAACTCTTGTTGGCGACCGAGGGAGACGTTACCATGGCAACACTTCAAGCCCACGACGGGAAACTCTTGCTTGGCAGAAAAGTTGAGAAAGTGAAAGCCCTCAACGATGAAGTTGGAAATTTACACCGTGTCATTACGAAAACCCTCGACGATCTTGACCAACTACAGACGTACCAACGATTCTTTTTTCAAATTTCGCCGATACCGTGGCGCTGTGTGCACGACTACCTGGACCCCGTGAGACACGGCAGTGAGAAGCAACTGGTGTCACTCTACAGTGTGCAGAGCGTGGGGGACGGGCTGACCGGAGACCTGGTTACAGACATGGAGTACCTGGAGGCGATGGACAAGAGCGAACGTCGTCGTCCGAAACACTTGTTCTTCGTCCACCCTCAACAGGTGGCCACGGCGTTTCAGGACGCCGAGGACACAAACCTGGGAATGATTCAAGACTGGCTCGATATTCAGATACGCGCCGACGAGTTGCGGAGCGAGTTTTACAAGAAACTCCAAGGTAACGTTACATACCCTCTAACCGCAGGAGAGCTGACGAAGTTAATCTGGTAGAATAGCTAAACGTTCACTTTTTTTTTCTTTCTTGAAGCAACATAATATTGATATATCCACACATGAGTTTCGTGTGCTTATGACTCATTGGTAGTTTTTTTTTAGTTTTTCTCAATAGACTAGCCCTTTAAATGATGATATTTGGGTGTTTCTAGATTTATCGAAGATATTATATATTATAAATATGGTCCGAATGGACTAGCGCTGCTCTTGGAATCAAAAGTTGTCGGCATGCATTACATCAGCAAGCATTATAACTTGTTGATGCTCTTGTGATCATCATCATCATCATCATCATCATCATCATCATCATCATCATTATCCATCGCCGTGATATTCTCTTGAAATGCGGGTTTCAAGATGCATAGATGCATTAACAGTGCCCGCCAGTTGGCACTGTTTCTTTGGGTCAGGATATCGTCCCTATTTACATAATATTATATGCAACTGTGGCATGCAGCTTCTCCGAGCACTTCTAAAGAATTATATTAGGCACCCCAACAAATTGTCTGAATGCATCAAACAACGACCAATGACTAGACCGGAATTGCATATATTTAAGCATTTAATATTATAACTGAAAATTACAACTAAACCTCCACACAATAATAAATTATAACAAATGCAACTTTTTTAACTTTAAACATTTACAGAGGACAGTACCTATTCTAGCTGATATATCTAAAGAGTAGTGTCTTCAGTTGTGGATATAGGCGTCGCATTTGCAAATGGGGTCAAATTTGAACGTCAAGGCACATTAAGCAAAAATGAGATATTTTTACTGACATTTACGTTATTTTTTAATTTTTATTTGAACAACAATTGTTCTAAATTTAACGTTTGTAATAATATAGCAGTAAGGCAAATAACTTTTAACAGGCGAAACAAATATGCCGTACATCGTGTTTTATAGGGGAAAACAGAAATTTCTGCACATCTCCACTACAATTGCTTGTAAATTCAGTTTTTCTAATTGAACATAGAACAGTATTTTAAAATTTTACCTTTCCCATTTTCAGAGTACGACGCAGAAATAGATAAAGTTGAGCATATGATGCGCACAATCACCGAGAAGGCCGACTTCGAAGAGAGTCAAGCCGCAGAGCTTAAATCCGTCACGAGAATCTACGGCATGGAAATGCAATACATGGAGCAACCGCAGGTGCTTGAGAAAATCAAGGTAACTCCAAGCAAGACACACTACAATGTGGGAGGCACACGACACCGGTACTATACAACTAGGTCAGGGCAACGATAAGTCTAACTTTAGTACCGATATTGGCCACGAATCGGAGATTAGATCCTAAGAAACATTGCGTCTGGGAGGAGAGACCATACACATTGGACGTAATGATGGTTAAAACCTTAATCACCAAACTGAGATTACTAAAACGGAGATCAAAACATTGGTGAATTTAGACCTTTGTCCTGTATGCATCTTTTAGCCCTAGATATCGAATTAACTTAGCATATAAAGCTAGTCTCAGAATGTTCAATTACCATGGAGTGATGTACTTCAACCTATTTGAAAACGTCCGTCTTTCTTTATTTCAGACCAATGGATGAACGCGTTAACATAAATCCAGTAGCCGAACGTTTGGTCCAGTGTGAAGCAAGCACGCATGGAATGCACAGCAAGCTCTGTCACTTTCAGTTTGTTTGCCTTCTTGATCTGTACTGTTTATTTTTGTGTATACCCGTTCTTCCTCCTTCTTCTTCTTCTTCTTCCCCATCCCCTTCGTCTTCGTCTTCGTCTTCGTCTTCGTCTTCGTCTTCGTCTTCGTCTTCGTCTTCGTCTTCGTCTTCGTCTTCGTCTTCGTCTTCGTCTTCGTCTTCGTCTTCGTCTTCGTCTTCGTCTTCGTCTTCGTCTTCGTCTTCGTCTTCGTCTTCGTCTTCGTCTTCGTCTTCGTCTTCGTCTTCGTCTTCGTCTTCGTCTTCGTCTTCGTCTTCGTCTTCTTTCAAAGTTGAAACTTGTGCCATCTCTGCTTAGCTGCCCACTTCCCCATACAGTTTTAGCGCATATTTCTTCTTGTCTGTCCGCTGCATCTTAAATAAATAAATACAATCTTATTTATAGAGTCTACACACTCAGTAACAAGACTGTTTTTCAGTGGGGGACTTACATACATTAAAGCGTCTGAACCAACCCTGTAGGCTCCGAACACCATCGGCGAGTGAGCGATGACTAATCATCAAGCCAACGGTTTAGCCGCGGTCGTTAGCCGGTTCCCATACGAACACCGAAGTTAAGCAACCTCGGACTAGGTCAGGAGATGGATGGGTGACCACTCTCCTCTGAAACACTAGTTACCGTTGGTAAGAGCAGATTGGAGGGTTATAAAGCTTGTGTAACAGCTTCGTTCTTCTCGTCAAATGCTCAGCAGTCCAGGTTAGTGGCGGAACCTATATGACTAGTCAAAGTTACTCCGTCCTTTCGGATGGGACGTAAAGCCGATGGTGCCCTTGGTACTTTTCAACAGGAGTAGGCTACGTGCCGGTACTAGGCTTGACCTCCACCCTTCCTGATCATCATTCATCAATCATCACTCATCATGCTAAAGAGGGCATTGTGCCCTACACTGGCCTTAACTACAACAGAATAAATAAAGAAACTAATCATCTTCATAGCAACAGGAGCGGATGGGTGTGCCCGAAGTCTACGATAAGAGTGCGTTACGTGCATGTCCGTAACAGCCAATGACGTTTCATAACGTAGTGTCCTAAAGTTAGGGGTCCAGGAGTATTTACTATCTATTAGTATCTTATCAACCATGTAGCACAAAGGAGTGAAAACTGTTTCAAACCAATTTGGAATTCATAACAGGAACATAATTGAAAAATTAGGTATAAAGTGTGTGTGTATTTCGTTCAGGCTCTCGTGAAGCAGACCTGTGTCGAGATCTGCGGGCGGGGAACGTCAAACTTCCCAATCCTAATACAGCTTGCAGACATCGAGAGAGAATTTGGGTCTCTCTTGGACGAGCTTGATTTGATGCCTGCGCAGTACGTGAGAGACCTCATCGCCAAGGTACTGCCCGCACACACGCACACGCACACGCACACGCACACGCACACGCACACGCACACGCACACGCACACGCACACGCACACGCACACGCACACGCACACGCACACGCACACGCACACGCACACGCACACGCACACGCACACGCACACGCACACGCACACGCACACGCACACGCACACGCACACGCACACGCACACGCACACGCACACGGACACGCACGCACACGCACGCACACGCACACGCACACGCACACGCACACGCACACGCACACGCACACGCACACGCACACGCACACGCACACGCACACGCACACGCACACGCACACGCACACGCACACGCACACGCACACGCACACGCACACGCACACGCACACGCACACGCACACGCACACGCACACGCACGCACACGCACACGCACACGCACACGCACACGTACACGCACACGCACACGCACACGCACACGCACACGTAAGGGTAAAAGTAACGAATCAAGGCTAAGAATCCCTCGAAATCTTTTAAGATGAATTTGCAACACCCGTCCATTACAATGTGTCAAATATACATTGAGTTTGTTTAATTAATTCAACATTCACTTTCAGTTTAACGGTCAAATATTATACTCTGCAGATAATCCATCATGTCAGAGAGATTTGTCTGTATCGACTGCTTTTTATTAACATTTGACCACCCATTCCATTAGTAAACTCCCCAAACGACGGATCGGTGCAACTGTTCTAGGGTGGCATCGAGGCCGCTAAACTGAGATGGTATACACGTGGTCCGTCTCGGCCCGGGGTTGAATTTGACCTAATTGTTAGCTCTGCCAATCATAAGAGGCGATGAAATGGTCCTCTCTCTCCGTTCCTCCCCTTAACTCCTTCGAATATTAGTCGTCCTTCTACTTGTCCTTTCCTCCAATCAGCCCCTGACATAATAGGACCTAGTTGTCAAGTAGGCCTGCGACGTAAAACAACAAATAATAAATAAATTGTCCTTAGGTGGTTTCCGACGAAAACAAGTATCTGGAGCAAGAAGCCGATGTGGCTCGCCGCGTTGCAGAGTTCCAGAGATTGTCGCAGCGCTTGAAGAGGGCGCTGGCCCCGCCCCCCTCCCTCGAGGAGCGACGCGAGCGCCTGGTGCAGACTCGGTCGGCGGCCAACTCCGGTACCAGGAGGAAGCGACGCGCGGCGAGACCCAACAACTCTGCGCCTCCGGGAGGCAACAGGCCGGGGCTTGAAGGTCAAGGGGCGTGGCCGAAACTGACAAGATCAAGGGAATGTAAATCGGGGTTGGCTTGAAATTTCCATTCACACTTTTTTTTGCCATGAAAATTTTAGAATTTTCTAAAAATGTTTGAGTTGGAACGTAGTATCATTTGGGAACTATGATCTAATTCTAAATGGCAATTTTTTTTTTCTTTTGCGGAAAGAATCAGAATTGGCTCATTTCTTCCTATAAAGTTTGTATCAAAATAAGGCCTATCTTGGTTTTGACATAGACTTCGTTCCTCAGGAATCGCATCGCAATACGAAGAATCGCGCCACAAACCACCTTTATAGCACAGCAATGTAGGTTTCTCAGAAAGCAACACTTTAAGAGAGCATTTTTATTAGTTTGGTAGTGTTAATTTAATGTTAATTTGGTAATGGCAACGAAGGAGACACTCTCTGTATGTTTTACTGATGGCATTGTCATGTCACCTGCAGCCCATGTATAATTTGTATTTTTAACGTGTCCATTATCCAATGTCAACATATAAGTAACATTTTGGTTTAAGTTGTATAATACCCGCATTAAAAGCCTGTATTACACGGTCAAACTTTTTCATCCAACTCCTTGAATTCAAGGACAAAAGCGCATCAATAAATAATTCCTATTGTTGTATTTGACTACATACTGACGGTTTTTGATGCCCTTTTGTTCTTGAATTCAAGAAGTTGGATGAAAAAGTTTGACCGTGTAATACAGGCTTTACACGGTTCAATACTTTCCTCAAACTTATTGAATTCAAAGACAAAAAAGCATCAATTAATAGAAGCAATATTGTGTCAGCATTGAGTTTATTACACTAACAAACTCAATGGTGTCAGTTATTTACCAACTGTTTTTGATTCGCTTTTGTTCTGGAATTCAATAAGTTTGACGAAAGTATTGAGTCGTGTAAGTCGGCATAAGGACATATTTTTATAACGTTCATGTATACTACATGTTGTACTCTACTTTATTTCTTAATGCACATTGCTGTTTAAGAAAACAACATTAATACTAATATTTTACTATTTTATTTTAGTTATTTTTTTTTTAATGATTCTCCTACAATTCTAAGTATGTTTTAATAAAACCTTTGCCAAACCTTTCTAATAAACTTTCTTCCTTCCTAACCACATCACGTATTGGGTATTGCTTGTCACCATGATCGTAAAGCACGGGCTTACTGCATTAACACGATTGATGTTCAGTAGCTGAAAACCCCCTCATATAAAGGTCGGTTACACACTTTCCTATTATTTAAGATTTAAGGTATAATTCTCCGAGCTGTTTCACTTAGGTCCGTATTCATATGGGCAAGCCAGGACAACCTTACATATGCTTTCGTCACAGGCGAGGCACTTCGTAGCCAACCAGCGAACCGCCTGAGACAAGCGCGCGCAGATAACGATCGCTGATTGGCTACGAATACCTGGCCTGTGATGAAAGCATATGTAAGGTTGTCTTGGGTTGCCTATAGTCGTCCCTACCCATAGGGGTGCCTGTTGTTGGGAGGTAACAATTTCATGCATATTAATGATTCTTGGCTGTCGGTTGTCGCCGCGTCCATCGTTTATTAAAAACTGACGTTTCAGACTAATTGCATAGTCCATCTTCAAAGTATTGAAGAGACAGTCACTGAGAGAACCTACTCGATCCAGCTCTACCCAGCGACTGTAAAAAGAATCGATTCTTTCCTTCCGATACAATCCTAGAATCGATTCTCTACCATCGATTTTTGCAATAATCGGCTCTCAAAATTTGAATGTCACACCAGTACAAAATATAATAAATCCATGGTCACAACTCACACTACTACAATGGCCGGCTCCTGCAGCTCCACCATTGACCAAAACGGCACCAGTTTGCCTTCTCGTCCGACCGTGTCTCCGTTGCTATCACAATGTCCGGCTCCTGCAGGCCTGTCGGTGTCTGTGTCTGTGCCTAACTGTGAAATTTTTACAACGTGCCATAGAGGCGACTATCTGAGCCCTTCGAAACTGCAAAATCACTGTTTGAAAATTACAGTGTATAGTATCAATCAATTTCTATAAATTCAAATTTTTTTCCAGGGAGGGCTCCGCTCCGCTATCAAGCTTAAACTTCACCCACTGGTTCTTTAGTCTGAGAGTTTCAGTCCAGGCTTTTCTACTCACTATCATGTTGGCTTTCGTAAGTGCATGCACATATAGCTCATCCAATCGGTTATTTACATCTTCCTTGTTTTCATCGTCCTCTCCATCACTCGATGTCGCTTCACTCTTGTCGTCAGGCTGAAGAGCGTACAATTTCTTTTTTCTCTGTTGTGTGGGTCATCTTTTTGCTAAGTGTTTTCTTCCCTGGCACAGGGCGCATGTTTTTCCAAAGCCCGGGTTCTTCCGCGGCCCATGCTGATACGCGCACTTGCTACAAGTGAAGATCTCCTCGTGGCCTTCATGGAACGGTTTATTCCAAGCCTCCCCTTTAACTTTTCCCGCTTCTACCTTTGTGGCACCCTGCTCCTGCTGGACCATACGAGCCTGGCATTGACTAACTTAAGCCGCCCTACAGTAATCTGCGGCTTTTTTTAAAGTGACATTGTGTTCACGCAGCAATCGTTCCTGGGTATTTTTGTTGTTGATACCCAGGACGATCCTGTCTCTTATTAGGCCCGCGGTTTGACCTTCAAACTCACAAGATTGGCTGGCTAATAAAAGTTCAAGGAGGAAATGGTCGATTTGGTGTTTGAGAGGAACACTCGTAAATGACGACACTGTACGTATAGCAATGGTAGATAATGTATTTATTGTGCGTGTAATACAACAGAGGTTAGATTAACAAACCACGCCATTACGCACTGCCCTCTATAGTGCTGCTCGAGAGTGCCAACCTATGAGGTTTATATCTAGGCCTGATTGAGGATCAGTAGAGTGGGGCTGTCGAGACCACAAGTATGTGACAGTCGAGAGTTTGACCCTCTTTTTGACTTAGGCCCGGTTCCACCAAACTGATTTAAACTCGGGTTTAACAAAGCTACGCTTATTTTTAAACTCGAGTTTAAACCATGCCGTGTTCCACCACGTATTGTTTGCCTATTGTTAACTAAGCCGAGTTTATTTTGTAAGAAGGGCTGTGATTGGTTGTTCCCATCACGTGATTCATTTTCATGGCGGACTGTAGCGGTGAGGAGCTTGTCAAAACATAACCTGAAATGGAGAAAAAGCAACAACGTTCGCGTGGGAGTAATTACTCCGAAAGAGAAAGAATCTATTATTACAAATTGTTGAGCAATACCATGGAAGAATCGAAAATAAAAAACCGATAAAGAGAAGGAGGAAATATGGGAGAGAATTGCGGGGGAACTGAACGCTTATGCCCGATTCCACCAAGTGCTAAACTTAAGTTTAAAAATTTTAAACGTCGTTTAGATCGAAAATGCATTCCACCACAACTAAACTCGAGTTTATCTCGAGTTTAAAATAAACCCCACCTCCGGTCCGGTTTAGATCTTTAACTACGACTCACCGCCAACACGATGCTCGAAGTTTCGAATTTTCAAATATAACAAGCCGTGATACTAATGTTTTGATTTCGTCATTGCCTGTCAGTGTGTGTGCGACAAAATATGGTTATGTTGAGGTGTCTGTCTTTTGTCATCGTTCTATTTTGTATGCTAACCCTATAATGGCAGGCTACACGTCTGATGCGGTGTTTCATAGGCTATCATATAGCCATGGCCAGCCTAGACCTAGACCCTAGCCCTTGCGCAACCTACCCTAGGCCTTGGCCGCTCATAGGGTAAGCGTTCAGCAGGGCCGGCTTTAGGCGTAAGCGACGTACGCGACCGCGTACGGCGGCACAATTGCATAGGCGGCACTTTGGAGAAGTGCTGCCTATTTAAAAAATAATTTAAGACAAGGATTGAATAGAACATTTTAAAGTTACAAGGTAAAAACACATTTTGCATGACGGGTTTTAGCAAAGAGCGTGCCAATAACTTATAACAAGTTTTATTGTACAACATCCCTTATATACACCTTGGAGGCTTGGAGACTGTGGTTTGGTCCAATGAGGCTATTAACGAAGTACGTGACTTTTTTTAAATACGACGGCTTTACCCAACACTCATTCTCCATTCATCCTTCGCTTTATTGAAGGGTTGATATGTTCCATGAGGTGCAGGTAACTAACAGGCGGCAAATTTGTACATACATATCAGGCGACATACACGTGTTTCCAAGACCCGCAACCTGTGCTAGTCAGTCATCACTATTGCATTCTGTTGTTTCTTTGCTCAAGTAGGATGTGTTTTTCTTCAATTTAAGAAGTGCATACATGGATAGAAAACGTAAGTAACCTTCGGGATGGGAGATGGCAAAAAAAAAGAAAGCTCGGACAGAAGAAGCTCTTATTTTAAAGAGTACGCAATGTCAAAAATTTTTATCGTTGGAGGGGGGGGGGGGGGGGGCGCCGATAAACATGAGTCTCACGTTGACGCCGACGCGGAGCACGATCTCGAGGGCAAGGATGACGGGACGGAGATGGCAGACATTCGGGATGACGGCCTCCTGAATACTCGTGATATAGGTATTGTCCAGTGGTGTACTCAGGGAGGGCGGGCCAGGATGGTGCCTTTTGCCTTGCTACGTCTTTTAGAAAGCAGGGCATGCCTCAGTAACTTTCATAACATTTATCGGAAAATTACATTTTTCTTGTAAAGTTGTAATTTTAGACAGTATATGTTTTAGAGGTGTTTTGTAGGCACATAAAAATACAAATTATGTAATGTAACGTGTATCAATCCAAACTATAGCTTGGCATAATCATGTCTTAAATATTATTATTACGTAGGGCCTATATATTTGAAAGTTTTTTTAATGTATTACACAGAATTCAATAACTTCTTCTAAAGGAGCATAATACTAATTGTGCTTGCCAAGTAAAATATTAAAATAACACAATCAATTGAAAAGCAGACCAACCCCTTCAAGTAGTTCATTAATTAACTCGCTGATGACACATAAATAGTTGCACATGCATAGTTGTTGCTTCCTTCGCACCAAATTTTTCATACATAAATGTGTAACGCGCGAGACTCTGGTTCAGGAGATGGCTGGTTCAATACCCACCACTGGGAATCATAATCAAGTTTTGCCAATATTTTCTACCATCGTTAGGGTGGATGCTAAGGGATGAGTCCGCTCAAACTTTCCGTGTCCATTCTATCTAGTTATTCCTCACAATTAGGGCATGAATTATCCCCGAGCAGGTTTCCTTAGCAAAATAATACAAAAGCCTTTTGAAGTTTCTTGTTATCTCATCTTTAAAATAGGTGGTTATCAACATGCTATTGTCAGGGGAAATATAACATATTATAGGCGGCATTTTCACTTCTCGCGTACACGAGATTTACCCGCAATTCTCTCCCATATTTCCTCCTTCTCTTTCCACGAAACAGAATCGGTTTTTTATTTTCGATTATTCCTTTTTATTTTCGATTATTCCATGGTATTGCTCAACAATTTGTAATAACATATTTTGTCACTTTCGTAGTAATTACTCCCACGCGAACGTTGTTGCTTTTTCTCCATCTTTCTTCAGGTTATGTTTGGCCAAGCTCCTCACTGCTACAGTCCGCCATGAAAATGAATCACGTGATTGGAACAACCAATCACAGACATCCTTACAAAATAAACTTGGCTTAGCTAACTGAAGGAAAATAAAACGTGGTGGAATCGGCCATGGTTTGAACTTAAGTTTAAAAATAAGCTTAGCTTCGTTAAACTCGAGTTTAAATCCATTTGGTGGAATCGGGCATTAGCCTATGAGCACGGGCCAGGGTCTAGGCCTAGTGTAGGTTGCGCAAGGGTTAGGGTCTAGCCCTAGCTGGGTGTAGGCCTTGGTCTAGGCTAGCTATATGATAGCCTAGGCCCTAGCTGAGTGTAGGCCTACAGTAACTTGGGAGGAGCTACAGTAGAACACTAAAATTAGCTATGATTTAACGTAGTGACTGTAATGCCAACGGGTAGGCCTAGTTCTTTATGATTCGAGGACGTCGCATTGCACGTTGAATGAAGTTAATTATTTCTTCATCATCGTCGGATGGAATACCTCACATCAGACACGTGTAGCCTGCCATTATAGGGCTAGCAAAGTAAAACGATGACAAAAGGCAGACACATCAACATAACCATATTTTCTCGCACACACACTGATGCAGGCAATGACGAAATCAAAACATTAGTATCGCAGCTTGTTATATTTGAAAATTCGAAATTTCGGGCATCGTGTTGGCGGTGGGTCGTATAGTTAAAGATCTAAACCGGACCGGAGGTTGGGTTTATTTTAAACTCGAGATAAACTTAAGTTTAGTCGTGGTGGAACGTCTTTTCAATCTAAACTAGGTTTAAAAATATAAAACGTTCAAATTCGACATTTCTCCTAGGAGAACAATAGAGATCGAATTTTTCATAAACCTTTTCTAGAGTCCCCTATTTCATCTTCACATTTCACCCACTCATCGTCTCGATTAGCCACGTTGCAAAAATATGAGACGTGAAGCCAAAATATCAAACAATCAATCTTGGTTTGCTCTGTCCGTTTCCGCATCGAATTGGAAGGTATTGTATTGTAGGCATCAAGCGCCTCTTCCCTTATCAAACAGAAGAGTTTTGATACATTTACCTTCCCATGTTTTTCGCTGTCACCTACAGTTGCCGCCAGGTACATTCAAAAACGCTGTATCCATCGTTTCCAGGGTTCCGCAAGGTTACCTGAGTGATCCAGCTCTTTGGGCGATCGAAAGCCCCCTGTTGAGTACATTTGCCAGGCTTATGAGGTTATCTGCAAATGACTGCAACACGCAATCTACTATATGATTAACTTACAGTTTGGTTTCACTTCTGACGCCGTGCAATAACTGCATTCTATTATTTCTATTATTCCATTTAATAACTGCAGCTGTATCAAATACATTAGTATTCTATAGGGCACTAGCAACACCAAAAGACAACAATGAAACAAATGAATTGAATCGATGGACAAACAACAAGCTGTCAAAAAATAATTTCGTCTGATTTTGGAAAACAAAACAAAAAACAAACAAATACACATACTTAACTTTCATTTAGTCGTTGTCTATCATTAAACGTTTTATATGGCGAGCAGTTACTATTGCTACACTTGTTTTTATTTCTATGGTTGCAATTTTATTATTTTGACAGCTGATGGTTTCTCCATCAGTTCAATTCATTTGTTCCATTGTTGTCTTTCGGTGTTGCTAGTGCCCTATTGGTTGTATTTTTAGATACAACAATACATTAGACACCGCCTGTCTGATGCCTGCCCACTGGCTGGCTACCATTACCCAGGTGTTGTAGATACAACAATACATTAGACACCGCTTGTCTGATGCCTGCCCACTTTCTGGCTACCATTACCCAGGTGTTGTAGATACAACAATACATTAGACACCGCTTGTCTGATGCCTGCCCACTGGCTGGCTACCATTACCCAGGTGTTGTAGATACAACAATACATTAGACACCGCTTGTCTGATGCCTGCCCACTGGCTGGCTACCATTACCCAGGTGTTGTAGATACATCAATACATTAGACACCGCTTGTCTGATGCCTGCCCACTGGCTGGCTACCATTACCCAGGTGTTGTAGATACAACAATACATTAGACACCGCTTGTCTGATGCCTGCCCACTGGCTGGCTACCATTACCCAGGTGTTGTAGATACATCAATACATTAGACACCGCTTGTCTGATGCCTGCCCACTGGCTGGCTACCATTACCCAGGTGTTGTAGATACAACAATACATTAGACACCGCTTGTCTCATGCCTGCCCACTGGCTGGCTACCATTACCCAGGTGTTGTAGATACAACAATACATTAGACACCGCTTGTCTCATGCCTGCCCACTGGCTGGCTACCATTACCCAGGTGTTATAGATACAACAATACATTAGACACCGCTTGTCTGATGCCTGCCCACTGGCTGGCTACCATTACCCAGGTGTTGTAGATACAACAATACATTAGACACCGCTTGTCTGATGCCTGCCCACTGGCTGGCTACCATTACCCAGGTTTTGTAGATACAACAATACATTAGACACCGCTTGTCTGACGCCTGCCCACTGGCTGGCTACCATTACCCAGGTTTTGTAGATACAACAATACATTAGACACCGCTTGTCTGATGCCTGCCCACTGGCTGGCTACCATTACCCAGGTGTTGTAGATACAACAATACATTAGACACCGCTTGTCTGATGCCTGCCCACTGGCTGGCAACCATTACCCAGGTGTTGTAGATACAACAATACATTAGACACCGCTTGTCTGATGCCTGCCCACTGGCTGGCAACCACCCAGGTGTTGTAGATACAACAATACATTAGACACCGCTTGTCTGATGCCTGCTCACTGGCTGGCTACCATTACCCAGGTGTTGTAGATACAACAATACATTAGACACCGCTGTTCTGATGCCTGCCCACTGGCTGGCTACCATTACCCAGGTGTTGTAGATACAACAATACATTAGACACCGCTTGTCTGATGCCTGCCCACTAGCTGGCTACCATTACCCAGGTGTTGTAGATACAACAATACATTAGACACCGCTTGTCTGATGCCTGCCCACTGGCTGGCTACCATTACCCAGGTGTTGTAGATCAACAATACATTAGACACCGCTTGTCTGATGCCTGCCCACTAGCTGGCTACCATTACCCAGGTGTTGTAGATACAACAATACATTAGACACCGCTTGTCTGATGCCTGCCCACTAGCTGGCTACCATTACCCAGGTGTTGTAGATACAATAATACATTAGACACCGCTTGTCTGATGCCTGCCCACTGGCTGGCTACCATTACCCAGGTGTTGTAGATACAACAATACATTAGACACCGCTTGTCTGATGCCTGCCCACTGGCTGGCTACCATTACCCAGGTGTTGTAGATACAACAATACATGAGACACCGCTTGTCTGATGCCTGCCCACTGGCTGGCTACCATTACCCAGGTGTTGTAGATACAACAATACATTAGACACCGCTTGTCTGATGCCTGCCCACTGGCTGGCTACCATTACCCAGGTGTTGTAGATACAACAATACATTAGACACCGCTTGTCTGATGCCTGCCCACTGGCTGGCTACCATTACCCAGGTGTTGTAGATACAACAATACATTAGACACCGCTTGTCTGATGCCTGCCCACTGGCTGGCTACCATTACCCAGGTGTTGTAGATACAACACTCATGCATATATCTTTAAGCTCGATAGGATGAGCTGCTTAATACATAAATAAAATATAAATGTAATAAACAAATGTCAAAGTAGGGCTCAGGTAGGCCCTAAACTACTTTTTCAGGTTACAAAATTCATACCACTTGTTCCCATATGGTCGGCAAGTGTGAGTCACAAATATTGTTTTAAAACTGATTTCTATACTTTGGAGTGGATTTTTTAGAGGGATTCACACTGACAGTATTGATTTAGCCAGTTTTAGTAGAATTCCGAGAAAGCCATGTTGTAAACAAAGAGATGGTAAAAGCAGAAAATTCTTTACCGACTCTAGTCAAGGTTT
Organism: Isoperla grammatica; assembly: GCA_945910005.1. Lineage (NCBI taxonomy): Eukaryota > Metazoa > Arthropoda > Insecta > Plecoptera > Perlodidae > Isoperla > Isoperla grammatica. Next base: position 8,265,609 of record OX246742.1, on the reverse strand, counting down.
GTGAATGCTGTGTGCATAGCGAAATAATGCAAGGCTGTATGTATTCTGATTGGTCAATTTCCTTAACATTCTATGGTTCTACGTAAGTTTCTACGAAACGTCAATATTGAATGGTGAACGCCAACAACTTCGGGTTTATGCCAACACAGGTTTCCTTAAAACGAACATACAATTCTATGTTTTTCTAAGTTTATTGCTACGGTTCTTAGTTAATAAGTTTCTAGGTGCATTCTGAATAGGCCTTTAGGTTACATTGTGCAAAATTCTCATTGCGTTTTAAATCTACTTTGCATTTTGGATGCTTGCTTCCCCACTCTTTTCAAGCAAGCACGATAGTGGGCCTACATAGTTAGCTGTTGCTTCCCCACTCTTTTCAAGCTAGCCTGATAGTGGGCCTACATAGTTAGCTGTTGCTTCCCCACTCTTTTCAAGCACGCACGATAGTGGGCCTACATAGTTAGCTGTTGCTTCCCCACTCTTTTCAAGCAAGCACGATAGTGGGCCTACATAGTTAGCTGTTGCTTCCCCACTCTTTTCAAGCAAGCACGATAGTGGGCCTACATAGTTAGCTGTTGCTTCTCCACTCTTTTCAAGCACGCACGATAGTGGGCCTACATAGTTAGCTGTTGCTTCCCCACTCTTTTCAAGCAAGCACGATAGTGGGCCTACATAGTTGGCTGTTGCTTCCCTACTCTTTTCAAGCAAGCACGATAGTGGGCCTACATAGTTAGCTGTTGCTTCCCCACTCTTTTCAAGCAAGCACGATAGTGGGCCTACATAGTTAGCTGTTGCTTCCCCACTCTTTTCAAGCAAGCACGATAGTGGGCCTACATAGTTAGCTGTTGCTTCCCCACTCTTTTCAAGCAAGCACGATAGTGGGCCTACATAGTTAGCTGTAGAAAGTTAGAAATGTGAAATGAAGTGGATAAGGAAGATGTCAACCTAACAAAGATAAGCTCAAGTACATTTTTTATAGAAAATAAATGTTTTTATTACAAAATATTCCCCAAAAGTAGATACAAATGACAAATAGTTTTGGTAGCTCACAGCAGTAGAAAAGATAGGTAGATAATGTATCGACTTATTTCAGGTAAGTGAGTAAATACATGCATTAGGATCATTAATAAAGAATTTCTCAGTAGATAAGGTACACATGAAAAATAGCTAGTTTTCAAATTAATATTAATAATGAGTTGTCTAGCTCTAGTAGTTACTGTTTTCAAGGTTTACACATAATACATTGACCATGAAGACAGGTACTTCAACATGTGTGGCAATGAAAGACAAAACGTACTGATCGTTTTAGTTTGTTGACAAAATGCAAACTAAAATAAGATACCAGACAAGAAAAGGAGACACTCTTTGAGATCTATAAGACATTCTATGCTAGCTGCGTATGACGTGAGATTTAACACATGTTTCGTGCATACACTTCAAATACAATGTTTTTTCTTTAACATAATAAATACAATATAACAAGTGTCTTAAGAATGAAATCTAAAACTACATTTTATAAGGCGAAAAAGAGAGACAATAACGAATAAAATGAAAAGATTTAAAAGGCCAGCCGAAAGTTCTTGCAAGGTATTATGCTTACAAAGTAGATGTAGATGTGTCAGTACCTATAAACATATCCAACATGGACCAAGAACGTGTCCGAGCGATGGTCTTGGTCTTCTAGGACCGGGCATAGCTCCAGTTCTACCTCCAACTAGACTGTCATTGCTTATTCCAAATCTACAGTAGCTTTCGGACAATATATGCATATACTGGCGATACCTATCAGAACACCTTTAATCACCTGCTAGTTTATATTATAACTTAGTATCGCATATATAAATCAATCCATCGAAAAATATAATTTAAATTCACGACTAGAACAGACGCAAGAAAAGCTAGACTTATGCACAAACAAAGTAAATTAAAATTTTTAACGATTAGAAAAAGTTGTTTTAAAATATCACGGATTGTAACGTTAATGTTAGTACGAAAGACTAGATGGTCTTGAGAGTAGAACAAACGGAGGAGATATATTATACGAGCCTCAACGTAACTATTATGGGTTTCACTGCGAGCTGCGATCACCTCAGGCTACGAAAACTTGTTTCTCTCACTATCCCAGGCTGACACCCCATTGAGTCGCTAGCAGTTTTGGAACTGCTGATGGTAACAAGAATGCGTAGAGGAACTGTCATGTCCGATTAGTGCGATTGATTGGAGCTGGGAAGGTTGTTCAATTATTATCTCAGACGGAACTGTTAGTATTTCGGTTTCCAAGAACTATTTGCATTTTTGTTATTGAAGTCCGAGTGTACACTAGGAAAACAATTAGCAACCTCCTGCCAGTTACCCCTTTATCTTAGGGAAGGTAGTTTTTGCATCCGTTGAGCGGAGAAAGATTGAATGACAGGATAATGACACAAGGACTTGTAAATCTATGAGTGAACAAGGAAGACTCTAGGGGCTACACAAACAGTCAACAAATTGGAAACCGTGCCATTTTTCGCGCTCGCAGCTCGCAACGAAACCCATAATACAGTCCCTTTCCCACGTCAAATCCTTCACTGTTTTCATTGCAAAGTATCTAAAATTGCAAAAGAATATAGAATTTTAAATAAGCTTCAAGACTATGCTCAAAAATATATTGTACATAATTATAGAATAATTTTATTTTATATATAAGTCTATAGCATGAAAAAAAGAAGACAAGTTATAACACAGGGTTTAAACAATTAGTAACAGTAGAAACGTCTAATTTGAAAGAAGGTGAAGTGTTAAATGTCAAAATATATGAGTACAAGATTATTTCGCCAAAAATGACATGAAATACGTGAGTTATATGATTGACAAGTAGAGCAGTACCACACAAAACCTTCATAAAATGATCTAATGGTTACTGCGTAATGTTGTAAAAGTAATAGATTGCCACGATGGATCAAATAAATGAAATAATATAATCTCCTTTCAAGTTTGGAAAGTAGACATGAGGTAATGGGAAAGTAGAGGGAATGTTAAAAGTGATCTTTGAAGATGGAAAAATACAAGATTGTCATGCACAAAGCAATGGAAATATCTAAGTGTAGGAAAGTGGCATACAGAACGGGGATTAAATCATATGATATTGATAGGGTATCAATTTTGAGGAGGTACCAAGCTAGATGTTAAATATTATACGCTTTGCTTCAACACTTGCAGAAGTCGATAAGTAAAACAGTGGCACGCAAACTAGGAAAGAAATTGCATTATATGAAGTTTTAAGTTTGAGTTGTACAAAGTGTCATTCACAAAGTAAAAAATATCAATTTTTGAGTTTGAAAAATAGAAAACTATCATGCAAAACCTGGATCCAAATAATATGATTGAGATTCAAGTTTAAGAAGTAGAAAGGGGTAACGTGTGAACTTTGAGAAGAGTGCTGTGCAAAATATGGCTTAATCAAATGATTGAGATTCAAGTTTGAGGAGTAGAAAATAGGCTTGCTATAAGTGAAATATTATATCGTCTTTCTGAAGTTCAAGAGCAGAAACGCAGCATGCACTTAATGGATTTAACTATATGATTTAGCTTACAATAAAGGCAATAAATTCGTGGTATTAAAAATATGAAATATGCTTGAAGTTGAACTGCAGAAACAGGGGATGCAAAGCCAAAAAGTAGAATAGTATAGGGCCTAAGATGTTTATTATGTTGAAATGTATACAAATGGCATACAAAAAAGAAATGAAGGATTAATATTTTGAGGTGAGAAAGTAGAACAATGTCTCGCAAATAGTTCAGTAGTAGAATTGATATTTGGAGCTTGTCACGTAGAAAAATCACTACCAAAAGTAGAATAGTAGTAAAGTAGATGATTCGAGTTTAAAAAGTAGAACATTGCATGCAAAGAGTAGACACGTAGTAATTATTTTGAGGTTGACAAGTAGGAAAATTACATGCAAAAAGTAGAAAGGAAGTAGATGTTTCGAGTTTACCAATATTAAAAGTGGCGTGCAAAGTAGAATGGCAGTGGAATAGATGCTTAGAGTCTGCCAAGTGGAAACATGGCTTGCAAAACATAGGGTATTTGTGAAATAGATGTTAAGAGTTTGAAGAGAAGACAACGGAAAATGAACAAGAGTATTGGGTCTGATATTACGAATTAGACAAGTAATCAAATACCATGCAAAAGAGAGAATAGTAGTAAAATAATGTTTCTAGTTTTGAAAAGCCGAAGCAAAAGGGAAATGAGAAGTAGAATACAAGGTCTGAATTTGGTAAGTAGAAAAATGACATGCAATAAGTAGAACAGTAGTAAAATAGAGGTTTCTGGTTAGTTAGTAAAAGAAAGCATGCATAAAGTAGGAGAGGACTAGTTGTTTTGAGATTGAGAAGTATAAAAATATCGCGTAGAATGAAGAAGAGCAGTACAATAGATGTTTTGAGTTTGTATTTAGTAGAAAAAGTAGCAATATGTCGTGCCCACAGTAGAAAAGTAGTTTTTTAGATTTTTAGAGAATAAGAAGTAGAAAAATAGAATTAACTAAATAGAATAAAAGTAGAATAGATGGTACGAAAAAGAAAAGAAGAAAATTATTATGTAAAACGTAGAAAGTAGTAGAATTCAACTTTTAAAGTTTGAAAAGTAGAAAATTAAAAACAAAGAGAATAATAGTTGTGGGATTAATGTTTCAAATTTGAAAATAAGAAACGTGGCATCTAAAGAGTAGAATCTTAAAAGAATATCTTAGAGTTTGAATAGTAGAAAAATAGCCTACAAAAAGCAAAAGTAGAATATTAGTTAGATATATACATCTTTATTTAGAAAAATAGACAAGTGGCATGCAAAAATAATAATAGTATAGTACTATATGTTGAAAATTTGAAAACTAAACAGGAACATGGCGCGAAAAAGTGGATTTATAGTAGAATATACTAAAAGTTAAAAGAGTATAAAAAAGGCATGAAAAAGCAGAAGAATAATAGACTATAGTACATCGTAAAAAAGTAACAAAATGGCATACAAAAAGTAAAATAGTGCGACATAGATGTTTCGAGTTAGAAAAGTAGAAGCTTCATATGCAAATTATATAATACGTTTTGAAGTGGGGCAAAGTAGGAGATTGCATGCAACAGGAAGAATAGGAGTAGAAAAGGTTGTTTTATTTGAAAAGTTAAAACATGGCACGCAAGTCGTACAAGTGGTATAATAGATGTGTCAAGTTTAAAACGTTGTAGGGCAAATGTTTAATGGGGTAGAACAATGCCAGGCAGAAAGGCAAATAGTTGTGTTAAATAGATGTCTACACTTTGGAAAGTAGAAACATGTAATTCAAAATGGAAAATTGTAATAGAATACACGGACGAGTATGAACAGTACAAAAATGGCATGAAGAAAAAATAAGGGTATTATAAATGTCTTGAATTTGGATAATAGACAAAGAGCATGCACAATCGAGAGTTGTACTAGGATAGATGTTTCGAATTTTTAAGTTGAATTTTTAAGTTGAAACATTGGTTACAAAAATTAGAATAGTAGGAGAACAATGTTTTAGACTTTAGAAACTCGAAAAATGGCAAGCAAAAAGTACAATACATTTTTTAAGAAGAAAACTACTGCAAGAAGTAGAAAAAATGTTGAATTTCGAAAGTAAAAGATGCCATGACAAAGTAGAAAAATATTACAATAGATGTAATAAGTACGAAAAGTAGAAAAAAGAGAACAATATCATGCAAAACATATCAGTAATAGGTGTTTCTGTGTGCATACTTACGATAGATGTAAAAAAACGTTTCTACTTAAAAAATAATATTAAAAACAAGGGAATAAAAAGACAGATGGAATGGTCTTTCAAATTTGAAAAGTAGCACAATGGCTTGCAAATATAAATAAGTAGACAACTAGAAGATTCGAGTTTAAAATTTAGAAAAATGATACAAAAAGTTTGAATAGTAGTAGTATAGATGTTTAAGTTTGAAAAGTAGAGAAATAATATGCAACAGTGGAACAGTAGAACGTTGTAAAATATATGCTTAAAGTGCAAAAAGTAGAAAATTGCATGCATGGTGTAATATAATAGACGAATAGATTTTCCGATTTTGATAAGTAGAAAATTTGTATGTTAATAGTAAAATAAAATGTTTTGAGTTGCACATGTAGAAGATGGCATACAAAAAATTCAAGCATAACTTAGTAGAAAATATCTATCTTGTGTAAAAAAAGAGTAGGTAAGATGTTGTTGATTGTAGGACATATGTTTCGAGCTAAAAAGGTTGAAGCCCTAACATAAAAACTAGTAGTAGAGTGGGGGGTTTGAGCGTAAAGAGTACAGAAATTGCACAAAATAGTATGTAGTATACTATATAGTATTGTAGATGCATCCAGTTCTAAGAGTAGAAATATGATATGCAAAAACTATAACAGTAGGGCAATAGATCGAATCAATTCGAAAAAAGTACAGTAAAAGAATAGATGTTTCATTATAAAAAGTAGAGGAATAGTCTAGTAAGGAAAAGTGGCGATAGTAAACGTAGAAAGACGATATTAAAATAGAAGAATAATAGAAGGATAGATGTTTTGAATTTGACAACAAAAGAATTTGAAGACAAATTTGAAAAGTAGAAAATACCATGCAAAAATAGAGGTGAGCTACAATATATCTGTTTTCAGTATGAAAAGTAAAAAATGACATGCATACAGTCCAATAGTAGGAAATAGATGTTTTTGGTTTGAAAAGCAGATAAATGGCAATCAAAAGTAGAATAGTGGTACAATATGTATTGAGTATGAAGGTAAAAATTACATACATCAAGTCAAATAGTAGAGGAATATATGTTTCTAGTTTGAAACTAGAAACGTTGCAAGAATAGTAGTTTATATGTATAGAGTATGAAATGTAGAAAAATGAAATTCCATCAAGTCAAATAGTAGAGGAATATATGTTTCAAGTTTAAAAAGTAGAACAATGGCAAGATGAAAAGTAGTGTATATACGTATCGCGTATGAAATGTAGAGAATTACATGCATTAAATAAAAAAGAAAGGGGATGGATGGTTTTAATTTAAAAAATAGAAAAATGGGATGTGGGTAATATGTTTTGAGATAAGTGTAGAAAAACAACATGCAAATCGAATACAGTTGTTCAGTAGAGGCTTCGACATATAAAAGTAGAAAATTTGTTCGCAAAGGTAGAGGAGTAGTATGTATCGAGTGCAAAACGTATAAAACAAGCATGAAAAAGGGAGGATAGTGGAAGACTTGATATTTAAGATTTGAAAAGTAAAAGAAATACCATGCAAACGTCAAGTAGGCCCTACTTCAGGATTACATATTAAGAGTTTAAAAAGTAGAGTAAGGCATGCAAATAGTAAAAGAATAGTTTATGAATAAATGTATCTTGAATGAAAAGAATAAGAAAGTATGAACCATTAAATAATGCATTTAGTAAAATAGTAGAGTAAAAGATATTTTGACTTTTATAAGTACATATAATGAGTTTTGTAAATAATATTGAAATCGATCTCAGGAAGAGTAATCAACGGGACAAGGTAGACATGCGGACATAATAAAATATATAATAATTTCGTATGCGGAATACGAGGAGAATATAAAGAGTTTGGTAACACATTTTACAGAGAGCCGAGGTTCAGTGTAGGCCTACGAAGGAGAAAGTATAAATGCAGATCGAAGGAATAACATTATCAAGTAGAACAAGGTCGCTGGCGCGACCTTGTTCCCTCGCCAGTCATTTCCGGGGCATATGTTACAAACTAATCAAATACTGACAGTGTCACTTGTTATAATTTATAAAACGACGTGAAGTAAATAAATATTTTAAAAAATTAATAGTTGAAAGAAACACATTTCGCCCTCCGAGATACCAGGGTGATGTAATATTAGCTCTAAAAGAACATCCACGAGATTAAAAATAATCTGCTGATACGATGATTCGATTACATTAATTAAAATCGTGATACACAACTCTTACAACACTATATCGACAACATTAGGATTATGATTTTATCTGTAAATGGACTTATGCCATTTACTGTAGGGCGCGATCAATTTAAAAAAAATATATATAATGGAATTGGAACGTATATAACAATAGAAGCTCATTTTCCCCAAACGTAAATAGGACCCATCATTTCTTAAAAATGAATCATATTTTAAAATATTAAAACGGTCTTCTACTATGATTTTAAATTGCCATTAAAACCAATAATAAAAACTAAAAAGTGTGATAAGCATTATAAATGTTTACGCATATTGACAAAATGTAAGGATAAAATTGAATTGTACACCATTTCATTTACCGAACTACTTATAACTCCAGTCCTCCAGACAGGCTTTGTAAGTCCCTGTCTCAACTACATACTGCACTTATGGACTACTCACACTAGGAAAACGCCCTGTTTGACGCGTTGATAAACGAGCGCGTCCATATGTCCACGAACTTTCTGGCGAAAAGTTCTCAAAGCCATCGTCATTGTTCAATGAAAGTGACAAAAATGTGGAAAGATTTGAGTTTTTACTGTTATAGTTATTACACTTCCTGCCATTGTTCAATAAAAGATCGATTGTCCATATAAATTATAGCTTGGATGTTTCGTTGTAATAGTTACTTCACTACAATTCAGCAATACAAAATTGTAATTTGTACCTACAATTCTCATCGGATCGCGTTGAAATTTGTATATTCGTGACCGGCTAGAAATTTACTAAAAAATGGCTATCTCACATTTTGCCGCCATTGTGTTTGGGAATAACTTTGTAATAATTAAATTGTAACTTTGTAACTTTTCAACAGATTTGTCCACAAAACTAATGACGTTAAATCCACATCGAGGCTTGTAGATGGTCCAAATTTCAAATTGACCGGACTTTTCGTTCGACCGCTATCGCGATCAAAAAAAAAAAAAAACAATTTTTTTTAAACCCCGTTTAGTCACCCCTGAATAATAATTGTACGTATTATTTAGTTTTTTCTATCACACACGACTGGATTTACAATATGAATGTGTATTTTTCGTAACAATGCATAAACATTACTTCAGATTGGCCATAAAGTGTAAAACCAAAAACACACTCTAAAATTGTATGAATTTTCTGTAACACGTAGCGTCGCACAAGTACTATCTAAAAAAAAATCTTGTTAAACGTGTTTTTGTGTGGATTCTTTTAATTAAAACATTTATTCACACGGCCTACACATGTGTTCATACAACGTGCACAAACAAAGACAAATAAATATAACACACACAAGGGTGAAGTGAACACCTTAAACGCAATATCCAATAATCACTTCATTAATGTTGATAGCACACTCATAGATCGTCGATTATACAAATCACATGGACAAGTCAACACGCACCCATGCACTCGCTGTGAAGACTACTGCATATGTGGACGGATTTTGTTCTCATACTGATTTTAAGAAACAACCCCCCCTCACGCCACATAAATATCGGAAACCATAACGGCCACGGCCAGGCACAAATTCTGTGACACTTTCCAGATGAAATTTGATCCTTACAGTCAGCCCCGCCGATTATAGCATGACCAAACCATTACGCGGACCACAAGGCATCTATTTTCACAGCACAAGAAATTCCACACAAATGGGGGAAATTAGGACATGGCAATAATCCGTAAACGATATACCAGGAAACATAGAAATCGGTAGGCCTAACGAGTGCATCAAAAATAATCATACAATATATATCATATTGCACAATGGTCATAAACTACATGAAACAATAAATATAACAGATTTCGTAGATATTGTTCTAAGTGCGATAAAACAATTTGAATTCAGTAAAACGTAATGCTTTGATACTTTGACTTTTGGGCAAGACACGTACTACATACCAAAATTATTATGAAAATAATAATTATTATTGGTGAACCAATAATACTAAAAATAAAATATTTAGAATCCTGAGACACAACTCCCATAAAACAATAACGACATCATTAGGATTATGATTTTTTACCTGTTAATTGGACTTGCAAAAAGGAGAATGAATGCTATTTCTACTATATGAATTATTAATTTCTTTATGCATGTCATGTAAGGGCTGAAATTTATAATCTGATAATGTTTCTACATACTGTTGTGGCATTAGAACATAGTGACGAACAGTGTCCAGATAGGCAAAATGAATTCTATCACGGCCGCACAGTCAAAACTGCGAGCTATAAGATAATTTAGGTGCATGTTCCGTTTTTTGTATAAACACATGGTAAGATTCCCCCTCCCTCTCCGCCTCTGTGAAACAGACCCCGATGTGAAACAGACCCTCATAATTCACTTACCACTAAACATGATGCCATTAACCAATAAGCTGGCAGCGTGCTTTTACAGTGAAGCCACAGTTTACTGACGTTTCGTCACACAACATATCAATTAACTTCAATTAATTAAATACATACAGGGGGAAGTCGGAAGGGTTTATTTTATATCCAACTGTCCGGTTTGAGGATCACATGGGACAAGCTAAGAAAGTGGACCGTATAAAGAAGCATACCTATAACTCGACTATTTCCTATTATACGACCTATTACAATCTTACAGATATCGGAGTAATAGGTCTTATGATAGTTGATAGGTGAAGAAGAACCTGGTTTTTCGAGACGTCCCGAAAATTATTCAAGCCGAGTGCAAGCTTCACCGAAGATATTTTTTATGCATTTTACGTTTATCTATTTCTATTTTTAGGCATCACTTTCTTATTAGCTTTTTAAAACATACATTAAGGTTGGAATTCATAGTCGGCCCCTACACCTAGGGGCGCCCATTGTTACCAAGGTAACAGTTGTTTCCATGTTATTTCCCATAAACAAAACAAATCCATAGCAACAATGGGTGCCCCTAGGTGTAGGGGTCGACTATGAATTCCAACCTAAGTGTTAATTGCTTCAGTTTCAATTTTTGTTTTTAATAAATGTTTTGTTATTGTTCCGTGTCGAATGGCAAGAGCTTTGGCTGTAGAGACCGATATTGTTAATGAAGGTTCTACTATCATCAAGTCGTTTGATGTTCTGGTTACGAGAGGTATGTGCATGGTTTCTTGCGAATATTAATCAGTGATACATACGAATAAATATATTCAACGTAATACAACCAATTTGATAATCGTTGTCGTATCATACGAAAGTATACCACAAAGTTGCAACTGCTCTAACTCCGGCCGTACATACAAATCTCTTGCTAATTGCGCTATCGGGCACATCCCGCAAATATTAGAAAGAAAAAATGATACACTGTACACACTTCATAAAATCTTAGTATGTAATATAGGCCTACACTTTACAGTGTAGGCCTACACCAAATAAATACATATCTGTGTTATATTAATATCATGTTTTATTGTTTTCCGTATTACAACTTTCACGTTTTTTTTTCAATAACAGCCATATGCATTTTGCAAGGGTAGCATCGTTGAGTAACTAACATATAATCCGGCTTTGAAGCATGGCGACATACGGTCTGGGCCAGACATTGTTTTTGTATCACCGGACAAATCCTCGGTTTTTGCATTGCCATAATAGTAATTGGGCATCTAACAATGGAAGACTCATTTGCGTAAGTGTACTACAACAGTCATTCCACATTTTGTCCACGCACACGTAAACACGAGCATTCCACTTGTCGTTCTTTATAGCGCGAGGCTGAGCTGAGGATCGTTCAAACTAGAATTATTCATCTATCCTTCAACCAATAGCATTGCTAATTTACATACTATTACATTCCTTTAGTGACAAATGCCATGCAAAAAATCAGTAATATGGGTTGCAATCTTCAACCAGAAATAAATTCATTTATCTTGCCGAGCCCAAAATGCGGGCCAAAACTTGACCTGTTTAGTCACCCCTGGATAATATTTTATGTATTATTTTGTTTTTTTCTATCACATACGACTGGATTTACAACATGAATGCGTATTTTTCGTAACAATGCATAAACATTACTTCAGATTGGCCATAAAGTGTAAAACCAAAAACACAATTTAAAATTGAATGAATTTTCTGTAACACGTAGCGTCTCAAATACAAATGTCAGAAATGTAAATGTTACGCCATTCTAAAGTCAAAGGATTACTTCAGGTCAAGTTTGAGTTTCATAATGATAACGCAAAATTGATAGCAGACATTTTTTAAAAAACCGTAGCGATGTGCAAAGTAACAAATTTTGTTGTCTTACAAAACTTGCACTTAGTGGTACTTACGCCCGGCTCAAAATATTGAGATTTACAAAACACATACGTCATTCTACTGAGATCATTATTGACAAGTTTCATTTATATTCGTTAATATCTTCTACTTCAAATAAATACATCTTTCTTGTCGCGCGTGAAATGCGAACGGATACATACATACATACATACATACATACATACATACATACATAAATCTGGGGCAAACTTATAAGGCCGCTGTCGCGCCCTAAAAAGGGCATGGTCGGAAGGGGTTTGATAAATAATAGAGTTATGGATCCTAGATTATGTGACAGAAGAAGAAAGTATAAATGCATTTAGGGAAAATAATAGAGGTAAGTAGAATAAGAGCAAAGTGAGAAAGAGATTGATAAAGGATAGAAATATGGATCTTACATTCAGTTACTAAAATAAATTAAACATGCAGTTATAAAAAGTAAAAGAGGTAGGAAAAATAAGAGCAAAGTGAAAAGAGTTTGATAAAAAAGAGAGATATTGATTCAAATATCAGTAACAAAAAGGAAGTATACAAGCATTTTGAAGAAGTAATAGAGGTAAGTAGAATAAGAGCATAGTGAGAAAAAGTTTGATAACAAATAGATTTATGGATCTTACATTCACTAAACGATAAGAAAGTATCCATGCAGTTCAAAGAAGTAATAGAGGTAGATAGAATAAGAGCATAGTGAGGAAAAGTTTGATAAAAAATAGATTTATGGAACTTACATTCACTAAACGATAAGAAAGTATCCATGCAGTTCAAAGAAGTAAAAGAGGTAGATAGAATAAGAGCATAGTGAGGAAAAGTTTGATAAAAAATAGATTTATGGAACTTACATTCACTTAACGATAAGAAAGTATCCATGCAGTTCAAAGAAGTAATAGAGGTAGATAGAATAAGAGCATAGTGAGGAAAAGTTTGATAAAAAATAGATTTATGGAACTTACATTCACTAAACGATAAGAAAGTATCCATGCAGTTCAAAGAAGTAATAGAGGTAGGTAGAATAAGAGCATAGTGGGAAAAAGTTTGATAAAAAATAGATTTAGGGATCTTACATTCACTAAACGATAAGAAAGTATCCATGCAGTTCAAAGAAGTAATAGAGGTAGATAGAATAAGAGCATAGTGAGGAAAAGTTTGATAAAAATAGATTTATGGAACTTACATTCACTAAACGATAAGAAAGTATCCATGCAGTTCAAAGAAGTAATAGAGGTAGGTAGAATAAGAGCATAGTGGGAAAAAGTTTGATAAAAAATAGATTTAGGGATCTTACATTCACTAAACGATAAGAAAGTATCCATGCAGTTCAAAGAAGTAATAGAGGTAGGTAGAATAAGAGCATAGTGAGGAAAAGTTTGATAAAAAATAGATTTAGGGATCTTACATTCACTTAACGATAAGCAAGTATCCATGCAGTTCAAAGAAGTAATAGAGGTAGATAGAATAAGAGCATAGTGAGGAAAAGTTTGATAAAAAATAGATTTATGGAACTAACATTCACTAAACGATAAGAAAGTATCCATGCAGTTCAAAGAAGTAATAGAGGTAGGTAGAATAAGAGCATAGTGGGAAAAAGTTTGATAAAAAATAGATTTAGGGATCTTACATTCACTAAACGATAAGAAAGTATCCATGCAGTTCAAAGAAGTAATAGAGGTAGATAGAATAAGAGCATAGTGAGGAAAAGTTTGATAAAAAATAGATTTAGGGATCTTACATTCACTTAACGATAAGAAAGTATCCATGCAGTTCAAAGAAGTAATAGAGGTAGATAGAATAAGAGCATAGTGAGAAAGAGTTTGATAAAAAATAGAGATGGATTCTAGATTCAGTTACAAAATGAAAGTATACATGCAGTTCAAAGAAGTAATAGAGGTAGGTAGAATAAGAGCATGGTGAGAAAAATTTTGATAAAAAATAGATTTATGGAACTTACATTCACTAAACGATAAGAAAGTATCCATGCAGTTCAAAGAAGTAATAGAGGAAGGTAGAATAAGAGCATAGTGAGAAAGAGTTTGATAAAAAATAGAGATGGATTCTAGATTCAGTTACAAAATGAAAGTATACATGCAGTTCAAAGAAGTAATAGAGGTAGGTTGAATAAGAGCATGGTGAGAAAAAGTTTGATAAAAATAGATTTATGGATCTTACATTCACTAAACGATAAGAAAGTATTCATGCAGTTCAAAGAAGTAATAGAGTTAGGTAGATAAGAGCATAGTGAGAAAAAGTTTGATAAAAAATAGATTTATGGATCTTACATTCACTAAACGATAAGAAAGTATCCATGCAGTTCAAAGAAGTAATAGAGGTAGGTAGAATAAGAGCATAGTGAGAAAAAGTTTGATAAAAAATAGATTTATGGATCTTACATTCACTAAACGATAAGAAAGTATCCATGCAGTTCAAAGAAGTAATAGAGGTAGGTAGAATAAGAGCATAGTGAGAAAAAGTTTGATAACAAATAGATTTATGGATCTTACATTCGCTAAACGATAAGAAAGTATCCATGCAGTTCAAAGAAGTAATAGAGGTAGATAGAATAAGAGCATAGTGAGAAAAAGTTTGATAAAAAATAGATTTATGGATCTTACATTCACTAAACGATAAGAAAGTATCCATGCAGTTCAAAGAAGTAATAGAGGTAGATAGAATAAGAGCATAGTGAGAAAAAGTTTGATAAAAAATAGATTTATGGATCTTACATTCACTAAACGATAAGAAAGTATCCATGCAGTTCAAAGAAGTAATAGAGGTGGATAGAATAAGAGCATAGTGAGAAAAAGTTTGATAAAAAATAGATTTATGGATCTTACATTCACTAAACGATAAGAAAGTATCCATGCAGTTCAAAGAAGTAATAGAGGTAGATAGAATAAGAGCATAGTGAGGAAAAGTTTGATAAAAAATAGATTTATGGATCTTACATTCACTAAACGATAAGAAAGTATCCATGCAGTTCAAAGAAGTAATAGAGGTAGATAGAATAAGAGCATAGTGAGAAAAAGTTTGATAAAAAATAGATTTATGGATCTTACATTCACTAAACGATAAGAAAGTATCCATTTAGTTCAAAGAAGTAATAGAGGTAGATAGAATAAGAGCATAGTGGGAAAGAGTTTGATAAAAAATAGAGATATGGATTCTAGATTCAGTTACAAAATGATAGTATACATGCAGTTCAAAGAAGTAATAGAGGTAGGTAGAATAAGAGCATGGTGAGAAAAAGTTTGATAAAAAATAGATTTATGGATCTTACATTCACTAAACGATAAGAAAGTATCCATTTAGTTCAAAGAAGTAATAGAGGTGGATAGAATAAGAGCATAGTGAGGAAAAGTTTGATAAAAAATAGATTTATGGATCTTACATTCACTAAACGATAAGAAAGTATCCATGCAGTTCAAAGAAGTAATAGAGGTAGATAGAATAAGAGCATAGTGAGAAAAAGTTTGATAAAAAATAGATTTATGGATCTTACATTCACTAAACGATAAGAAAGTATCCATTTAGTTCAAAGAAGTAATAGAGGTGGATAGAATAAGAGCATAGTGAGAAAAAGTTTGATAAAAAATAGATTTATGGATCTTACATTCACTAAACGATAAGAAAGTATCCATGCAGTTCAAAGAAGTAATAGAGGTAGATAGAATAAGAGCATAGTGAGAAAAAGTTTGATAAAAAATAGATTTATGGATCTTACATTCACTAAACGATAAGAAAGTATCCATGCAGTTCAAAGAAGTAATAGAGGTAGATAGAATAAGAGCATAGTGAGAAAAAGTTTGATAAAAAATAGATTTATGGATCTTACATTCACTAAACGATAAGAAAGTATCCATGCAGTTCAAAGAAGTAATAGAGGTAGATAGAATAAGAGCATAGTGAGAAAAAGTTTGATAAAAAATAGATTTATGGATCTTACATTCACTAAACGATAAGAAAGTATCCATGCAGTTCAAAGAAGTAATAGAGGTAGGTAGAATAAGAGCATAGTGAGAAAAAGTTTGATAAAAAATAGATTTATGGATCTTACATTCACTAAACGATAAGAAAGTATCCATGCAGTTCAAAGAAGTAATAGAGGTAGGTAGAATAAGAGCATAGTGAGAAAAAGTTTGATAAAAAATAGATTTATGGATCTTACATTCACTAAACGATAAGAAAGTATCCATTTAGTTCAAAGAAGTAATAGAGGTGGATAGAATAAGAGCATAGTGAGGAAAAGTTTGATAAAAAATAGATTTATGGATCTTACATTCACTAAACGATAAGAAAGTATCCATGCAGTTCAAAGAAGTAATAGAGGTAGATAGAATAAGAGCATAGTGAGAAAAAGTTTGATAAAAAATAGATTTATGGATCTTACATTCACTAAACGATAAGAAAGTATCCATGCAGTTCAAAGAAGTAATAGAGGTAGGTAGAATAAGAGCATAGTGAGAAAAAGTTTGATAAAAAATAGATTTATGGATCTTACATTCACTAAACGATAAGAAAGTATCCATGCAGTTCAAAGAAGTAATAGAGGTAGGTAGAATAAGAGCATAGTGAGAAAAAGTTTGATAAAAAATAGATTTATGGATCTTACATTCACTAAACGATAAGAAAGTATCCATTTAGTTCAAAGAAGTAATAGAGGTGGATAGAATAAGAGCATAGTGAGGAAAAGTTTGATAAAAAATAGATTTATGGATCTTACATTCACTAAACGATAAGAAAGTATCCATGCAGTTCAAAGAAGTAATAGAGGTAGATAGAATAAGAGCATAGTGAGGAAAAGTTTGATAAAAAATAGATTTATGGATCTTACATTCACTAAACGATAAGAAAGTATCCATTTAGTTCAAAGAAGTAATAGAGGTGGATAGAATAAGAGCATAGTGAGAAAAAGTTTGATAAAAAATAGAGATATGGATTCTAGATTCAGTTACAAAATGATAGTATACATGCAGTTCAAAGAAGTAATAGAGGTAGGTAGAATAAGAGCATAGTGAGAAAAAGTTTGATAAAAAATAGATTTATGGATCTTACATTCACTAAACGATAAGAAAGTATCCATGCTGTTCAAAGAAGTAATAGAGGTAGATAGAATAAGAGCATAGTGAGGAAAAGTTTGATAAACAATAGATTTATGGATCTTACATTCACTTAACGATAAGAAAGTATCCATGCAGTTCAAAGAAGTAATAGAGGTAGATAGAATAAGAGCATAGTGAGGAAAAGTTTGATAAAAATAGATTTATCTATTTTACATTCACTAAACGATAAGAAAGTATCCATTTAGTTCAAAGAAGTAATAGAGGTGGATAGAATAAGAGCATAGTGAGGAAAAGTTTGATAAGAAATAGATTTATGGAACTTACATTCACTAAACGATAAGAAAGTATCCATGCAGTTCAAAGAAGTAATAGAGGTAGATAGAATAAGAGCATAGTGAGGAAAAGTTTGATAAAAAATAGATTTATGGATCTTACATTCACTTAACGAAAAGAAAGTATCCATTTAGTTCAAAGAAGTAATAGAGGTGGATAGAATAAGAGCATAGTGAGGAAAAGTTTGATAAAAAATAGATTTATGGATCTTACATTCACTAAACGATAAGAAAGTATCCATGCAGTTCAAAGAAGTAATAGAGGTAGACGGAATAAGAGTATAGTGGGAAAGAGTTTGATACAAAAAAAAGATATCGATCCTAGATTCAGTGTACGAAAAGGAAAGTATATATACATATAGAAGGAAAATAGTGGTAGGTAGGAAGAGAGCATAGTCGGAAAACGATTGATAAAAACAGAAAATAGATCCGAGGTTCAGTATACGAAGAATACTGTATACATGCATTTAGAAGAAATTGTAGTGGTAGGTAGGACGAAAACATAGTCGGAATGTGTTTGAGAAAAAACATAGATATGGATCCTAGGTTCAGTGTACGATGAAAAAACTATATATGTGTTTAGGAGAAATAAATGTGGTAGGTAGTGTAAATGATGAGAATAAGTTTTTATAAGAAATAAAGATATGGATCCTTTGCATGTCGGAATACGATTAATAAATAATAGAGATGTATATCCGAGGTTCACTGTGCGAAAACGAAAGTGTACATGCAGTAGAAGAAATAAATGTGGGAGGTAGAGAAAGTATCTAATAGGAATATGTTTGATACAAAATAGAGATATGGATCCTAGGTTCAGTGTACGAATACATTTTTATATATCATTAAATAATTATACATCATTACGAATACATTATACATTATAAAGTATACAAACCGTAGAAGATATAAATGTGGTAGCTAAGGACAGTAACTAGGACAGTGTGGTAGCTAAGGACAGTAAAAGATTTTGGATTCTAGATCCAGTGCACGAGACGAAGGTTTACAGGCATTTAGAAGAGAAGCAAGTGGAAGGTAAAATCGAAGCATAGTCGGAATATGTTTGATACAAAATTTTGATATGGGTCCTAGGTTCAGTATACGAAGAAGAATATATACATGCATTTAGATAAATAATAGTGGAAGGTAGAATAAGTGCATTGTGGGAGTTTGACACAAAATTATTATATTTATCCTAGGTTCAGTGTACGAAGAATGAAGGTTGAAGAAATAAAGGTGGTAGGTAGAATCAGAGCATAGTCGGAATACGGTTAAAGTATACATGCATTACGAAAAAATAATAATGGTAGGTAGAAACGGCGCATAGTCGGAATACGGTAAAAGTATACATGCATTTAGTACAAGTGATAGTGGTAGTAAGAAACGGAGCATAGTCGGAAAACGGTAAAAGTATACATGCATTAAGAAGAAGTAATAGTGGTAGGTAGAAACGGAGAAAATTCGGAATACGGTAAAAGAATAGATGCATTTAGAAATAAAAATAAAGGTTGTAGAAACGAGGCATAGTCGGAATACAGTAAATTTAACATGCATTTAGAAGAAGTGATAGTAGTAGGTAGAAACGGAGCATAGTCGGAATACGGTAAAAGTATACATGCATTTAGAAGAAATAATAGTAATAAGTAGAAACGGAGCATAGTCGGAATACGGTAAAAATAAACATGCATTTAGACAAAATAATTGTGGTAATGAGAAACGAAGCGTAGTCAGAACACGGTAAAAATATACATGCATTAAGAAGTAATAATAGTGGTAGGTAGAAAAGGAGCATAGTCGGAGTACGGTATAAGTATACATGCATTTAGAAGAAATAATAGAGGTAGGTGGAAACGGAGCATAGTCAGAGTACAGTAAAAGTATACATGCATTTAGAAGAACTAATAGTGGTAGGTAGAAAGGGAGCATAGTTGGAGTACGGTATAAGTATACATGCATTTAGAAGAAATAATAGAGGTAGGTGGAAACGGAGCATAGTCAGAGTACAGTAAAAGTATACATGCATTTAGAAGAACTAATAGTGGTAGGTAGAAAGGGAGCATAGTTGGAGTACGGTATAAGTATACATGCATTTAGAAGAAATAATAGAGGTAGGTGGAAACGGAGCATAGTCAGAGTACAGTAAAAGTATACATGCATTTAGAAGAACTAATAATGGTAGGTAGAAACGAAGCATAATCGGAATACGGTAAAAGTATACATGCATTGAGAAGAAGTTATAGTGGAAAGTAGAAACAGAGAATAGATGCAATAAGAAGTAAAAATAAAGGTGGTAGAAACGGTGCATAGTCGGAATACGGTAAAAGTATACATGCATTAAGAAGAAAAAAAAATGGAAGGTAGAAACGGAACGTAGTCCGCATACGGTAAAAGTATAGTCTACATGCATTTAGAAGAAATAATAGACATAGGTAGATGAGTTGGAATACGGTATAAGTATACATGCATTTAAAAGAAATAATAGAAGTAGGTAGAAACGGAGCATTGTTGGAATACGGTTAAGTATACATGCATTTAAAAGAAATAAAAGAGGTAGGTAGAAACGGAGCATAGTCGGAAAACGGTTAAAGTATACATGCATTTAAAAAAAAAAATAGAGGTAGGAAGAAACGGAGCACAGTTGAAATACTGTATAAGTATACATGATTTTAGAAGAAATAAAAGGGGTAGGTAGAAACGGTGCATAGTCGGAATACGGTAAAAGTAAACATGCATTTAGAAGAAATAAAAGTGGTATATTTCTCACTCAACGGTGGTAGGTACAAAACGGAGCATAGTCGGAATACGGTGCAAGTATACATGCATTTAGGAAGAAATTATAGAGGTAGGTAGAAGGTATAAGAATACATGAATATAGAAGAAATGATGTAGGTAGAAACGGAGCATAGTCGGAATACGGTAAAAGTATACGTGCATTTAGACAAAAAAATACAGGTTGGTAGAAACGGAGCATAGTCCGAATACGGTAAAAGTAAACATGTATGTAGAAGAAATAATAGTGGTAGGTAGAAACGGAGCATATTCGGAATAGGGTAAAAGTAAACATGCATGTAGAAGAAATAATAGTGGTAGGTACAAAACGGAGCAAAGTCGGAATACGGTGCAAGTATACATGCATTTAGGAAGAAATTATAGAGGTAGGTAGAAGGTATAAGAATACATGAATATAGAAGAAATGATGTAGGTAGAAACGGAGCACAGTCGGAATACGGTAAAAGTATACTTGCATTTAGAAGAAATAAAAGTGGTAGGTAGAAACAGAGCACAGTTGGAATACGGTAGGAGTATACTTGCATTGAGAAGATATAAAAGTGGTAGGTAGAAACGGAGCAAATTGGAATACGGTAGGAGTATACTTGCATTGAGAAGATATAAAAGTGGTAGGTAGAAACGGAGCAAATTGGAATACGGTAAAAAAACACATGCATTAAAAATAAATAATAGTGGTAGGTAGAAATGGAGCATAGTCGGAAAACGGTAAAAGTATACATGCATTTAGAACAAAAAAAGGGAAGCAAGAAACGGAGCATAGTTGGAACAAAGTAAAAGTTTACATGCATTTAGAAGAAATAATAACGGTCAGTAGAAACGGAGCATAGTCGGAAAACGGCAAAAGTATACATGCTTTTAGAAGAAATAAAAGTAGTAGGTAGAAACAGAGCACAGTTGGAATACGGTAAGAGTATACTTGCATTGAGAAGATATAAAAGTGGTAGGTAGAAACGGAGCAAATTGGAATACGGTAAAAGTACACATGCATTAAAAATAAATAATAGATGTTGGTAGAAACGGAGCATAGTCGGAACACAATTAAATAATACATGCATTTCGAAGAAATAATAGAGGTAGGTGGAGTGGAGCATAGTTGAAATACGGTAAAAGTATACATGCACTTAGAAGAAATAATAGTAATAGGTTGAAACGGAGCATAGTTGAAATACGGTAAAAGTAAACATGCATTTAGAAGAACTTATAGTGTCAGGTAGAAACAGAGCAAAGTCGAAGTACAGTTAAAGTATACATGCATTAAGAAGAACTAATAGTGGTAGGTAGAAACGGAGCATAGTTGGATTGCGGTAAAAATACACATGCTCTTATAAAAAATAATAGAGGTAGGTAAAACGGAGCATGTTTGGAATAAGATAAAAGTATACATGCATTTAGAAGAAGATATAGTGGTAGATAGAAACAGAGAAAAGATGCATTTAGAAGTAAAATATAAAGGTGGTAAAAACGGTGCATAGTCGGATCACAGTAAAAGTATACATGCATTTAGAAGAAATAATAGTGGTAGGTAAAAACGGAGCATAGTCGGAAAACGGTAAAAGTAAACATGCATTTAGAAGAAATAATAGAAATAGGTAGAAACGGAGCATAGTTGGAACACAGTAAAAGTTTACATGCATTTAGAAGAAATAATAACGGTCAGTAGAAACGGAGCATAGTCGGATCACAGTAAAAGTATACATGCATTTAGAAGAAATAATAGTGGTAGGTAAAAACGGAGCATAGTCGAAAAACGGTAAAAGTAAACATGCATTTAGAAGAAATAATGGTAATAGGTAGAAACGGAGCATAGTCGGAATAAGGTAAAAGTATACATGCATTTAGAAAAAATTATAGAGGTAGGAAAAAACGGAACACAGTTGAAATACTGTATATGTATACATGAATTTAGAAGAAATAAAAGAGGTAGGTAGAAACGGTGCATAGTCGGAATACGGTAAAAGTAAACATGCATTTAGAAGAAATAATAGTAGAAGGTAGGAACGGAGCATTGTCGGAATACGGTAAAAGTACACATGCATTTAGAAGAAATAATGGTGGTAGGTAGAAACGGAGCATAGTCGGAAAAAGGTAAAAGTAAACATGCATTTAGGAGAAATAAAAGGGGAAGGTAGAAACGGTGCATAGTCGGAATACGGTAAAAGTAAACATGCATTTAGAAGAAATAAAAGTGGTAGGTACAAAACGGAGCAAAGTCGGAATACGGTGCAAGTATACATGCATTTAGGAAGAAATTATAGAGGTAGGTAGAAGGTATAAGAATACATGAATATAGAAGAAATGATGTAGGTAGAAACGGAGCATAGTCGAAATACGGTAAAAGTATACGTGCATTTAGACAAAATAATACAGGTTGGTAGAAACGGAGCATAGTCCGAATACGGTAAAGTAAACATGTATGTAGAAGAAATAATAGTGGTAGGTAGAAACGGAGCATATTCGGAATACGGCAAAAGTAAACATGCATTTAGAAGAAATAAAAGTGGTAGGTACAAAACGGAGCAAAGTCGGAATACGGTGCAAGTATACATGCATTTAGGAAGAAATTATAGAGGTAGGTAGAAGGTATAAGAATACATGAATATAGAAGAAATGATGTAGGTAGAAACGGAGCATAGTCGAAATACGGTAAAAGTATACGTGCATTTAGACAAAATAATACAGGTTGGTAGAAACGGAGCATAGTCCGAATACGGTAAAAGTAAACATGTATGTAGAAGAAATAATAGTGGTAGGTAGAAACGGAGCATATTCGGAATACGGCAAAAGTACACATGCATTTAGAAGAAATAAAAGTGGAAGGTAGAAAAAGAGCACAGTTGGAATACGGTTGGAGTATACTTGCATTGAGAAGATATAAAAGTGGTAGGTAGAAACGGAGCAAATTGGAATACGGTAGGAGTATACTTGCATTGAGAAGATATAAAAGTGGTAGGTAGAAACGGAGCAAATTGGAATACGGTAAAAGTACACATGCATTAAAAATAAATAATAGTGGTAGGTAGAAATGGAGCATTGTCGGAAAACGGTAAAAGTATACATGCATTTAGAACAAAAAAAGGGAAGCAAGAAACAGAGCATAGTTGGAACACAGTAAAAGTTTACATGAATTAAGAAGAAATAATAACGGTAGGTAGAAACGAAGCATAGTCGGAAAACGGCAAAAGTATACATGCTTTTAGAAGAAATAAAAGTAGCAGTAGAAACAGAGCACAGTTGGAATACGGTAAGAGTATACTTGCATTGAGAAGATATAAAAGTGGTAGGTAGAAACGGAGCAAATTGGAATACGGTAAAAGTACACATGCATTAAAAATAAATAATAGATGTTGGTAGAAACAGAGCATAGTCGGAACACAATTAAATTATACATGCATTTCGAAGAAATAATAGAGGTAGGTGGAGTGGAGCATAGTTGAAATACGGTACAAGTATACATGCACTTAGAAGAAATAATAGTAATAGGTTGAAACGGAGCATAGTTGAAATACGGTAAAAGTAAACATGCATTTAGAAGAAATAAAAGAGGTAGGTTGAAACGGTGCATAGTCGGAATACAGTAAAAGTAAACATGCATTTAGAAGAAATAATAGTAGTAGGTAGGAACGGTGCATAGTCGGAATACGGTAAAAGTAAACATGCATTTAGAAGAAATAATAGTAGTAGGTAGGAACGGAGCATAGTCGGAATACGGTAAAAGTAAACATGCATTTAGAAGAAATAATAGTGGTAGGTAGAAACGGAGCATAGTCGGAATACGGTCAAAGTATACATGCATTTAGACGAAATAATAGTGGCAGGTAGAAATGAAGCAAAGTCGAAGTACAGTTCAAGTATACATGCATTAAGAAGAACTAAGTGGTAGGTAGAAACGGAGCATAGTCAAAGTACGGTAAAAGAATACATGCACATAGAAGAAAAAAAATGGAAGCTATAAACGGAGCATAGTCGGAATACGGTAAAAGTAACCATGCATTTAGAAGAAATAATATTAATAGGTAGAAACGGAGCATAGTTGGAATACGGTGAAAGTATACATGCATTTAGAAGAACTAATAGTGGTATGTAGATACGGAGCATAGTTGGAGTACAGTAAAATTAAACATGCATTTGGAAGAAGGGATAATGGTAGGTTGAAACGGATTATAGTGGAATACGGTAAAAGTAAACATGCTTTTAGAAAAATAATAGAGGTAGGTAAAACGGAGCATATTTGGAATAAGGTAAAAGTATACATGCATTTAGAAGAAGTAATAGTGGTAGGTAGAAACAGAGAAAAGATGCATTTAGAAGTAAAATATAAAGGTGGTAGAAACGGTGCATAGTCGGATCACAGTAAAAGTATACATGCATTAAGAAGAAATAATAGTGGTAGGTAGAAACGGAGCAAAGTCGGATCACAGTAAAAGTATACATGCATTTAAAAGAGGTAATAGTGGTAGGTAGAAACGGAGCATAGTCGGAATACAGTAAAAATATACATGCATTTAAAAGAGGTAATAGTGGTAGGTAGAAACGGAGCATGGATGCATTTAGAAGTAAAATATAAAGGTGGTAGAAACGGTGCATAGTCGGATCACAGTAAAAGTATACATGCATTTAGAAGAAATAATAGTGGTAGGTAGAAACGGAGCATAGTCGGATCACAGTAAAAGTATACATGCATTAAGAAGAAATAATAGTGGTAGGTAGAAACGGAGCATAGTCGGATCACAGTAAAAGTATACATGCATTTAGAAGAAATAATAGTGGTAGGTAGAAACAGAGAAAAGATGCATTTAGAAGTAAAATATAAAGGTGGTAGAAACGGTGCATAGTCGGATCACAGTAAAAGTATACATGCATTTAGAAGAAATAATAGTGGTAGGTAGAAACGGAGCATAGTCGGATCACAGTAAAAGTATACATGCATTTAGAAGAAATAATAGTGGTAGGTAGAAACGGAGCATAGTCGGAATACAGTAAAAATATACATGCATTTAGAAGAAGTAATAGTGGTAGGTAGAAACGGAGCATAGATGCATTTAGAAGTAAAATATAAAGGTGGTAGAAACGGTGCATAGTCGGATCACAGGTAAAGTATACATGCATTTAGAAGAAATAATAGTGGTAGAATGAAACGGAGCATATTCGGAATACGGTAAAAGTAAAATGCATTTAGAAGAAATAATAGTGGTAGGTAGAAACGGAGCATAGTCGGATCACAGTAAAAGTATACATGCATTAAGAAGAAGTAATAGTGGTAGGTAGAAACAGAGAAAAGATGCATTAAGAAGTAAAATATAAAGGTGGTAGAAACGGTGCATAGTCGGATCACAGTAAAAGTATACATGCATTAAGAAGAAGTAATAGTGGAAGGTAGAAACAGAGAAAAGATGCATAAAGAAGTAAGATATAAAGGTGGTAGAAACGGTGCATAGTCGGATCACAGGTAAAGTATACATGCATTTAGAAGAAATAATAGTGGTAGGTAGAAACGGAGCATAGTGGAATACGGTAAAAGTATACATGCATTTAGGAGAAATAAAAGTGGTAGGTAGAAACGGAGCATAGTGGAATACGGTAAAAGTATACATGCATTTAAAGAAATAATAGTGGTAGGTAGAAACGGACCATAGTCAGAAAACGGCAAAAGTATACATGCATTTAGAAGAAATAATAGTGGTAGGTAGAAACGGAGCATAGTCGGATCACAGTAAAAGTATACATGCATTTAGAAGAAATAATGGTGGAAGGTAGAAACGGAGCATAGTCAGAAAACGGCAAAAGTATACATGCATTTTGAAGAAATAATAGTGGTAGGTAGAAACGGAGCATGGTCGGAATACGGTGAAAGTATACATGCATTTAGAAGAACTAATAGTGGTATGTAGAAACGGAGCAACGTCGCAATACGGTTAAAGTATACATGCATTTAGAAGAAATAATAGTGGTAGGTAGAAACGGAGCATAGTCGGAATACGGTAAAAGTAAACATGCATTTAGATGAAATAATAGTGGTAGGTAGAAACGGAGCATAGCCAGAAAACGGCAAAAGTATACATGCATTTTGAAGAAATAATAGTGGTAGGTAGAAACGGAGCATGGTCGGAATACGGTAAAAGTATACATGCATTTTGAAGAAATAATAGTGGTAGGTAGAAACGGAGCATAGTCAGAAAACGGCAAAAGTAAACATGTATTTAGAAGAAATAATAGTGGTAGGTAGAAACGGAGCATGGTCGGAATACGGTAAAAGTATACATGCATTTTGAAGAAATAATAGTGGTAGGTAGAAACGGAGCATAGTCAGAAAACGGCAAAAGTAAACATGTATTTAGAAGAAATAATAGTGGTAGGAAGAAACAGAGCATGGTCGGAATACGGTAAAAGTATACATGCATTTAGAAGAAATAATAGTGGTAGGTAGAAACGGAGCATAGCCAGAAAACGGCAAAAGTATACATGCATTTTGAAGAAATAATAGTGGTAGGTAGAAACGGAGCATGGTCGGAATACGGTAAAAGTATACATGCATTTTGAAGAAATAATAGTGGTAGGTAGAAACGGAGCATAGTCAGAAAACGGCAAAAGTAAACATGTATTTAGAAGAAATAATAGTGGTAGGTAGAAACGGAGCATAGTCGGAATACGGTAAAAGTATACATGCATTTAGAAGAAATAATAGTGGTAGGTAGAAACGGAGCAACGTCGCAATACGGTTAAAGTATACATGCATTTAGAAGAAATAATAGTGGTAGGTAGAAACGGAGTATAGTCGGAATACGGTAAAAGTATACATGCATTTAGAAGAAATAATAGTGGTAGGTAGAAACGGAGTATAGTCGGAATACGGTAAAAGTAAACATGCATTTAGAAGAAATAATAGTGGTAGGTAGAAACGGAGTATAGTCGGAATACGGTAAAAGTAAACATGCATTTAGAAGAAATAATAGTGGTAGGTAGAAACGGAGCATAGTCGGAATACGGTAAAAGTAAACATGCATTTAGAAGAAATAATAGTGGTAGGTAGAAACGGAGTATAGTCGGAATACGGTAAAAGTATACATGCATTTAGAAGAAATAATAGTGGTAGGTAGAAACGGAGCATAGTACGAAAACGGCAAAAGTTAACATGCATTTAGAAGAAATAATAGTGGTAGGAAGAAACGGAGCATAGTCGGAATACGGTAAAAGTATACATGCATTTAGAAGAAATAATAGTGGTAGGTAGAAACGGAGCATAGTACGAAAACGGCAAAAGTTAACATGCATTAAGAAGAAATAATAGTGGTAGGAAGAAACAGAGCATAGTCGGAATACGGTAAAAGTATACATGCATTTAGAAGAAATAATAGTGGTAGTTAGAAACGGAGCAACGTCGCAATACGGTTAAAGTATACATGCATTTAGAAGAAATAATAGTGGTAGGTAGAAACGGAGCATAGTCAGAAAACGGTAAAAGTATACATGCATTTAAGAGAAATTATAGTGGTACGTAGAAACGGAGCATAGTCGGAATACGGGAAAAGTAAACATGCTTTTAGAAAAAATAATAGAGGTAGGTAGAACGGAGCATAAGCAGAATAAGGTAAAAGTATACATGCATTTAGGAGAAGTTATAGTGGTAGGTAGAAACAGAAAATAGATGAATTTAAAAGTAAAATATAAAGGTGGTAGAAACGGTGCATAGTCCGCATACGGTATTAGTATAGATGAATTTAGAAGAAATAATAGAGGTAGGTAGAAACGGAGCATAGTCGGAATACGGTAAAAGTAATTATGCATTTAGAAAAAGTGATAATGGTAGGTAGATTCGGAGCATAGTCAAAATACGATAAAAGTATACATGCACATAGAAGAAAAAAAGGGAAGCTATTAACAAAGCATAGTCGGAATACGGTAAAAGTAACCATGCATTTAGAAGAAATAATAGTAATAGGTAGAAACGGAGCATAGTCGGAATACGGTGAAAGTATACATGCATTTAGAAGAACTAATAGTGGTATGTAGATACGGAGCATAGTTGAAGTACAGTAAAATTAAACATGCATTTGGAAGAAGGGATAATGGTAGGTTGAAACGGATTATAGTCGGAATACGGTAAAAGTAAACATGCTTTTAGAAAATAATAGATGTAGGTAAAACGGAGCATATTTGGAATAAGGTAAAAGTATACATGCATTTAGAAGAAATAATAGTGGTAGAAAGAAACGGAGCATAGTCGGAATACGGTAAAAGTAAACATGCATTTAGAAGAAATAATAGTGGTAGGTAGAAACGGAGCATAGTCGGATCACAGTAAAAGTATACATGCATTTAGAAGAAGTAATAGTGGTAGGTAGAAACAGAGAAAAGATGCATTTAGAAGTAAAATATAAAGGTGGTAGAAACGGTGCATAGTCGGAATACAGTAAAAGTATACATGCATTTAGAAGAAGTAATAGTGGTAGGTAGAAACAGAGAAAAGATGCATTTAGAAGTAAAATATAAAGGTGGTAGAAACGGTGCATAGTCGGATCACAGGTAAAGTATACATGCATTTAGAAGAAATAATAGTGGTAGGTAGAAACGGAGCATAGTCAGAAAACGGAAAAGTATACATGCATTTTGAAGAAATAATAGTGGTAGGTAGAAACGGAGCATGGTCGGAATACGGTAAAAGTATACATGCATTTTGAAGAAATAATAGTGGTAGGTAGAAACAGAGAAAAGATGCATTTAGAAGTAAAATATAAAGGTGGTAGAAACGGTGCATAGTCGGATCACAGGTAAAGTATACATGCATTTAGAAGAAATAATAGTGGTAGGTAGAAACGGAGCATAGTCAGAAAACGGAAAAGTATACATGCATTTTGAAGAAATAATAGTGGTAGGTAGAAACGGAGCATGGTCGGAATACGGTAAAAGTATACATGCATTTTGAAGAAATAATAGTGGTAGGTAGAAACGGAGCATAGTCAGAAAACGGCAAAAGTAAACATGTATTGAGAAGAAATAATAGTGGTAGGTAGAAACGGAGCATAGTCGGAATACGGTAAAAGTATACATGCATTAAGAAGAAATAATAGTGGTAGGTAGAAACGGAGCATAGTCAGAAAACGGCAAAAGTAAACATGTATTGAGAAGAAATAATAGTGGTAGGTAGAAACGGAGCATAGTCGCAATACGGTTAAAGTATACATGCATTTAGAAGAAATAATAGTGGTAGGTAGAAACGGAGCAACGTCGCAATACGGTTAAAGTATACATGCATTTAGAAGAAATAATAGTGGTAGGTAGAAACGGACCATAGTCAGAAAACGGCAAAAGTATACATGCATTTAGAAGAAATAATAGTGGTAGGTAGAAACGGAGCATAGTCGGATCACAGTAAAAGTATACATGCATTTAGAAGAAATAATGGTGGAAGGTAGAAACGGAGCATAGTCAGAAAACGGCAAAAGTATACATGAATTTTGAAGAAATAATAGTGGTAGGTAGAAACGGAGCATGGTCGGAATACGGTGAAAGTATACATGCATTTAGAAGAAATAACAGTGGTAGGTAGAAACGGAGCATAGTTGGAATACGGTAAAAGTATACATGCATTTAGAAGAAATAATAGTGGAAGGTAGAAACGGAGCGTAGTCAGAAAACGGCAAAAGTAAACATGCATTTAGAAGAAATAATAGTGGAAGGTAGAAACGGAGCGTAGTCAGAAAACGGCAAAAGTAAACATGCATTTAGAAGAAATAATAGTGGTAGGTAGAAATGGAGCATAGTTGAAATACGGTAAAAGTATACATGCATTAAGAAGAAATAATAGTGGTAGGTAGAAACGGAGCATAGTTGGAATACGGTAAAAGTATACATGCATTTAGAAGAAATAATAGTGGGAGGTAGAAACGGAGCATAGTTGGAATACGGTAAAAGTATACATGCATTTAGAAGAAATAATAGTGGTAGGTAGAAACGGAGCATAGTTGGAATACGGTAAAAGTATACATGCATTTAGAAGAAATAATAGTGGTAGGTAGAAACGGAGCATAGTTGGAATACGGTTAAAGTATACATGCATTTAGAAGAAATAATAGATAAAGGTAGAGACAGAGCAAAGTCGGAATACGGTAAAAGTATACATGCATTTAGAAGAAATAATAGTGGTAGGTAAAAATGGAGCATAGTTGAAATACGCTAAAAGAATACATGCATTTAGAAGAAATAATAGTGGTAGGTAGAAACGGAGCATAGTTGGAATACGGTAAAAGTATACATGCATTTAGAAGAAATAATAGTGGTAGGTAGAAATGGAGCATAGTTGGAATACGGTAAAAGTATACATGCATTTAGAAGAAATAATAGTGGTAGGTAGAAATGGAGCATAGTTGAAATACGGTAAAAGTATACATGCATTTAGAAAAAATAATAGTGGTAGGTAGAAACGGAGCATAGTTGGAATACGGTAAAAGTATACATGCATTTAGAAGAAAAAATAGATAAAGGTAGAGACGGAGCAAAGTCGGAATACGGTAAAAGTATACATGCATTAAGAAGAAATAATAGTGGTAGGTAGAAACGGAGCATAGTCGGAATACGGTAAACATAACATGCATTAAGAAGAAATAATAGATAAAGGTAGAGTCGGAGCAAAGTCGGAATACGGTAAAAGTATACATGCATTTAGAAGAAGTAATAGTGAATGGATGAAACGGAGCTGAATCGGAATACGGTAAAAGTATTAATGCATTAAAAAGAAATAATAGTGGTAGGTAGAAACGGAGCATAGTCGGAATACGGTAAAAGTATACATGCATTTAGAAGAAATAATAGAGAAAGGTGGTGACGGGACAAAGTCTGAATACGGTGAAAGTATACATGCATTTAGAAGAAATAATAGAAAAAGGTAGAATCGGAGCAAAGTCGGAATACGGTGAAAGTATACATGCATTTAGAAGAAATAATAGAGAAAGGTAATGACGGAGCAAAGTGTGAATACGGTGATAGTATACATGCATTTAGAAGAAATAATAGAGAAAGGTAGTGACGGAGCAAAGTCTGAATACGGTGAAAGTATACATGCATTTAGAAGAAATAATAGAAAAAGGTAGAAACGGAGCAAAGTCGGAATACGGTGAAAGTATACATGCATTTAGAAGAAATAATAGAAAAAGTTAGAAACGGAGCATAGTCGGAATACGGTGAAAGTAAACATGCATTTAGAAGAAATAATAGAGAAAGGTAGTGAAGGAGCAAAGTCGGAATACGGTAAAAGTAAACATGCATTTAGAAGAAAAAATAGAGAAAGGTAAAAACGGAGCATAGTCGGAATACGGTGAAAGTATACATGCATTTAGAAGAAATAATAGAGAAAGGTAGAAACGGAGCATAGTCGGAATACGGTGAAAGTATACATGCATTTAGAAGAAATAATAGAGAAAGGTAAAAACGGAGCATAGTCGGAATACGGTGAAAGTAAACATCCATTTAGAAGAAATAATAGAGAAAGGTCAAAACGGAGCATAGTCGGAATACGGTGAAAGTATACATGCATTTAGAAGAAATAATAGAGAAAGGTAGTGACGGAGCCAAGTCAGAATACGGTAAAAGTAAACATGCATTTAGAAGAAATAATAGAGAAAGGTAAAAACGGAGCATAGTCGGAATACGGTAAAAGAATACATGAATTTAGAAGAAATTATAGAGATAGGAAGAAACGGAGCCTAGTCGGAATACAGTAAAAGTATACATGCATTAAGAAGAAATTATAGAGATAGGAAGAAATGGAGCTAAGTTGGAATACGGTAAAAGAATACATGAATTTAGAAGAAATTATAGAGATAGGAAGAAACGGAGCTTAGTTGGAATACGGTAAAAGAATACATGAATTTCGAAGAAATTATAGAGATAGGAAGAAACGGAGCCTAGTTGGAATACGGTAAAAGTAAACATGCTTTTAAAAGAAATAATAGAGGTAGGTTGAAACGGAGCATAGTCGGAATACGGTAAAAATATACATGCAATTAGAAGAAAATATAATGGTGGCTAGAAACGAAACAAAGTCGGAACACAGTAAAAGAATACATGCATTTAAAAGAAATAATAGTGGTGGTGGGTTATAAATAGTAGTGGTAACGGAGCATAGTCAGAATACGGTTAAAGTATACATGCATTAAGAAAAAATAATAGAGGTTGGTAGAACCGTGCAAAGTCGGAATATGGTAAAAGAAGACATACATTTAAAAAAAGTGATAGTGGTAGTTAGAAACGGAGCATAGTCGGAATACGGTAAAAGTAAACATACATTTAGAAGAAGTGATAGTGGTACGTAGAAACGGAGCATAGTCGGAATACGGTAAAAGTATACATGCAATTAGAAGAAAAAAAAGGGGCTTGAAACTAAGCATAGTCGGAACAGTAAAAATATACATGCATTTGGAAAAAAATAAAAGTGGTAGGTAGAAACGGAGCATAATAAGAATACGGTTAAAGTACACAATATGCATGTAGAATAAATAATAGTGGTAGGTAGAAACGGAGCAAAGTCCGAATACGGTATTGTTATACATGCATTTAGAAGAAATATTAAAGGAAGATAGAAACGGAGCAAAGTCGGAATACGGTAAAAGTATACATGCATTAAGAAGAAATTAAAGAAGTACCTAGATTGTATAAGTATATATGCAATTAGAGGACAAAATAGTGGTAGGTAGAAACGGAGCATAGTTAGAATACAATAAAAGTATACATGCATTTTAAAGATAAAATAAGGGAAGGAAGAAGGTATAAATATGATGCATTAAGAAGAAATTAGAAATATGTAGAAACGGAGCATAGTCAGATAACGGTCAAAGTATACATGCATTATGAAGAAATAATAGAGGTAGGTGGAAACGGAGCATAGTTGGAAAACGGTAAAAGTATACATGCATGTAGAAGAAAAAATAGTGGTAGGTTGAAACGGAGCATAGTCGGAGTACGGTATGAGTATACATGCATTTAGAAGAAATTATAGAGGTAAGTAAAAACGAAGCATAGTCGGAACACAGTAAAAGTTTACATGCATTAAGAAGAACTCATAGTGGTAGGTAAAAACGGAGCATAGTCCGAATACTGTAAAAGTATACATGCATTAAGAAGAAATAAAAGTGGTAGGTTGAGGGTATAAGTATACATGCATTTACAAGAAATAAAAGTGGTAGTTAGAAACGGAGCATAGTCGGAATACAGTTAAAGTAAACATGCATTTAGAAGAAATAATAGTGGTAGGTAGAAAGGGAGCATAATCAAAATACGGTAGAAGTATCTATGCATTTAGAAGAAATTATAATGGTGGCTAGAAAAGGAGCATAGTCGGAACACAGTTAAAGTATACATGAATTTAGAAGAAATAATAGTGGTAGGTTGAGGGTATAAGTATACATGCATTTACAAGAAATAAAAGTGGTAGTTAGAAACGGAGCATAGTCGGAATACAGTTAAAGTAAACATGCATTAAGAAGAAATAATAGTGGTAGGTAGAAACGGAGCATAATCAAAATACGGTAGAAGTATCTATGCATTTAGAAGAAATTATAATGGTGGCTAGAAAAGGAGCATAGTCGGAACACAGTAAAAGTATACATGCATTTAGAAGAAATAAAAGTAGTAGGTAGCAGCGGAGCATAATCAATTACGGTAAAAGTATACATGCATATACAAGAAATAAAAGTTGTAGGTAGAAACGGAGCATAGTCAGAGCACGGTAAAAGTATACATGCATTTAGAAGAAATTATATGGTATGTAGAAGGTAAAAGTATACATGCATTTAGAATAAATAATAGAGGTAGGTAGAACCGAGCATAGTCGGAGTACGATATAGGTATACATGCATTTAGAAGAAATAATAGAGGTAGGTAGAAACGAAGCATAGTCGGAATACGGTTAAAGTATACATGCATTTAGAAGAAATAATAGTGCTAGTTAGAAACGGAGCATAGTCGGAATACAGTGAAAGTAAACATGCATTTAGATGAAATAATAGAGGTAGGTAGAAAGGGAGCATTATCAAAATACGGTAAAAGTATACATGCATCAAGAAGAATAAAAAGTGGTATGTAGAAAGGGTGCATAATTAAAATACGGTAAAAGTATACATGCAATAAGAAGAAATAATAGAGGTAGGTAGTAACGGAGCATAGTCGGAATACGGTAAAAGTATACATGCATTTAGAAGAAATAATATAGGTAGGTAGAAACGGAGCCAAGTCGGAAAATGGAAAAAGTAGACATACATTTAGAAAAAGTGATAGTGGTAGGTAGAAACGGAGTATAGTCGGAATTCGGTAAAAGTTTGTTGCATGTAGAAGAAATAGTAGTGGATATATAATTAAGTTCTAATATTATGAAGTTCTAAGTAGAATAAGAGGCAAGCCATAATATGTATCGTACACCATATGGGGGTAGATCAGAGAACCAGTGTGCATTAGAACATGATGAACATGGTAGTGAATAAATTGTATTTTTAATTGTAATTTGTATTAATTTAGTTTTGACAGAAGTATTGTATGCTATTCTGTGTCTTACGGCAACAGCTTTGGCCGCAGAGACCGAATAAAGGTTGTTATTATTTATAAAAAAAAATCTCTAGATAGAATGAGTGAGTGTCTAAATGAGATTTTTAAATAATAAAGAGGTTTATCAAAGATACAGCGTACTGTAGAGAAAGGTAGACTACCAGATATAAGTAAACTAAAAAGTAATTATGGGTATAACAAGAAGATAGTCTTTATGGGATTGGTAAATACCAAATAGTATAGATAGCTCTGAGTAGAGTACGGTAGAACATATTAGACATACATGTAGGAGGACACATAAAAATGAGACTGTGGTAAAGGGAGAGCCAAGTCAGAATGCGTTAGGTAAATAATACAATAGCAGAGTTAAGGTATACAGTGTACCATAAAAGATGAATGCTCGTTGGTCCAGTGGTTAGCATCCCTGCTTCCAATGCAGAAGGTCCAAGGTTCAACTCCTGGTTCAGGCAAAATATTTTTAACTTCTAATAAGGATTCAGTTCCATTACTTCATTTCTTAAGAATAACTAAACGGTGACTTTGGAGCCGTCCTAGCAACGAAGCAATCAATAAATTCAAAGTTGTTCTGAATAGGCCTTGTTGATTCTGCCATTTGTCCGCAGGTGTTCGCACTGTCCAATCACTGATTTTATATGTTGTGTATTTGAATTATCGATCTTTGATTAGTTACCGCTAAATAGTCGATGGTGTTTGGAGCCGACAGGGTTGGTTTAGTCGCTTTAAATAAAATTCTGCCATTGCAAGTCAGTTTCGGTTTTTTAAGAGCAATGAAATAGAAAGTATGGTTAACAATATAGGGATAGATTCAAGGTACAGTGTACGGCAGAACAAGGTAGACATACAGATAGAGAAATATAAAATGGAGTTAAGGTAGAGTAAGAGCAAAGTCTTAATGATTAAGGTAAATAATATAGAGATAGATGCAAGGTACAGTGTACGGTAGACAAAGGTAGAGATGCAGAAAGAGAAATATAAAATAGAGTTGAAGGTTTTTTAAAAAGCAATGATATATTTATTTATGGTAAACATTAAAGAGATAGATAAGAGGTAAAGTGAGGAGTAGAACAAGGTAGACATGCAGATAGAGGAAAATATAAAATGGAGTTTTAGGTATTGAAAGAGGAAAGTCTTCATGATTATGGTAAATAATATAGAGATAGGTGTGAGGTACAGTGTGAAAAAGGTAGACATGCAGATAGAGAAATAAAAAATGGAGTTTAGGTAGAGTAAGAGCAAAGCCTTAATAATTATGGTCAATAATAAAAAGATAGATGCGATGTACAGTGTACGGAAAAAAAGGAAAACATGCAGATAGTAAAATATATAAAAACGAGTTAAAGGTTTTTTAAGAGCAATGAAATAATAATTATGGTAAACAATATAGAGATAGATCAGAGGTAGGCCTACAGTGTACGGTAGAAAAAGGTGCACATGCAGAAAAATGAAAATATATTCTAGTGGTAGTAAAGTGATAGTCCTAAAGATTTTGGCAAATAATATAGATGAAGATCAGAAGTACAGTGAACGGTAGTGCAAGGTATACATGCAGAAAAATGAAAATACACTTAGTTGTAGTAAAGTGATAGTCCTAAAGATTTTGGCAAATAATATAGATGAAGATCAGAGGTACAGTGAACGGTAGTGCAAGGTATACATGCAGAAAAATGAAAATACACTTAGTTGTAGTAAAGTGATAGTCCTAAAGATTTTGGCAAATAATATAGATGAAGATCAGAGGCACAGTGAACGGTAGAGCAAGGTATACATGCAGAAAAATGAAAATACACTTAGTTGTAGTAAAGTGATAGTCCTAAAGATTTTGGCAAATAATATAGATGAAGATCAGAGGCACAGTGAACGGTAGAGCAAGGTATACATGCAGAAAAATGAAAATACACTTAGTTGTAGTAAAGTGATAGTCCTAAAGATTTTAGCAAATAATATAGATGAAGATCAGAGGTACAGTGAACGGTAGAGCAAGGTATACATGCAGAAAAATGAAAATACACTTAGTTGTAGTAAAGTGATAGTCCTAAAGATTTTAGCAAATAATATAGATGAAGATCAGAGGCACAGTGAACGGTAGAGCAAGGTATACATGCAGAAAAATGAAAATACACTTAGTTGTAGTAAAGTGATAGTCCTAAAGATTTTAGCAAATAATATAGATGAAGATCAGAGGTACAGTGAACGGTAGAGCAAGGTATACATGCAGAAAAATGAAAATACACTTAGTTGTAGTAAAGTGATAGTCCTAAAGATTTTAGCAAATAATATAGATGAAGATCAGAGGCACAGTGAACGGTAGTGCAAGGTATACATGCAGAAAAATGAAAATACACTTAGTTGTAGTAAAGTGATAGTCCTAAAGATTTTGGCAAATAATATAGATGAAGATCAGAGGTACAGTGAACGGTAGTGCAAGGTATACATGCAGAAAAATGAAAATACACTTAGTTGTAGTAAAGTGATAGTCCTAAAGATTTTGGCAAATAATATAGATGAAGATCAGAGGTACAGTGAACGGTAGTGCAAGGTATACATGCAGAAAAATGAAAATACACTTAGTTGTAGTAAAGTGATAGTCCTAAAGATTTTGGCAAATAATAAAGATGAAGATCAGAGGTACAGTGAACGGTAGTGCAAGGTATACATGCAGAAAAATGAAAATACACTTAGTTGTAGTAAAGTGATAGTCCTAAAGATTTTGGCAAATAATATAGATGAAGATCAGAGGTACAGTGAACGGTAGTGCAAGGTATACATGCAGAAAAATGAAAATACACTTAGTTGTAGTAAAGTGATAGTCCTAAAGATTTTGGCAAATAAGAAAGATGAAGATCAGAGGAACAGTGAACGGTAGTGCAAGGTATACATGCAGAAAAATGAAAATACACTTAGTTGTGGGCAATTCCATGAAAACGTCAACCAATCAACCAAAATTTGAAATTTGTTCAATCATATCATGTCATACATCATTTTCAAGCTTTAAGTACATAGAATCAGAAAATGATAAGACATTTTGATTATAAAAGGTATACATATAAACTACAGCCATTTAAAGTTGACAAAGGAGACAACTAAAATAAATACGGAAATTGTGCTTTGACTTGATATAGTGGATTTTTGTGTATACATTTTTTTTATCAACTTCTTTATACTTAAATTTAACTATTCATCCTATATTAGGACTTATTAAATAGAAGAACAATTGACTTTATTTTTTTTACTGCCAAAAAAAATGATCACAATGAAACTCACTTAACCGTGTTTATGTCCGACACTAAAATGGCAAAAAAGTTTTGTAATTAGCAGGCAACTAATCCCAGAGTGTTAATATTTATTATATAAAGCAAGAATTGTGTCTAGTATGAATATTTGGAACGAAAACAAACTTAAAATTCGTGGTTATAGCCAAAATTGTGGTGTCGGACGTAAAAGTTTTTTTCCGTCCGACACCACTTTACGTCCGACACTTTGAAATAAGCTTTATATGTTGTGTTTCTTGTATGCTAATGCAACTGTGGGCACTGAATAAGTGCCCTAAATCAAAAAATACATTAAAATGAAATAATTGGAAGTGGGAAGTCAATAATTTGCAGGTTTACATTAATTTTTCTCGTTACAAAAAAAAGTTCATTCACTTTGCACATTATGGCAAAAAGCTGAAAAGAAAGCAGAGAAAGTGGAAATATTTTGCACTGTGCAAGAAGCCTTTAATGAGTTGGTGGTTGAACTACAGCCATTTCTGCTCCATACGTATGTAAAACGTAAACAAGCTGCCACGTTTAAGGCAACGTTAATGAAGAAGAAATTATCTTCAAGTTGACTTAGAGGAAAATGCTTCTTTACTAAATCAAAATGAGATCCATTCGGCCCATTGGAGTCATGGTCAGGCCACAGTTTTCACGGCATGTGCTTGGATCAGTGATGGCATTAATAAAAGCATTGTTTTAAAGTCTGACAATTTGGACCACACTAAAGTGAGCGTATTCAAGTATATGGACACCATCTTGACCCTTTTAAAGCATGAACATTGCACCATTGAAATTGTGAATGTATTTTCTGACGGAGCAGCGCCACAATTCAAACAGCGCTACCTAAGACTGGAGCGGTGAATGTAAATATACACCAGAAATGTTTGCGAAAGTTGCTGTCGATAGAAATCCGAATGTGCATATCAAGTTCGTCTCAAATGAGGATATAGAAAAGAACAGGACAACACTTGAAGAGTATTGGACAGATACGAAGCAACCTCCTTTCAGCGCCATTGATGAATAATAACAATAAAACAACAATGAAAATTGACAGCTAAACCACTCCTAATGATAATGGCAAGAAAATAAACTTCTATTAGGAGTGGTATAGCTGTCAATTTTCATTGTTGTTTTATTGTTATTATTCATCAATGGCGCTGAAAGGAGGTTGCTTAGCAGCGCCATCTATGTTAGTTTTGAGTCCTCTATACCGAACTGCCTCTCTCTTCATTGTGTGTACCCACAAGGAAAAGGGCATCTATTCATCTCAGATGTTTCGTCCTCTAGAAACTTTACAAAAGTGAGAGTTAAAGACATCGAAGCCGAAAGTGATAAAAACGACGATATTGATGATATTGAAGATATTAACGTCAACGACTGGGTGGTCGTAATTTACGACGGCATGAAATTTCCTGGTAGTTACAAAATTGGGTAGCCAAAATGACATAGAAGTTAAGGCTATGCACAAAGCAGGAGCATACTACAAATGGCCAGAGCGAGATGACATAGTTTTTTACCTCCGCCAAGACATTCTTATGAAGGTTGAGCCTCCCTCTGTCAAAGGATCTCGAGGGCAATATGCTTTTTCAGAAACTTTCTAAATAGACCTAAACTCTATCTCAAATCATGATCATGTGAAATTCCAAATAGGCATGCCTAATACATACCTGTAATTAATAATTTTCCAATACCACATCATCAGAATGCTTTAATTTGCCTATCGTTCAGACGGTTTACGTCCGACACTATTATTTTACGTCCGACACTTATTTTTGAAAAATCATAACTACTACAAAAAAAATTTTTTTGCTTCCAAAACCTTTTTTAATCTACAATAAACATTTAAAATGATAAATATATTAGCCACTGGCATGTAACTACTAAGAAATCACAGAAAAAAAGCAATACACATGCTGGTTTGCTAAAATGGGTTTTGTGTGTTTTACGTCCGACACCAGTCATTGTCCTTTATTACCTTAGCCTTATTTTGGTTTAGTCAGCTTGTCATGTTACTTTTTTAAATTGTTATGTTATACTTGATGACCTAACACTAAAGATTGCAAAGAAATCAAGTGTATTCTAAGAAAAAATTATACTTTAAACGCAAAATATGTCCAAAAATTTTACGTCCGACACCATGGAATTGCCCTTGTAGTAAAGTGATAGTCCTAAAGATTTTGGCAAATAATATAGATGAAGATCAGAGGTACAGTGAACGGTAGTGCAAGGTATACATGCAGAAAAATGAAAATACACTTAGTTGTAGTAAAGTGATAGTCCTAAAGATTTTAGCAAATAATATAGATGAAGATCAGAGGTACAGTGAACGGTAGTGCAAGGTATACATGCAGAAAAATGAAAATACACTTAGTTGTAGTAAAGTGATAGTCCTAAAGATTTTAGCAAATAATATAGATGAAGATCAGAGGCACAGTGAACGGTAGAGCAAGGTATTCATGCAGAAAAATGAAAATACACTTAGTTGTAGTAAAGTGATAGTCCTAAAGATTTTGGCAAATAATATAGATGAAGATCAGAGATACAGTGAACGGTAGTGCAAGGTATACATGCAGAAAAATGAAAATACACTTAGTTGTAGTAAAGTGATAGTCCTAAAGATTTTAGCAAATAATATAGATGAAGATCAGAGGTACAGTGAACGGTAGAGCAAGGTATACATGCAGAAAAATGAAAATACACTTAGTTGTAGTAAAGTGATAGTCCTAAAGATTTTGGCAAATAATATAGATGAAGATCAGAGGTACAGTGAACGGTAGAGCAAGGTATACATGCAGAAAAATGAAAATACACTTAGTTGTAGTAAAGTGATAGTCCTAAAGATTTTAGCAAATAATATAGATGAAGATCAGAGGCACAGTGAACGGTAGTGCAAGGTATACATGCAGAAAAATGAAAATACACTTAGTTGTAGTAAAGTGATAGTCCTAAAGATTTTAGCAAATAATATAGATGAAGATCAGAGGCACAGTGAACGGTAGTGCAAGGTATACATGCAGAAAAATGAAAATACACTTAGTTGTAGTAAAGTGATAGTCCTAAAGATTTTGGCAAATAATATAGATGAAGATCAGAGGTACAGTGAACGGTAGAGCAAGGTATACATGCAGAAAAATGAAAATACACTTAGTTGTAGTAAAGTGATAGTCCTAAAGATTTTGGCAAATAATATAGATGAAGATCAGAGGTACAGTGAACGGTAGTGCAAGGTATACATGCAGAAAAATGAAAATACACTTAGTTGTAGTAAAGTGATAGTCCTAAAGATTTTAGCAAATAATATAGATGAAGATCAGAGGCACAGTGAACGGTAGTGCAAGGTATACATGCAGAAAAATGAAAATACACTTAGTTGTAGTAAAGTGATAGTCCTAAAGATTTTGGCAAATAATATAGATGAAGATCAGAGGTACAGTGAACGGTAGTGCAAGGTATACATGCAGAAAAATGAAAATACACTTAGTTGTAGTAAAGTGATAGTCCTAAAGATTTTAGCAAATAATATAGATGAAGATCAGAGGCACAGTGAACGGTAGTGCAAGGTATACATGCAGAAAAATGAAAATACACTTAGTTGTAGTAAAGTGATAGTCCTAAAGATTTTGGCAAATAATATAGATGAAGATCAGAGGTACAGTGAACGGTAGAGCAAGGTATACATGCAGAAAAATGAAAATACACTTAGTTGTAGTAAAGTGATAGTCCTAAAGATTTTGGCAAATAATATAGATGAAGATCAGAGGTACAGTGAACGGTAGTGCAAGGTATACATGCAGAAAAATGAAAATACACTTAGTTGTAGTAAAGTGATAGTCCTAAAGATTTTAGCAAATAATATAGATGAAGATCAGAGGCACAGTGAACGGTAGTGCAAGGTATACATGCAGAAAAATGAAAATACACTTAGTTGTAGTAAAGTGATAGTCCTAAAGATTTTGGCAAATAATATAGATGAAGATCAGAGGTACAGTGAACGGTAGTGCAAGGTATACATGCAGAAAAATGAAAATACACTTAGTTGTAGTAAAGTGATAGTCCTAAAGATTTTAGCAAATAATATAGATGAAGATCAGAGGCACAGTGAACGGTAGTGCAAGGTATACATGCAGAAAAATGAAAATACACTTAGTTGTAGTAAAGTGATAGTCCTAAAGATTTTGGCAAATAATATAGATGAAGATCAGAGGTACAGTGAACGGTAGTGCAAGGTATACAT
Organism: Isoperla grammatica; assembly: GCA_945910005.1. NCBI lineage: Eukaryota > Metazoa > Arthropoda > Insecta > Plecoptera > Perlodidae > Isoperla > Isoperla grammatica. The sequence goes on along the minus strand of OX246742.1, from coordinate 8,223,202 downwards.
GCAGAAAAATGAAAATACACTTAGTTGTAGTAAAGTGATAGTCCTAAAGATTTTAGCAAATAATATAGATGAAGATCAGAGGCACAGTGAACGGTAGAGCAAGGTATTCATGCAGAAAAATGAAAATACACTTAGTTGTAGTAAAGTGATAGTCCTAAAGATTTTGGCAAATAATATAGATGAAGATCAGAGATACAGTGAACGGTAGTGCAAGGTATACATGCAGAAAAATGAAAATACACTTAGTTGTAGTAAAGTGATAGTCCTAAAGATTTTAGCAAATAATATAGATGAAGATCAGAGGTACAGTGAACGGTAGAGCAAGGTATACATGCAGAAAAATGAAAATACACTTAGTTGTAGTAAAGTGATAGTCCTAAAGATTTTGGCAAATAATATAGATGAAGATCAGAGGTAAAGTGTACGGTAGAGCAAGGTATTCATGCAGAAAAATGAAAATACACTTAGTTGTAGTAAAGTGATAGTCCTAAAGATTTTGGCAAATAATATAGATGAAGATCAGAGGTAAAGTGTACGGTAGAGCAAGGTATTCATGCAGAAAAATGAAAATACACTTAGTTGTAGTAAAGTGATAGTCCTAAAAATGTTGGCAAATAATATAGAGATAGATCAAAGGAACAGTGAACGGTAGAACAAGGTAGACATGCAGATAGAAGAAAATATAAAATGGAACTGTAAGTATTGGAATGGAAAAGTGAGAATGATTTCTTTAAATAAGATAGAGATAGATCAGAGGTACAGTGTACGGTAGAACAAGGTAGACATGCAGATAGAGGAAAATATATTCTAGTTGTAGTAGAGTAAAAGTCCAAAGATTTTAGCAAATAATATAGAGATGGATCATAGGTACAGTGTACGATGGAACGAGGTAGACATGCAGATAGAGTAATATATAAATTGGAGTTGTAGGTAGATTATATTCCAAAAGATTTTGGTGAAAAAAATAGAGATAGAACAGAGGTACAGTGTACGGTAGAATAAGGTAGACGTAAAGAAAGAGGAAAATATAAATTGGTGTTGTAGTAGAGTAAAAGTCCTAAAGATTTTGGCAAATAAAATATAGAAAGATCAGAGGTACCCATGCAGATAAGGGCAAAAATAAAATGGGGTTGTAGCTATTGTAATAGAAAAGTAAGAATAATGTATTCAAATAATATAGAAACAGATTTGATGTACAGTGTACGGTAGGACAAAGTAGACATGCAGATAAAGAAATATAAAACGGAGTTGTAGGTTGAGTACAGCCAAGTCATAGTTTCTTTGGTAAATAATATAGAGATAGATCAAAGGTACAGTGTACGGTAGATCAAGGTAGACACGCAGATAGAGGAAAATATAAAATGGAGTTGAAGGTATTTTAAGATAAAAAAACAAGAATAATTTCTTTAAAATAATATAGAGATAGATCAAAGGAACAGTGTACGGTAGAACAAGGTAGACATGCAGGTAGAGGAAAATATAAAATGAAGTTGTTGTTATTGCGAGAGAAAAGTAAGAATAATTTCTTTAAATAATATAGAGATAGATCAGAGGTACAGTGTACGGTACAACAAGGTAGACATGCAGATAGAGGAAAATATAAAATGGAGTTGCAGGTATTGTAAGATAAAAAAACAAGAATATTTTCCTGAATAATATAGAGATAGATCAGATGTACAGTGTACGGTAGATCAAGGTAGACATGCAGATAGACGAAAATAGAAAATGGAGTTGTAGGTATTGTAAGAGAAAAGTAAGAATTATTTCTTTAAATAATATAGAGATAGATCAGAGGTAGAGTGTACGGTAGAACAAGGTAGACATGCAGATAGAGGAAAATATAAAATGGAGTTGTAGGTATTGTAAGAGAAAAGTAAGAATAATATTTTAAATAATATAGAGATAGTTATGAGGTACAATGTACATTAGAACAAGGTAGACATGCAAATAGAGGGAAATATAAAATGAAGTTGTTGGTATTGTAAGAGGAAAGTAAGAATTATTTCTTTTAATAATATAGAGATAGATCAGAGGTAGAGTGTACGGTAGAACAAGGTACACATGCAGATAGAGGAAAATATAAAATGAAGTTGTAGGTATTGTAAGAGAAAAGTAAGAATTATTTCTTTTATAATATAGAGATAGATCAAAGGTAAAGTGTACGGTAGAACAAGGTAGACTTGCAGAAAGAGGAAAATATAAAATGAAGTTGTAGGTATTGTAAGAGAAAAGATAGAATTATTTCTCTAAATAATATAGAGATAGATCAGAGGTAGAGTGTACGGTAGAACAAGGTAGACATGCAGATAGAGGAAAATATAAAATGGAGTTGTAGTTATTGTAAGAGAAAAGTAAGAATTATTTCTTTAAATAATATAGAGATAGATCAAAGGTACAGTGTACGGTAGAACAAGGTACACATGCAGACAGAGGAAAATATAAAATGGAGTTGTAGGTATTGTAAGAGAAAAGTAAGAATAATATTTTAAATAATATAGAGATAGTTATGAGGTACAATGTACATTAGAACAAGGTAGACATGCAAATAGAGGGAAATATAAAATGAAGTTGTTGGTATTGTAAGAGGAAAGTAAGAATTATTTCTTTTAATTTTATAGAGATAGATCAGAGGTAGAGTGTACGGTAGAACAAGGTAGACATGGAGATAGAGGAAAATATAAAATGAAGTTGTAGGTATTGTAAGAGAAAAGATAGAATTATTTCTTTAAATAATATAGAGATAGATCAGAGGTAGAGTGTACGGTAGAACAAGGTACACATGCAGATAGAGGAAAATATAAAATGAAGTTGTAGGTATTGTAAGAGAAAAGTAAGAATTATTTCTTTTAATAATATAGAGATAGATCAAAGGTAGAGTGTACGGTAGAACAAGGTAGACTTGCAGAAAGAGGAAAATATAAAATGAAGTTGTAGGTATTGTAAGAGAAAAGATAGAATTATTTCTTTAAATAATATAGAGATAGATCAGAGGTACAGTGTACGGTAGAACAAGGTAGACATGCAGATAGAGGAAAATATAAAATGGAGTTGTAGTTATTGTAAGAGAAAAGTTAGAATGATTTATTTAAATAATATAGAGATAGATCAGAGGTACAGTGTACGGTAGATCAAGGTAGACATGCAGGTAGAGGAAAATATAAAATGAAGTTGTAGATATTGTAAGAGAAAAGTAAGAATTATGTCTTTAAATTATATAGAGATAGATCAGAGGTACAGTGTACGGTTGAACAAGGCAGACATGCAGATAGAGGAAAATATAAAATGAAGGTGTAGATATTGTAAAAGAAAAGTAAGAATTATGTCTTTAAATAATATAGAGATAGATCAGAGGTACAGTGTACGGTTGAACAAGGCAGACATGCAGATAGAGGAAAATATAAAATGAAGTTGTAGGTATTGTAAGAGAAAAGTAAGAATTATTTCTTTTAATAATATAGAGATAGATCAAAGGTAGAGTGTACGGTAGAACAAGGTAGACTTGCAGAAAGAGGAAAATATAAAATGAAGTTGTAGGTATTGTAAGAGAAAAGATAGAATTATTTCTTTAAATAATATAGAGATAGATCAGAGGTAGAGTGTACGGTAGAACAAGGTAGACATGCAGATAGAGGAAAATATAAAATGGAGTTGTAGTTATTGTAAGAGAAAAGTTAGAATGATTTATTTAAATAATATAGAGATAGATCAGAGGTACAGTGTACGGTAGATCAAGGTAGACATGCAGGTAGAGGAAAATATAAAATGAAGTTGTAGATATTGTAAGAGAAAAGTAAGAATTATGTCTTTAAATTATATAGAGATAGATCAGAGGTACAGTGTACGGTTGAACAAGGCAGACATGCAGATAGAGGAAAATATAAAATGAAGGTGTAGATATTGTAAAAGAAAAGTAAGAATTATGTCTTTAAATAATATAGAGATAGATCAGAGGTACAGTGTACGGTTGAACAAGGCAGACATGCAGATAGAGGAAAATATAAAATGAAGTTGTAGTTATTGTAAGAGAAAAGTAAGAATTATGTCTTTAAATAATATAGAGATAGATCAGAGGTACAGTGTATGGTAGATCAAGGTAGACATGCAGATAGAGGAAAATATAAAATGAAGTTGTAGTTATTGTAAGAGAAAAGTTAGAATGATTTATTTAAATAATATAGAGATAGATCAGAGGTACAGTGTACGGTAGAACAAGGTTGACTTGCAGATAGAGGAAAATACGAAATGAAGTTGTAGATATTGTAAAAGAAAAGTAAGAATTAGGTCTTTAAATTATATAGAGATAGATCAGAGGTACAGTGTACGGTTGAACAAGGCAGACATGCAGATAGAGGAAAATATAAAATGAAGGTGTAGATATTGTAAAAGAAAAGTAAGAATTATGTCTTTAAATAATATAGAGATAGATCAGAGGTTCAGTGTACGGTAGAACAAGGTAGACATGCAGATAGAGGAAAATATAAAATGAAGTTGTAGATATTGTAAAAGAAAAGTAAGAATTATGTGTTTAAATAATATAGAGATAGATCAGAGGTTCAGTGTACGGTAGAACAAGGTAGACATGCAGATAGAGGAAAATATAAAATAGAGTTGTAGGTATTGTAAGAGAAAAGTAAGAATTATGTCTTTAAATAATATAGAGATAGATCAGAGGTTCAGTGTACGGTAGAACAAGGTAGACATGCAGATAGAGGAAAATATAAAATGAAGTTGTAGATATTGTAAAAGAAAAGTAAGAATTATGTCTTTAAATAATATAGAGATAGATCAGAGGTTCAGTGTACGGTAAAACAAGGTAGACATGGAGATAGAGGAAAATATAAAATAGAGTTGTAGGTATTGTAAGAGAAAAGTAAGAATGATTTCTTTAAATAATATAGAGATAGATCAGAGGTACAGTGTACGGTAGAACAAGGTAGACATGCAGATAGAGGAAAATATAAAATAGAGTTGTAGGTATTGTAAAAGAAAAGTAAGAATTATGTCTTTAAATAATATAGAGATAGATCAGAGGTTCAGTGTACGGTAAAACAAGGTAGACATGGAGATAGAGGAAAATATAAAATAGAGTTGTAGGTATTGTAAGAGAAAAGTAAGAATGATTTCTTTAAATAATATAGAGATAGATCAGAGGTACAGTGTACGGTAGAACAAGGTAGACATGCAGATAGAGGTAAATATAAAATAGAGTTGTAGGTATTGTAAGAGAAAAGTAAGAATGATTTCTTTAAATAATATAGAGATAGATCAGAGGTACAGTGTACGGTACAACAAGGTAGACATGCAGAAAGAGACAAGTATAAAATGGAGTTGTAGGTATTGTAAGAGAAAAGTAAGAATGATTTCTTTAAATAATATAGAGATAGATCAGAGGTACAGTGTACGGTACAACAAGGTTGACATGCAGATAGAGACAAGTATAAAATGGAGTTGTAGGTATTGTAAGAGAAAAGTAAGAATGATTTCTTTAAATAATATAGAGATAGATCAGAGGTACAGTGTACGGTAGAACAAGGTAGACATGCAGATAGAGGAAAATATAAAATAGAGTTGTAGGTATTGTAAGAGAAAAGTAAGAATGATTTCTTTAAATAATATAGAGATAGATCAGAGGTACAGTGTACGGTAGAACAAGGTAGACATGCAGATAGAGGAAAATATAAAATAGAGTTGTAGGTATTGTAAGAGAAAAGTAAGAATGATTTCTTTAAATAATATAGAGATAGATCAGAGGTACAGTGTACGGTAGAACAAGGTTGACATGCAGATAGAGACAAGTATAAAATGGAGTTGTAGGTATTGTAAGAGAAAAGAAAGAATTATTTCTTTAAATAATATAGAGACAGATCAGAGGTACAGTGTACGGTAGAACAAGGTAGACATGCAGAAATACGAAAATATATTTAAGTTGTAGTAGAGTAAAAGTCCTAAAGATTTTGGCAAATAAAATAGAGATAGATCAGAGGTTCAGTGTATGGTAGAACAAGGTTGACATGCAGATAGGGGAAATCATACGTAAGAGTTGTAGTAGAGTAAAAGTCCGAATGTTTCTTTAAATAATATAGAGATAGATCAGAGGTACAGTGTATGGTAGAACAAGGTAGACAAGCAGATAGGGGAAATCATACGTAGGAGTTGTAGTAGAGTAAAAGTCCGAATGTTTTTTTAAATAATATAGAGATAGATCAGAGGTTCAGTGTATGGTAGAACAAGGTAGACATGCAGATAGGGGAAATCATACGTAAGAGTTGTAGTAGAGTAAAAGTCCGAATGTTTTTTTAAATAATATAGAGATAGATCAGAGGTACAGTGTACGGTAGAACAAGGTAGACATGCAGATAGGGGAAATCATACGTAAGAGTTGTAGTAGAGTAAAAGTCCGAATGTTTTTTTAAATGATATAGAGATAGATCAGAGGTTCAGTGTATGGTAGAACAAGGTAGACATGCAGATAGGGGAAATCATACGTAAGAGTTGTAGTAGAGTAAAAGTCTGAATGTTTTTTTAAATAATATAGAGATAGATCAGAGGTACAGTGTACGGTAGAACAAGGTAGACATGCAGATAGGGGAAATCATACGTAAGAGTTGTAGTAGAGTAAAAGTCCGAATGTTTTTTTAAATAATATAGAGATAGATCAGAGGTTCAGTGTATGGTAGAACAAGGTAGACATGCAGATAGAGGAAATCATACGTAAGAGTTGTAGTAGAGTAAAAGTCCGAATGTTTTTTTAAATAATATAGTGATAGATCAGAGGTTCAGTGTACGGTAGAACAAGGTAGACATGCAGATAGGGGAAAATATTAAATGGAGTTGTAGGTATTGTAAGAGGAAAGAAAGAATAATTTCTTTAAATAATATAGAGATAGATCAGAGGTACAGTGTACGGTAGAACAAGGTAGACATGCAGATAGGGGAAAATATTAAATGGAGTTGTAGGTATTGTAAGAGGAAAGAAAGAATAATATTTTAAATAATATAGAGATAGATCAGAGGTACAGTGTACGGTAGATCAAGGTAGACATGCAGATAGACGAAAATAGAAAATGGAGTTGTAGGTATTGTAAGAGGAAAGAAAGAATAATATTTTAAATAATATAGAGATAGATCAGAGGTACAGTGTACGGTAGAACAAGGTAGACATGCAGATAGAGGAAAATATAAAATGGAGTTGTAGGTATTGTAAGAGAAAAGTAAGAATAATATTTTAAATAATATAGAGATAGTTATGAGGTACAATGTACATTAGAACAAGGTAGACATGCAAATAGAGGGAAATATAAAATGAAGTTGTTGGTATTGTAAGAGGAAAGTAAGAATTATTTCTTTTAATAATATAGAGAAAGATCAAAGGTACAGTGTACGGTAGAGCAAGGTAGACTTGCAGAAAGAGGAAAATATAAAATGAAGTTGTAGGTATTGTAAGAGAAAAGTAAGAATTATTTCTTTAAATAATATAGAGATAGATCAAAGGTAGAGTGTACGGTAGAACAAGGTAGACATGCAGATAGAGGAAAATATAAAATGAAGTTGTAGGTATTGTAAGCGAAAAGTTAGAATTATTTCTTTTAATAATATAGAGATAGATCAAAGGTAGAGTGTACGGTAGAACAAGGTAGACATGCAGATAGAGGAAAATATAAAATGAAGTTGTAGGTATTGTAAGCGAAAAGTTAGAATTATTTCTTTTAATAATATAGAGATAGATCAAAGGTAGAGTGTACGGTAGAACAAGGTAGACTTGCAGAAAGAGGAAAATATAAAATGAAGTTGTAGGTATTGTAAGAGAAAAGTTAGAATTATTTCTTTAAATAATATAGAGATAGATCAGAGGTAGAGTGTACGGTAGAACAAGGTAGACATGCAGATAGAGGAAAATATAAAATGAAGTTGTAGGTATTGTAAGCGAAAAGTTAGAATTATTTCTTTTAATAATATAGAGATAGATCAAAGGTAGAGTGTACGGTAGAACAAGGTAGACATGCAGATAGAGGAAAATATAAAATGAAGTTGTAGGTATTGTAAGCGAAAAGTTAGAATTATTTCTTTAAATAATATAGAGATAGATCAGAGGTAGAGTGTACGGTAGAACAAGGTAGACATGCAGATAGAGGAAAATATAAAATGAAGTTGTAGGTATTGTAAGCGAAAAGTTAGAATTATTTCTTTTAATAATATAGAGATAGATCAAAGGTAGAGTGTACGGTAGAACAAGGTAGACTTGCAGAAAGAGGAAAATATAAAATGAAGTTGTAGGTATTGTAAGAGAAAAGTTAGAATTATTTCTTTAAATAATATAGAGATAGTCAGAGGTTCAGTGTACGGTAGAACAAGGTAGACATGCAGATAGAGGAAAATATAAAATGGAGTTGTAGTTATTGTAAGAGAAAAGTTAGAATGATTTATTTAAATAATATAGAGATAGATCAGAGGTACAGTGTACGGTAGATCAAGGTAGACATGCAGATAGAGGAAAATATAAAATGAAGTTGTAGATATTGTAAAAGAAAAGTAAGAATTATGTCTTCAAATTATATAGAGATAGATCAGAGGTTCAGTGTACGGTAGAACAAGGTATAGACACGCAGATAGAGGAAAATATAAAATGAAGTTGTAGTTATTGTAAGAGAAAAGTTAGAATGATTTATTTAAATAATATAGAGATAGATCAGAGGTACAGTGTACGGTAGAACAAGGTAGAAATGCAGATAGAGGAAAATATAAAATGAAGTTGTAGTTATTGTAAGAGAAAAGTTAGAATGATTTATTTAAATAATATAGAGATTGATCAGAGGTACAGTGTACGGTAGAACAAGGAAGACATGCAGATAGAGGAAAATATAAAATAGAGTTGTAGGTATTGTAAGAGAAAAGTAAGAATGATTTCTTTAAATAATATAGAGATAGATCAGAGGTACAGTGTACGGTAGATCAAGGTAGACATGCAGATAGAGGAAAATATAAAATAGAGTTGTAGGTATTGTAAGAGAAAAGTAAGAATAATTTCTTTAAATAATATAGAGATAGATCAGAGGTACAGTGTACGGTAGAGCAAGGTAGACATGCAGATAGAGGAAAATATAAAATGGAGTTGTAGGTATTGTAAGAGAAAAGTAAGAATGATTTCTTTAAATAATATAGAGATAGATCAGAGGTTCAGTGTACGGTAGAACAAGGTAGACATGCAGATAGAGGAAAATATAAAATAGAGTTGTAGGTATTGTAAGAGAAAAGTAAGAATGATTTCTTTAAATAATATAGAGATAGATCAGAGGTTCAGTGTACGGTAGAACAAGGTAGACATGCAGATAGAGGAAAATATAAAATAGAGTTGTAGGTATTGTAAGAGAAAAGTAAGAATAATTTCTTTAAATAATATAGAGATAGATCAGAGGTACAGTGTACGGTAGAGCAAGGTAGACATGCAGATAGAGGAAAATATAAAATGGAGTTGTAGGTATTGTAAGAGAAAAGTAAGAATTATGTCTTTAAATAATATAGAGATAGATCAGAGGTACAGTGTACGGTTGAACAAGGCAGACATGCAGATAGAGGAAAATATAAAATGAAGGTGTAGATATTGTAAAAGAAAAGTAAGAATTATGTCTTTAAATAATATAGAGATAGATCAGAGGTTCAGTGTACGGTAAAACAAGGTAGACATGGAGATAGAGGAAAATATAAAATAGAGTTGTAGGTATTGTAAGAGAAAAGTAAGAATTATGTGGTTAAATAATATAGAGATAGATCAGAGGTACAGTGTACGGTAGAACAAGGTTGACATGCAGATAGAGGAAAATATAAAATGGAGTTGTAGGTATTGTAAGAGAAAAGTAAGAATTATGTCTTTAAATAATATAGAGATAGATCAGAGGTACAGTGTACGGTTGAACAAGGCAGACATGCAGATAGAGGAAAATATAAAATAGAGTTGTAGGTATTGTAAGAGAAAAGTAAGAATTATGTGTTTAAATAATATAGAGATAGATCAGAGGTTCAGTGTACGGTAGAACAAGGAAGACATGCAGATAGAGGAAAATATAAAATAGAGTTGTAGGTATTGTAAGAGAAAAGTAAGAATGATTTCTTTAAATAATATAGAGATAGATCAGAGGTTCAGTGTACGGTAGAACAAGGTAGACATGCAGATAGAGGAAAATATAAAATAGAGTTGTAGGTATTGTAAGAGAAAAGTAAGAATAATTTCTTTAAATAATATAGAGATAGATCAGAGGTACAGTGTACGGTAGAGCAAGGTAGACATGCAGATAGAGGAAAATATAAAATGGAGTTGTAGGTATTGTAAGAGAAAAGTAAGAATTATGTCTTTAAATAATATAGAGATAGATCAGAGGTACAGTGTACGGTTGAACAAGGCAGACATGCAGATAGAGGAAAATATAAAATGAAGGTGTAGATATTGTAAAAGAAAAGTAAGAATTATGTCTTTAAATAATATAGAGATAGATCAGAGGTTCAGTGTACGGTAAAACAAGGTAGACATGGAGATAGAGGAAAATATAAAATAGAGTTGTAGGTATTGTAAGAGAAAAGTAAGAATTATGTCTTTAAAAAATATAGAGATAGATCAGAGGTACAGTGTACGGTTGAACAAGGCAGACATGCAGATAGAGGAAAATATAAAATGAAGTTGTAGGTATTGTAAGAGAAAAGTAAGAATTATGTGTTTAAATAATATAGAGATAGATCAGAGGTTCAGTGTACGGTAGAACAAGGAAGACATGCAGATAGAGGAAAATATAAAATAGAGTTGTAGGTATTGTAAGAGAAAAGTAAGAATAATTTCTTTAAATAATATAGAGATAGATCAGAGGTACAGTGTACGGTAGAGCAAGGTAGACATGCAGATAGAGGAATATATAAAATGGAGTTGTAGGTATTGTAAGAGAAAAGTAAGAATTATGTCTTTAAATAATATAGAGATAGATCAGAGGTTCAGTGTACGGTAAAACAAGGTAGACATGGAGATAGAGGAAAATATAAAATAGAGTTGTAGGTATTGTAAGAGAAAAGTAAGAATTATGTGGTTAAATAATATAGAGATAGATCAGAGGTACAGTGTACGGTAGAACAAGGTTGACATGCAGATAGAGGAAAATATAAAATGGAGTTGTAGGTATTGTAAGAGAAAAGTAAGAATTATGTGTTTAAATAATATAGAGATAGATCAGAGGTACAGTGTACGGTTGAACAAGGCAGACATGCAGATAGAGGAAAATATAAAATGAAGGTGTAGATATTGTAAAAGAAAAGTAAGAATTATGTCTTTAAATAATATAGAGATAGATCAGAGGTACAGTGTACGGTAGAACAAGGTTGACATGCAGATAGAGGAAAATATAAAATAGAGTTGTAGGTATTGTAAGAGAAAAGTAAGAATTATGTGTTTAAATAATATAGAGATAGATCAGAGGTACAGTGTACGGTTGAACAAGGCAGACATGCAGATAGAGGAAAATATAAAATGAAGGTGTAGATATTGTAAAAGAAAAGTAAGAATTATGTCTTTAAATAATATAGAGATAGATCAGAGGTACAGTGTACGGTAGAACAAGGTAGACATGGAGATAGAGGAAAATATAAAATAGAGTTGTAGGTATTGTAAGAGAAAAGTAAGAATTATGTGTTTAAATAATATAGAGATAGATCAGAGGTTCAGTGTACGGTAGAACAAGGTAGACATGGAGATAGAGGAAAATATAAAATGAAGTTGTAGATATTGTAAAAGAAAAGTAAGAATTATGTCTTTAAATAATATAGAGATAGATCAGAGGTTCAGTGTACGGTAAAACAAGGTAGACATGGAGATAGAGGAAAATATAAAATGAAGTTGTAGATATTGTAAAAGAAAAGTAAGAATTATGTCTTTAAATAATATAGAGATAGATCAGAGGTTCAGTGTACGGTAAAACAAGGTAGACATGGAGATAGAGGAAAATATAAAATAGAGTTGTAGGTATTGTAAGAGAAAAGTAAGAATTATGTGTTTAAATAATATAGAGATAGATCAGAGGTACAGTGTACGGTAAAACAAGGTTGACATGCAGATAGAGGAAAATATAAAATGGAGTTGTAGGTATTGTAAGAGAAAAGTAAGAATTATGTCTTTAAATAATATAGAGATAGATCAGAGGTTCAGTGTACGGTAAAACAAGGTAGACATGGAGATAGAGGAAAATATAAAATAGAGTTGTAGGTATTGTAAGAGAAAAGTAAGAATTATGTGTTTAAATAATATAGAGATAGATCAGAGGTACAGTGTACGGTAGAACAAGGTTGACATGCAGATAGAGGAAAATATAAAATGGAGTTGTAGGTATTGTAAGAGAAAAGTAAGAATTATGTCTTTAAATAATATAGAGATAGATCAGAGGTACAGTGTACGGTTGAACAAGGCAGACATGCAGATAGAGGAAAATATAAAATGAAGGTGTAGATATTGTAAAAGAAAAGTAAGAATTATGTCTTTAAATAATATAGAGATAGATCAGAGGTTCAGTGTACGGTAGAACAAGGTAGACATGGAGATAGAGGAAAATATAAAATGAAGTTGTAGATATTGTAAAAGAAAAGTAAGAATTATGTCTTTAAATAATATAGAGATAGATCAGAGGTTCAGTGTACGGTAAAACAAGGTAGACATGGAGATAGAGGAAAATATAAAATAGAGTTGTAGGTATTGTAAGAGAAAAGTAAGAATTATGTGTTTAAATAATATAGAGATAGATCAGAGGTTCAGTGTACGGTAAAACAAGGTAGACATGGAGATAGAGGAAAATATAAAATAGAGTTGTAGGTATTGTAAGATAAAAGTAAGAATTATGTGTTTAAATAATATAGAGATAGATCAGAGGTTCAGTGTACGGTAGAACAAGGTAGACATGGAGATAGAGGAAAATATAAAATGAAGTTGTAGATATTGTAAAAGAAAAGTAAGAATTATGTCTTTAAATAATATAGAGATAGATCAGAGGTTCAGTGTACGGTAAAACAAGGTAGACATGGAGATAGAGGAAAATATAAAATAGAGTTGTAGGTATTGTAAGAGAAAAGTAAGAATTATGTGTTTAAATAATATAGAGATAGATCAGAGGTTCAGTGTACGGTAAAACAAGGTAGACATGGAGATAGAGGAAAATATAAAATAGAGTTGTAGGTATTGTAAGAGAAAAGTAAGAATTATGTGTTTAAATAATATAGAGATAGATCAGAGGTTCAGTGTACGGTAAAACAAGGTAGACATGGAGATAGAGGAAAATATAAAATAGAGTTGTAGGTATTGTAAGAGAAAAGTAAGAATTATGTGTTTAAATAATATAGAGATAGATCAGAGGTTCAGTGTACGGTAAAACAAGGTAGACATGGAGATAGAGGAAAATATAAAATAGAGTTGTAGGTATTGTAAGATAAAAGTAAGAATTATGTGTTTAAATAATATAGAGATAGATCAGAGGTTCAGTGTACGGTAGAACAAGGTAGACATGGAGATAGAGGAAAATATAAAATGAAGTTGTAGATATTGTAAAAGAAAAGTAAGAATTATGTCTTTAAATAATATAGAGATAGATCAGAGGTTCAGTGTACGGTAAAACAAGGTAGACATGGAGATAGAGGAAAATATAAAATAGAGTTGTAGGTATTGTAAGAGAAAAGTAAGAATTATGTGTTTAAATAATATAGAGATAGATCAGAGGTTCAGTGTACGGTAAAACAAGGTAGACATGGAGATAGAGGAAAATATAAAATAGAGTTGTAGGTATTGTAAGAGAAAAGTAAGAATTATGTGTTTAAATAATATAGAGATAGATCAGAGGTTCAGTGTACGGTAAAACAAGGTAGACATGGAGATAGAGGAAAATATAAAATAGAGTTGTAGGTATTGTAAGAGAAAAGTAAGAATTATGTGTTTAAATAATATAGAGATAGATCAGAGGTTCAGTGTACGGTAAAACAAGGTAGACATGGAGATAGAGGAAAATATAAAATAGAGTTGTAGGTATTGTAAGAGAAAAGTAAGAATTATGTGTTTAAATAATATAGAGATAGATCAGAGGTTCAGTGTACGGTAGAACAAGGTAGACATGGAGATAGAGGAAAATATAAAATGAAGTTGTAGATATTGTAAAAGAAAAGTAAGAATTATGTCTTTAAATAATATAGAGATAGATCAGAGGTTCAGTGTACGGTAGAACAAGGTAGACATGCAGATAGAGGAAAATATAAAATGAAAATGTAGATATTGTAAAAGAAAAGTAAGAATTATGTGTTTAAATAATATAGAGATAGATCAGAGGTACAGTGTACGGTAGAACAAGGTAGACATGGAGATAGAGGAAAATATAAAATGAAGTTGTAGATATTGTAAAAGAAAAGTAAGAATTATGTCTTTAAATAATATAGAGATAGATCAGAGGTTCAGTGTACGGTAGAACAAGGTAGACATGCAGATAGAGGAAAATATAAAATGAAAATGTAGATATTGTAAAAGAAAAGTAAGAATTATGTGTTTAAATAATATAGAGATAGATCAGAGGTTCAGTGTACGGTAGAACAAGGTAGACATGCAGATAGAGGAAAATATAAAATGAAGTTGTAGATATTGTAAAAGAAAAGTAAGAATTATGTCTTTAAATAATATAGAGATAGATCAGAGGTTCAGTGTACGGTAAAACAAGGTAGACATGGAGATAGAGGAAAATATAAAATGGAGTTGTAGGTATTGTAAGAGAAAAGTAAGAATAATATCTTTAAATAATATAGAGATAGATCAGAGGTACAGTGTACGGTAGATCAAGGTAGACACGCAGATAGAGGAAAATATAAAATGGAGTTGTAGGTATTGTAAGAGAAAAGTAAGAATAATTTCTTTAAATAATATAGAGATAGATCAGAGGTTCAGTGTACGGTAAAACAAGGTAGACATGCAGATAGAGGAAAATATAAAATGGAGTTGTAGGTATTGTAAGAGAAAAGTAAGAATAATATCTTTAAATAATATAGAGATAGATCAGAGGTACAGTGTACGGTAGATCAAGGTAGACACGCAGATAGAGGAAAATATAAAATGGAGTTGTAGGTATTGTAAGAGAAAAGTAAGAATAATTTCTTTAAATAATATAGAGATAGATCAGAGGTACAGTGTACGGTAGATCAAGGTAGACACGCAGATAGAGTAATATAAAAATTGTAGTTGTAGGAAGAGTTATATTCCAAAAGATTGTGGCAAATAATATAGAGATAGATCAGAGGTACAGTGTACGGTAGAGCAAGGTAGACATGCAGAAATAAGAAAATATATTCTAGTTTTAGTAGAGTAAAAGTCCTATAGATTTTGGCAAATATGATAGACATAGATCAGAGGTACAGTGTACGGTATAACAAGGTAGACATGCAGATAGAGGAAATATAAAACGGAGTTGTAGGTATTGTAAGAGAAAAGTAAGAATATTTTCCTGAATAATATAGTGATCGATCAGAGGTACAGTGTACGGTAGAACAAGGTAGACATGCAGATAGACGAAAATATAAAACGAAGTTGTAGGTATTGTTAGTTAGAATATTTTCTTTAATTACGTAGAGATAGTCAGAGGTACAGTGTATGGTAAAAGAAGGTAGACATGCAGATAGAAGAAAATATAAAATAGAGTTGTAGGTATTGTAAGATAAAAAAGTAAGAATAATTTCTTTAAATAATATAGAGATAGATCAGAGGTACAGTATACGGTAGAACAAGGTAGACATGCAGAAATAAGAAAATATATTCTAGTTTTAGTAGAGTAAAAGTCCTATAGATTTTGGCAAATATGATAGACATAGATCAGAGGTACAGTGTACGGTATAACAAGGTAGACATGCAGATAGAGGAAAATATAAAATGAAGTTGTAGGTATTGTTAGAGTAAAGTAAGAAAGAATACTATCTTTAAATAATATAGAGATAGATCAGAGGTACAGTGTACGGTAGATCAAGGTATAGACACGCAGATAGAGTAATATAAAAATTGGAGTTGTAGGTAGAGTAAGAGTAAAGTAAGAATATTTCTTTAAATAATATAGAGATAGATCAGAGGTACAGTGTATGGTAGAACAAGGTAGACATGCAGATAGAGGAAAATATAAAATGGAGTTGTAGGTATTGTAAGAGAAAAGTAAGAATAATATCTTTAAATAATATAGAGATAGATCAGAGGTACAGTGTACGGTATAGAACAAGGTAGACATGCAGATAGAGGAAATCATACATAAGAGTTGTAGTAGATTAAAAGTCCGAATGATTTTTATAAATAATTTAGAGATGTATCAGAGGTACAGTGTACGCTAGAACAAGGTAGACATGCAGATAGAAGAAAATATAAATTGGAGTTGTAGTAGAGTAAAAGTTCTTATGATTTTGGTAAATAATATAGATAGATCCGATTTTCAGTGTACGGTAGATTAAGGTTCACATGTAGTAACAAATTACAAATAATATAGAGATCGATCTGGGGTACAATGTAGGGTGGAACAATATAGACAAACAAGTTTAAGAAAATATAAAGTGGAGATGGTGGTAGCATTAGAGCAAAGTCGGTTTGTGTTTGGTAACTAATATAGAGATAGATCGGGTTATCATTTTGAGGGCGAAAAAGGTAGATAAATGTTATTATAAAATAGATACTTTTGTAGAATCGGTTTAGAGTTGTTTTGACTTAAGTTTAATAATTAGAGATTGATCCGAGGTTCAGTAAACGGAAGATCAAGGTAGACATGCAGATAGAAGTTAACATAAATAAAGTGAGAGCGAAAGAACGTATATTTAGAATTTTTGAGAAAAAGATAGTAAGAATAAATAAAATATCATTATTATGTAGTCGTGGGTAGAATAACGGCAATGTCGGAATGATTTTAGTTAATATCACAAAGATACGTCCGAGTTTCAGTGTATGGAAAAACAAGGTAGACATGCAGGTAGATAAAAACTTAAAAGGGGATTCGTCGGTGGAATAAGAACATAGGTGGAATGAATTTAGTAAATAACATATAGATAGATCCGGTGATTAATGCACGAAAGAGCAAGATAGACTTGCAGATAGTTTAAGATATTTTGATTGGTCTAAAGACAATTAATCGACTGGAGTGGTCCTACTTTGAACTGTTCTGAATGGGCTCTCCATAGAGGAAATAGATAATAGAACAGTATTTTCCTAAAGAGGAGAATGTGAGTGATCAATATAATATTTTCTGAACAGAGGATACAGCAATTAAAGAAGACAATTACTTGTGATTTTGATTGTGGTAAAGGTAGAGAGACATTGTTCAATATGAGGTTTTCATGCAATGGAAAGACCTTTCAAATGGAGAATGACGCAAAGATAATAGCAATATTGAATTGAGACAAAGATTGGTAGAGTTAACACTTGGTATACAGAGGATAAAAGGAATTTCATAAAGATGATAACTTTATAACAATAAGTTGCGTATGACTCACAGAGTTTTGAAGATTCTCATGCACAGTGAAACATTCGATTGGGGATAATGTAGTGAGTGAGTGATTTTAAATATTCTTTCAAAGAGTTCATAAAATTATTTGTGTGGTTAAATGATGATAAGGTGAATAGAAAATTTCGATTTCTTCCATGTAAGAAGAAGAAAAGATAGAAATGTTGTCATAAGACAAGTGAGAATAGAAGCATTAGGAGTCACGCAGAGATAAGAAGTGATTGATAGAGTTTGTTCGTCACGCAGAGATAAATATAAATTAGCGAATTATTGAAGTAGACGAAGATACTGTTACCAGTTTATGTAGGTAAGAGAGAATGGTTGCCATGGAATGGGAAGGTAAACAACATATTAAGGATTAAGATAAGTGTTATAAGAGGGGACAGAAACATTAGATTGAGATATATAATATAATCATAAATTTAAGATTATCATGAAGTAGTTCATGTGAACGGATCACTCACTACATAGTTCTCAGTTCGAGTCTCTGACAGGTCCATGCTAATAAATGCGTGCACGTTCCAACGCAACTGTGCTGTCACGTTGAGCTAAGACCTTGAGTCTTTGAGACTGTCAATTAACTTGCAATGATACAAAAACCAAAACTACGGTAATTAATTGTGAATGTTTTCAAGAACCATTTCGAGTTCTTAAAAACATATCAAATCATACAAATTAAAAACTTGTATAGGCTTAGACTTAATAAATACCGAGGTTCAAGATCCACGTTCAAAAACAACAAGGTAAATAATCGAGAATGTGTGAATCAGGTCCAAAGACGATACTAAACAAATAATATACGAAACTGGTTAGGTTGAGACAATGTTAAAACACGCCCTATAATGCAACCACGCCCATAAAAGTTAAAAACAACAGAGTTTGCACAAATTATTAGTAAAAGAAGAAACGAGCACCTGATTAAATACCAATTGACACACATTTTCTTAACATCTTCCCACACAAATTTAACAAAAAACACACCATTTTGAAATGTTTTATGCAAATCACATGCAATACAAAATGTAAATAGAAAAAAAATAATGGAGGTAAGAAGACCACTTGAGAAACAAATGAAAGGAAATCTAATAGAGTTAGAAGAAATCCATGCAACGAATTAGGAGTAGGCTCAATAAAATGCAGAAACCATAGATTTACCTTTTGTTTATTAGAAACGAAATGGAATACAAAAGTAGGAGACATGAGGTAAACAATCTAAATAAGCGCATGCACAAATCGACAACAGAAAGATACACTTATGTTGATCTACTTTGTAGCAAAGCTTTGCAAACAGGTCAAGCATAGGGAAGGTGACAACAATTGGGTAGTCTCTATTCTACAATTACAATAATAGGGACAATAGAGTATTTTGTAACGAAAAGATTAGAGAAGGTACAAACAGTACAAGAAGACAAAAAGTAAGATTGCAGAGAGTGGAGTGAATTGTAGGCACTTAGAAACAGTAAAGATATCCAAAGAGCGTAACGACGTAGACAAGAGTAGAGAAGAGTAGAGAAGAGTAGAGAAGATCGCTCTCCTAAGAAATGAAGATGTGCCATTGATGCGTGTTGTTCCGCAACAATGGGACTAGATAAACTATTTTAATATCAACAATGCTTTGAGTTTGTTACATTTTCGACCCAAATTGTTACTTATCACAGTCTGGATTTTAAATTTGTCGTCTAACAACATAATTAATTAATGGCGGTGGTAGAGTATAGCTTGCAGGGCTCTCCAGCAGAGAGCTTAGGTGTGTGATTGCGTATTCATAGTTTATAGTTTGGCCACGTAAGATGGTTCTTCCTTAATAAAGGTAAAATGAGTTATTTCTTGGCTATGCGGAAACCGCTAAAAGCTGAAATAGGTGATTTGTCAGTTTCCTGATGTAGTTTGCCCGAGTCCAGCCAGATAGCGGTCTTGTCACCCACATCCATCTCCAGGAGAGCGACGCTGCTGCCCCCGCCGGGCCCAGTGGCAACCACAGTGCTCCAGCCCTCGTCCTTGGACAGCTGCTTCTTAAGGGACAATCTAGAACAAACATGGCCATGGCGACATTTAGTCGTATCTTCGAGGAAGCATCCGGACATTCATTAGTATCAACAGATACTTTAGATGCCAGCGGAAGTGCTCTCTTAGGGGACTGTCACTAAGCACGAAGCATCCGGACATTCATTAGTATCAACAGATACTTGAGATGCCAGCGGAAGTGCTCTCTTAATATTACCGGCAGTTTGTTTCAATATCACTCCTCAAAGCCAACCCTAGCGGTAGTTTATTAATCATGTTTACATGTTTTAATTGCGTTGTGTTTTATGACACTTTGCTGTTGAGTATATAGCATACATGGGAAAAGTTAAGAATGTAGTCTTTATTAGAAGGTTCGTTAGATAATGTTTTCGTTCAACTTCATGCTAAGAGTGAATGATCAACACGCCCGTTCAAAACGGGTTCATGCCTGCACTTATGACTTCCAACAAAGTATCGGCTGACTTGTTACCCCGACAACCACCAATGAGAAAATTTAAAATCAAGTCAGCTGACAAACAAAATATTAAGTTGAAAGTCATAAGACATGACATTATTCGTTTTGTCGGGTTACATCATTTAAAAAATTAGAAATTCTATTGAGTTACAATATTGGTGCACAAGTGTTATATTGTTTACAATAAATTGACCGATGGACATATTAGTTTAGATGGTGGAAACAACTCTACTTACTCATAGTAGATGTAAATGTGGACGCGTTGTTGACGTAGTTGATTGATATACAACCGAATGAAATCATTATAATTTTAATAATTTTTCACATGAAACTGCCCTAGGATAATTCATATCCCTCTTCAAGTGACTAGCTAGGTATTGCGGTAATTAGAATAATTGTAAATGATTGTCCGAAGGGTAGTAGTATGATATATCCCACCATTCATCCAATGACTGAGGAAACCCTGGGAAAACTTGTCAGTGGGTATCGAACCAACGACCTCCCGAATTAGAGCCTCGTGTGCTACTACTGGTATCGGTACCAACCGAATGAATTGATTTGCCTCAAGTATGTAAAGTAGTGTTGAGGTTGGCATGAGTTTCGTATTTCACGGGCCTTGATTCTGCCTCGGATAAACAAATGCCTTTTGACCCAGAAACGTTCATGGGTGTCACTAACGATGAGTCACCAACATGACTGTGAAGAGACAACTTCCTAAATCCCTTTACATTAACTAACTAAGTGCAGACCTGTGTTAATCAGCCATATTTGAAAGCGGGCCTGTGCATTGTCTGATCTGGCCTTATTGCGTATCATGAGTTATCACTGTGACTAATTTGATTTGATTTTACAAGGGTTTTGTCAGAATGGGACATTTAGTCAGTTCACAACACGTACTTTCACAACTATGGCCGCTGCAACAGTTCCGTTCTCTAATGATTTGTCAACTATTTTTTCTTTGTATATATATATATATATATATTATTGTTCACCATTTTCTGGGTTTCGTCACACGATATAAATTGAGTAGGTGGTTTAAACTTACCCCACCTCACCCGACGTTTCGAGGGAATAACATCCCCCATTAACCAGGGTCACCACGACGCGTTGTTCTCCGTTCGGTACTCTCTGCACGATGAGAGTACCGAACGGAGAACAACGCGTCGTGGTGACCCTGGTTAATGGGGGATGTTATTCCCTCGAAACGTCGGGTGAGGTGGGGTAAGTTTAAACCACCTACTCAATTTATATCGTGTGACGAAACCCAGAAAATGGTGAACAATAACATTACTTATGTCCGCGAAAACTTGAAAATCAACATATATATATATATATATATATATATATATATATATATATATATATATATATATATATATATATATCTCATTGCTTACTCTAATCTATCCATAATGTATAGAATGAACTATGAAATCATTTTAATCAACACAACGGTAACTGCATTTAAATCCTACTGTTTTAATTTCGAACCGTGTGGCAACTTAAAATGTGAGCTTCTTAAAAATAACTTTCCCTTTCGAATTCAGTTCTAGCACAGTCGCTACACCTCAATAATTAATCAGTCAATCAAGCAAGACACTTTTGTCATGTTCCACCACGACATTTCGCCATACATGAGTAAATAACATTATTTTTTAAGTTTTGTCGACACCAAAATTTGTTTTTCAATGATCTTACGAACATAGATCTATCAACTAACGAAAGAAAGGACATTTGAAATACTCAATATCCTAGTTTTAAAAATTATTTAATTTTACAATTTTTTCTTGCGATGAAGTGACGCGATTTTGTGATTCGGTTGTTTCAAATGTACAAAATAACAACGACCAAAATACTCAGTAACACCGAACTCGCCACACCAGGTTAGTGAACGATGTGATGTACACGTCTAACACTACCCCAGGGTCCAGGATTTAATCAGCTACTTCTCTAGTTATACCTTCTGCTTGCAACACGTCCATTTGGGATAATCTACGACCTCGGGTTAGATACCTGGAAATTCATAACACAGCGGGCGTGACTGATGAGGCTTGTGCACTCAACTCTGAGGAAGGCTGACTTTACGAAAGTGCGTAAAAACGCCCAGAATCTCATGATTTTCGCTGACTCGCGTGACTGAAAGGGGTCGTTGATAAGGATATGCGACTAGTAACGTCGGGACTAGAGTTATTTCTATATCAAGAAGAAGAATCCCATCATCAGCATCTAAAGGCCATATCACATTAGGTTCCGAACTGACAATTGCAATCGTAGATTCGAGCTAACGATTGGCGGCGCATGCGCAGTAGCTCAGTTCGGCCAGTCTACGATTGCAATCTTTTTATAGACCGAGCTCTAAAATGAGATTGTGAATCGTAGATCCGAGTCACGTGAACCAATCAGAAAGGAGATCGGTGAAATACGTATTGAGCACTGTCACAACATAACCTCAAGTAATAACTACTTTAATGGAAACAAAGAGCCAATAACTTTAATTATATATTTGTTTGCTATTAAGGCTTAATTGTCTTATTAGTTGTTAGTTATTATTATTGAATTTATTTTCTAGTTGAACGATTTTTTGATTTTCCGCTGGTCAAA
This sequence comes from Isoperla grammatica, assembly GCA_945910005.1. NCBI lineage: Eukaryota > Metazoa > Arthropoda > Insecta > Plecoptera > Perlodidae > Isoperla > Isoperla grammatica. The sequence goes on along the minus strand of OX246742.1, from coordinate 8,200,606 downwards.
TGTGATTGTATAATAATTGTAGATTGCGATTGCAATTGGCGACTCCAGTCTACGATTCCAATTGTAGTGTGATATGTTAACACGTACCACGCACATACATAACCCAGCACAAGGTGAAGATTGAGCATCACTTTTATAGCTTCGTAACGCACAATGGGATTACTATAACACTCTGCGTGCGTGAAGACATGTATAGATAGCAGGGGGCTTCGTCTCGTGACCGTCATATGGGACGACATTTGGCCCCGAAATAGCGCTGCTTGTCGTAAGAGGCGACCAACAAGCCGGCGTGTTTGGCCTAGCAGTTTAGCAATGAACAACAAATAGATATTAGTGTTTACCTGGTGTCCTTATCCCCGCTGGCAGCGAACGAGAACTGGTACAGGCCGGGGCAGTGGCAAGTGAACTCGCCGTTCTCGCGGCTCCAGCCAATCCCCTTATCAATCAGCGCGCTGACAACAGAAAAGTATTGTAGAGGTCACAATGAAACGGGCACAGCACAGATCAATGTAATGGTGAGTGGTAGGCCCAAGTTGTTTTATACCAGATTAGTCTCACAGGTTGCTTCCCCGAATGCCAAAACCTTTTTTTAGCATTAATGTCAAAAAGCATTGTTACACAAGGCTGCGTGCACGGACCAACATATCATCTATTTAGCTCCTGTTTCACCCAAGCAGGCACGGCGCGAGAATAAAACTCAATTGGGGATTAGTTTTTGAAGGTTTGCTGCTGTTTGTAATCAGGGGGGAGGGGGTAACACTCCCAATTCCTTTGAAATAAAATATAGACTCAAAAGTAACTATGCCCGGGGTGAATGGATGGATGGATGGATGGATGGATGGATGGATGGATGGATGGATGGATGGATGGATGGATGGATGGATGGATGGATGGATGGATGGAAGGATGGATGGATGGACTGATGGATGGATGGATGGATAGATAGATGGATAGAATATTGCATCAACTTCTCGTTATTCTCACCTCATCGATTGCAATAACATCTCACCCTCTCCCCACCCCTCACAGGGAAACCTACCAGAACGATGTGCAAGTAATATGTTGAATGTTGCTGTGTTTGACACAACGTAGCCTAAGTCATGCGCAGCTAAAAGCGACCTCATTAGTTGAGCAGTTATCGGCGTGAGTGGTGGGCCTTGGCGATATCTCATTGGAAGTGAAAGGCGGTAGAAAGATCCGTACGGGTTCGTTCAACGCGCGCATTCTACGTCATATCTAACGGATGTTCAACGTTAGATATCGTGCTAACCCTTTGCACGGCACCACGCGAGCAGATATTCGTAAACTATGTGTTTTTCTATTAAATGTTTCAGTAATCTACTTGGTATAGTCTAGTATCACAGATAAGGGTGTAGGTCTACCAATCATGCGAAACTCTCTCTTTTCATCTGCACAGTCTATTAAAATAGCTCTAAATGCTTTAAAATTGTCAAAAAGTAAACCACAATATTATGACCTATAGAGAATTTAGTAATATTTCTCATAACTGTTTCTTCGTTCCTATAAATATGTCCTTGAATGTTCTTAATTAATTGTGAAATGTGTGTTGCAACAACAATGGAGAAATTTAAATAAGAACACTTGGAAAACGGAAACGTTTCTAGAATCAAAGAACCATTCATACGAAAGATACCTAAATTCTGTAGGTGATGACGTATTGTGGTTTACTGTTTGACATTGATAAGTCGTGGGTCTCGCAGGGTAGGTGGACAATGGACTACAGTCCTTGATGTACGTAAGAGCACGGATCCTGATGCTTATTATTTTATTTCTTGCAGAGCAATATCTTTTTCATACAATGTGCAATTGGCTTCTTTAATCTCAACGTGGTATGAGGGAAAAACGTGTAATTGGTTTACACAAGGAAATAATCCCGGATCCCGACATTTAATTGAAACATATTATGGACAACCTTGGGGGAAACCGTTTGAAGTTGCCCCAACGTAACTTCCCATGCTTACGAATAGCCGAGTCCAATAGTTAAAGCCTTACAGAAATGGTTTTATTTTTTCCCAAATTTCTTTTTTCAAAATGTAAGTTACACATTATGGTGGTGTTATTTTTATAGGGCGCATAACAAGCAAAAAAAAAACGTTATATATTGAAATTTAGGAATATCACTCAAATAAAGACGAGCAATTCGTGTATATACACCGTACTTCATATACTTATTTTATATTTTTTATTCTTCTGCGCGTTTTTTCCTACATCAACACTTATTTTCGGCCAGTATCAAACACATTTTTGTTATTTTGGTCTTATTTCGCGAACACACAGATATTTCGAGGATCTCGCTGTTAAATCTCCAAATCACGTTATTTCGCAATTCAAAATTTGCTTAATTAGCTGATACGACTTCTCGTCCACAAATATCATTTTTAGTGGTTTGGCTACAGTTTCGTTTTATTTCGTAATGCGCATTTTACTGAGCTCTAACAATAGTACCAACTTAAATATCTGCTTCTCTAATTCCTACCCACTACTTGAAACACGTCCATTAGCGTAAATTATGACCTTCGGTTGGATACCTTAAAATTCCTAACCAAGCAGGCGTGTCTATTGAGACATGTGCAAAGACTGTGATGGGAAAGAACGCACCATGAATGTGTTCACTTCCCCATGGAAGAGTCGGCATGAGGCTAACTGCGCCAGGACTATACCTGTTGAAGGAGAGCTTGGCCCCCTTGGCAGCGTCATCAGGCGCTCCGACGCTGGAGAAGGCGATGGCGCCGTTGCAGTCGTCGACCTCAGCGAACTTCTTGGCCCCCACGACGCCGTGAGAGTGCGGGCTGGCCTGGCACGTAGCGACGCTCACAGCCACCAGAACTACCAGCAGGAGGGACATGCTGCAACAACAAATTAAACCATGCGAGTGAATAACTAGTGGATTTGAATTTGTGGGGGATTGAACATTATATAAACCAACTTTTTATCCCGTTTTGTTTACCATTACCATCTGTTGAGTCTGGAATTGCCCCAACGCGCCTGAGTGCTATTATTGGCTCTTAGATCCGTTGTCGCTCATTATCCTTTCAATCGAAAAACTCAAAATTTGAGTTTTGATTGTCAAAAAAGTAGAAAACCTGCAATCGAATATTTTTGGATTTTCTTGGAGAAAGACGAGAGACCCCTCAACAAATCCCTATGGTCTCTGCTTGTGTGATGCGTGGGTCACATCGATACGGGGTGCGACGTTGGTATTACGTCACGCTATGAGAGCTAGGCTTTGATTGGCTCAATCGAGACATCTCACTCTCTCTCTCTCTCTCACACATGCGCTCCGTCTAATTGCATCAGTGCATTGAAGCAATGAAGCGGCATGTCTGATATCTACCAGTCTGTCGAGTGTCGCCTACTTTAAAAGGCACTAACTGATGAAATAAAGTTACAAAAAACGCATAATATGGTAAATATGAAAATGTATTCACTAGTGAGGACGAAGAGATGTGAAAGTGGTTGCATAAACAAGTGGCCTTTACATCTTCCGGAACGTTGGGCAGCATCTCGGCTGTCAGTCACTCAGTCAGTCAGCCCAGATGGATCGTTAGTCGGAGTGAAGCAAACTGCCATAACGGGCTAGATGACTTGTGCCATGTGTGTTAGTGGGTGGACACCTTCTCTGTGATCCCTATGACGCCAGGCGACTCATAACACTGATACTTGCTGTGTTGAGGGAGGGAAGCAAACTGCCATAACGGGCTAGATGACTTGTGCCATGTGTGTTAGTGGGTGGACCCTCTCTTGTGATCCCTATGACGCCAGGCGACTCATAACACTGATACTTGCTGTGTTGAGGGAGGGAAGCAAACTGCCATAACGGGCTAGATGACTTGTGCCATGTGTGTTAGTGGGTGGACACCTTCTCTAGTGATCCCTATGACGCCAGGCGACTCATTACACTGATACTTGCTGTGTTGAGGGAGGGAAGCAAACTGTCATAACGGGCTAGATGACTTGTGCCATGTGTGTTAGTGGGTGGACCCTCTCTTGTGATCCCTATGACGCCAGGCGACTCATAACACTGATACTTGCTGTGTTGAGGGAGGGAAGCAAACTGCCATAACGGGCTAGATGACTTGTGCCATGTGTGTTAGTGGGTGGACACCTTCTCTAGTGATCCCTATGACGCCAGGCGACTCATAACACTGATACTTGCTGTGTTGAGAGAGGGAAGCAAACCGCCATAACGGGCTAGATGACTTGTGCCATGTGTGTTAGTGGGTGCACACCTTCTCTAGTGATCCCTATGACGCCAGGAGACGCATAACACTGATACCTGATTGGCCGACACATCACCCACTCGATGAGCCTTTTTGCGAGAACGTAACGATATGAAGAGTTAGGATTAAATTATACCAGTCATTTGTTTCATTGTTATGCAGACTTGTTTCACTCTTATTCTTATAGGAAGCGAACTTTGGACTACGTTCTTGTTTGATCTACACGCATATCAGCATGTATTGGACTCACTAAAGTGAGCCTCGCTCAGAGTCGAACCCGTCCAAGTCTTGGACACCGGCCAAGACTGTAAACAAGGCGGTTTGCCCGCGGGGCAAGTCAATACTTTCACGGGAAAGATCAACTGTAATAAATTTGTATCTGTTTTCGCTTCACTAGGTGGCGTTAAGTTTGTGTTTCATTATCAGATTTGCTATATTTCTTATTCAGATCAGTGCATGGTTTCAGCCGACGAACCACTCGGCGGCGCCGTCAGGCACGCATCTGTAAGGTTGCTTCGGGACTACTCTACAGCGGGACCATATTAGCCTATAGGGAGTATTCACGTGACGTCACATCGGCCATATTGGAGGCCACCTATAGTACTACTTCAACTTTCATTTAGCTGTCAATAGAAAACAAATACTATTGTTTACGGGGAAATATGAGATTTTTAACACGTATATCCCCCGATAAAGTTTAGGGAAATGATTATGGTTGCCATTGTTAACAAAAAAAGAGTGACCAAAATAAGTGAGAATTATTTATGTTGCTTTGAAACCAAAGTTGGAGAACAGCTGTTGAACTTCAACGAAATGCAAGTGAACTACCAATCACATGCCATTATGGCCTCCAGTATAGCCACCATGCGCAATATGTGGATACACCTTATATCACGAAACTTTGATGTTGTAGTAATTCGTTTGTCTGGAAATGGGCGTAGATTAGTACAATACACTCTGCACTTATATTGCAGATAATGTATGTGTTTAACAGTACAAGACAAAAATGAATATTAAAAAACTAACAAAATCAATATATAGGCGTCGAACTCCGGCGGCCGACGGGCCGGTATTTAAATAACATCCTGCAGCATCGCAAGTACTATTACATTATTTTCCCATGCTTTATAGTCAAAATAAGAACACGGCAATGCGACTTTAGATGGCGGAGGAGAAACGGAGAAACGAACACACTAGCAAACGCTCCAAAAGTACATTAATCTCATGCACAGTCGTAAATTTAAAAATGTTTTTAATACAAAGTCGATTTGTTATGCGTAAATCTTTTATTTTACCAATTACTATTACAAATCTATTCTTGGTCTGTATATATGTCTTTATTTATCATTGCGAAACAAAGTTTGTAATATTGGATGTTATTAAAATGTTCTATGCCTGTGCTGATTTGTAAGTTAACATAATATGTTTGCAGTGTCTATCATTAGCTCACATGCGTAATGATTTAAGACTTGGACGTGTGTTGTAATGTATAGTAAGCATTAATGAGAAGAAGACGTCTATAATATATCAAACGTGTTCTGTATGTCTAGAGAAACGAGGCTGCTAGAACAACGTGTTGCCCTCAGGCTTCCTGCAGATTAAACATTATAATAATTGCAGCCTCAATTCAGCTCAACTTACCAGTCTTACGTTACACATTAGCATATTACGATAGTGATAGTAGTATAGAGTATATGCCCATGCCATTCAAGGCGGTGGTTTTGAAAACGATCGCTGTAGCTCTCTGTAGCTCTAGCTCTAGATCTAGCGCTTGCTCTTGCTCAACAAACTATAACTAAAATAGGTTCACAGCACATAACAAATATTTAATGTTACTATAGACTACGAAACACACATAATGATGACATTTTAGTAAAATTTCGTTCAACGATTTTTAAAGAAAATATAAGATAAAAAAGGAATAATCGTCAAACCTGGAGCCATATTGTTCCGATAGTCAGCGGATCACAATCACAACTGGCTATTCTTTTCATCCGTCTGATTCCACGTGCTTTCCCTGCCCACCTCAACGCTAGCGCGCATGCCCACAACTATCGGCTTTGCATGGCACGACACAAATACGACCAACCACAACCTTTCCAATTGCGTAATCGTCTCACAGCTTTTAGGCAACTTATAACCGCACGCATGCAGTTGCATTTTGACGTAATTTCAGCGTCACGCTCCCATGTGTTCCCGACACGGTACTGCTTATTACCAGCTATTATGTATGACGAGGTGTCTCGCAAAGGGGGCGTGGCACAACGAATTGTTACCAGTCGTGCGACCAACTACAAACAAAGCACCTCAAACTCTCGGTGAGGTAATTCTAAACCAAATCGTCAAGTGAGTTGGACAGGGTTTCGGGTTTCGGGTGACAAACACAGAACATGATCGGGGTCAGGCTAGAATGTCATCCTACACACACTACATGATCTCACTTCATCCTCTGACAAACCGAGTCGGTTATTAGATTGTTTAATAGAAAATTGACATCTTGATACGGTTCAATGTTTCGAAGTTTTTTTTAAGAAAACAATTCCAAATGGCCTAATTTTTTAATAATTCGTGCAATTTGGTTCTATATAATATATTACAGTTTGTCACTTATTGGATTGATACATTTCTTTGATTGAGTTATTGCCACACGTATGGGTTCTTCTTCTAATCATAGTATTTCCATTGCAAGTGATTGAATCTCTTTGAGTCATTATCGTAGCACTTCACTGTATTTGCCTTCCTCTGTAAATTATCGACAATCTTTACAGATAAATCTGTAGATACGGACTGTTGCCAATTTTAGAGACAACAAATATGGTTCAGGCTGGTTCAGGTATTTTATTTTGCAATGTTGAATTTCCAATTTGTGCATCAAACTCTTTAAATTCAGCCATAGAACCCATATCAAAATATAGGCGTGGATAATAAAATACAACAACGCTTATTTTCTCTACTAGTACACTTTTTGAGTCTTGATTTCACAGTTTTGAAGGAACAAATTTCATATAATTACAGAAAGTAACAACAGTTTACTATATATATATATATATACACACAAAAAAACATTAAAGTGTGGGGTGGGGTGGGTTTTTCTTGTCACATTTCTCCTTACCCGGAAGTCTCAACCCGCGTATACACAAAACAGACCTTCGTTGTCAGCTTTACACGAGGAAAGTCGAGGAACATGGTAAAAGGTTTAATAACAAGAGTATCTGTTCGTTATTACGAAACCTGGGAATATCTTCCAGTCGAGGTCCAGTCTAACATGAGTTTAACAAAAGTCTAACACGCTATTTTGCGCTTGCCTATCCTTGTGAGTACGTGGCTTGAATACACGGACACACTTAGAACTAGGGGAGACTTGAATGCACGGATACACTTGGAACTAGGGGAGACTTGAATGTAGGGATACACTTGGAACTAGGGGAGACTTGAATGCACGGATACACTTGGAACTAGGGGAGACTTGAATACACGGACACACTTAGAACTAGGGGAGACTTGAATGCGCGGATACACTTGGAACTAGGGGAGACTTGAATACACGGATACACTTGGAACTAGGGGAGACTTGAATACACGGACACACTTGGAACTAGGGGAGACTTGAATGCACGGATACACTTGGAACTAGGGGAGACTTGAATGCACGGATACACTTGGAACTAGGGGTGACTTGAATGCACGGATACACTTGGAACTAGGGGAGACTTGAATGCACGGATACACTTGGAACTAGGGGAGACTTGAATGCACGGATACACTTGGAACTAGGGGAGACTTGAATGCACGGATACACTTGGAACTAGGGGAGACTTGAATGCACGGATACACTTGGAACTAGGGGAGACTTGAATGCACGGATACACTTGGACTAGAGGAGACTTGAATGCACGGATACACTTGGAACTAGGGGAGACTTGAATGCACGGATACACTTGGAACTAGGGGAGACTTGAATGCACGGATACACTTGGAACCAGGGGAGACTTGAATGCACGGATACACTTGGAACTAGGGGAGACTTGAATGCAGGGATACACTTGGAACTAGGGGAGACTTGAATGCACGGATACACTTGGAACTAGGGGAGACTTGAATGCACGGATACACTTGGAACTAGGGGAGACTTGAATGCACGGATACACTTGGAACTAGGGGAGACTTGAATGCACGGATACACTTGGAACTAGGGGAGACTTGAATGCACGGATACACTTGGAACTAGGGGAGACTTGAATGCGCGGATACACTTGGAACTAGGGGAGACTTGAATGCACGGATACACTTGGAACTAGGGGAGACTTGAATGCACGGATACACTTGGAACTAGGGGAGACTTGAATGCACGGATACACTTGGACTAGGGGAGACTTCAATTCTTGTATGTGTTACGCCAATGCTGGAGAGCGAATACTACAGGATCAATAGGTAATAATATAGATTAGCTATTTATTTAATGCATGGACATTGTCATTGACGTGTGAATTGCTTGCTTGTTAATATGCATCTGACATTGTTGTAGAGGTGAGGCGAGGCCAGGCGCTCAAAGGATGTTTGACCCGAAATTGACTCAAATTGAAAACAATGTCATGGCCAAGCTACACATCCTGAGTAGAGCGGTTCGGAAATACGATACGTCTGTTCCAGTTACCTTGGCAAAATGTAACTGAAGAGGCCTTAGCCTCTTCAGTTACATTTTGCCAAGGTAACAAGGTACATTTTTTTTAAAGTCTAGACGTCTAGAAGCCCACTCAGTAGGTGAGACCTGGTTTCGATTCCCAGTCGGGGTTGGTTTTCAATTTCTGGATTTCAGTTCGAATGAAGAATGTTTAATTGAAAACTAAGAGATCAGCAATGAAGAAAATAATAAATATGTACCTTTCAGTTTTAATTATATTTTAAATCACAAAACATTGTTATAACAAGGTTGTGTTATTCTTATTCTTAAACGAGCCCCTTGTTTGGTGTAGTGGCCCTAGTGCGTCATTCTGCTTCAGCCGTGTACCGGAACACAACTTCTCGGAATATACGCAAGGTGGCAGCACTGTCGCCTAATTACATCAACGCGTATTTTAAACAAAACAATCAGATTGAATCTAAGTGAGAGCCAACATTGTATTACTTCCCTGTCGATTGTTTGATTCGTGACTGCGCCATGTCCAGGTTGGTCCCCTAATTTCACAGTGAAAACAACAAGGAACAGGGAAGCGTTGTTACCCATTGTGATTGATCGAGTGTTAACGTGCACAACGCGCGTGCTCAGTGTGTCATGCAATACAGTGTGCTAAGTGCAATACGCAGTCAGTGTGTCATGCAATACGGAAGCATCCGATGTAGATAAGAGGTTGTATGAAAACAAGGGACACATCATTTTTAAATTTAACACAAAGTGAAATTTCTTTAGAGTTTTGCAGTTTTTCTCCCCGGTGTTTTATAAAATGCATGTTGGGGTCACCAAATTGGCAATAATGTGATCTAATTAATTGAAAGCTTTTGTCGTAATTATGTGTTCATAGGTACCTGTTAATTCATAACATTATTTTAAAATACTACATATGTTTTAAATCTCGACAACTTTATTTAAAAGTACTGACTGAGTGAGGGAGTTTAACAGAACAAAGCTTTATATGATAATCGATTAACTAATTAATTACATTCTAATTTTACTTCTTGTAAGTTATTCGACGGGTGTATTTCCACAATAGGAATACCCTTATTTAACTATTAGAAATTAATACCTTGTAGAACACAAATTATTTTTTTTCCAAAATATTTAAATCAAAATGTAACCGAAGACACAAAACAAATCACGACTCTTCGTTATTTCGAAAATGAATGTTAATTGCAAATATGTAGATCTAAATCCCAACCTAAATCTCCACCCCCCAAAGATAGGATACTATTATCTCAATTGTATTCGATCTTTTCTCGGTATATTTAACATCCTAAAGTGAATTAAAATATAAGTCACGCAGTGTGTTGTTTGCTTAGTTTAGACTGTATTGGTACACACACATTCATTACCCCTATACTTTACCTGAGGTGATAATTACCGAAAAGCCTTACAACGAACAATTACAATTAATAACATTCCAAGGTTATTGTTACGAGGGACTCGTCGCGGTCGTATAAGGTATCACTGACATGCACAGTAGTTGTGACGCAAGTCTGGGCGTTGGCCAGATATCAATGTCCGTGTGCACGATGACATTTAGACTAGACACAAGGAAATTGCATTACTTAACCCCGTTCACCCTGAAACTATAACTGTAATATGATGTTATTAGTGACACCTATTTATTGTATCCATACAATAAAACGATCATAACGAGGGAGTTAGTTATTTCTGGAGCAAAGTCCCGATCTTATCTTTTTCTGGCACGGTTTCTGGGTCACCTTGAGTCCGCTACATCTCGAGCTCCACAATAACAGACCGGAGTAGCAATGGAGAGGCGGAATTACTGATTGATACAGCCAATCCTGTCTCCCAGGCCTGGCAGTAGATTCTCAAAACGAGTATCCATGCGTTGAATGTGCTGCAATGTTTAAAAATTATGTTCATTTTTTAATGTTTCTTTACATATTTTCCATAAGACAAAATACAGTTGAGTATTTTGTTAAAAACATCATAGGAGTTATCCACTGAATGGTTGCAGGCAAAGCTTCAGCTTTATTGTGTCCCTTCACATTTCAAGTACAATACCTGGGTGATTTTGATGATTTCTCTGGGGTTCTTGCACCGGTGTAACTAGGCATCGGTAACCCGGGTACAAACCCGGGTAAAAATTCTCCAAGTAAATGACATATATAGACAAACAGGGGTGTACGTGGCTTTAGTAGTGAAATATACACTCTTCGGCAATAGCTAAAAATTGTAGTAACTTTTCTTGCTTAAAACCGATTTGGGTACTTAAAATGTAAAAAACAGTCCACAAAATGTTCGCCACCAGAGGTTGGGGCCCTGCCTGCCCCGGTCCCTGTAAGCCGTCACGAACCCCACTTTACCCGGGCCATTTTATGACACTAGTTACGCCACTGGGTTCTTGGATGTTGTATATCTTGAACCCGCAACTGGTGCTGGCTAAAAGTGGGCGGACCGAGGTAGGCCTATACGCGAGAATACCGTGCAAGCTCCCCACGCACACACGCACACGCACACGCACTGCCAGCCCCGTCGATATCTAATTAAACACCCACGTGTAACATGATCGTAAAGTGTTGTTTTAGGTTTGGGTGGAGTCCAGGCAAATTCGTTCTTACATTGTTATAACAACATACTTATTGTGGTATAACGTTGCTGCATATTGTAAGAAAGTTCGTGAAAATGCGGATTTAATGTAGCGGCCGGAGCCTGAACAGAGAGGAATGAGTGAATGTGCAGTGTGCAGTGTGAACCCTTCTACTCCCTCCCTCCCCCGCGCATAACTCTGCTCTGTTTTCTTACCGGCATTCATAATGGGACCTAACTCTCTTAGTTAACGGCTTTTTATTGATCTTGAGAAGAATAGGTCAAGATACATATTGGAAAAGTAGCCTAATTCATATCCAAAATTTCGTTTTTTGTCAACTAAACAATTAATTTAACAACTGTCAAAATACATTCTAGTTGTTAAGATTGATATGTCAATCATTAATTGATTCTAAATTATCAAATTAATACAGAAACAAAAAATCTTAACAATTACAATATTTGGAAGTTTATACGTAGAGATCACTTTTTCAATATCTTGAATAAACATTTCCACATAAACGTTGTCATAATTGCTTTACGTTCACTGAAACAGAAGTGGTAATGTTTCGTTTATTACATTGAAGAAGACACACAAGTATGCATTATTAGTTCGTCGAAAATCTAAATTTTAATATCGGTCTCTCGAAAAACTTACGACGAAATAGGACTGTTGAGACGTAAGACAAAAACAATCTATACTTTACGATTTGAGCATTCTATGTCGATCTGCAACTCAAATACTAGTGACCTATATTCCTCTTCTTTGGCCCACATCTGACATGAATATACTTCAAAGGCGATCGGTTTAGTCCGCTGGGCGACGTTTGAATACCAAATAGGTCGGTTACGCATCTGCGGTGTCTATGAGAATAAAGTAAACTGTTCTAGGACAAAGGAATCAATTGTGTTGAGGCCTTATAAGGCAACAAACTTCTGCCCGGTTAATCTGTAGTCTGGGTTGCAGCTGCATCATAGTCGGAGATTTAACATTCAGTGGGTAAACTGGCGATCATTTATCTGGTTAAAAAGTGACACTAACGAATGTAAATACGATATTTCTTCTAATATGAGCATCATTAGTTTCGGTCGGGATGTTATTTGCAGTTGCGTCCAGTATTAAAAGTATTCAATAATTGTGAGAGAAATTTGATTTAATTCTTTGGTGTTTAACGACGTACTCGACTGCTGTGGTCACATGGCGGACGGAAGGATGGACGGGGGAGGGGGGGAATAGTCAAGTAGAATGACTCAAATCCAAAGGAGTTAAGGGAAGAAAAGGGAAGGGTAACCTTATTTTCTCGGCTCCTACGAGATCGGCAGAAATAAGCCCCGGGTCGAAGTTTACTAATTTACTTGGCACCTGTTGCTGATATTAGATTTGATAGATCATGAGAGCATGTCATCCAGATGAGGTGTTCTACCATTAACGATATTCGTATCGATGTATTATATTTATATGGGATATTTGTTTTGTTTGCGGTCAAAATGTGAATTAAGAGGAAATTTTCGGACGGTTAAATTATGCCAATTTCCAATATCGTTATAGTTAAATAAATTCAGTAAGTAAATGATTTTTTTGTTCCGGTAATTGTTTTGCTTGGAATATAAGATGTATTTTAGTGGTTGTAATATTAAGTTTGTTCTTCAATCTTGAAAAACAGGGATATTCGTGTATGAACGTTGAATATTTTATAACAAAGCGATGAATGGGGTGTGTATGTGTGTTAGGTGCCGCTTAATAAAATGGAATATCAGTGTTTATTGTTTATGTGTGGTAGAACAACACCTTCACTTCCCACCAGCGATAGCAATGTGCTATTATTTGCAATGTTGCAATGTTCCAAGCGAGCTATCGTGACTTCCAAGGGCGTTTATAAAAGTGGTTCGAATGAGGATGCAATTATCCAATGCAAATGCCAGGGTGACCCAGCCAATACCCCATCAAGTATCAGGTGGGAATGTAGGGGAAGCGAAGAATCCAATGTGTAGGGTTATATGCAGAACGTACGAACTTTTAATCGAACTTACCAACCAAAAAAACTAAACGTTTTCGTCAAATAAGGATTTCTCCCTCAAGTTTCTCAATAACAAATTTCAACTTACGCCACAAGACTGTTTTCTTACTGGGGCATTCAAACTATTCTCTATAACATGTACATGTGTAACCATTATGAAATAAATCTGAAATCTGAAATCTGTTGTTGTTTCAACTTTCAAACGTAGGCCTATACGAACAAACATTCATACAATTAAGAAAAAACTTTAAAGTAAACTTAAAATAGTAAACTTAAAAGGTAATATTTTTTAAATTTATATATAAATATAAGACTATTTAACACTATATTTTGATCGAAAGTTTGGTTTGGTTTGGGGAAAATGTAAACAGTGAAACTTTAAGTTAGTTTTAAGAACAGTGTTAAACAAGATAAACACACAAAAGTGATTGTCACTTATGTCCGTGGAACATGTAAACACATAGAAGTGATTGTAACTTATGTCCGTGGAACATGTAAACACATAGAAGTGATTGTCACTTATGTCCGTGGAACATGTAAACACATAGAAGTGATTGTCACCTATGTCCGTGGAACATGTAAACACATAGAAGAGATTGTCACTATGTCTGTGGAACATGTAAACACATAGAAGTGATTGTCACTTATGTCCGTGGAACATGTAAACACATAGACGTGATTGTCATTTATGTCCGTGGAACATGTAAACACATAGAAGTGATTGTCATTTATGTCCGTGGAACATGTAAACACATAGAAGTGATTGTCATTTATGTCCGTGGAACATGTAAACACACAGAAGAGATTGTCATTTATGTCCGTGGAACATGTAAACACATAGAAGTGATTGTCATTCATGTCCGTGGAACATGTATAAACACATAGAAGTGATTGTCATTTATGTCCGTGGAACATGTAAACACATAGAAGTGATTGTCATTTTTGTCCGTGGAACATGTAAACACGTTTCTTACCTAGTTTAAATGTAATGCATAAAAAATGATAAACAAAGAATAATGATTACAAACACAATAACAACGAATCAGACGTTTTCAATGGAAAATCTCCTAAAAATTGTGCTTTGTTTTTCAGAGCAGCAGCAGAACTTTTATCGGAAGCTTAATATGTTCTCCTGCTCGTGACGCACGTTTCAAAACGTTTAATGAAAGAATATCAAATTATTTATCACAGTTCATGTTATGGTACCTATAAGATAAGATTACGGTCGAAATCGTGTGACGACCAAATAAAAATTTACTCGTAAAATTTAACATCAATTTAAGAAAACGAGCACTGACTCTTCAATAAAAAAAAAGTTTTATCCAAGTGAAACATAAATTTAACAACACACGTTTGTTATTTATTAAACTAAACAAATTGGAAAAATTTAAATTAAAACGAAAACTGATTCTTCTAGAATACGCTCGAAATCAAATCGATTTTATTTCTGTGAAAATAAATATAACAACACACTTTGGTTATTTAAGCTATAAAAAAACAAACTAGAAAATTTCAAATCCCCAAGATCTGTACTGTTTGTATAATGTGTTAATTAAGTGTCTTACCTGATGAGAGCTAGCCCGAAAGTGTGAAGGGTCCTAGCAGCTCCGCAGCGAACAGTCGTCTGCCGTCCACCGCGCCTCAACACTCTCGCCTACTCAATCGCCTTTCGCAAATCCGGTTATCAAAACCAAGCGTGCACTTTATCTTTCAGGGTGACATTTCGATTTCGTTTGGTTTGATTCTAGTTGAACCAGTTTCCTCAAGAAATTAAATCATTATTCTCTTTCCTTGTTAAGTTGGTCACCTTGACGCAACGGGACTCGATTGTAGTCACGACGGCGCGGTACCGGGTGTGCAACAAGTACTGTCTCTGCGCTAGTCTGTCTCACAAGTCACAGGGCAAACTGCTCACCAGAAGTTGAACAACAAGTACTGTATCTGTGCTGGTCTGTCTCACAAGTCACAGGGCAAACTGCTCACCAGAAGTTGAACAACAAGTACTGTATCTGTGCTGGTCTGTCTCCTCAGAGCTCACAACAAGTCACAGGGCAAAGTGCTCACCAGAAGTGGAACAACAAGTACTGTCTCTTGTGCTAGTCTGTCTCCTCAGAGCTCACAAGTCACAGGGCAAAGTGCTCACCAGAAGTGGAACAACAAGTACTGTCTCTTGTGCTAGTCTGTCTCCTCAGAGCTCGCAACAAGTCACAGGGTAAAGTGCTCACCAGAAGTTGAACAACAAGTACTGTATCTTGTGCTAGTCTGTCTCCTCAGAGCTCACAAGTCACAGGGCAAAGTGCTCACCAGAAGTGGAACAACAAGTACTGTCTCTTGTGCTAGTCTGTCTCCTCAGAGCTCGCAACAAGTCACAGGGTAAAGTGCTCACCAGAAGTGGAACCCCACGTTGATTTGAACGCCCGCCCACTAATAATGAAACCTGAAGACCTGCGATCCACTCCCAATTACCTTTGGATACTCAACCTGTTTGATTTTATGATTTAGTTGATATGATACGTGTGTTTGTTTTATATTTTGATATGTTACACGATATTTTTAAGAGGAAAATTGCGTTACCATAAGTAAATGTAAAATGATGAATTACATAATCAATTAAATTAAATTGAATAATGAGCATTTGAAAATAATCATATTTTTAATTTATCCTATTATTTACGTATTAAAACCTGTAATGAAGGGATCAAACTCTTTTATTTGGGAATGTTTAAACTTTTATTATCTTGATAAATTAATGTTGTATTAGAACTTGGACTAATGGTAATTGAACACGTTATGTAAATATATGAGCTGTATACATTACAGTATATCGTTACACTCTTATGACTACATTTTTTGACACAATTACACATACCAACAAATGTGTTAGTTATGCGATTGCGCTCATTACTCTGTACTCATTCATTTTTCATTTTGAAGCCATTCCTCGTTTCATTACTCATATCCGAATTAGTCAATGTACCAATTTTCACTATGGTTTCGCTCTTTGCACTCAGTTTACACAACTCGACTCCCGTATGTGGCTTTTACACATTTTCAAAGCCTCGTGTTGTGTTGATTACACTTCTAACTGACTTTGTGTTGTGTTGATCACACTTCTAACTGACTTAGTGTTGTGTTGATTACACTTCGAACTGACTTCGTGTTGTGTTGCTCACACTTCTAACTGACTTCGTGTTGTGTTGATTACACTTCTAACTGACTTAGTGTTGTGTTGATTACACTTCTAACTGACTTCGTGTTGTGTTGCTCACACTTCTTTCTGACTTTGTGTTGGGTTGATCACACTTCTAACTGACTTCGTGTTGTGTTGATCACACTTCTAACTGACTTCGTGTTGTGTTGATTACACTTCTAGCTGACTTCATGTTGTGTTGCTCACACTTCTTACTGACTTTGTGTTGTGTTGATCACACTTCTAACTGACTTCATGTTGTGTTGCTCACACTTCTTACTGACTTTGAGTTGTGTTGATTACACTTCTAACAGACTTCGTGTTGCGTTGCTCACACTTCTAACTGACTTTGTGTTTTGTTGATCACACTTCTAACTGACTTCGTGTTGTTTGATCACACTTCTAACTGACTTTGTGTTTTGTTGATCACACTTCTAACTGACTTTGTGTTTTGTTGATCACACTTCTAACTGACTTTGTGTTTTGTTGATCAAACTTCTAACTGACTTCGTGTTGTGTTGATCAAACTTCTAACTGACTTTGTGGTGTGTTGACTACACTTCTAACTGACTTCGTGTTGTGTTGATCACACTTCTAACTGACTTCGTGTTGTGTTGATCACACTTCTAACTGACTTCTTGTTGTGTTGATTACACTTCTAACTGACTTAGTGTTGTGTTGATCACACTTCTAACTGAACCTCACACTGCCGAAGCCCTCAATGACCTAACGTGTCACACATCCACATCTCGAAGTGTCTCACAGCAAAATATTCAACAGCTGTTTGGATGTTTTGGCCAAAGCATTTTGCTTCTTGGCTGTAGTAGAGAAAGTGAGTGCAGGATTATCATGTTGTGTGCACGACGTGGTTCTAGCTGTGGGTCTGGCATGAACAGTGGAGTCTCTAGTCATCATACATAACCCTGTGGAGTCTCTAGTCATCATACATAACCCTGTGGAGTCTCTAGTCATCATACATAACCCTGTGGAGTCTCTAGTCATCATACATAACCCTGTGGAGTCTCTAGTCATCATACATAACCCTGTGGAGTCTCTAGTCATCATACATAACCCTGTGGAGTCTCTAGTCATCATACATAACCCTGTGGAGTCTCTTGTCATCATACATAACCCTGTGAAGTCTCTAGTCATCATACATAACCCTGTGGAGTCTCTAGTCATCATACATAACCCTGTGGAGTCTCTAGTCATCATACATAACCCTGTGGAGTCTCTAGTCATCATACATAACCCTGTGGAGTCTCAAGTCATCATAAATAACCCTGTGGAGTCTCTTGTCATCATACATAACCCTGTGGAGTCTCTAGTCATCATACATAACCCTGTGGAGTCTCTAGTCATCATACATAACCCTGTGGAGTCTCTAGTCATCATACATAACCCTGTGGAGTCTCTAGTCATCATACATAACCCTGTGGAGTCTCTAGTCATCATACATAACCCTGTGGAGTCTCTAGTCATCATACATAACCCTGTGGAGTCTCTAGTCATCATACATAAGCCTGTGGAGTCTCTAGTCATCATGCATAAGCCTGTGGAGTCATCATACATAAGCCTGTGGAGTCTCTTGTCATCATACATAAACCGTGGAGTCTCTTGTCATCATACCTAAACCGAGCTCTCAGCCTCTCATCATCCGTGCGACGTCTCATGTGGTATTTAGTGCACCAGCCGAGAACACTGAGGTAGAAGAGATTCAGATGTTGATACCCAACAGCCCAACAGTCATCGAGAGCGGATGAAAGAAAGCCGGTTGATTTAAACGAACAACATTTCTATGATTCATCATTGTTGGAAAATATAATCATAGAGACAATCCACGAACATTTGTCTCGCAGTTGATTTGCTACCGTTAGTCGAGGGTCAGCTAATGTATTTGTGTCAAATTATGCCAAGTCTTATTATGAAATCTACAATTTTTAGATTATTTTCGCAGACAACATGATCCAAATATTGTATTGTATACATTCAGATGTAAAATTTGGTTTCTAATCGAATTAGGTTACTATTTAATATTTTAGCTTCAGATAGCCAATGATCTTTCTGTTCGTCTAGAGATTTCCAATCTTAAAACGATATTTTTAGCGCAGTTATTTTGTTCTTGGGCGTGACTATAGATCTGCCACTCAGCCTCGGAACAGTCTCTTAGCATTAGCTATCAAGTAGAACACTAGAACTATAAATAATAATGGCGATCGCTGTGGATCAATTGGCTTTCATTTTTATGGTACAATAATAAAATAAAAATAATAAAATAGTCGTAGGACCGTCTTTTCTCTTTCTGCAGGGATCTACAACCTGCAAATAAGGCGCTGTGCGGATCTTTTACCAACTGTCTCACACCGACTTAGGGGTGAACAGTCGCTCACATTCAAGACAAGTGTTGGGGGGGCAGCCTTGGTTAGTTGGTTCTACCATCGAAGCCCAGTTTAAGAGGAAACGTGACTGTCAACTATCAAAACTGGTCAAAATTAAAGGTTTCCTGTAATATCATAAGAACGCGTAACAATATTAAAAAGTGGTTACTATCCACCGTTTAGTTGTATAAGAATTGAAAACTGGATTAATAAAATTTAAAATACTGCAATCGTAACGGTTTTCATTTTGTATACCAATAAATAAATAATTCTTTGATTGGCTTTCAAAATAATAACCGTAAGGTTTAGAATATTTTAAACTTTTTTAATCCTAGTGTGTTTGATTTTTACTTCTTAGGAAACTAAATGTTGAGAAGTTACCACTTTTTCAATATTATCTTGATATTAATAAAACAAGATAGTTTTGGTCGGTTTAACAGTGAGAGTATTTCTCATTCTTAACAGGTGTCGCTTAATATGGGCTTTCTTACTGTCTTGTTCGTCATCTATCAACCACCTGCTTATATGAGCAGCACGTTTAGCTATAGCTCTGCACATTGTAACAATCAGCCCACCCAGTTACGTCAATATGTACACACACAAGGGTTGAATGGATTCTTCAATGTCTTCCTACATTGGTTGCCATAATCATTAGTATCAGGCAGCGTGTCTGGGTTTAATGCGGTATCAAGTGAAACCACTTTTCGCTAGTCATGACAACATCAAAGTACCGGATATTATTGCTTGTGTTTCGATTTCCTCGCAGATTTGAAGCCTTATATACAATCGAAGGGGTACACGTGTGGCTCGTTGGTCTACTGGGATTGTTCACGCTTCCAATGTAGACGCTCCAGGGTTCGATTTCCGATTCGTGCTGTTTTTTTTTTTTACATTATAAGTTGAGTGTATCTACAATATCAGCGATAGAGATAGCTCAGTGGTAAGACGCGATGTTCTTACTCGGTAGGTCGTCTCTTCGATTCTGACCACCGGATGTCCTGACTGAAGGTTCCTTCCTAAGTTTCTTTTATAAAGACGAATGCTAGAATTGAGTCCTATACTAACAGCACTCAGAGATTCCTTCCCAGCTATACCCAATCACCCTAACATACCTACCTAGTTAGTCATCTGAAGAGGGGCACATCAAGTAGAGCCATGAGGTGCAGTGTACACCCTTTAAGAGGTACGCTACGAAAGTTATAATAATAGTAATAATAATAATAATAATAATAATAATAATAATAATAATAATAATAATTATTATTATTATTATTATTATTATAATAATATGCTATTGGTGACATGTATCGGTGACTTGGGAGCCGTCGCAGCAAAGAAGCATAATAATATATTGAATGAATGTCCCCCACTGAAAATAGTTCTTATAAACGAGTGCGTAAACTACGAATGGAGATTTATTTTATAACATTTCTAATGTATCTATAAACAGCAAAGGTGATGTACACAGACCTCTATTCGGCTGTCATCTCACGTGAAATACCAACACCAATTAATTAAGTGCTTGTGTTGGGCAATGACAATCGACTACTTTCGAAACGTCTCTGGAAAGGTCGATGCTCAGACTTCATCCAACGAGTGGTGATCTTTGCACTTGGCGCAATACTGCTGCGTGGGCCACGTCGGTGGACAGGCTACCACGTCGGAGGACAGGCTGCCACGTCGGAGGACAGGCTCCCACGTCGGTGGACAGGTTGCCACGTCGGAGGACAGGCTCCCACGTCGGAGGACAGGCCGCCACGTCGGAGGACAGGCTCCCACGTCGGTGGACAGGTTGCCACGTCGGAGGACAGGCTCCCACGTCGGAGGACAGGCCGCCACGTCGGAGGACAGGCTGCCACGTCGGAGGACAGGCTCCCACGTCGGTGGACAGGCTGCCACGTCGGTGGACAGGTTGCCACGTCGGTGGACCGCGTGGAAAACACTCAGCCAAAAGCAGTGATTTCTCACCGAGTGACGATTTGAGTGACTATTTCGAGTGGAGGTGCGACACGCGACATCGCTGCTATAGTTCCCCGTTGTCCACCAAGACATTGTAAGCCACAAATACCGGCTTTGAGAACAAACAGAAACATTAATGCCGAGGTGTTTTAATATTGGCAATACTCAGCAATAGTCCTTAGTGCCCAATACCGAGGGGCGGTTAAGGAACTATGTATTGTAATTAAGGCCAGTGTAGGTGGCACAATGCCCTCTTTAGCCTGTTGAGTGATGATTGATGAATGATAATGAGTAAAGGAGGAGGGGAAGCCTGGTACTGGCATGTAGCCTACTCCTGTGAACAGTACCAAGGGGACCATCGGCTTTACGTCCCATCCGAAAGGAAGGTGTAACTTTGACAGGTTCCTCCACTAACCTGGACTGCCGAGCAGATGACGAGAAAATCGAAGCTGTTACACAAGCCTTCGAACCCTCCAAAAAGGAACTATAACCAACGCAGAGCTTGGTTGATACCATGAGAGATGGATATAAGCTAGGAGCAATCACGTGGCTTGTAGGAAACAAAAACCAATTCTGTTTACTTACTCTCAAGTCAGGAACGCAGTTGGGTCCGTCTAAACATGGACCCTTCACCTCATCGCCGCGCCCGCCTGCGAACATACCAAGCTGAAATGTAGGGTACATCTAAACGAGTTCTAAATGAAAGTATCTAGCATTTGGATGCTGCACAACAATAAAAATCCTAACATTGGCAATTATGGTTTTATGTATTGAAAAAGCAAAAGCAATTCTAGGACTTTTACAATAATGTTCTGCCTTTTTTTAAATTTACCATCAAGTGAATTCAGTATCTTCAGTGCCAGACTTCCAATATGACAAGCGCTTTAATCCTGCCCGTAATACCAAAAGCAACTTGTGCGCACCTTTGAAACCAGACGGAACATTGTATTGTTCTGTGCATGCCCAAAGTTGCTAGGCAGCTTGTAGTCTTTGAACCAGACGGAACAACGTAGCCTATTGTTCTATACATGCTCGAAGTCGTTAGGCAGCTTGTACCCTTTGAAACCAGACGGAACAATGTATTGTTCTATGCATGCTCGAAGTTGCTAGGCAGCTTGTAGTCTTTGAACCAGACGGAACAACGTATTGTTCTATGCATGCCCGAAGTTGCTAGGCAGCTTGTAGTCTTTGAACCAGACGGAACAACGTATTGTTCTATGCATGCCCGAAGTTGCTAGGCAGCTTGTAGTCTTTGAACCAGACGGAACAACGTATTGTTCTATGCATGCCCGAAGTTGCTAGGCAGCTTGTAGCCTTTGAACCAGACGGAACAACGTATTGTTCTATGCATGTCCGAAGTTGCTAGGCAGCTTGTAGCCTTTGAACCAGACGGAACAACGTATTGTTCTATGCATGTCCGAAGTTGCTAGGCAGCTTGTAGTCTTCGAACCAGACGGAACAACGTATTGTTCTATGCATGCCCGAAGTTGCTAGGCAGCTTGTAGCCTTTGAACCAGACGGAACAACGTATTGTTTTATGCATGTCCGAAGTTGCTAGGCAGCTTGTAGCCTTTGAACCAGACGGAACAAAGTATTGTTCTATGCATGTCCGAAGTTGCTAGGCAGCTTGTAGTCTTTGAACCAGACGGAACAACGTATTGTTCTATGCATGCCCGAAGTTGCTAGGCAGCTTGTAGCCTTTGAACCAGACGGAACAACGTATTGTTCTATGCATGTCCGAAGTTTGCTAGGCAGCTTGTAGCCTGGAGGTCGCTGATAGATAACAGAGAAAGCTGCCCTGGAAAGTCTGGCCGATGCAAAATGCTATTATTATCCACTCTCGCAATCGTGACTAAAAGAACTTGGCTAAAAGTGAGAGACCGCGCCTCACCAGGCTTGTGCATCACCTGTGTAATTATATGCAGGCTGCACTGCCCTTGTCGATACCAGCCAGACAGTAGTGTATAGTGTATAGTGTATAGTGTATAGTGTATAGTGTATAGTGTATAGTGTATAGTGTATAGTGTATAGTGTATAGTGTATAGTGTATAGTGTATAGCGTATAGTGTATAGCGTATAGTGTATAGTGTATAGCGTATAGCGTATAGTGTATAGCGTATAGCGTATAGTGTATAGTGTATAGTGTATAGCGTATAGTGTATAGTGTATAGTGTATAGTGTATAGCGTATAGCGTATAGTGTATAGTGTATAGTGTATAGCGTATAGTGTATAGTGTATAGTGTATAGTGTATAGCGTATAGTGTATAGTGTATAGCGTATAGCGTATAGTGTATAGTGTAAAGTGTATAGTGTATAGCGTATAGCGTATAGTGTATAGCATAAAGCGTATAGTGTATAGTGTATAGTGTATAGTGTATAGTGTATAGTGTATAGTGTATAGTGTATAGTGTATAGTGTATAGTGTATAGTATATAGTGTATAGTGTATCGCTATGACTTAATGTAACGCACAATTATTTTCAGAAACAATGAACTAATTCTATTACGCTTTGCTTCAATAGGCCTATAATAAGAATGCTTTATTTTATTTTAAAATATGCAAATTGATTTCTATTCCACAACAGGCGAAATAATAACAACGATTGCATGAAAATGTGATTTAAATGGAAATCAATTAACATAAATAATGAAAAGAAATCAGGAAATAAAATCAGCGATTACTAAACGTGGCAATAGAGAGTGAAATATTTGATAGGATTTGTGCAACAAAGCGTTGCCGGTATTTTGTATTTACTGTAGTTTAAGCCCAGAGAAGTGTATAATTAGTGATCTGTGGTTAAAGGTAATGAAAAACCAAGTACATTTTCCACGTTATGTCTTGTGGCATTTGAAGTAATATAGAGCAAGGCTTGAGTTAAACACTCACTCACTCAGGCTAATCGGCCAAGAGAAGGGAACCCCAGTACCATATTATTAAGTGTTGTTGAATTGTATTGCTATTACGTGAAGTTATATTTTTACTTGTGTGGTGGGTTGTTCAATGGCAATACGTGACTTGTATTCCCGAACAAAAACCAATTAGCCAATTATCCTCGCGCCCTCTTTCGTGGTGACAACTGATAATCATAGTCTAGAAGAAAACTGGGAACAGACACTGGATAAACGCTCTTCATATGCAGAGTCAAGTGTCATGTTACGAACAGGATTTGTTGCTATGGAATTGTTTTGTTACATGCTATTATTTTCCATAAAAACAAACTCCATAGCAACCATAAACAAATCACATACTTAACTCGACTCTGCATTCCACATATTGTACAGCAAGTTCCCTTTCTGAAAACAACTCGATGCATTTCATTTGTCAATAATGCATAAGAAGTATTGATCAACCAGGAGCAAGAATGATATTTTACTTTTCCACTAGACTTAATTAAGTTTTTAAAAGCATAGATATTGAAGTGGAAATTTCACCATTATTGGTCAAGATATGGACACATTTCACGCAATAAATCGCTGTGAATCTCTTATTGCCGGGGTAGAGAAGCATAGCGGAGACAACCCATAACGCATGAACCATCTGCGACAGAGCTGCAATTAGCGGGATAAAGTAATTGCAGGATCAACACAATGAAACTGTGTTTTACTGTAAATACGAGCGACCTCTCGTCCCCGCTATGTTGACGCCGACAAAAGACGTCTCCTCAAATCCTCGGGCTGTTTTTATAAGCCTAGGCCAAGTTGTCTTTCATAGCACGGCTTGCAAACACGTCGACGTTGTGCCATTCTTTATGTACTTTATTCATTTAACAAACAATGGTGGTTCAATATTTGCACGTGGCAAGAGGCATTAAGAGTATTGTTTGCTCCAAGTTGAATGTGTGAGAGGCCGTCTAGCGGTTCGTGTGTCCCTACGGAGAAGTGACGAGACATTATGTGTTTTAATTTGTTGATATTTCAGTTCGTGGTTTTTATGTGGGTTGAAACATTTGAATGGTATTTCACAAGTTCTTGAGAGGGTCAAAGCCTTCTACGTAAAATCTGTATAATTGCAACTTGCCTTATTTGGTTTGGGGACAGTTCAAAAACCTGTGTAGGATGATTCTCTAGGATAGACCTACTAATCAAAATGATACCCAATGTTGTTACCTAGTACCGGGTATGTATGACACGAAGAACATGTGGGTATACCCACAGCCCCCACCCCAAACCCCTTTCATTATAACAGTGGGAAATATACCAATTCAGCACCACGGTCAATTGACATACGAGTGGATTGATTTCAGGCCCGGTTCCCACCCGTTTAGCGTTCCTCAGACTTGATATTGGAATGTATGTAAGCTATAAAGATACTCCTATAATGTGTTATAAAGTTACCCAGCGTCAGTCAAAGATAAAGTGAAATAGTGCACTATATTATTGGACCAATGATCTGTATATATTTTAATAAATAGTACCTTAATGCTATTCCTATTATTATTTGTAAGATTTATTAGTGGGATAAGTTTAATCGCAAAGGTTTGACCTGCTTATAAGAAATATATGTCCGCATTATTCTTAACACACATTATATATTTTCTAAGAAGACAAAGATCCTGCACAAATAACCAGCATTAACACGAAAAAATGTGTTTCTGTATGGTGGTTCACGTACAACCGAAGATTACAAACATATCACGGTGAACCTATGACTGCAATACACGGCTTGTGACTTGAGTCAGCCGAACCTTGTTCGGCAACACGTGGGTTCGAATCCCGGGATTGTTTGCTGCTTTTCACAACCACCGTAATTACAATGTGATGGATTGTTTTGCCAGGCGTCGCAAAGTAAACCCCGTAATCTTAGTAAGATGTGCTTCGCCAACGTCCCAGCAGATATCACACATTGCGTCATTTACCTCCCCCTTTCCCTTTCCCTTTCCCTTCTATAGTTAGTTAATTCGTTAATTGATTACAGCTTGCAGCGTGACAACACCATCACTGAAATCAACGTGTTATCTGTATTCCAACTAACCCCCCTGGCCTCATCACATGGCCCCATCACATGGCCTCATCACGTGGCCCCATCACGTGGCCTCATCACATGGCCCCATCACATGGCCTCATCACATGGCCCCATCACATGGCCCCATCACATGGCCCCATCACATGGCCCCATCACATGGCCCCATCACATGGCCCCATCACATGGCCCCATCACATGGCCCCATCACATGGCCTCATCATAGGGCCTCATCACATGGCCCCATCACATGGCCCCATCACATGGCCCCATCACATGGCCCCATCACATGGCCCCATCACATGGCCTCATCATAGGGCCTCATCACATGGCCTCATCATAGGGCCTCATCACATGGCCTCATCATAGGGCCTCATCACATGGCCCCATCACATGGCCCCATCACATGGCCTCATCACATGGCCCCATCACATGGCCCCATCACATGGCCTCATCACATGGCCTCATCATAGGGCCTAATCACATGGCCCCATCACATGGCCTCATCACATGGCCCCATCACATGGCCCCATCACATGGCCCCATCACGTGGCCTCATCACATGGCCTCATCATAGGGCCTCATCACATGGCCCTATCACATGGCCCCATCACATGGCCCCATCACGTGGCCTCATCACATGGCCTCATCACATGGCCCCATCACATGGCCCCATCACATGGCCCCATCACATGGCCCCATCACATGGCCCCATCACATGGCCCCATCACATGGCCCCATCACGTGGCCTCATCACATGGCCTCATCATAGGGCCTCATCACATGGCCCCATCACATGGCCCCATCACATGGCCCCATCACGTGGCCTCATCACATGGCCTCATCATAGGGCCTCATCACATGGCCCCATAACATGGCCCCATCACATGGCCCCATCACATGGCCCCATCACGTGGCCTCATCACATGGCCTCATCATAGGGCCTCATCACATGGCCCCATCACGTGGCCTCATCACATGGCCTCATCACATGGCCCCATCACATGGCCTCATCACATGGCCTCATCACATGGCCTCATCACATGGCCTCATCACATGGCCCCATCACATGGCCTCATCACATGGCCTCATCACATGGCCTCATCACATGGCCTCATCACATGGCCTCATCACATGGCCTCATCACATGGCCCCATCACATGGCCCCATCACATGGCCCCATCACGTGGCCTCATCACATGGCCTCATCATAGGGCCTTATCACATGGCCTCATCACATGGCCCCATCACATGGCCCCATCACATGGCCCCATCACATGGCCCCATCACATGGCCCCATCACGTGGCCTCATCACATGGCCTCATCATAGGGCCTCATCACATGGCCCCATCACATGGCCCCATCACATGGCCTCATCACATGGCCTCATCACATGGCCTCATCACATGGCCCCATCACATGGCCTCATCACATGGCCTCATCACATGGCCTCATCACATGGCCTCATCACATGGCCTCATCACATGGCCTTATCACATGGCCTCATCACATGGCCTCATCACATGGCCTCATCACATGGCCCCATCACATGGCCCCATCACATGGCCCCATCACGTGGCCTCATCACATGGCCTCATCATAGGGCCTTATCACATGGCCTCATCACATGGCCCCATCACATGGCCCCATCACATGGCCCCATCACGTGGCCTCATCACATGGCCTCATCATAGGCCCTCATCACATGGCCTCATCACATGGCCCCATCACATGGCCCCATCACATGGCCCCATCACGTGGCCTCATCACATGGCCTCATCATAGGGCCTCATCACATGGCCCCATCACATGGCCCCATCACATGGCCCCATCACATGGCCCCATCACATGGCCCCATCACGTGGCCTCATCACATGGCCTCATCATAGGGCCTCATCACATGGCCTCATCACATGGCCCCATCACATGGCCCCATCACATGGCCTCATCATAGGGCCTCATCACATGGCCTCATCACATGGCCCCATCACATGGCCCCATCACATGGCCCCATCACGTGGCCTCATCACATGGCCTCATCATAGGGCCTCATCACATGGCCCCATCACATGGCCCCATCACGTGGCCCCATCACATGGCCCCATCACGTGGCCCCATCACATGGCCTTATCACATGGCCCCATCACGTGGCCCCATCACGTGGCCCCATCACATGGCCCCATCACATGGCCTCATACTTGAGCCAAAGATTAAGCTAATAAGCCGGCCGCCTTGGCTCATGCGGTTATGTCGCAGGTCCTAAGCGTATGACACCTATAGGGTTTGAGTCCCGCATAAGGCAAGGGTTTCCTTGTAATTGTCCTTCATCAATCACCCCTAATCGCCTCGAATAGCATGATTGCAATAATAGAGGCGAAGAATAATCATCATCAACACAACATCACCCGTAGTCTGCCTCAAACACATCTTTATAGTCTATCATTAAATGAAATACAAAATGGTGGTAATTATGTTCAAGTACCTAATGTTGCTAAATAAGGCGTCGCCAACCAATAGCCGAGAGGTCGTGCACCCTCGCGTAGGCCGAGACCGGGAAATCATCGTCGCTTGTTCGGATGATTCGACCCCGATCGTGTAGGTAGAACAACAAATGTGATCTTGAAGAGCAAAATGTGCGTAGGTCTAGCTGTATACGAGAGAGTAATAGCATATAGGAAATTATACGGACTACGTAGGCGAATTAGTTGGAGCTAAAGTCGTATTCAGGTTTTATAAGTTATAATTCGTCCGTTGATCTGAGGAACATTAGGTTCGTGGAGTTTTATTAGAGTGACGTATTTTGTTTGGACTCCGTGATGCAATGGTAGCGCAATGACCTTTCACCAAATATAAATTATGTCTCAATACAAAGTGAAAATCTGGTTTTGACATAATGTATGATCCGAATGGGAATTACGGACTTTGTACTCTGGCTAACAACCCCTCTCGCTCAATATTCCATGTGGCGGTAATTGAACCGGGTACCTGTGTTCCCCAGCCCAGCGCTAAGATGACTCCGCATGTGCTACAAGGGTCCTTGCTGCATGTGGACAAGCAGTTTCTGTATTATAGATTATATTATTGGTTTGTTGTTCCATTTTGTTCTTTCTATCTTTCCATTTTTCTTTCTTTCCGTGTCGCAATCTTACATTATTTTTCACACTTGAAAGTTGTATGTATTTCTGTTATAGGCCTATGTCAAATTCATATAAAGTGCAGATATTTTTATTTGGCGTTGACGTTCTACCTTCTAGTCATGTGACAACCGTCCAGCATAACAAATATGACTGATTATAATAAATATAATATGAAATGAATAAATATTAAGATTTGTCAGGTTGTCACGAGGGTATAGGGTGGTCATATAGCGGTGGAAGGGAGCACCAATCTAATAAAATCTAAAGTATATATATATATATATATATATTCCATATTATATTATTTCACAAAAAAGTATATAACAATTAATTTTTACTCAATTAATTTGTATTTATTCTATTGTCCATAGAAGTTTGTTTTCTTGTTATGTTATTTTGTCTACTTTATATTTTTCCATGTTGCTCATTTTGTTTAATTATTAATTGCATAGTGTTATATTTTACCCTCGTCATTTGGAAATCGGTTTTATAATTAAATGGGATCGACATTAAATTCATAAATGAAAGTATAGCAGGATCTGAAGTAACGAACCCAGCTGTCTCCCGAATAGGTATATTGTGGGTGCAATGCGCATATAAAAACAATATACTGGTCTATTAGCTATACGAGAGTGCATAAATAATTAATATATAACAATCATACGGTTGAAATGGGTCTACTGCATCTAAACACATGTGTTTTCGATTCTTATTGTGTTGTGTTGTTGACTGACAACCCAAGGTAATGTTACTTACGAGATGAAATAGATTAGAACCATGTCGTACAATTACTTGTGTGCAAAAGAAATGTTATTATACAACAAAGTCAAAACCTCAATGTAGTGTTGTGAAAACGCAACTCAAGTGTGTCTTACGCGTCAACTGCTGTATGGGTTGTTATGTGTAAGTTGGACTTGCCATTTGTCAAGCCTCCATGCCAAGTGGGCATCTTGTCAGCATGGGCTTTACCTAAGGCCACTGACTGTGCTTTGAGCAACTCAAGTGTGTCTTACGCGTCAACTGCTGTATGGGCTGTTATGTGTAAGTTGGACTTGCCATTTGTCAAGCCTCCATGCCAAGTGGGCATCTTGTCAGCATGGGCTTTACCTAAGGTCACTGACTGTGCTTTGAGCAACTCAAGTGTGTCTTACGCGTCAACTGCTGTATGGGCTGTTATGTGTAAGTTGGACTTGCCATTTGTCAAGCCTCCATGCCAAGTGAGCATCTTGTCAGCATGGGCTTTACCTAAGGCCACTCACTGTGCTTTGAGCAACTCAAGTGTGTCTTACGCGTCAACTGCTGTATGGGCTGTTATGTGTAAGTTGTACTTGCCATTTGTCAAGCCTCCATGCCAAGTGAGCAACTTGTCAGCATGGGCTTTACCTAAGGCCACTCACTTAGCTTTGTGCACCACTGGAAGACACCAAGATGAAATGCAAATTATAACCAATTAGATGTTGTCACAGTAATTCTTTATTCATTTTATTTTACAAAGTACATCCTGTAACATTATTGCAATAGGTTTAGTAATGTTAGCATTACTTTGTTATTTATAAACGCAATAATCACAACGTGAAAATTTGAATGCATTTCGTCATGTTTTCAACGTAGCTGGAAAACCGCATATTTCGCTTTGTCACGTTCCTTCGCACTGAATCGCTTAAGCAAGTTGGTTTTTACGTATGTTTATATTTATAATATATAGTAGTAGGCAGTTAGTCCAGTAAACACACAAAACTCAAAGTAACACATAAATAAATAAATAAATGTGTTATAATTGTTGTGCCCATTCAGTTCCTTGAATGCATTGCTCCGTGCGCAAAACTATCAAATCCTAATCCGTTCGGAGCAAGAAACTTTTATTTGATTGAACAATAATTGAACGCCTCGAAAAAAAATAAAGTATAGGGTGGTTTGTACCAACTTTGCCACTCTTATCTCTGACACTACCAACTCATCACTGACTTTCTCAACTGTGCCTGGGCTAACGTCCCAACTATGCAACGACCAATAACACATAACCAGCACCAACAGTTGGTCACGTCAAGGTAAGTAGGAGAGATGAAATGTTGCCCGTGGGGGGGAGGGTCGTTATAAGATGGTTAGCTGTCCCAAGACTACCCCACGGATGCTTTCGTCACAGGTGAGAGACTCGTAACCAATGAGCGAGTGGCTCGCCATGTGACGAAAGCATCTGTAAGGTAGTCTTGGGCCGAGAGGATCGCAAGAGTGCCAAGTTATTAAATGAAACACATTTGCCGTTGTAAACCTGGGCCTGGATTCACAAGAGATCCCGTCTTTTTCTGGTGTTTAGTTCTTTTTTATTATTTTTTCTTTAATATCCGCTGTAGATAAAACCTTTACCAACGTCACGAGTTACAACATGCACAAGCCCCAGTGTATAGAAATACTTTAAACCCTGTAATTGCTTATATTACTAGGATAAACAAATATTGAAGCTATTTTCATTTTTATGTCAAAGTAATAAGGTCATGAGAAAAAAAGGGAAAAACAAAAAAGTCCACAAATCGATTATAAGTTTACTGTTGTCATTATATTCATTATAACGTGTAGTACGTTTCTAATTCTATGACATGATTTATTTATCGGATTCAATTAACCATCTCACGCATGTTAAAACACTTTTAGGCATCTATACAAAGCAACTTCAGTTGTGGCACATTTGAAATTAACTAAATCAAAGATGAAACACTCTTAATACATTTCGAATTGAATCCCCTGCTTCGCTCGCCCTGCAAGCCACTTAGGCATTTGCATGCATATTACAGCACTTTCCAGTCCAGGCTCTAATGATGATGTCTTGCGGGCACGAAGTACGTCCAAGCACAATAGCTGCGCCAAGCCGTGCGCTTACACAATACACAGGTTGAGTCATGCAGCGGGCGGGTACATAGGGCGGCGTGGGAAGCCGAACTGCACTCCTAGATCTTCCAAATTTGGACCGGTTGAGTTGGCGCTTATGTTCGTGATGGACGGAGTTGTGCGCGTCAAGGATCTTCGCATCAGTGACGTCATAGGATATGAGAAACTCCTTCGCGGGCTGGGGTTTGTTAACACACACGAGCCTCGGTCACTAGTTGGCTGGGTGACCGCCCTCCTCTCATACAATACACTATTCTTGACGAGGTAGGAACACGGATAAAGGTTTTAAAGGCTTTGGTTATGTAACTTTCTAAAGCGTGGACTGAAATTAAGTAATCATCAATACAATTTATTTGTTAATATGATCTGCACTCTACAGCCTATTACACTCTGAGCACTCGGTTATGAAAACTGCATTTCAGTGGGGTAACGTTTAATTTATTTATTTGATAGTTTATTTATTTGAACTTAAACTTTCTCATTGTTAATCTCACCGCTCACGTTTGTTAGTATCGCCTATAGTACATTTCAGAATCTAAAATCAATCCCCATTCCGAACCAGGAGTTCTGCATTGGAAAGGGGTACAGAACAACCACAGGGGCAATAAGTATGATTTCCATGTATTTACCAGACACCACTTTTACATGTGATAGGCCTAAACTAGAACAATAAACAGAAAATTGTTGCGCTGCGATTTGGAAAATTGTGCTAAGAGCCTAATGCGAATAAAATACGACACATCTAATAACATAAACGTCACCATTTTCTTCTCTATTGATTTAACGCCAAGATCTCTCTGTTCTGTCTCTCCGGTAAATAGCTAAAGCTGAGTTGAAGCCAGTCGAGTCGACCGCACAGGAGACTGACATTACAGTTACACCCTTGGCTGGTCATACGGACGATACTTTGTTCTGATGAATGCTGCATGTAACATCTTGGATGTTTCATTGGATATACGTGTCTATATTGTGCGCTGGCAATTTGACATGCAGTACAAACATGTACAAGCCCCAGTGTATGGAAGTACCTTGAACCCAGTACAGTAATTCTTTATCTAGTAGGATAAACAAATATTGAAGCATTTTCATTTAAATGTCAAAGTTATATTTATTTATTTATTTTGTTGTAATTAAAGCCAGTGTAGGGCACAATGCCCTTTTTAGCCTGATGAGGGATAAGTGATGAATGATAATGAGGAAGGGAGGAGGGGAAGCCTGGTACCAGCACGTAGCCAACTTCTGTCGAAAAGTACCAAGGGGACCATCGGCTGTAGGTCCCATCCGAAAGGACGGTGTAACTTTGACCAGTCATATAAGTTCCTCCACTAACCTGGACTGCCGAGCAGTTGACGAGAAGAACGAAGCTGTTACACAAGCTTCCGAACCCTCCAATCCGCTCTAATCAACGGTAACTAGTGTTTCAGAGGAGAGTGCATGGTCACTCATCCACCTCCTGACCTAGCCCGAGGTTGCTTAACTTTGGTGTTCGTATGGGAACCGGCTAAGCGACCGCGGCTAAACGAAAGTCATGACGCACAAGCACCCCCACTTTATTGTATTTATGAAAAACAAAATGTTCACAAATCATAAACCTACTCTGTGGCCCTGGTATTGACACACGTTCCACAATAGAGCATTCACTACGGTCAATTATTAATTAGTTGTTAGAACTATAAATAAATTAATACATTAAAATGTATTTTATTATTTATACCCAGCCAACCCAGAATTAACCGGGAAGGAACCGTGCATATTCTGCATTGGAAGCAGGAATAAGCCCACAGACCAACGAGCCACAGGAAAGTGACACCAAGACTTGTGACACCAAGTGACACCAAGTGCGTTAGAACCATAATAAGGTATATTTTTGTCTACTATAACAGCAGTGAACGGCCACCTTTGCTCAGCCCTGATATTGCCCAGCCATGGTCTTATGGTCACCCAATGAAGCAGTCTAGCCGCACTCCCTCTAAGCCCTGATATTGCCCAACCATGGCCTTATGGTCACCCAATGAACCAGTCTAGCCGCACTCCATCTAAGCCATGTTCTTGCTCAACCATGGTCTTATGGTCACCCAATGAACCAGTCTAGCCGCACTCCCTCTAGGCCCTGATATTGCCCAACCATATGGTCTTATGGTCACCCAATGAAGCAGTCTAGCAGCACTCCCTCTAGGCCCTGATATTGCCCAACCATATGGTCTTATGGTCACCCAATGAAGCAGTTTAGCCTCACTCCCTCTAAGCCCTGATATTGCCCAACCATATGGTCTTATGGTCACCCAATGAACCAGTCTAGCCGCACTCCCTCTAAGCCCTGATATTGCCCAACCATGGTCTTATGGTCACCCAATGAACTAGTCTAGCCGCACTCCCTCTAAGCCCTGATATTACCCAACCATGGTCTTATGGTCACCCAATGAACCAGTCTAGCCGCACTCCCTCTAAGCCCTGATATTGCCCAACCATATGGTCTTATGGTCACCCAATGAAGCAGTCTAGCCACACTCCCTCTAGGCCCTGATATTGCCTAACCATGGTCTTATGGTCACCCAATGAACCAGTCTAGCCGCACTCCCTCTAAGCCATGTTCTTGCTCAACCATATGGTCTTATGGTCACCCAATGAACCAGTCTAGCAGCACTCCCTCTAGGCCCTGATATTGCCCAACCATATGGTCTTATGGTCACCCAATGAAGCAGTCTAGCCACACTCCCTCTAGGCCCTGATATTGCCTAACCATAAGGTCTTATGGTCACCCAATGAACCAGTCTAGCCGCACTCCCTCTAAGACCTGATATTGCCCAACCATAAGGTCTTATGGTCACCCAATGAACCAGTCTAGCCGCACTCCCTCTAGGCCCTGATATTGCCTAACCATATGGTCTTATGGTCACCCAATGAACCAGTCTAGCCGCACTCCCACTAAGTGAAAGGGTAGTAATCGTTTCCTTATAAGGCAGCGTCTCAAGTCTGTAACCGTAATGTGAATGTGAAAGTGAATCAGTGGTCAACAAACAACAAAACGTCTGATCGGCGGACACGATTTCAGATCTTGAATATCATGCAGGTCTGCGCATGCGCTAACAAAAAGCAATCGGAACTTTCTTTCGAGTCGTATGCATGAACGAACAACTTGTCTGTTATTTGTTATTTCGGAACCATTCATTCTGGCCTTGACGTTCAAGTGGGCGTTGGCCCAACATGTTTGGAGTGAGTTTTTACTATGGTGAAATGTAGATTTTGTTATTATCCTCTTTTTCGACATAATATTTTGATATCATAAATGTTCAATATTGTAATGGTAATGGCAATAATATTGTTGTTAGTTCGTGATTTGTTTATATGTACAATCCGCCATAAACGCGATCTACTGTAGGTGGTTGCCTATATTTGAGGAAACATAATATAAATATTTTTGTATTGGATTAATAATAATATATGATGATATAATATATAATGATAATATTAATAATAATAACAGCTATTATTATTATTACTATTATTATTATTATTATTATTATTATTATTATTATTATTATTATTATTATTATTATTATTATTATTATTATTATTATTATTATTATTATTATTATTATTATAATTATTATTATTATTATTATTATTATTATTATTATTATTATTATTACAGCCACATAAACGAATACGTCACTAGCAAGTGGCTAATGTGATTGTGTATAACTTAACATATAATCCTGCTGGCACTATATATGGCAACGTCGTCCCTGGGTTCCTCCACAAGTCCATACTATGGGTTCTAAGTTACCTAACACAACCAGTGTGACCGATACCTGCTCTCTATTCTCGCTCGCATTATTTATGAGTGGTTCTATGACGCAATATGAGCAGAGTAGGCTATCGTGGCGCTATCTCATGCACACTTTATGTAACTAACGACTTCAGGCTTTCATGGGTTTTGAACACACGATTATCTCATCAGCTTTGGTTGAAGTACAGAGGTGTCACGCGGGTATACGGCAGAGCTGCGGCACTAATGCCCACACCACAACTGTCGATATCGGGAATGCAATCACAATACGGAAATAGTGAAAAAGTAACTTACATGGTTCCTATTGTTCACAATAAAATCGTTGTCGTAATGATTTAGCATGAGAAAATGTACGATTGCGATCCCGATCCCGATTACGATCTCTGAGCAGATCGCAGTAGCCTCTCGGGGGCAAAGATGAGGTTTTATGTATCTTGATGCTGAATACTGTAATATTTCAAGTTTTATGGACGCGTTTGGGCGTTACCTGAAAAGTAAAAACAGCTACTTGCATGAACACGTCACTGTTGAAGGTAACTGGACAGACAGTTAAACAAAGCAAACAGGAAGTATTGAGATATGATATGATAGGAGATAATAGATAAGAAGTGTGTACAACTGTGTATAGCATTTTCATTTTCTATTTTAACGAAACTCAATTTGGAACGCAGCATTTTGAAGCATCTATTGGCTTTTATAATAACCTCTCCTTGTAACGTTTACTGGGATTACTCGTTAATTGTTGCAAATAACAAAGTACAAGGAAGTGTATGTTATGCAAGATCCATAGTAATCGCTAATCATGAAGTCGATATTATCGATTGTAATGGAATTGAATATACATAAAAAATATACTCTGGTATTCCTACTTCGTATAGGGAATCAAATTACGAACTTGTCCACCGAAATACTTTTGAAGCTAAACCGATAGAGGTGGCTCAGTGGTAAGACGCGAGACCCAATTCGAGAGGTCGCCGGTTCGATTCCAGTCACCGTCAGTTCTGACCGAAGGTTGTTTCCGAGGTTTTCCTCAGTCGTAAAGGCGAATGCTGGGATTGAGTCATACTATCAGCCCTCGGACATTCCTTCCCAACCATCCAAACACCCTAGTATTCCTAGTAAAGCTAAAGTGCACCCTAACAGGGATTCCTACGAAAAATTATTATTATTATTTTAAGCTGAATACAGGGAACTGAACGGTATGGTATGGTATAGCTTTACGAGTTCTTATCACTAGCGGATTCGTTGTCTATAATTATTCTGATTTTGAGGCACCTACAAGCTCGAAACTTTGACAAATGTAAAAGAAACATCCAATTCCGTTATGCATTACTTTAAATTGCTATTTTACGTAGGACCTAACTGTAACTTATGTTGATACTTATTAAACAGAAATCTTAAGAATGATTATTTTATCAATAATAATAAATATCCTGAAAAGAAAATTAAAATACAATCTGCAACTATTTTCTTAACACAGCCCAAACACAAGACAGGGTCTTAGTTCGGCTTTTCTTACACATAACACATAACCTTATCTTAAGTGTTCTGTGTTCATGTAATTGGAAATTGTGTAAAATGTAAGAAAATAAAATAAATATTTGAATTTGAATTTGAAGCCAATTCTTTTGAGATTTTGAATTTGTGTATTGATAATTACAGCAAGAGAGTCAGTTTATCTCGAATCTCGAAGGTTATGAAAGTAGGTAAAAATAATAAAAGTAATGAAAATAGTATAGGGAAGTCTCATCAAAAATAAATATTCCTCAAAGTACCTAAAAATGGAAGATCATTATCTAAAAATACGGGCGGTATAATTTTTATATCCGAGAAGCGTATATTTCCAATTCTATTAGCATTTTAAGTTTGAAATTTGGAACTTGCCGTTCCGTAATTGAAAAACGGCTCTTGACGTCATATGTCATGTAAACAACTGCCTCCTTGAAGTATTCTTACGATATCTAGGATGCAGTGACTTTACAACAATGTCTTTTATACCACTGTTTTCTTCAGAAAATACATTTTGGTACAGTATTTACCAAAACGTGATTAAAATAATGCAATTATATAACATATTGTTGTTAATTAATGTTGAGCAGTGTTCATTTTCTAACTAGAAATAAACGTTGGTTCAGTTAAAGTCTTATGAGAGCTATAATCTACTAAAGGGTGGGATTTCAGTACTATTTGTATGATAAATATAAAATTATTGTTTACTGACATATGACGTCAGAACCTTTTAATCACGAGCAAGATGGCGCAGGTCCGTTTCTGAGCGTGTTTTGACAGCAATATCTTTGACTTGCTGTTAAAGCGATGTTAATGCACCTTTCGAGCCGAAACCAATTAGTTCCCGTTTATTTTAACTTGAGGTAACCAGTAAGCAAATAAAAAAAATGTGTGAGACTTCCCTATTATACCCTATATTACATGGAAGGTAGAAAGTGAAATTTGGATCTTGTTTTTGGCGATGCATTTTAATATTTGATGAGACGTGATAAAAGCAATCTCTGCAGTGTTTGCTGGTCAGCGCTTAGCGGTCCCACCAGTGCCAGTGTCGCCATCTGTGAGGACATGTTGCAACACTGCTGCCAAGGACGTGGGATGCTCCGTGTGTGTGTGTGTGTGTGTGTGTGTCACTCACTATACTCACTACAGTAGAACCACGCTCTGTGTGACAGACGTGTTGATAAGCGACCATGTCCACTTCCACGAACATTTTGACCTAACGTTTTCAGACTTACCGCCATTATTCAATATAATGGCGTTATAGTACATATTTATTTGCATAACTTAGGTGTATCGCCATTACCGCATCTCGCTATTTACTATGTTTACATGCAGGTTCGAAAAAGTTTTGCTCGAGTCAAAC
This sequence comes from Isoperla grammatica, assembly GCA_945910005.1. Taxonomy (NCBI): domain Eukaryota; kingdom Metazoa; phylum Arthropoda; class Insecta; order Plecoptera; family Perlodidae; genus Isoperla; species Isoperla grammatica. The sequence continues at coordinate 8,161,946 of OX246742.1, read as the reverse complement.
CAAATTCGTCGATCGTTTACATTCCAACGATCTGGAAACGTTCTAAAATCATTATTTTAGTTCATACATTTCCTGGTATACAGCGCCGAGAAAATTTGGAACAACAAAGAAGGCAACATAAATAATACTTCCTTATGATCTTATCTGTCCAAACATTCCTCTTGGAATTAGACATTTCACAAATTCAGCCAACCTAGGCAAGAACGAGCGCAGTAAAAAAAGGTGTAAACGTAACCTCAATTTGCACCGCCAACGCCGGTTTAGTTTGCTAATTAGCCCGTAAAGCCGAGACGTATTGGTGGCAGTGTGGTGTTTGTATGGCAGTTTCCAAAACTAGTTTTTAAGTCAACCTTACGAGCAAACTGGGTTTAGTCGAACCGATCCAAACCCAGTTTCGAAGTGTTTATATGCAGCTTTGAAAACTCAAAACGTTCTGAAATCGATTTCAAACCTGCAACTAAACGTAATAATTGTTGTTCAGTATAAGAATGATTGTACATTTCGTCGTCATAGTTATACTTCAGTTTAAGTTATAGACAATAATAGAAAATGCAATTTCTATCGCGAAATTTACTATAATATGGGTATGGATCTCATATCCCTTACGAAAAAGTATTATTGAGCGTGAATGATTTTTTTAAATAATCATTGCGGGGCAATGATTATTTCAAACAATATATTTCAGTCAATGATTTCTTCAAAATAATCATTGCTAGAAAACCGGAGATTGTTCAGCCAATGATGTATTTCAAATAATTATTCAATGCAAATGATTATATCTGAATGATTATTACACATATAATACTCTTGTAAATAATTATTGCCGGGCAACGATTATTTCAAAGAATATATTTCAGTCAATGATTTCTTCTAAATAATCATTGATGGAAACCCCGAAATAGTTTTGCCAGTGATATCTTTCAAATAAGCACTCAGTGCAAATAATTATATCTGAATGATTATTACACATATAATACTCTTATAAATAATCATTGGTGGGCACTGATTATTTAAATAAAAATGTTAAGCCAATGATAACCTGCAAATAATCATTGAGTTGCCAATGATTTTTTGGAATGATTATTACATCAATAATACTTTTAAATAATCGATGCCAAGCAATGATTATTTAAAATCAAAGTGTTGTCCAATGATAGTATCCAAATAATTATTGAGTTCTAATGATAATATCTGAATGATTGCGACATGAATGATTAATTAAAACCAAGTTTTTTTTGGTTTGTAAATGATTAATGTGTATTGATTATCGAAGAAGATATTTTTAGATCAAACATTTCTTGCAAATTATCATTGAGAGCAATTGATTATTACAATCATCAATTAATTAGGTATTTCTTAAGAAGAACCACATTGGCAGAAAGCTTCTTCCAGTCTGTCAGGAAGCTACTTTGGAAAGATGAAATCCCAAGACAATGCAAACTTCTTATATATAAACAATACTTTCTACCAATACTGACATATGCCACAGTTACATGGACCATGGGATTCAAAGCAGAAAATCGAATAGTGGCAGCAGAAATGAAGTTCTTGAGAAGCACACTGGGTGTGACAAAGAATGACAAGATTAGAAGTAGTGTGATCAGAGAAAGATTATGTGTTGAAAGCGTGAAAGTAAGATTGGAGAGAGAACGTCTTCGTTGGTTTGGACATATGAAAAGGATGGACCTGACTAGGATACCAAGAAGAGAGTTTGAACAACAACAACACAAGAAGGGCATAAGATAAGAAAGTAGGCAGACCAAGAGACAAGTGGATGAATCAGATCAAAGACAGTGTGGAGAATAGAGGAAGGTCATGGAACGAAGTTGAAGCAGAAAGACTATGGGAAAACCGTGAGAGATGGAGTGAACTACTAAACAGCCCTCTGGTAACAGAATAAGTGATCGAGGAAGAGGTTGAGGAGGTGGTTGTGTCAGGCCTGGCTAGCCGGCAACGAAGACATTAACCCAAGACATGGAGTACCTCGCTACTCCCCCCTTCCCGATAATTAATGTTGGCAACGGGGTCAAGATACATATATATACTTCTTAAATCTACCAAATTTATTTTTTTTAATAACAATTCTTCAAAAAATCGTTATGTTTCCTGTTATTGTATCTTTCCATTATCTAAGGCGCACGCATAGAATAGTACGTAATTATGTTTTAAACCAGTTTTAAAATGTTGTTTTGGCTACTGCTGTGCACGGATTTGTAGGTTAAAGATGACGATTATGTTTTTTATGTTTTTATATTTATTCAATTTGAAGAAGGGGTAATTTAATTTGATTTATTTTATTTATTACCGGTACACTCCAAAAATAAATGACCCCTTCTTCAAAATGCATAAATAAAAAACACATCAAACACCATAAAGTTGGTAACCTTAAGAAATACCGTTTAGTATTTCGTTACTAGGGCTAGGCCTAGTTACGATTGGTAGTGATTGAACTGAACACCCAAACCACAGCTCAAACGATTTCTTTGATCTATCTTGAAATTTTAAATTGCCCGCGCCACCTCAACTGCCGTTGGAACTGCGCCTGCGGTGAGCGTGAGCTTGTGAAGTGTGGATTTGGAAAATGTACGCGCCACGCGGCTGCTGATCTACCAGTGTCTAACAAATACAGGTAAGTACAGTGGTAATGATTGATATTTACACATAGAGTGATCTAGGCCAAGGTTAGTTAGTAGTAAATGAACGTTCGGTTAAACGTATATTGTCGTTATGTCTCGGCTGTAGATGCAAGTTTCAATGCCCTAGTCCTACCATAACCTCACTTTAGCCGTAGCCTAGTTAAAACCTTGATTGAAAGGAATGCATTCTAGGTCCTAGATCACACAAAGACCATAGCATACCACATATTTGATAGGTCTCATTCAACAAGCATACCTCATGTCCCAAGTAAGCTAGGCCTAGACCCTAGGGCCCTAGGCCTACCTACGCTAGCATCTAGCACTATGGCCTAGGCCTATCAGCTTGACAATAAATACGAATGGGCTTATTGTGCAATGTTGGCCTACGGAGAAAACTCTGAATAAAGACTGCAGTAGGCCTAGCCTACAATATTCCTAAGCTGGGCCTACACTAGTTGGTCTACAATACCTGGCAACTACATTCTGCAACAATAACAGGAAATGCTGCGGTGCATAATAAAGTAGACCTAATAGAATCTTAATAACACATTACATATTATCATCGTATATAGCAGGCAGACCCATGTAAATTCTGATTTCATTCAACTCCGGTAATGGGAACAACATCCTAGGCTACATCGAGTCATACAACACGTAAACAAATTTTATCGTTTACAGGTTTCCGAACTTTGCCATTACATTTAGGCATAGCCCTAGGTCTATCGTTATACTGTAGTTGCCATGTTATTGTGGACCAACCTGTAGGCCTATGGTTAGAGCCTACAGCCTGCCTAAGAATAGGATTATCCTACCAGTAATCAATTGCCTTAGTCATCAAATTGCCGTACAGCATAGTTTGTTAGCCATAGACTAGTTCAGTAAAATTGTTGAATATTGGCCTAGTAGGCCTGGGTTATGAGACTGTTGAGTGTGTATTGAAGGGTAGGCCTAGAGACCCAACCGCAGCGGCTGTTTGTCCACGGCTTTGTTCCGCTATTTGGCTGGTAGCAGAACTCAAATGCATGACGATGACAGCGCACGATAGTAGTAGGCCTACTCACAGTCACATGTAGGCCTATGGATCTGTGATTCGTGCTTGCGATTGATTTCATCTGCTATACTAGACTAGCGGACTAGCATATGTTACTGTATGAAGCAGTATACAAACAGCCACTGGCATTGAGACTCGCGGCACTACCCTAAAATACATACTTGACGATGAAATCCCTTAACTAATAAAAATATTGGTATGATGTTATTTGGTAATTACACCATTCTATAATCCTAAGTACAAACGATGGCCAACCTGTCATTTGGTTTAATGGTAGTATGTCGATGGCAAGTTTAGGCCCAGCTCATGTTTCAATTGACTGTTCACTAAAGCCTATAGGCCTAGCCCAGTTGGTAAAAAATCCTGTAAAATAAGTACATATGGCTAAACAAATGTCCAGCCAATCATAATGAAGGAGTCTACCCAGTAGTCTAATAGCAGACCAGGGTAGCAACATAATGGACGTTGGCCCCTAAGACCTCGTTCTCATTACTCGAGTTAAAACAACTCGGGTTGAACGCGAGTTGCCGACTTGCGTTTTAATTGAACTCTTATACCGTCGTAGGTTAAGTAGTTTGCAACCTTTACACATGGAGCGCTGTAGAAGACACGTATTTTGAATGAATTTCAGGCTGGCCAAGTACTGTGCTAAGGAGTGTCGTTTCCTCGTCGGAAAATGTAGACGTTATTAATTCACTTAAAAACTAAGTGCGGTAAACACACGTAGGCCTAGCGTCGGACAACAACAAATTTACTACAAAGTTTTGAGGTTATGTAGTCAGACGAACCATGGTTGGCGACTACGCGGTGTTTATACTGACTAGCGTAGCAACGGTAACGCGAGTAACTCGGAGTTCGGACGCGGGTTGAAAGTGCAACCATCGTAGCAACCTGCGATCGTTCACACAAGGAAATTAACCCACGTAACCCACCAACCCGCGTTAAACGCTAGTAATGAGAACGAGGTCTAACGCATTGCTGTAACGTAGTCACTTGTTTCAGTAAGATGGCAGTTATATCATTACAAAATTCTCAAAAGTAACGCAAAAGGTAGGCTAACTTCAATTTGCATATTGCCAGATTCTGGCATAATGCCCCATTCCCTCCTCCTCCCCCCCCCCCCCCCACACACACACATTCATCCCATTAATAGGAATACAAAATGTGGCAGTTCTACAATTGTTGCATTTGTTGTAAATTTCAATGCAGCTCCTGCTAAAATCAATGTGATTGTTATTTTTTTTCAGAGTCAATGGAGACTACATGGCCACTAAACTGTGCCCGATGACAAACATAACAACCAAACGACTCTTCTCAATAACTACCAAGAAAATTGTGCTTACCGTCACTAAATCCGCAGTGAAACTATTGATCAATCAGCATTCGTCTGATTACTTTTTTCAATACATTCAATCAAATGTAAACTCGATAGTTGAAGAGACCCAAGAAGATACTAAAAGACTTACCGAAGTTCAAAATTAGGTTATTTTGTGGCAAATTTGTGTTTTACAAAGTAAACGTCACTTACTTTCATGGTCGTTATAAGTGCCTGTAAAAATTATTGTAACTGTAACCTCAGTTGTTTAATATATCTTCTTTTAAGATAATTTACTATTAAATTAAGCCTAGCTTCTAGGGATGACATCGGGTATCCGGGTATCCGGGTTACCCGAATCCAAAAATTACCCGAATCCGTTCTAAGGATTCGAATCTTGTTCTAGTACATTTTTAGTTGAATTGTTGTATGCTTCAACAATGCGCCAACAATGGTGATGACAAAATGACTTGTTTCCATTCAATAAAATACTGTCCCGCTCCGTTATGTACCCATTATTGGCTTCATTAAAAATAAACTAAGCCAATTTTATGTGGTGTGATTGCTGCGGGCGAGTTCTGGTATGCCTATGCTCCCACTGGCTCTTGGCCTACCCCCATCTCTTCCCGACCGTCATCACTGGCTGACAGAACGCACGCTGGCAGCTTCTGCCACAGGCGGTCAATGGCCTTCAAATAACATGTTGAGCGACGTGATTTACACTTCTAGGATTCGGGTTACCCGAATCCTTGAGTGGCTGGAATCGAATCCAAATTTTACTACCCGATGTCATCCCTACTAGCTTCCAAATCGTTTCCCAACCATTTTTTCCACAAACCTGGCACAATTTCAATCAAGAGTCTGTAGGCCTACTACAGACAAAAGTGAGCATTGGCGTAGCCTCTGCCTACCGTGATCCATCGCACAGGTACTGACCACTGACACATACATTATTTTGTTTTTTAAATCACATTTTGAGTCGATTGCTGTATCTTCTGGTGTTTAATTTGAATTTAATTTTAGTTACTGCCTGATCTGCCAGGACCGGCATGATGTTAAAGCCATGATTACATGTACCTGTCAATAGAACGTTTCTTATTGGTTTCTTTAGTTTTTTTCCTAAAACCATACTGCTAGCTCTTTTGTTATCTATCTTAGTTACCTACTTGTTTGTAATTATATCGGTTCATCGAATCACAACCCGTATCTCAGGCGACTGATGCCATGGTGCGTGCGATCCATTTCATTCGACAAGAGTTGGAAATATTTTAACTTTTCACGCATCGGACAAACATATAACGGATGTCGTAACGAGATTCCTAGAGCTAAGTTTAGGGCTCGTCGAGCTGTCTTGATTTAGCAGATCTTGAGAGATGTATTAGGCATTTTAAAAGTGTATTGTTTGTATCGCATGGATCACATCGCATACATGGGCCAGGCCCTTAAATTGTCTAATTATTTTTTTACTGTAGGCATATCCTTATAGTAATATTTCCTTCTATTTTCAAACTTATAGCTGCATATTATTTCTTAAATTTCAATTTACTTTTTAATTTTCTTCATTTCTTTAAATTTCTTTATTAGGTACCGATAACTAGGCCTACTTCAATTAAGAAGTTCCTCCTTCTATTGTGTCGTAACTAGTAGGCAGAATTGATTTGTTGATCTTTCTGTTACAAATAAAACAATACAAATAACAATAATAGCCTAATAATAATAATAATAATAATAATAATAATAGTAACAATAATAGTAACAATAATAATAACTATTATTATTATTAATATTGTTGTTACCTTTTGTTATTGTTGCTAATATTATTGATATTTAATTTAGCCTAACAACGATGTAGTGTTGTGAAAGTTTGGTATGAATCTTTCTAGAAATGAGATAGTGTTGGTGGGTTCGATGTTGTCTTGCTGTATTTCAAGTATCAAATACCAACAGAGTCCCAACCCAACTCTGTACCTCTGCATTACTCGACCTTGGTACAACATTGTACCAACATGCTTGTTCTATATTTAGTTAATTCTAGCAATGATATCTCGAATAATATGTGTCAATAATTTTAGCAATGATTAATCTGAATAATTTGCTGCCAATACTGCAGTAATGATTTTGCTGAATGATTTTTGTCAATACTTAAGGCAATGATTTATGTGAATGATTTTTGTCAGTAATTTTAGCAATGATTTATTAAAATGATTTTTGTCAATAATTTAAGCAATGATTTATTTGAATGATTTTTGTCAACAATTTTAGCAATGATTTATTTGAATGATTTTTGTCAATAATTTTAGTAATGATTTATTTGAATGATTTTTGTCAATAATTATAGCAATGATTTATATGAATGATGTTTGTCTATAATTCTAACAATGATTTATGTCAATGATTTTTGTCAGTTCTTCTACTAATGATAATTCCGAAAGATGTTTGGCAATAATGATCTACAATGATTTTTTCTTAATGATTTGTCCGAAAAAATCATTGATTCAAAAATCAATGATTTTTTTTAAAGATCTCAATGATTTTTTTCCGTAAGGGATTCTGCCGCCATTTTGTTTTAGAATACAAATTTCGAGTAACTGTGCTGTGTTGTATTTAACTCCTCGGTCGACTTTTCCACAAAACTAATGGGGTTCAATCTCCACCGATTACCGAAGCTTGTGGATGTTCCAAATTTTGATACTCTCCGTGCTATCGCTACCACGAGAGAGAAAAACAAACAAACAAACAAACAAAACACAAGCAAGCAAACAAACAAACAAACAAACAAACACAAACACAAACACAAACACAAACACAAACAAAAAAAACCGATTGCCATGAGTCTAAATGAGACGCTCGCTTAATAAAAAAGGTAATTCACAGCTACCCCTCCATAATGCTAGTGTGTTCGAATCCATCATGCAATCATGCAGGAGAACAATCATTGTTGCTATGGATTTGAAATAACATGCAAACAACTGTTACTTTGGTAACAATGGGCGCCCCTATGTGTAGGGGCCGACTATGAAGAGTTTCGAAGTATCCCACCACCATTCAGCCATGGCCAGGTTGTTGTCATGATCGCTGCAATAAATGTGCCTTCCAGTTTCAGCCGCGCTTACATACGGGAAGTGATCGCTAATAAACTGCTGGATTTGTAACAACTTACACTAAAATACACTCTTCATCAACATCACTGCACTTTCTGTTCGCGGATGAATTGGCGTGAACTGATCATTAAAACAGTAACTGGAGATCCACCTCTCTCGCGCGCACACGCACACGCACACGCACACGCACACGCACACGCACACGCACACGCACACGCACACGCACACGCACACGCACACGCACACGCACACGCACACGCACACGCACACGCACACGCACACGCACACGCACACGCACACGCACACGCACACGCACACGCACACGCACACGCACACGCACACGCACACGCACACGCACACGTCACGTGCATTTCGTCCGTTCTTAGGGTGGATTGAGGAAGTCGTCAGCTAGCTCAGAAATGATGATAATAATCTACTCAACCTCCGTATAATTAAAATGTTATTATTTGTATGACCCTGTAAGTGACAATGCACACAATTGCATAATTCTACAGTCTGTTAACCTTGATTTGTCCGTTACAGAGAAGTGTTTTACGTGAGTTCTATAATTTTCTTTGCGATTAACATGACCAAGTTGTCTCGTTTGAATAGCATTGAATAACAGCATCGGTCACGGCCTAGCGGATGTAGAAAAAGAAGAGTGTTTGAATACGAATTGGTACTTATTTGTAGTTGAGGTAACATCTTAAAGTGTGTAGGAATACGTTTGTACTTATTTGTAGTTGAGGTAACATCTTAAAGAGTGCTGGAATACGTTGGTACTTATTTGTGGTTGAGGTAACATTTTAAAGAGTTTTGGAATATATTGGTACTTATTTGTAGTTGAGGTAACATCTTAAAGAGTGTCGGAATACGTTTGTACTTATTTGTAGTTGAGGTAACATCTTAAAGAGTGCTGGAATACGTTGGTACTTATTTGTGGTTGAGGTAACATTTTAAAGAGTTTTGGAATATATTGGTACTTATTTGTGGTTGAGGCAACATCTTAAAGAGTGTCGGAATACGTTGGTACTTATTTGTGGTTGAGGTAATATCTTAAAGCGTGCTGGAATACGTTGGTACTTATTTGTGGTTGAGGTAACATCTTAAAGAGTGTCGGAATACGTTGGTACTTATTTGTGGTTGAGGGTATATCTTAAAGAGTGTCGGAATACGTTGGTACTTATTTGTAGTTGAGGTAATATCTTAAAGAGTGTCGGAATACGTTGGTACTTATTTGTGGTTGAGGGTATATCTTAAAGAGTGCTGGAATACGTTGGTACTTATTTTAGGTTGAGGTAACATCTTAAAGAGTGTCGGAATACGTTGGTACTTATTTTAGGTTGAGGTAATATCTTTAAGAGTGCTGGAATACGTTGGTACTTATTTGTGGCTGAGGTAAAATCTTAAAGAGTGCTGGAATACGTTGGTACTTATTTTAGGTTGAGGTAATATCTTAAAGAGTGTCGGAATACGTTGGTACTTATTTTAGGTTGAGGTAATATCTTAAAGAGTGCTGGAATACGTTGGTACTTATTTGTGGCTGAGGTAAAATCTTAAAGAGTGCTGGAATACGTTGGTACTTATTTTAGGTTGAGGTAATATCTTAAAGAGTGCTGGAATACGTTGGTACTTATTTGTGGTTGAGGTAATATCTTTAAGAGTGCTGGAATACGTTGGTACTTATTTGTGGCTGAGGTAAAATCTTAAAGAGTGCTGGAATACGTTGGTACTTATTTGTGGCTGAGGTAAAATCTTAAAGAGTGCTGGAATACGTTGGTACTTATTTTAGGTTGAGGTTATATCTTAAAGAGTGCTGGAATACGTTGGTACTTATTTGTGGTTGAGGTAATATCTTTAAGAGTGCTGGAATACGTTGGTACTTATTTGTGGCTGAGGTAAAATCTTAAAGAGTGCTGGAATACGTTGGTACTTATTTTAGGTTGAGGTAATATCTTAAAGAGTGCTGGAATACGTTGGTACTTATTTTAGGTTGAGGTAATATCTTAAAGAGTGCTGGAATACGTTGGTACTTATTTGTGGCTGAGGTTAAATCTTAAAGAGTGCTGGAATACGTTGGTACTTATTTTAGGTTGAGGTAATATCTTAAAGAGTGCTGGAATACGTTGGTACTTATTTGTGGTTGAGGTAACATCTTAAAGAGTGTCGGAATACGTTGGTACTTATTTTAGGTTGAGGTAATATCTTAAAGAGTGCTGGAATACGTTGGTACTTATTTGTGGCTGAGGTAAAATCTTAAAGAGTGCTGGAATACGTTGGTACTTATTTTAGGTTGAGGTAATATCTTAAAGAGTGCTGGAATACGTTGGTACTTATTTGTGGTTGAGGTAATATCTTTAAGAGTGCTGGAATACGTTGGTACTTATTTGTGGCTGAGGTAAAATCTTAAAGAGTGCTGGAATACGTTGGTACTTATTTTAGGTTGAGGTAATATCTTAAAGAGTGCTGGAATACGTTGGTACTTATTTTAGGTTGAGGTAATATCTTAAAGAGTGCTGGAATACGTTGGTACTTATTTGTGGCTGAGGTAAAATCTTAAAGAGTGCTGGAATACGTTGGTACTTATTTTAGGTTGAGGTAATATCTTAAAGAGTGCTGGAATACGTTGGTACTTATTTGTGGTTGAGGTAATATCTTAAAGAGTGCTGGAATACGTTGGTACTTATTTGTGGTTGAGGTAATATCTTTAAGAGTGGTGGAATACGTTGGTACTTATTTGTGGTTGAGGTAAAATCTTTAAGAGTGCTGTAATACGTTGGTACTTATTTTAGGTTGAGGAAATATCTTAAAGAGTGCTGGAATACGTTGGTACTTATTTGTGGTTGAGGTAATATCTTAAAGAGTGCTGGAATACGTTGGTACTTATTTGTGGTTGAGGTAATATCTTTAAGAGTGGTGGAATACGTTGGTACTTATTTGTGGTTGAGGTAATATCTTAAAGAGTGCTGGAATACGTTGGTACTTATTTGTGGTTGAGGTAATATCTTAAAGAGTGCTGGAATACGTTGGTACTTATTTGTGGTTGAGGTAATATCTTTAAGAGTGGTGGAATACGTTGGTACTTATTTGTGGTTGAGGTAATATCTTAAAGAGTGGTGGAATACGTTGGTCCTTATTTGTGGTTGAGGTAATATCTTTAAGAGTGCTGGAATACGTTGGTACTTATTTGTGGTTGAGGTAAAATCTTAAAGAGTGGTGGAATACGTTGGTCCTTATTTGTGGTTGAGGTAATATCTTTAAGAGTGCTGTGATACGTTGGTACTTATTTGTAGTTGAGGTAATATCTTAAAGAGTGCTGGAATACGTTGGTACTTATTTGAAGTTGAGGTAATATCTTAAAGAGTGCTGGAATACGTTGGTACTTATTTGTAGTTGAGGTAATATCTTAAAGAGTGTCGGAATACGTTGGTACTTATTTGTGGTTGAGGTAATATCTTAAAGAGTGGTGGAATACGTGGGTACTTATTTGTAGTTGAGGTAATATCTTTAAGAGTGGTGGAATACGTGGGTACTTATTTGTAGTTGAGGTAATATCTTAAAGAGTAGTGGAATACGTTGGTACTTATTTGTGGTTGAGGTAATATCTTTAAGAGTGCTGGAATACGTTGGTACTTATTTGTAGTTGAGGTAATATCTTAAAGAGTGGTGGAATACGTTGGTCCTTATTTGTGGTTGAGGTTATATCTTTAAGAGTGGTGGAATACGTTGGTACTTATTTGTGGTTGAGGTTATATCTTAAAGAGTGCTGGAATACGTTGGTACTTATTTGTAGTTGAGGTAATATCTTTAAGAGTGCTGGAATACGTTGGTACTTATTTGTAGTTGAGGTAATATCTTAAAGAGTGCTGTAATACGTTGGTACTTATTTGTAGTTGAGGTAATATCTTAAAGAGTGGTGGAATACGTTGGTCCTTATTTGTGGTTGAGGAAATATCTTCAAGAGTGCTGGAATACGTTGGTACTTATTTGTAGTTGAGGTAATATCTTCAAGAGTGCTGGAATACGTTGGTACTTATTTGTAGTTGAGGTAATATCTTTAAGAGTGGTGGAATACGTTGGTACTTATTTTTGGTTAGGATTTTCACCCTGTGGTTTTAAATATTTTCGATCCTAAAAGAGGATTAACACTCTTGATAATATTTAACGTTTATTTTTACAAACTGATCACTTTATGATAGTAATTAGAACAGAACTGAGGCTCGGTGTTATAAAATATTTACTAGGCTACTTAATTGTTTTGACCATGGCAACAACCAATGGGAAGCCTAGTTGCCATGGTAGGCTCTTAGGTTGGAATTCATAGTCGGCCCCTACACCTAGGGGCACCCATTGTTGCTATGGATTTGTTTTGTTTATGGGAAATAACATGGAAACATGTTACCTTGGTAACTATGGGCGGCCCTAGGTGTAGGGGCCGACTATGAATTCCAACCTTAGTATCATTAAACCGTCCACCATCACAGTCCACCATAACAATCACAGAACACAAAAATGTTTTAAAATTAAAAATAATAAGATTGTTACTGTCCTCGCAGCCATAGTAGGAAGTAAATATATTATTTTATTTGTTATACTTCTTCAAAATTTCAGGCCTAGTTATTTTTATTTTTATTTATTCTTAATTTCAGCTAATAAATGTTAATTTTAATTCATTACTGTGTGTGTTGTTCTATTGTGCATAAATATTTCTGCACTGAATATTGTCTCAACTTCGCCTGATAAGGAACATTTATTATTTATTATTAATTATTATTACTATTAAAAATATTATTAATATTTTTTTTTTATTATTATTATTATTATTATTATTATTATTATTATTATTATTATTATTTTTATTATTATTATTATTATTATTATTATTATTATTATTATTATTATTATTATTATTATTATTATTATTATTATTATTATTATTTTATTGTTGCAATACATACAAACTCGGTCTTAACCGGCATAAACATGTTGTACGGACATAAATGTCAAGTATTTCCATGTGTTTACCTTATTAAAATCTACTTAAAACTACTTAATATATCATTGTCCATATTATTTTTTCCAAACCGAACTGTTGATATGTACGGTCGTGGCCGATTTGTACTCATCAGAGCATTCGCTCTTCGTACGGTGGAAAACCACGAAAACCACCATCAGGATGGAGAACTTCTTGAAGTCTTCATTCTTCTTAGTTCAAAAATTTTCGCACTATCCTACATGTGTTCAAAATTATTGCTTTTTGCATCTCGATGTATATGTTTGGTTGAAGACCAATTAGTTTAATACTGTCATGTAGTTTACGAGGAACAATGCCATCCATTTGCTGATATAATTAACGGTATCACAGTTACATTATTCTGCTTCCACAACCTTTTTATTTCAATAGATAATTCCTTATATCTGTTTATCTTTTCCCGCCAAGTTGTCTCTACATTGTGGCATAAAGGGACAGCAACATCAATTAAAATTGTTTCTTGTTTCTTCTTGTCAATAAATATAATATCCGGTCTATTGTGATGTATGGTTTGGTCTGTTATAACTGCCCGGTCGTAATATAATTTGTAGTCTTTACTATCTAATACCTTTTCAGGCTTGTATTTGTAATACGCAGTGGTTGTGTTTTTAAGTTTATACTTTATGGCTAAATTTTGATGTATAATGTTTGCAACTTGGTTATGCCTATGAAGATAATCTGTCCGACACAGCATTTTGCACCCAGATACGATACGTTCAATTGTTTCGCCGTTCATTATTATTATTGTCATTATTATTATTATAATTATTATTTTTTTTATTATTACTATTATTATTATTATTATTATTATTATTATTATTATTATTATTATTATTATTATTATTATTATTATTATTTTTATTATTATTATTATTATTATTATTATTATATAATATATTATTATTATTATTATTATTATTATTATTACTATCACTATTATTATATCAACGAAAACTTTGTTTCACATAAGATCAAATCATTAACGGTTGCAGCTATTGTTGTCTATGACGGGAGTACGAGCCTGTTGGATATTTGACCCGTCTCTGACCTACCGTGACACCGGAGGTCACTTACTAGTTGCCTGCCCCACTTGCTTCTCCCCATTACTTGGATCGCCTAGTCACGCAAGACAAAATCTCTCTTCGCTTACACTAATATACAATCAAAGAAAACGTAAAATATTTCTATTATTGACGATAAACGAAAATAATCGCGTTTTCCAAAGTCTGCACTGGACCTCACAACAATACCACACACGCACCAGTGCGTACTGAGTGGAGCCCATTTAGAAGTTATCTAAACATTTCTCATGTAATACCAACCTTTAGCCTCTTTTTTTAAATCAGAAATAGGAGTTTCAATTTGAATATTAGTTGAAATAGAGCCTATACAAGACACTTCTCATGGCCTTGGCTTAGGCCGTGGGAACTGTTACCAGCCTTCAACCACTACTTATCTGGCCTTCAACTATTCAATGTTTTGTACAGTACAGCCAAGCTACGCATTATCAGTAACGTACCATGTTGTATACTGCTATCGGCGTAAGATATAAGGTGTTGTCGTCACGGATTATGTAATAAACGATGCCAGGTATCAAACCATTTCCCTTCCACTCTACCACCCACTCCGTACCAGCTAAGCGCCCGCAAGAAACGAATGCGGGGAGGGTTGTGGTAGACCAAGGGTAGTCTCTACGTCAAAAACCGCAGAAAATGTTCATTATTATTTTATATCTCAAAATTGCAACAAGAAATCGAAATTCTAAATCAGCAGCGCACTTTGCTTTGGTAAGCCCTACAGATTTAATAAAAAATTATAACCATAAGCGTAGTATTTTGATTATAATCCGATAATTAGTGATAAAATTAATTATTTATAAAAAAAATACTGATTATAATATAATTTACGACTTAGAGCATTCAATGTGTGGAGCTTAATAAACCACAGTGTGCTGTTGATTCAGATTTTCGATTTCGAATCCCATTCTTGTGATATAATTAAAAAATGAAAATTGTGTGCGATTTTTGACGTAGAGGTATCCTTCCCTGTTAAGCCAGGTGTCATTGTTTAAAAATAGGAATCTTTTGATCTAGTTAAATGTTAGAATTTCTCAACTTTTTTCAGATATATGGAATCATCACGAAAAATTGATGTAAGATTAACTTTGAATTTTAAAAATAGCTTGAAAATTTACGATTTTGACATAGTCTAAAATTTATAATGACTGCTAGCCCTCATTGCTATAAAATTTACAGTTTTCAAGCTGTTTTGAGAATTCAAAGTAAATGTTATATCATTTTTTCGTGATAATTCCATATATCTGAAAAGCAATTGAGAAATTTCAATATTTAACTACATCAAAAGATTGTTATTTATAACAATGACACCTGGCTTGATGGGTCTGCTGTCTACCGCAACCCTCCCCGCATTCTTTTCTCGCGGCGCTTCGCTGTGTTCTTGCACAGATTCGTCGGGGAGCCTGAATAGCGCCGAATGGAACAACGCCGAATCGATGAGTCCGAGTGCACAAGCCTCATTAGTAACGCATTCGGTGTTTCGAATTTCCAGGTATCCAGCACAAGGTGTTATATTATTCCTAATAAAGCCGTTTCAAGTAGTAAAAATTAAGTTGGTAGTACAGTAGTCCCTCGTTAATTCAAACTCGGTTAATCCAAATTTATGTATAATTCGAACATTTGATGAAGTCTCCGCAGAAGATTTGGGTATGATGCTTGTGCTAAAGTTTTTTAAAATTCAAAATTTTGTAATTCAAGTTTTAATTTAAGGGTCAATTGAAATTTTAATTAAAAAAGGCTCTCGGCTCTTTCGTAAGCATATTAAGACTATACTAACGTTGGGGCAGCTTTAGCACTATATCGTACATGTGGTACTTCTACAGGCAACCGGGTATATTTGAGCACTTGGGTTATTATAAGTAATTGTTATTCAAAGCCCTCAAACTCATCAATCTCATTATGGCTGAATGAAGACAGCATAGCCTCAGTCAGAAACGATGGTAGGAGTCGTATGTACATACGACGCTGTCGCTCTTGTGCTATAGCAATGAGACACGCACTGAAATCTGCCTCTATCGTTGCTAAGTCCATGTCCAGTTATGACGCTTTATCAACATCATCGACAAGCATCAACAAGCTGAAAATCAGTTTCGTTACTGAGTAGGTAGAGGTTGAAATTCATAGTCGGCCCCTACACCTAGGGGCGCCCATTGTTACCAAGGTAACAGTTGTTTCCATGTTATTTCCCATAAACAAAACAAATAGGGTAGGGGCCGACAATGAATTCCAACCTAAATTTATTTATTTATTCAAGCAATGAACGGAGGGTACACATTGTTGATGACGTCATATCTGGACTTAGAACTGGACTTGGCAAAGATAGTCGGGCGTTCGGACACTGATCATTGTGATTCTTGTTGCTTTACGTTGCTATTCGATGATGGGGAATGTATGAAGATATGTGTTGGCGGGATGCGACCTCTCGTCCGTAGGATCTGCGGCGATATGATCACCTTACAATACGCGGTGCCACCTTGAGTAAGGTTAGGGTTGTGTCTGGTGCGTGCGTGCGTGCGCGCCGGCCTTACTATACGGGCTCGCCTGAGTAAGGTTAGGACTGCATCTTGTGCGTGCGTGCGTGCGTGCGTGCGTGCGTGCGTGCGTGCGCGCCGGCCTTACTGTACGGGCTTGCCTTGAGTTAGGTTAGGGTCGCCTCAGCAGCAAGAACAAAAACTGTTTCCTCCATCAATTCATCATTCCTAATCATCTCGTGAAGAACTGAAATTATGCTGACAACTAATAACAGTATATTGCATTTAATACACAATAGGCCTACAAGGTCGCAGACACTAGGTGGCATAAAAGAAAAAACAAACATTGCAAATTTTGAACTGCAATTGTGAATATAAATATTACTTTGTGATTACCAATGTAAATGTTTAATACATTTTCCATTGTCGGCGTTGCAAGGCGTAAGAAACTGAGTTTATGTATGGCAATATTCGAGGTGCAATAAAATCTGTAATTTTTTCAATAATTGGAATTTCCAATAGTTAATTATCGAAGCAGTATCGCAAGTAAACGCAAACAAATTAAATATATGACATATGTGCCACATGGTTGATTTCATTGTAAAACATAGATTACAATATTTCCTACATTATTAATTTAGTTGTTAATAATAAATAACATGAGCCGCATTGTCAATTACATTGTAAACCAAAAATTACAATATGAGCTTCATTCTTAATTTAATCGTAAGAAATAAATGACAATATTTTTTACAATCTTAATTTCATTGTAAAAAGTAAATGAGAATATAAGCCACATTGTTAATGTAACTGTCAAAGTAATGTGGCTCATTGTTAATTTCATTGTATGAAAGAAATGACAATTGCGCCATATTGTTAATTTCACTTTTAAAAAATGACAATAATATGATCCACATTGTTAATTTAATTTAAAAAATAAATGACAATATGAGCCATATTGCTAATTTCACTGTAAAAATGAAATGACATGTTCTAGACATATAGTATGACATGTTAATATAATTTTAATAAATAAACGACAATCTGCGGTAGAATGTGTCATTGTGATTGGAACATGTTGTTCCTGTTCGTTGTCGTGTTTACTTCTGTTCTGTCTAGGTGTCGTAACTGATGTGCTTAGCTTACCTCCAGTGCTTTCTCTCCCGCTAGGCCTGGCGGCTCTTACCACAGTCCACACCGCACAACAGTAAGCGCGACACTGGGCCTGCACAGTCCGACACTGAGCTTTATACCCTTCCCCTTCGCACTAGCCCTGGCGGCTCTTACCACAGTTCACACCGCACAACAGTAAGCGCGACACTGGGCTTGCACAGTCCGACACTGAGCTTTATACCCTTCCCCTTCCCACTAGCCCTGGCGGCTCTTACCACAGTTCACACCGCACAACAGTAAGCGCGACACTGGGCTTGCACAGTCCGACACTGAGCTTTATACCCTTCCCCTTCGCACTAGCCCTGGCGGCTCTTACCACAGTTCACACCGCACAACAGTAAGCGCGACACTGGGCGAGCACAGTCCGACACTGAGCTTTATACCCTTCCCCTTCCCACTAGCTTTGGCGTCTCTTACCACAGTTCACACCGCACAACAGTAAGCGCGACACTGGGCGAGCACAGTCCGACACTGAGCTTTATACCCTTCCCCTTCGCACTAGCCCTGGCGGCTCTTACCACAGTTCACACCGCACAACAGTAAGCGCGACACTGGGCTTGCACAGTCCGACACTGAGCTTTATACCCTTCCCCTTCCCACTAGCCCTGGCGTCTCTTACCACAGTTCACACCGCACAACAGTAAGCGCGACACTGGGCGAGCACAGTCCGACACTGAGCTTTATACCCTTCCCCTTCGCACTAGCCCTGTCGGCTCTTACCACAGTTCACACCGCACAACAGTAAGCGCGACACTGGGCGAGCACAGTCCGACACTGAGCTTTATACCCTTCCCCTTCGCACTAGCCCTGGCGGCTCTTACCACAGTTCACACCGCACAACAGTAAGCGCGACACTGGGCGAGCACAGTCCGACACTGAGCTTTATACCCTTCCCCTTCCCACTAGCCCTGGCGTCTCTTACCACAGTTCACACCGCACAACAGTAAGCGCGACACTGGGCTTGCACAGTCCGACACTGAGCTTTATACCCTTCCCCTTCCCACTAGCCCTGGCGTCTCTTACCACAGTTCACACCGCACAACAGTAAGCGCGACACTGGGCTTGCACAGTCCGACACTGAGCTTTATACCCTTCCCCTTCCCACTAGCCCTGGCGGCTCTTACCACAGTTCACACCGCACAACAGTAAGCGCGACACTGGGCGAGCACAGTCCGACACTGAGCTTTATACCCTTCCCCTTCGCACTAGCCCTGTCGGCTCTTACCACAGTTCACACCGCACAACAGTAAGCGCGACACTGGGCGAGCACAGTCCGACACTGAGCTTTATACCCTTCCCCTTCGCACTAGCCCTGGCGGCTCTTACCACAGTTCACACCGCACAACAGTAAGCGCGACACTGGGCGAGCACAGTCCGACACTGAGCTTTATACCCTTCCCCTTCCCACTAGCCCTGGCGTCTCTTACCACAGTTCACACCGCACAACAGTAAGCGCGACACTGGGCTTGCACAGTCCGACACTGAGCTTTATACCCTTCCCCTTCCCACTAGCCCTGGCGTCTCTTACCACAGTTCACACCGCACAACAGTAAGCGCGACACTGGGCTTGCACAGTCCGACACTGAGCTTTATACCCTTCCCCTTCCCACTAGCCCTGGCGGCTCTTACCACAGTTCACACCGCACAACAGTAAGCGCGACACTGGGCGAGCACAGTCCGACACTGAGCTTTATACCCTTCCCCTTCCCACTAGCCCTGGCGGCTCTTACCACAGTTCACACCGCACAACAGTAAGCGCGACACTGGGCTTGCACAGTCCGACACTGAGCTATATACCCTTCCCCTTCCCACTAGCCCTGGCGGCTCTTAACACTCACACCGCACAACAGTCGGCGCGACACTGGGCGAGCACAGTCCGACACTGAGCTTTATACCCTTCCCCTTCGCACTAGCCCTGGCGGCTCTTACCACAGTTCACACCGCACAACAGTAAGCGCGACACTGGGCTTGCACAGTCCGACACTGAGCTTTATACCCTTCCCCTTCCCACTTGCCCTGGCGGCTCTTACCACAGTTCACACCGCACAACAGTAAGCGCGACACTGGGCTTGCACAGTCCGACACTGAGCTTTATACCCTTTCCCTTCGCACTAGACTCTGGCGGCTCTTACCACAGTTCACACCGCACAACAGTAAGCGCGACACTGGGCGAGCACAGTCCGACACTGAGCTTTATACCCTTCCCCTTCGCACTAGACTCTGGCGGCTCTTACCACAGTTCACACCGCACAACAGTAAGCGCGACACTGGGCGAGCACAGTCCGACACTGAGCTTTATACCCTTCCCCTTCCCACTAGCCCTGGCGGCTCTTACCACAGTTCACACCGCACAACAATAAGCGCGACACTGGGCTTGCACAGTCCGACACTGAGCTTTATACCCTTCCCCTTCCCACTAGCCCTGGCGGCTCTTACCACAGTTCACACCGCACCACAGTAAGCGCGACACTGGGCTTGCACAGTCCGACACTGAGCTTTATACCCTTCCCCTTCCCACTAGCCCTGGCGGCTCTTACCACAGTTCACACCGCACAACAGTAAGCGCGACACTGGGCTTGCACAGTCCGACACTGAGCTTTATACCCTTCCCCTTCGCACTAGCCCTGGCGGCTCTTACCACAGTTCACACCGCACAACAGTAAGCGCGACACTGGGCTTGCACAGTCCGACACTGAGCTTTATACCCTTCCCCTTCCCACTAGGCCTGGCGGCTCTTACCACTGTTCACACCGCACAACAGTAAGCGCGACACTGGGCTTGCACAGTCCGACACTGCGCTTTATACCCTTCCCCTTCCCACTAGCCCTGGCGGCTCTTACCACAGTTCACACCGCACAACAGTAAGCGCGACACTGGGCGAGCACAGTCCGACACTGAGCTATATACCCTTCCCCTTCCCACTAGCCCTGGCGTCTCTTACCACAGTTCACACCGCACAACAGTAAGCGCGACACTGGGCGAGCACAGTCCGACACTGAGCTTTATACCCTTCCCCTTCGCACTAGCCCTGGCGGCTCTTACCACAGTTCACACCGCACAACAGTAAGCGCGACACTGGGCTTGCACAGTCCGACACTGAGCTATATACCCTTCCCCTTCCCACTAGCCCTGGCGGCTCTTACCACAGTTCACACCGCACAACAGTAAGCGCGACACTGGGCGAGCACAGTCCGACACTGAGCTTTATACCCTTCCCCTTCCCACTAGGCCTGGCGGCTCTTACCACAGTTCACACCGCACAACAGTAAGCGCGACACTGGGCTTGCACAGTCCGACACTGCGCTTTATACCCTTCCCCTTCCCACTAGCCCTGGCGGCTCTTACCACAGTTCACACCGCACAACAGTAAGCGCGACACTGGGCTTGCACAGTCCGACACTGAGCTTTATACCCTTCCCCTTCCCACTAGCCCTGGCGGCTCTTACCACAGTTCACACCGCACAACAGTAAGCGCGACACTGGGCGAGCACAGTCCGACACTGAGCTTTATACCCTTCCCCTTCGCACTAGCCCTGGCGGCTCTTACCACAGTTCACACCGCACAACAGTAAGCGCGACACTGGGCTTGCACAGTCCGACACTGAGCTTTATACCCTTCCCCTTCCCACTAGGCCTGGCGGCTCTTACCACTGTTCACACCGCACAACAGTCGGCGCGACACTGGGCTTGCACAGTCCGACACTGAGCTTTATACCCTTCCCCTTCCCACTAGCCCTGGCGGCTCTTACCACAGTTCACACCGCACAACAGTAAGCGCGACACTGGGCGAGCACAGTCCGACACTAAGCTATATACCCTTCCCCTTCCCACTAGCCCTGGCGGCTCTTACCACAGTTCACACCGCACAACAGTAAGCGCGACACTGGGCTTGCACAGTCCGACACTGAGCTTTATACCCTTCCCCTTCCCACTAGGCCTGGCGGCTCTTACCACAGTTCACACCGCACAACAGTAAGCGCGACACTGGGCGAGCACAGTCCGACACTGCGCTTTATACCCTTCCCCTTCCCACTAGACTCCGGCGCTTCACTCGCCCAGGAAGGCAAACATTGCTTTTTATTACTATTATAAGTAAAGAGGGAAATGGCGTGAGCTAGCAGGAAAGAAAAAGAAATGGAAAATGAGAACATAACAGGCCTGGGAAACCGATCTTAAAAAACTAAATCTCTGTGTGCACCAAAATACTAGGCCTGGATTAACAGAGATGCCTTACTTTTAAGTTTTTCTTAGTTAGGCAAATCCTAGCTATATAAATCATCTCTGGGTACACATTCACAGTTAAAATAAAAAAATAAAAAACTACACATTCACAGTTAAAATATTATTAGTTATATTATTGATATTTTATTAATTTTATCTTTATGACATTGCAGAACGATAAATGCGTGTTTTAAGTTTTATCTCTATGGGCCTAAACTAGGTCGTCTTAGCACTTAGACGCTTTTGTTAATCTGGGCCCTGGTGGCTATAACCACCCCCAGATCCGACATGTTGGAAACACGTGTTTTGAAATATTACATGTTATTTATTTAAAATGCACAGAATATAAAATTCTACCAGTGTTATTTTATACACAGTTAAAACAAATATACAAATATGAAACTTTTGAAACAAATCATGAGATGAATGACTGAATAGTGAATACAGGAACGGAAACTGAACACAACACATAACTACTTTGAATACGACACTAGAGATTCTAGCAATAACATGTACCAATAAACTTATATACATGACTGTGTACAGGCAGAGAACAAAAGTGGGATCATCAACATACTCAATGTTACTGCATTGAAAAGCATCTTTTGACTATATGCATGGAGTCACTAAAAATATCAAAGCTCCCTTGAGTATTTGCTAAAACATTGATTATATGTCAACATATTCGATTAAAACAATTGTTTAAAAAAGGTATTTATGGAGTGAGTGTGCTGTTACACTTTGAAGTTTGAACCTTACATTTGAAGAAGATGCAATTCATTTTTGTTTTATGATTACATATAAAACTAAAAATGAATGACACCTTCTGCAAATTATATCAGTACTATGAATTAATCCATTATTTTTAAGTTTGCGAAAAATCCCAGTCCATTTTACATGTCTCTTATGGCGGCAAAATGGAAATTTGGAGGAAGTTCGACGGCCAAATTAATAAACTACCCAAATAATTTCGACGACTAAAAGTAGTTGACATTGTTCATAAACATTTACTTCAACTTAATGCTGAAACATAAAGTAACAGTGGGTTTTCGGTGTATTTCTTGGAAAAAAAAGTGAGTTTTAATAGTGTAACAGCGCACTCCATAAATACATAAAAAAAATTGATGATGTTACATATATTGCATACATGACAATGTATAATGTATGGATATGATAGTAGGTCGCGGCGGTACGAAGAGGTAATGTGCGAGAGTAGTAACTGGCAATCAATGACTGTTTCACTGTTTAGTTCAGAAGCTACGTTGGTCCAAGATCGCATTAGAGTTAGCGTTAGCGTTGGTATTTGTAATTCAACAGACAATTAGTAATATAGTCTCTCCTGTGGTATTTGTTCCCCTTATTGAGCAGACTTAAGAGCAAAGGATACCTCTACGTCAAAAACCGTAAGAAAATCGTTATCACAGTCATACTGATTATAACGTTAAATACATTTATCATTCAGTGTGTAGGGCTGACCAAACCACAGCGCTATGATTTCTTAGATTTCCGATTTCGTGTTTCAATCTTGAGATATAATTAAAAAATGAAAATTTTCTGCAGTTTTTGACGTAGACGTATCCTTCGCTCTTAATGTTGTAGGCCTGGATCGTTGTGTTCATTTGACATTATGAACTGAGGGTTTATAGTCACAACGGGTGAGAGCTACAGAACTCGTATAGCCTATTGCACTATCTAAAAGGTTATGTGCAATTCGTTCCTTTCCAGATTAGTATTAACTTCATGAACCCAAAAATAATGTCGTTTCAATGACTTAGAATAAATTTTCATTTACAAATACGAACTGAAAGTTTCACGCATATTTATGGCGGAGAAGACGGGGCGGCATACGTCAAACGCCATGTTTCACCAATCAACCAATCACATGGCAAATGAAATAACTCTTCTTTGGTGATTACCTTACTCAGAAACATATTATATAACTTCAAATTTAAGTCTAGTACGTGTAATAATTAATTTTGGAGCTCAATTACAGTCAAAAGTAATGTAAAAAATGAAGAAAGAAAAAGAAAAAATCGAAAAAAGAATATGAAAAATAAAAAGTAAAAAACTGATTTGTTAATGGTCCCATCTCAAACGAAAATGATTTATTTGGATTGTAGTCTGACTTTTAAAAGGCACTATGAATATGTTTGTAATACTAATAGGGTGTCTTCAGCAATAGGTATGATTGTTAATAAAGAAGAGGTTTGTGACTGAGAGAATGTTGAGATTACTTGTTGATTCCTATGTTCACTCTATGATTAATTATTGTTAAGTTGGTGGGCAGTAAGACCAACTGCAGATTATATTGTGCTGAAGAATATACCATTTATTTGATAAAATTCCTTTCAGCCAAGGTTTGCAGGATGATCTCGTGACAATTTATGAGCGAATTAAGTTTCATGTACTGGTAAATACTTTTAAGATGTTTGAAGGTATCTATTTAAATGTTGTGCCAAATATTTTTCATTTTGTTGAACGTACTCACGATTCTACATTAATGTTCCTAAAATGAATTCCGAGTCATTCTGCAGGTCATTCTTGTACCGAGGTGTACATTTCTGGAATTCAATTTCGCATGATCTTCGAAGTCAGTTTGAGAGGTTGCGGCTCTTAGAATTTAAGAATAATATAGAATCTTCAATTCTTATAATCAGAGAGTTAAGTGTGCTTAAATTAATATAGTTTTATTGTCAGTGGGTTTTCATCTGTTTTAGATGATTGGTTTGTTAATAAGCCGGGGATCTTCATTCAGTTTCCTTAATTTTCTTGATTCAGTTTGATTGCAACTTTTTAAGGGATTTTTTCTGATCAAGATTTTCGAGACCATCTGATTTTCAAGATTCGAAGAGAAGATAGAAAGCGTGTGCGGCTTCTCGGGTTGCTTTTACATGAAAATTTATTTTTCCAAAATTGCAGTTGCTGATTTTTTGCAGTCTTCATTTTTATTTGAGCTGGGACCGTTAAAAAATCATTTTTTTCTTTAAAATTTATTTTTTCGATTGTTTTTTCTTTTTCTTTCTTCTATTTCTTTTTTTTCTCTGTTATGTAAATGTATATAATTTTTTTATGTTTCTCCTTCATGTTCCTTCAAATTTATATACTTTATTTTCATTATTTAATTTGATGCATTTGATTTTATTTTATTAAATTTCTCAATTCATTTTTATTGTTCTTGATGTCTTTATAGTACAGTAGTTTGTTTTGTTTTGTTGTTATAGCTATTAATTTATGATTTCATTATTATTAATTGCTTGGATAGCCTAGTTCTATTTATCGTCCTCCTTTTTTCAATTTTTTTATAACTGACTAGGATTGACATTAAATAAATAAATAAATTGAGTAAATAAAGTAACATATGCACGGTTGGAATTCATAGTCTGCCCTACACCTAGGGGCACCCATTGTTGCTATGGATTTGTTTTGTTTATGGAAAATAACATGGAAACAACTGTTACCTTGGTAACAATGGGCGACCCTAGGTGTAGGGGCCGACCATTGTTGCATAAAGAAGACTTGACAACGGCTCGGGTTATTAGCGCCTAGCGGCGGCTTGGCGAACTCCCACGATCCTCCGCTAGTCGGAGATCAAGCAGACCTTGTTACTATGATCATGGATTTATAATAGTACCTACGATACAACTTCATGGTTTGATCATGGAGTTATAATAGTACCTACGGTACTGGATGTCTAGCTCTGTAGTAAGCGGTGATCGTATAAAGTGCAGTGAGATTTGCAATGCATTATGGGTGGCAGGTATTTTGTTCCTGGTTGTCAATGTCAAGGACAGCTGTTAATTGTCGTTTCGTTATTGTTTGAGTTAATTGTTACGCCTAGTAACATGTTTACAAATATCAAATCGTCGAGTTTTTGTTTTCTTTGTTTTCTTTGGTGTTTGATTAAAGAAATACGATATTAAAATTAAGTTAAACTATAAGCCTAGGCCTAGGAGGCCCTATAGACCTAGGGCCTAGGCTTAGGAGGCCCTATAGGCCTAGGCCATAGGCCTAGTAGGCCCTATAGGCCTAAGCCTAGGAGGCCTAGGGCCTAGCACTTCAGTTGAAGTCTATGAGCCTACATTAATTTTGTATTTTTAAAAATTCAAGTGCAAAAATCTAAACGTTAAATACACATTAGACTACCCGTAGAATGATAATTGCTTGACGGTCGCGTGAAAAACTACCACCTGCGACCATAGAGAAATAACCGGGCTAGCGACTACGATGCTGATTTCGTCACCAGTTTTGACAGATCACAGCCTTGGATGAGTCAATAATAGATGATCAATCAGAGTCAACCTCAAACTCATCCAGAAGTCTGTAATTTAAGGAACAAAATGGATGTACCTCAATGAAACAGGAAGTTCCATTGAAGCTAGACCTCCTGATAAGATACAACTCCATGGTTTGATCATGGATTTATAATAGTACCTACTGATAGTTTCATCTAGAAGACCGTGGCAGAGTTATTCATAAACGGTGATTTTCATGGCGTGTGAAGCCACATGCCGTTAAAAACTTTGAACCTTTATAAAAAATTAAATTTAAACTTTTAAATAACGTTTCTGGTGTCTTTAGAAAAGATTGTCTATATTCCATACATTACCAGAGCTGCATTGAAATTTCATGCCCATATCCCATAGAAATGTTTGAAGAAAGTGAGGGAAGTAGTTAAAAGTAGTAGTAGTAGTAGTTTAAGCTTCGTTTCATAATTCATCACATGGGTAATCTCGGATCACCTGCTGTGAAGTTAAGATGGATTGGATGACACAACATAAAAGGAACATTTGTGGGATTTTTTGTTGGTTGGTAAATGGAGGAAAATTTGCACTTGGAGGTTACATTCGTAGCAAAGCATATTTCTTTTGCCAAGGGGCCTGATGCACCAAGATTTGTTCATGGTTGCTATGGAGTTTGTTTTTCTTATGGAAAATAGCATGTAATAAAACAATTCCATAGCAACAAATCCCATACTTAACTTAACATTTGACTCTGCATATGGTCCCTAGTCATTAAGCTGGTGGCGTATACGGATCTCTTGATAGCCTATACTACTGTTTTGCCATACAGCAATCGAACTTATAATCGTGATAGTTATAGCATAGTTACTGCAAAAAACATTTTTTCTGAAACAAAGTTGCGGTAAAATGTGAAAATAGCCATTATTTTTCAAAGATGTTTCCGGTCACGAATATGTTCATGTTATCTGATAAGTATTGGCAAAGTTACACGAATGTTACTCGAAAATATTTTTCTGAAACACAGTAACGCCAGAATGTGAGGTGGCTAATTTATCGTAAATTTTTGTCCGGACACGAATTTTCTAATTTAATCGCGATCTGGTACGTATTAGCGGCAGAAATTACATTTCTATTGCCGTCAATAAGTGTTAGTAACGGTGGCGGACCGTGTTGAAAACACTATTCATAGTTCCCACGTTACGTCACAGCGGCCATGATTGCGACACAATTGATGAGGACCAATCCTAGATCATTGGCAAATACTATTGAAATTTAATTAATAAGCCTAATTTTGAACTTAAAAAGTAAACATAAGTAATAAACAAATAAAATATTAACACACATACCAATTCTATCTCAAAAACAGACTGAATTTTAAAGATCGACGAATTTCTGTGTTCTACCACAACAGCCTTCAATTGTTTCTCCATGGCAACGTCAAAGTTTGATCACAAATGTGGCCGCCACGCGCACAGATGTGACGTACGTGCAACCTATGAATACGAAATGACAACAAAAAATCTTAGCAACGCACAACAACAATGTCGGGAAGTATAATAGCTATGGAAATTAGAAAAATATTTGCAAGGCGCATTCTTGAATTGTTGTTAATTGTTGTTTTTCTTAGCTTTGAGAAGTTTTCGCCAAAAGCTGGTAGATATGGACGCGCTCGCTTATCAACGCGTCACACAGAGCGTTTTCCTGGTATATTTAGAAAAACGATTACGAATCAATTTCTTACAAATATCTTTTGGAGGCCTACTCCAACAGGTGTTATAGTCTTTTAGTGATGACGTCAGAGAAAATGGCTGCCGAGCTGTCTGATTACAAACAACTTTCTGTCATGACCTGAAACGTAGTTAATATTTAATGTATAGTTATAGTAGCAGTACAATACTTGACTTAAAAATTGAATCCACTTCCTTTTTAGTAAAACGAAGTATCCATGCGCGGACGCTGCAGTCATGATTGTGTAGCATCAGAAAGTGGTTCATCCATTGGTTGACGCGGGAAGCGTGACGTCACACTAATATACTCTATGACGCGTGAAATTGCTTTCTTTTTATGTTCTTAGTTCTTGTTTGTTGCAGTTTTTTCTTATTTCACGGTTTTTATAGGCATGAACAATGATTATCACCCTAACGGTTCGTCTTACTGGTATCGTTCCCCTTCAATATACATGAAAATATACATAAAAAGAGAACCTTACAAAGGGACTTAGAAAATGTTTACAACGAAATAAACATGTTTTTTGTTCATCCCTCATACTTCAATTTTACGTCACTCAAAATACTCTGCCCTAACTTGAGCGAGCCAGATAAATGTGTAGAAGTTCATATCTTTTATATCGCTTTATCATACTTTTGTTTATATTCCATGAAGTATAGAAAAAGTATTATCTATGATTCTATGATCGTTTCCAGAGTAAGAATTGTTGTGTGTACCGGAACAAATTAGTGTTTTGTGCCGGCCCACTTAAAAAAAACATGCACCAAAAAGTGTTAAAGAAATCGGGTTTGCACACTTCATTCAAACATGTTAACAAAAGTATGATAACGCAATCTAAAAATATAAACACTCACACATATTTTATCTTGCTTTCTATAAAGTTAGGGTAGAGTACCGTGAATGTAATAGGTAATATTGGGGTTAAGCGGGGTTTGCGGGGTCCACACATATTTTTGTTAGTTACGAGTATTTTATAACACGTCCTTTTTAAAGTTCCCTGTTTACATTTCTGTTTACATGTCTGTTTGCATGTATGTTTACATGTTTGTTTACGTGGATATTTAAGCAAACAGTAATAGTGGGATGGGATGGGCTGACATAATACCAAAGTTTCAACTCGGGGACCAAGGGATCAGCTTTACCATAAGTAGCAAAGGAAAGGATACTTAGGAACTTCATTGGAAAAGGAGAAACCAAAGTCCAAAGGATCCGGATCTGGCATAGTTGTTGTTGTTGTTGGGCCCGTTAGCAGTATGGCACATATACATTTGTACTTTGTAGTGTTGTTTTGTACAGTAAAAACAGTTCTGTATTTGACTGAACTCTTTGAAAATCATTTTTCCCCTCCTCATCTTCAGAATGCGAAGAATTTGTGTCGGAGAGGTTTTATGAAGAGCGTTCGGAAGTAGGCCTAATCATTTTACCGCTGAAACATGCGTCGCAACTCAAAATAGACTATGTGTAGAGGTACATGAAAATAGCATTTTGAAAATGGATTCATAACACTTTCATCTTCAAAACTAACCATTTTGTAGCACTTTGTAGCATCTATTTTTTCCCTGCCTTAAACATCTTTTGTATGGGGTTACTTTGCAATTTTAATTACCAGTTATGCCACAAGGGAAACATTAACATGAATAGAATTGGAACCAAGCCACACAATGTAAGAATACAATGTCAAACCAACATAAAATACGCACAGAAAAACATAATTTTAGTTAAAAGTAGCGCTTTGTAGTGTTTTCAAAAATTTCAATGTACTTGTATAGCATCTATTATACAAAACGCTATTTTCACGTACCTCTAACTATGTGCAATCTGGTGGCAAGCAAATAAACTTCTATCAGGGGGAGATTACTCATCGTTGATTTGTTGAAACCATCAATGGCGCAGATAAGGGGGTAGCTTAGCAGTGCTATCTATTGTTAGTTTGAGTGTCCCTCTAACTCCTCACGCCTAAACCGATAATAGGATTTCTCTCTTATTTTACGTCCTAGTATAAAAGTGTGTAATTGATGACTTTCATTAAGACAACACAAGATATTAATTTTTAAGACTATATAAAAAGTTATAAAATATGTAAATTTGTAAACAATGTAGGTAGTTTCAATGTGTAGAAATTTATGTTAAAATTTTTTATATACTCTTTCAAAATTAATGTCTTGTGTTTTCGTAGTGAAAGTCATCAATGTGACACTCTTATACTCGGACGTAAAATAGAGGGAAGTCCTATTATCGGTTTATGCGTGAGGACTGTAAGTTTGGACGCATGTTTTAGCGGTAAAATGACAACTTCTGAAAGCTCTTAAAGTTAAAGATGGAAGCTCAAAGACTGGTAGGATGCCATGAGCACAGTTCTATGGTTTGAGTGAGGTAATGTTGGCTGCGTTGGCTGAGCCGGAGAGGGCACATATCTGACTTGACCGCAGTCATTAATGTTCTTTCCCCAAGATCCGAGCCAAAGTGGAGAAAAACGCAAAATATGATACGGATAAAATAATAATAATAAAAAAAATAATAATTATGATAGGTCTAGCAATTCCTGGAATTGAACACCTCAGCCGTGAAACAAGGAGAGAAATTAGGCACTTGTTCGTGATGTAACAGATTCGAGACAACAATAGTGGCTTCAAGCAACGTAACACTTGGTTCCTCTTCCTCAATATTATGTCTTGTTCAAGTGCTCAAAGCCATAACGAGTCTTCACTCGCGACACTATCAAGATTTACATTCTTGGTCGGTGTTCAGAAGACATTTAATACTTGATGTAATTAATTTACAATTTTATAATTCCGTATTAGTACTACTATCAACGAATACTATCGGATTAAAAAAGGTGTCTCTCGATTGGAATAATAGAAAATACAGTAATTAATAATGATGCAATGCACAACAAAATTACAAAACTTTTAATAAAGTTATGTTATTTCGTTCTTTAAAAAAATCCCTAAGTTGTTATCTTATTTGTTATTGTTATACTGTTACAAAACCAGTACCAGTACAATGGTAAACCCTCAATTTGATAATTACCCTCAATGCTTCAATTTGATATGGAACCAAGAAACATGTTTTAGGTCGGTCTCGTTCTCTCACTACTTTCAACCCCGTCTTTCTTCAGGCAACCCATACAAACATCCATGTTGAAAAGCCGAGGCAGAAGCCGCCTTGGCGTTATCCGAAAGCCAAGCAGGGTTTACTTGCAGAACAACAATACCTCATGATGGTGTAGCCAGGTTAGCATACCATATATATAACACGTGTTTTACCATTTGTTGTTAAATCCAGTTAATGGGGGTGAGAAGAGAGGATGATTTTTTTTATTTGCCACCTATATCCAAAAAACGTAGATGTTACCGGCTTAAAAATTGGTGGTTAGATTCTAATTTAAAAATAATAAATACATGTTTTAGTATTTTATTAAATTGAGTAAGTAGGGTTGGAAAAAGGAGTGGTGAAGATGCGGGTTTGATTTTTGCTATCACAAAACCGAAGATTTTATACACGGGAAAATAGGTATTTAGATTCTTAAAAAAAAAAAAGCAACATATTATGTTCTATCATTTTCCTAAAATTAAGAAAAAGGGAGGTGAAAAGGTGGAAGTAAGTTTTTTTTATCTCAAAACCCGAGACGTTACAGACGTGAAAATTGGTATAAGATTCTTCTTTTAAAATAAAGCAACATGTTTAATGGAGAAAATGGGAGGGGGACGGGGGGTGGAGGAAAAAAGATGAGTTTTTTTCTTCTAATAAACCGAAGATGGAAAATGTTACAGACCTTAAATATTGGTATTTCGATTTGACTTAAAAAAAAACGTAAAATCCGTAGTATTCCATTCTATTAAGCAGCAAGGTGAAGTGACACAAACATGAGAATAATTAGTTCATGCATATATTTTGTTACTAACTTACACGTATGCACTTCAATGATCGACAACATTAAATAATATTGAATAGTCTGAGGCAGCGAAGTAATAGCATGTTGATTAAACTCAATTGCGGCCTAGGACATGTCCGAATAGTACCAAAACGGCGTTACATATAGTTGTTTTCTAGATATAACGTCATAAATAGTCGGTGACGTCGCAAGTATTGTCTGAATGCTGACGGCTGACTTTGCCTAGAATTAAAAAAGCGACTTGTTCTAGGTCTTGAATCTTGATCAGGGTGGAAAGGAAGGGCCACGGATTAAACTTGAGCGAGAGTAAAACCCAGATCTAGTTCTGAACTACACCAAGAACAAGACCAAGAAAAAATCATCTAGAATAATATTCGGACACGTCCTTAGTCTCTACGTCTGAGAGCACATCTGCAAGTAGTTTTTCGGGGGACACAGGTGGGTGTGACAGTATTCAAAGTGTTCCTTAATCATCATTATCTGGTTTATCCGTCTGTGTGGCACAAAACAAAATAATACCTGGCATTCATGTTTCTTAAATACATCGGGTAGGATACACAAAGCTAGAGTGGCTGACAATCCATATGTCTCCCAGCAAATAGGTATATGTTCAACCCCGACGGCTCCTGCTAGAAGACCCGTTATGTAAACATCCTCGAACTTGAAGTAAGGCGTAGTGCTCGTACAATTCAACATTGCTGCAGCAGTTCTGGGCGTGGTAGCGTACAAATGACCACCAACGTATTTTGGGTAATAATTAAGAGAATATTCTTTCTTCGTTACATAATACTTGCTATCTCGATTTCTCGCTGGTATACCCCCAAAAAACCTGTAACCTAGAATGCGTGGAGCATCTTCTAGATTTGATGATTTTAACGCATTTAAAAACCTGTAAATGTCAACCATCACATCGTCGTCGATTTTAACGATGAAGCGCGCGTTCTTACAGCGGGTAACGGCCCATCGCAGGCCCATAACCTGTTTGACAGGTAATAAAGGGTATAGCTCCGTAAAGTTGCCTTGCACCAGGTCCGAGTACTTGTCGTGCTCGGCCAGTATCTCTAGCTGGGTGACGAGGTTGTTGTAGGTGGCGGAGTCTCTCTCTGTGGTGCCGGCCCGAGGTACGCCCAGTAGGAAGACTCTACGCACGCCCAGTGTACGCAGCTCCTGGGTGGGGTAGACGCGGCGCAAAGTCTCGCGCCAAGCCACGTTGCCGGCGTGTGACGTCACCAGCAGCAACGCCGTCACCTCCTCGTCTCCCTCGCACACACCCGCGTTCTCGACCACGTACGGGATCACGTCGGGGACATACTTCGGCGTCGGCGTCGGTGGCTGTAGCGGAAATCTGTCGTCCTCGCTAAGAGCCAAAAGCAGAAACAAGCAGGAAGAAATACATATCGAAGATACCACCAAAAAAACACGGACTTTAAAATGCATGTAGGAGAAAATGTGAGTGATTTTGTCTATCATAAACGTCATTATAGATAAATAAAGAATAAAAGTAAACAGCAACGAAGTAACGAACTGCCTGCCTGATGTGTGACCACGGCCTTCTCGACGGGCGCGGATTGGACCGACTTTCGTGATCTCCGTCTAGCTCGTCGACCTTGAAAAGTTTGGGGTTCGACCAGCCTCCGCTAGGCGGAGATCAAATAGACCTCGTCAGAGAAGAACTTGTCAAAACAAGGTCGTCCGTAAATCCCGTGGTCCCCTGGGGCTCGTCGAACTCCCGTCTGAGGTTTACCGAACCTCCGCCAGGAAATCGACGGATGTGAGGGATGTGCCTCACAGTTGTAACTAGGGCTAGGATGTTCAGGACCTTTCAAAGTGAGAAAAAGGCAGGCAAATAGTACCTTAAAAACAGCAAAAAAGGACCTAAATAGGACCTATAGGGCACTAGCAACACCGAAAGACAACAATGGAACAAATGAATTGAACTGATGGACAAACCATCAGCTGTCAAAATAATAAAATTGCAACCATAGAAATAAAAACAAGTGTAGCAATAGTAACTGCTCGCCATTTAAAGCTTTTAATGATAGACAACGACTATAAGTAAAAGTTTTGTATGTGTATTTTTTGTTTTTTGTTTTGTTTTTCCAAATCAGACAAAATTATTTTTTGACAGCTTGTTGTTTGTCCATCGATTCAATTCATTTGTTGCATTGTTGTCTTTTGGTGTTGCTAGTGCCCTATTGAATTTAATCGAATTCTATTGGTTTCATTACTTTCAGTATTGTTTTATTAAATTATTCAGTTACACCAATATATTTTCTTGGAGTGGGGGGGGGGGGGGAGGGAATAGTTTTGTCGATGTATCAAACACAAGAAGAAAAATTAAAAACATAATTTTATCTTTCTAATTTCATTTCACATACTTTAGCGTCGCTGCAGACATCGGCTGGCTCATCTCATCTCTGACTCATCGTTACAGTATTCGACAACAAACAAATCATTGCGTATGCTTGGCCCGATGATGTGGCAAGCTCGACACTGCACTCGCACGTTTTGCATCCGTTTTAGCAAATTATATCAAAATAGGCAAATAGTCCCTTAAAAATGCCCAAAAAGGACCTTTTCTCATGAAATGATGTAAATAGGCATTTTAAGGCAAAATAAAATGCATATTTTTGGCATCCCTAACACTTAAAACACACTTAAAACTATTTTCCAGGCGAGTATTTACCAATAGAAAAAAAAGGAGATGTCCTGAACATCCTAGCCCTAGTTATAACATTTAAGATTTAAGATAAAAGGTAAAACACAGAGGCAACAGAGGTCTTGCTTGACAAATTGCAGGTCTTGCACACGTTATCAACACCATGGCTGTTTGTTTACATTTAATGAGTTTCCAATTTCGCTCACAGTAGGAAGAGTAACTATAGTTTCATGAAAAACGATTGACTCACTAGGATATTTAATACTAATATTTGTGGCTCTCTGCAATGTAAAACTATAGGGCACTAGCAACACCGAAAGACAACAATGGAACAGATGAATTGAACTGATGGTCCGATGGACACACAATCAGCTGTCAAAATAATAAAATTGCAACCATAGAAATAAAAACAAGTGTAGCAATAGTAACTGTTCGCCATTTAAAACTTTTAATGATAGACAACGACAAAGTGATAGTTTTGTATGTGTATTTGTTTGTTTTTTGTTTTGTTTTCCAAAATCAGAAGAAATTATGTTTTGACAGCTTGTTGTTTGTCCATCGATTCAATTCATTTGTTTCATTGTTGTCTTTTGGTGTTGCTAGTGCCCTATACATAGCAAAAATGCAAAAAATTGCAAAAATAACGGCTAAGCTCAAAAAGTATATAATCAGTAATCACTAATCACCTATATAATAACAAACCAAAAAAGGGCACACGGAAACACGCATTTCGGAAGAGGCTCAACATTTATAGGGATGATATCTTAAATTGTGGCCAAGCCCATTATTTTCTTTAATATAGTAAATATTTCAATAAACAAGGTATAAATGTTTATATTACTTAATAAAATTGAAAAATAAATATATTAATTACAATTACAAAATCAAATGAATATATTGTAACACTTCGAAGTGAGAAAAACAAAATAAACACACCTCATTTACAATATAAGCTTGGCCGATGAATCTGTGATTTTCCTTTGGGTTGGGTCATGTATTATATTGTCTACTATAAACCAATAAAGATAATGTAATTGGTGTAATTCAAGAAACATTTCGGGGGCTTACTGAAGAATGCAAATTCATGGGCAAAGCATTTATTGTAAATAGTGTGTATTTTGTTTTTCCTCACGTCGAAGTGTTCACGGGCGTTTTCACTTGTAAAAAACACATTAAGGTAACAATAAATATATGTATTATTCTGACTCCAAGTCCGCCTACAAATAATTTATTTCAAATCGATGTTCATTCGTGCGTACATTTGCATATACACGTTTCCGTAGTGACCTAAACGCTTGTTAGTTGTATCGTGGACATCTATCTTGAGGGCATATATGCAAATACATTAATAATATTTTTATTATTGTTAAACTCTATACTATCATGTATGTATGTATGTATGTATATGTACGGATGTATTTTCAAGAAAAAAAAAATTATTTTATATCTAAGCACATTCAGTATTTACTTACAACACTGTACAAGGTAAACCACAGATATAACATTATTAACAGATTACAAGCATTACATGTTTATATGGTGATAATGGTGCACTTCATGTTTTAACACATTCAGTATTAACTTCCATCACTCTACAAGTTAAACCACAGATATGACATCATTAACAGATTACGAACATTACATGTTTATATCATTACTAGAGGTGTTTGTAAATGGTGTTATAGATTTAATAATTTCGATCTTATGGCGGTGTTATGCTTTTTGAGAGATTTTCTACTGTACATTTCACCAGAAACATGTTTAAATTTAAAAGAAATTTTAGTGTTATTTAATTTATTTGAATTGTGTGTAGAAACTAGTACTAGTTAATACGAAGTGTATTAACATTACCATTACCTGAGTTTGTCTAGTGTGTCTTTACGGTCGAATTAAAGGCGGCAGTCACAACACATAAGAATCTTCTGGTCCGTCACGTAAAATTCCTCAGAATTGTACTTGTTTGCTCTACTTGACGCCGAATTTTAGCAAAAATAAATCGTTGATCTTCTTAACGAAATCATCATTATAATGAAAAAATATTAGGTCCCCACGAGTGTGTTGTAATGACGTTTGACTGTAATAATAAATTTAATTTTTTAAAAATGTTTATAATAAATTAAAAACAATCGAGATTTCATGTTATTTCGCTCTTTAAACAAATTTCGATGTTATGACTGGAAATTGACGTATTTCGCGAATTTTCGGAATGGAATTTTGATCTTTTTAAGGTGCCTATCAACAGATATACACTATCTTTATCTCCCCCTTCTTTATCAACACTTTTCGCGATTTCGAAGTCCGCGAAAAACCAACAACTCTACTAATGATTAGAGGTGTTTGTTTTTCGCGGACCGTGAAATCGCGAAAAGTGTTGATAAAGAAGGGGGAGATAAACAAAGTGTATACGATATACCTGTTGATAGGCACCTTAAAAACATCAAAATTTCACCGCAAAAATTCGCGAAATCCGTCAATTTCCAGTCACAACATCGAAACGTGTATAAAAGACCGAAATAACATGAAATCTCGATTGTTTTTAATTTATTATAAACATTTTTAAAAAATTTAAATTTATTATTACAGTCAAACGTCATTACAACACAATCGTGGGGACCTAATATTTTTTCATTATAATGATGATTTCGTTAAGAAGATCAACGATTTATTTTTGCTGAAATTAAGCGTCAAGCAGAGCAAGCGAGTTCAATTCTGAGGAATTTTACGTGACAGACAAGAACATTCTTAGGTGTTGTGACTGCCGCCTTTAATTCGACCGTAAAGACACACTAGACAAACACAGGTAATGGTAATGTTAATACATTTCGTACTAGTTTGTACATATAATTCAAATAAATTAACTAACATTAAAATTCCTTTTTAATTTAAACATGTTTCTGGTGAAATTTACTGTAGAAAATCTCCCAAAAAGCATAACACCGCCATAACATCGAAATTATTAAATCTATAAACGAAATTTAAGAAAACATAACACCATTTACAAACACCTCTAAATTCATTACTAATGGTGCACTTCATGTTTTGACATGATGATGGCATAACATAATGATGACATGATGATGACATGACATGATGACATGATGATGACATGACATGATGACATGACATGATGATGACGTGATGACATGACATGATGATGACATGACATGATGATAACATGACATGATGATGCTTGTAATAAAAATGTGAAGTCCTGTCACTGTCAAGTACCAATATGTAAAATAAATGTCGACATTTTATCACGACGATCGTGCAACCATCAGTATAGGAGTTTTCATCAGTAAAAGTCTTTCTCTAATCGAAATTACGAAGGACAATTGACAATTCAAATTAGAGCAAGTTTTCCGCACGATCAGCTGTGACCGATGATCACGTTCCATTAGTCGAGACAATAAAGGAGTGAGTGTTCGAGATCGTGCCGATATATTCACGATTCACCCCAGTTGGCTCTCAAGTAGACCAACACAGGTGCACGGCTGGTACACTCGGTTACATTCAGCCCAGTTGGCTCTCAAGTAGACCAACACAGGTGCACGGCTGGTACACTCGGTTACATTCAGCCCAGTTGGCTCTCAAGTAGACCAACACAGGTGCACGGCTGGTACACTCGGTTACATTCAGCCCAGTTGGCTCTCAAGTAGACCAACACAGGTGCACGGCTGGTACACTCGGTTACATTCAGCCCAGTTGGCTCTCAAGTAGACCAACACAGGTGCACGGCTGGTACACTCGGTTACATTCAGCCCAGTTGGCTCTCAAGTAGACCAACACAGGTGCACGGCTGGTACACTCGGTTACATTCAGCCCAGTTGGCTCTCAAGTAGACCAACACAGGTGCACGGCTGGTACACTCGGTTACATTCAGCCCAGTTGGCTCTCAAGTAGACCAACACAGGTGCACGGCTGGTACACTCGGTTACATTCAGCCCAGTTGGCTCTCAAGTAGACCAACACAGGTGCACGGCTGGTACACTCGCGTCCATTACACCACCAGACCAAGGTCTACTGGATCTCCACCTAGCGGAGGCTCGTCGTACTCCCAAGTGAGTAGGGCTGGGAATCAAGCCACAGTGCACTGTTGTCACTTTGGAGTGAGATGACACTAGAATTTATCATGTGATGTATGAAAGTCTCTAGGCCTACATCTGCATGGGTTTACCTGCAATTATTGGTAAAATAACAAGCATAAGATGTATTTGGCCATCAACACGACGAATATTTTCTATCAGGTGAACCGCTAAAGGTCAGCCATTTTGATCTGGACCGAAACGAGTGTACACTTTTTATTGCTAGGTCCAAATGCGAATTTGGAACCAGATATGAGCCTTTTGGACAGGCCTCCGCTAGGTGGAGTTTCAGTTGACCTTGGCGCCGACCTTACTTGGGAGTACGACGAGCCTCCGCTAGGTGGAGATCCAGTAGACCTTTGCGCCAACCTTACTTGGGAGTGCGACGAGCCTCCGCTAGGTGGAGATCCAGTAGACCTTTGCGCCAACCTTACTTGGGAGTGCGACGAGCCTCCGCTAGGTGGACATCCAGTAGACCATGGCGCCAACCTTACTTGGGAGTGCGCCGAGCCTCCGCTAGGTGGAGATTTAGTAGACCTTGGAGCCGACCTTACTTGGGAGTGCGCCGAGCCTCCGCTAGGTGGAGATCCAGTAGACCATGGCGCCAACCTTACTTGGGAGTGCGACGAGCCTCCGCTAGGTGGAGATCCAGTAGACCATGGCGCCAACCTTACTTGGGAGTGCGCCGAGCCTCCGCTAGGTGGAGATTTAGTAGACCTTGGAGCCGACCTTACTTGGGAGTGCGCCGAGCCTCCGCTAGGTGGAGATCCAGTAGACCATGGCGCCAACCTTACTTGGGAGTGCGACGAGCCTCCGCTAGGTGGAGATCCAGTAGACCATGGCGCCAACCTTACTTGGGAGTGCGACGAGCCTCCGCTAGGTGGAGATCCAGTAGACCTTGGCGCCGACCTTACTTGGGAGTGCGCCGAGCCTCCGCTAGGTGGAGATCCAGTAGACCATGGCGCCAACCTTACTTGGGAGTGCGACGAGCCTCCGCTAGGTGGAGATCCAGTAGACCATGGCGCCAACCTTACTTGGGAGTGCGCCGAGCCTCCGCTAGGTGGAGATTTAGTAGACCTTGGAGCCGACCTTACTTGGGAGTGCGCCGAGCCTCCGCTAGGTGGAGATCCAGTAGACCATGGCGCCAACCTTACTTGGGAGTGCGACGAGCCTCCGCTAGGTGGAGATCCAGTAGACCATGGCGCCAACCTTACTTGGGAGTGCGACGAGCCTCCGCTAGGTGGAGATCCAGTAGACCTTGGCGCCGACCTTACTTGGGAGTGCGCCGAGCCTCCGCTAGGTGGAGATCCAGTAGACCATGGCGCCAACCTTACTTGGGAGTGCGACGAGCCTCCGCTAGGTGGAGATCCAGTAGACCTTGGCGCCGACCTTACTTGGGAGTGCGACGAGCCTCCGCTAGGTGGAGATCCAGTAGACCTTGGCGCCGACCTTACTTGGGAGTGCGCCGAGCCTCCGCTAGGTGGAGATACAGTAGACCATGGCGCCAACCTTACTTGGGAGTGCGCCGAGCCTCCGCTAGGTGGAGATTTAGTAGACCTTGGAGCCGACCTTACTTGGGAGTGCGCCGAGCCTCCGCTAGGTGGAGATCCAGTAGACCATGGCGCCAACCTTACTTGGGAGTGCGCCGAGCCTCCGCTAGGTGGAGATTTAGTAGACCTTGGAGCCGACCTTACTTGGGAGTGCGCCGAGCCTCCGCTAGGTGGAGATCCAGTAGACCATGGCGCCAACCTTACTTGGGAGTGCGACGAGCCTCCGCTAGGTGGAGATCCAGTAGACCTTGGCGCCAACCTTACTTGGGAGTGCGACGAGCCTCCGCTAGGTGGAGATCCAGTAGACCTTGGCGCCGACCTTACTTGGGAGTGCGACGAGCCTCCGCTAGGTGGAGATCCAGTAGACCTTGGCGCCGACCTTACTTGGGAGTGCGACGAGCCTCCGCTAGGTGGAGATCCAGTAGACCTTGGCGCCGACCATACTTGGGAGTGCGACGAGCCTCCGCTAGGTGGAGATCCAGTAGACCTTGGCGCCGACCTTACTTGGGAGTGCGACGAGCCTCCGCTAGGTGGAGATCCAGTAGACCTTGGCGCCGACCTTACTTGGGAGTGCGACGAGCCTCCGCTAGGTGGAGATCCAGTAGACCTTGGAGCCGACCTTACTTGGGAGTGCGACGAGCCTCCGCTAGGTGGAGATCCAGTAGACCTTGGCGCCGACCATACTTGGGAGTGCGACGAGCCTCCGCTAGGTGGAGATCCAGTAGACCTTGGCGCCGACCATACTTGGGAGTGCGACGAGCCTCCGCTAGGTAGAGATCTAGTAGACCTTGGCGCCGACCTTACTTGGGAGTGCGACGAGCCTCCGCTAGGTAGAGATCCAGTAGACCTTGGAGCCGACCTTACTTGGGAGTGCGACGAGCCTCCGCTAGGTGGAGATCCAGTAGACCTTGGTGCCGACCTTACTTGGGAGTGCGACGAGCCTCCGCTAGATAGAGATCCAGTAGACCTTGGCCACAGTATAAGGAGGATACAGTAGCGAAACTTGGGAGAGATTCTATCGGCAAACTTCTGCGCGCGCAGCTACGGTCGCCCTGGCGGCGAGTTATCCGAGTTAGCTCATATTGTAGGCAAGGAGAGCGGCGAGGGGTGGCAAGGAGGTATCTCTCTCCCCCTCCCCCCAGGTCTCGTCCATGTTCTCGTTGAGTTTGGTCTAACCCACCGCTACGAACCCACCCGCTTCCGTGCCGCAAGTCGTCTGCTGTGCCAGGCATAGCGCCTTCGCTACTGTATCCTCCTTATACTGTGTCTTGGCGCCGACCATACTTGGGAGTGCGCCGAGCCTCCGCTAGGTGGAGATCCAGTAGACCTTGGCGCCGACTTTACTTGGGAGTGCGACGAGCCTCCGCTAGGTGGAGATAAACTAGACAATGAACTTGAAAGTCACACAACAAGCAAAATAATAATGAAGCTATTTTATCATTTATTTTATGTTTTTTCCTTGCTGTTTACATCGTTCGATATTTACTTTAGATGTTTAAAAATAACAAGATTATTAACATTGTCTATAAAATAATCTTTAAAAAACGTGTTTTTATGGTGGTGTCATCGTCGGTATGTATTTCTACCTACCTGTTTCTGCTTTGGCCTCTAAGCGAGGAAACCAGTTTCCCGCTACCGCTACCGCCACCGACGCCGACGCCGACGCCGAAGTATGTCCCCAACGTGATCCCGTACGTGGTCGAGAACGCGGGTGTGTGCGAGGGAGACGAGGAGGTGACGGCGTTGCTGCTGGTGACGTCACACGCCGGCAACGTGGCTTGGCGCGAGACTTTGCGCCGCGTCTACCCCACCCAGGAGCTGCGTACACTGGGCGTGCGTAGAGTCTTCCTACTGGGCGTACCTCGGGCCGGCACCACAGAGAGAGACTCCGCCACCTACAACAACCTCGTCACCCAGCTAGAGATACTGGCCGAGCACGACAAGTACTCGGACCTGGTGCAAGGCAACTTTACGGAGCTATACCCTTTATTACCTGTCAAACAGGTTATGGGCCTGCGATGGGCCGTTACCCGCTGTAAGAACGCGCGCTTCATCGTTAAAATCGACGACGATTGGACACTTGACATTTACCGGTTTTTAAATGCATTAAAATCCTCAAATCTAGAAGATGCTCCACAAATTCTAGGTTATATTTATCCATATTCTAAACCGGTCAGAGAGCGAGATTACAAACATTTTGTATCAGAGAAAGAATACCTTCTTAATTATTACCCAAAATACGTCGATGGAGGTTTGTACGCTACCACGCCAAGTACTGCTGCAGCAATGTTGAGTTTTACGAGCACTACGCCTTACTTCAAGTTCGAGGATGTTTACGTAACGGGTCTTCTAGCAGGAGCCGTCGGGGTTGAACATATTCCTATTTGCTGGGAGACATATGGATATACATCCAGTCAACTAGCTTTGTGTATTCTACCTAATGTATTTAAGAAATATGAATGTCAGTTCTTGCCTGTTCGCACTAGGATAGGCAAACACATAAACCAGATAATGATGATCAAGCAACATTTTGAATACTGTCACACCCACCTGTGTCCAGTGAGAAATTACTTGCAGATATGCTCTCAGAGATATAAATATGATTAAATATTAACTTTTTGTCTGATCTTGTTACTTGAATTATTTTGTTCTTGTTCTTGATATTCAATACTAGATGTGGGCTTGATTCTAGCTCC
This sequence comes from Isoperla grammatica, assembly GCA_945910005.1. Classification (NCBI taxonomy): domain Eukaryota; kingdom Metazoa; phylum Arthropoda; class Insecta; order Plecoptera; family Perlodidae; genus Isoperla; species Isoperla grammatica. The sequence goes on along the minus strand of OX246742.1, from coordinate 8,119,016 downwards.
AGTTTTATCCGTAACAACAAAGTTTCTCGTTGCAGGGTTGGTGAGGCCGCCATGATCCAGGCCCAAGTCGTACTTTTAATTTAAGATAATGTCAGCAGTCAACACACAGACGTTACTTGTGACCATGAGCGGATTTAAGGAAAAGGGCCCAGTCATCATTTTGCTAAAGGGGCCCGTCCGTTTGAGATATTTTTTAACCAACTACCTAGTATGCACATTGCAAAATTCATTACTCACCAAAAGTTCTAAAGATGACACCCCCTTCTCGACTTTTTGCTCCTGGCAAAAGCCTCCAATAGTTGAATTAAGTCCAACTCTCGACAGGTTTTTTCGATACTCATAAGCGCAAGATCACTTCGCCACTGTTATTTTCTTTATAATGTTTGGTTTCATAGTGGAGCGAGTCACACGCCGCAGTGTACTCATGCACCGTTCTGCACTAGGATTGCCAATAAGCAAGGTTAAAAACACACGGCACAAAACACTCATTTCCGGTAGAACGTCTCCCAATGCCGATTTTAAAATGAAATTTAAAAGCTGCTACGATTGCCATCGTCTTTGGGATATATTAAAATTTGGCATGTCAACCTGAAAAGGCAATCTCACTGCAGTCCATCAAGTCTACAATCAATAACCAAGTCAGCTTAGAGTTAAAGAAACAGTATGAAGTAATTGCGCGAGGGAAAAAATGGGAACCGCTTATAAGCAAGGAGAAAATGAACGCAAGGAAAATTGATAAGGAAGAAAGGAGGTTATACGTGGCAAATTTCCGGACGGACACCGGCCACGACTACCTTCAAGCCCATTTGCACAAAATAGGAGTGGTGGGTACAAGAACATGCCTACTCTGCAAAGAACAAGACCAGGACGCGGAACATTTTGCGACATGTGTCTCCCTGACATCAGAAAGGGATCTAATGGAGGGGCAAAATATAGCATGAAGGAAATATGTGTCAAACCTTTATTGGGCAACTAGGCAGAGAATGGCATAAGTTTCAACTCTGTGTGTTCGAAAGAAGAAGAAGACTTACACGAGGTTGTGAAGGATCTTTAGCAATAAGAATTCCAAGTTGACTATTGGAAATAACGAATCCACTGAACAGAGCTTTATCATTAGGGAACTTTTGCTCAAAACATGTTAGATAAGCCTACATTTTATTTTATTTTCGTGCAGGAAACGTGGTTTTGAGACAACGCAAAATCTATTCTTTTACTTACCCTATAGATCTTTGTAATTCCACTTGTACTTCTAAATACACTGTATCGTCATCATGAGGGGAAATGGGTTTGGCGTTGTTTTGAACATCACCGTTTAACATGGTAGGAGTGTTACTACAAGGCTCGAGGTTTTCTGTTACTGGTGTATAATGAGAAGCACTTACTGCTTTTCGACTTCAGAAGTGGGTTGAATTTCGCTCGAATTTAAGAAACATTTTAAATAATTTTCAGCGCCAATTGACACACGCGAATAATTATTGCTGACACAAAAACTTAACTTTCTTTGTTCATTGTCGGCGGTTACGAGAAGTACGCGCTCTTTATCTTTTCGCTTTTGCCGGGGGCCTCGTCTTATGCTTTGATTTTGTCTGTTCACTCACTTTATAAACGTATAGCACGCTCACATTTTACTTTTGCCTAAATTAAATTAAAATACATAGTTGACACACGAACTATGTTCGATTAGACTGTTTCACACGAGACACAGAAACCGACTGATACTGAGGAGAGGTTGCGTGTTTCAAAGCAAGTAATGGCATTTTACAGACAAACAGATAAACAGTTATTGGATTGTAAAAATAAACTCTCATATTTGCCGAATATATCCAGGTTTTCCTTTTAGTTCAATTTAGAGAGTTGGAACGTGACTCAAAGAACGCGGCAGGATTAAAGTCCCGTTGTTAAACTGTGGGGTTGTTTCCATCGCTGTACGTCATACGCTATACTGCACACACATGTGGGTTACGCTATATGACGCTATACTGTCATACATGTGGCGATCTTTGCGAAGGCTTTATTGGGGTATTGATCAAAGCTCTAGTGGATCGCTAAGAGACGGGGGGCCCAAATCGGCCGGGGCCCGGTCAGCATCCGCTGACTGGGCTGACCGTTAAACCCGTTACTGCCTGCGACGTCACCGACGATTGATGACGTAGAATCGTGAACGTAAATAGAATTAGTTCCGTTTTGGTACTAGAAAGTCTAAAAATGTTATGATTATGTGTTTTTAGAACAAATTATTTTGACATATACCGGTACTACATTTATTTTCACGATTCTTCCATTTGAATAACTTGTGGCTTTTAAATTTTGTAACGGACTGAGACCATGGTCTACTTGATCTCCGTTTAGCGGAGGCTCGTTGATCTGCAAGTTGCGAGTTCGACGAGCCTTTGCTAGGCGGAGATCAAGTTGACCTTGGACTGTGACGATCTAACTTGGGAGCTTGGAACATGGATTTGCTTGGAGTCAAGGTTCACCAGATCGCTAGTAGCGTGCGCGCAGCGCGCGCGAAGTTCAACGACATCCCGCCAGGGGATTTAGCAGACCTTGCTTCCGTCGTTGTCTGGTTATGTCTGCTGCATGAGTACAGACATGTGGTAGTTAAGTGCCGACTCCTACGGGGGGTCATAACTTTGCTTGGAGTTTATTTGGTTCTTTGGTTTAGAAGTCTTCTGCTAGTTACAAACCACACGAGTCTTCGCTCTTTCACTCGTTTTTCTGCCAGCCTCCGCCAGGCGGAGATCATGCAGCCCAAGGTCCACTAGATCGCTTGTAGCGCGCACTTTGCGCTTCGCAATTACTCCGCTAGGAGAAAATCCAGTAGACCTTGCATGCAGCCCTTGCCCAATTAGGAGTCACAGATAAAGCAGGCAGTATTAAGGTGTTTACGTGTATTCTTTTTTCTCTATAATGACGTTTATGGCAAACAAATTCTTCGACATATTATCCAGAATGAAATTTAAAGTCCGTGTTTTTTTTGTGGTGTCATCTTCGATATTTATTTCTATCTACTTGTTTCTGCTTTTGCCTCTAAGCGAGGAAACGAGGTTACCGCCACCGACGCCGACGCCGAAGTATGTCCCCGACGTGATCCCGTACGTGGTCGAGAACGCGGGTGTGTGCGAGGGAGACGAGGAGGTGACGGCGTTGCTGCTGGTGACGTCACACGCCGGCAACGTGGCTTGGCGCGAGACTTTGCGCCGCGTCTACCCCACCCAGGAGCTGCGTACACTGGGCGTGCGTAGAGTCTTCCTACTGGGCGTACCTCGGGCCGGCACCACAGAGAGAGACTCCGCCACCTACAACAACCTCGTCACCCAGCTAGAGACACTGGCCGAGCACGACAAGTACTCGGACCTGGTGCAAGGCAACTTTACGGAGCTATACCCTTTATTACCTGTCAAACAGGTTATGGGCCTGCGATGGGCCGTTACCCGCTGTAAGAACGCGCGCTTCATCGTTAAAATCGACGACGATTGGACACTTGACATTTACCGGTTTTTGAATGCGTTAAAAGCCTCAAATCTAGAAGATGCTCCACAAATTCTAGGTTATATTTATCCATATTCTAAACCGGTCAGAGAGCGAGATTACAAACATTTTGTATCAGAGAAAGAATACCTTCTTAGTTATTACCCAATATACGCCGATGGAGGTTTGTACGCTACCACGCCCAGTACGGCCGCAGCAATGTTAAATTTTACGAGCACTACGCCCTACTTCAAGTTCGAGGATGTTTACGTAACGGGTCTTCTAGCAGGAGCCGTCGGGGTTGAACATATTCCTATTTGCTGGGAGACATATGGATATACATCCAGTCAACTAACTTTGTGTACTCTTCCTGATGCTTTTAAGAAATATGAATGCCAGTTCTTGCCTGTTCGCACTAGGATAGGCAAACACATAAACCAGATAATGATGATCAAGCAACATTTTGAATACTGTCACACCCACCTGTGTCCAGTGAGAAATTACTTGCAGATATGCTCTCAGAGATATAAATATGAGTAAATATTAACTATTTGTCTGATCTTGTTACTTGAATTATCTTGTGCTTGTTCTTGATAGGCTATTCAATACTAGATGTGGGCTTGATTCCAGCTCCAGTTTTATCCGTAACAACTAAGTTTCTCGTTGTTATAAAGACGATTGGCCAATGCAGGGTTGGTGAGGCGACTATGAGCCAGACCCAGAATATGTCGCACTTTTAATTCAAGATAAGTCAGCCGTCAGCACACAGACGCTTCTTGCTACCAGGAGCGGATTTAAGGAAAAGGGCCTGGTCAGCATTTGCCAAAGGTCCGTTTGACATATTTTTTAACCAACTATTTAGTATGTACATTGCAAAATTTATTACTCGCCAAAGCTCTAAAGATGACTCCCCCCTCTCGACTTTTTCCTGCTGGCAAAAGCCTCCAACAGTTGAAATAAGTCCAAACTCTCGACATTTTTTGTCGATAGTCATAAGAGCAAGATCAGCCGTGTTTGTTTTTATTGGGCAACTAGGCAGAGAATGGCATAAGTTCCAACTCTGGGTGTTCGAAAGAAGAAGAAGAAGAAGAAGAAGAAGTTTCATAGTGGAACGAGTCACACGGCGCAATGTACTCATGCACCGTTCTGCACTAGCATTGCCAATAGGCAAGGTTAAAAACACGTACGGCACAAAACACTCATTTCTGGTAGAACGTCTCCCAATGACGATTTTAAAATGAAATTTAAAAGCTGCTACGATTGCCATCGTCTTTGGAATATATTAAAATTTGGCATGTCACTTACACGAGGATCTTTAACAATAAACATGCCAAGCTCATCATCGGAGCAATAAGAATTCCAAGTTGACTATTGGAAATAACGGATCCACTGAACAGAGCTTTATCATTAGGGAACTTTTGCTCAAAACATGTTAGATAAGTCTACATTATCTGTTACTTTCGTGCAGGAAACGTGCATTTGAGACAACGAAAAATGTACTTTCACTTACCCTATAGGCTATAGATCTTTGTGATTCCACTTGTACTTCTAAATACACTGTATCGTCATAATTAGGGGAAATTATTTTTGCATTGTTTTGTACATCACCATTTTACATGGTAGGAGTGTTACTGCAAGGCTCGAGGTTTTCTGTTACTGGTGTATAATGAGAAGCACTTATTGATTTTCGACTTCGGAAGTGGGTTGAATTTCGCTCGAATTTTAAAAACATTTTAAATAATTTTCAGCGCCAATTGACACACGCGAATAGTTATTGCTGACACAAAAACTTAACTTTCTTTGTTCATTGTCGGCGGTTACGAGGAGTACGCGCTCTTTATCTTTTCGCTTTTGCCGCCCCGCCCCATCTTATGCTTATATTTTGTCTGTTCACTCACTTTAAAAACGTATAGCATGCTCACATTTTACTTTTGCCTAAATTAAATTAAACACAGAGCACACCTTTTTAGGTGTGCCTCACTTCAGAGTGACATTGACGCCCTGCCCAATGATATGGGCAGGTCAGAAAAGGAAGCCACTTTATATTGGATAGCGAGGAAGAGAAATGGCTGAGGAAGCCATCTCTGCACAGGAAAAAAAAAATTAGAATATATAGTTGACACACGAACTATGCTCGATTGACTGTTTCACACGAAACACAGAAACCGACTGATACTGAGGAGAGGTTGCATGTTTCAAAGCAAGTAATGGCATTTTACAAACAAACAGATAAACAGTTATTGGATTGTAAAAATAAACTCTCATATTTGCCGAATATATCCACGTTTTCATTTAAGTTTATTTTAGAGAGTTGGAACGTGACTCAAAGAACGCTGTTTCCATCGCTGTATACTGTCATACATGTGGCGATCTTTGCGAAGGCTTTATTGGGGTATTGATCAAAGCTTTAGTGGATCGCTAAGAGACGGGTAAGCATCCGCTGACTGGGCTGACCGCTAACCCGTTACTGCCTGCGACGTCATCGACGATTGATGACGTAAAATCGTGCACCTAAATAGAATTAGTTCCGTTTTGGTACTAGAAAGTCTAAAAATTTTGTGATTTTGTGTTTTTACAACAAATTATTTTGACATATACTACATTTGTTTTCACGATTCTTCCATTTGAATAACTTGTGGCTTTTAAATTTTGTAACGGACTGCGACCATGGTCTACTTGATCTCCGTTTAGCGGAGGCTCCGGTTTCACCAGCATTGACTTTTGTCGAGTTCAGCTTGAACCTGAATGTTACCAATTTGACAAAAATAATAACTTGTACCTATTTAATTTCTTACATATCTCGCATTTTTGTTGTTTTGGATACTTAAGTATTGTCCCTGCATGTTTATTGTTTACAGAAAGATGAAAATAATTTCTCACAATGCCACTTATTGCCTTTTGTAATACCATGAAGTTTCAAATAATCCTTGTAAAGATTGGTATACATGTTTGTTTACACATTGTACAGATGTATTTTTATGTAAAAATGATTAAACAAAAACTGCAAATGCATTGTTGGATAGAACCCTCGATGCCCACCGTTCAGATTTGTGATGATAATCTCCAAAGCAGTTCTGTCACTGCCTTCTGTACGTATTATGCACAAGCAGAGTACAAGTTATCCAGTAGGCAATGGCTAAACAATTGACTGTAAATATCTTTGACATTTATTACCAATCTGAAAATATTCAATATCAAATCTTCAATATCTTTCATATTTGCTATTAACAGGATACAATTGCATGCAAATGGGATTTAAATGTGTATCTTGCTTCACATCATTACTGAAACTATCTGTAAATCGACGTATAAAGCAACACATTATCAATAAAACATTTCACTCTTCATGCAGGGGATTTTGCAGTTAAAAGTTGGTGTTGGTGCCGTTCAACTGAACTTGGCCAAAGTTGAAGTTCGACGAGCCTTTGCTAGGCGGAGATCAAGTTGACCTTGGACTGTGACGATCTAACTTGGAGCTTGGAACATGGATTTGCTTGGAGTCAAGGTTCACTAGATCGCTAGTAGCGTGCGCGCAGCGCGCGCGAAGTTCAACGACACCCCGCCAGGGGATTTAGTGGACCTTGCTTGGAGTTTATTTGGTTCTTTGGTTTAGAAGTCTTCTGCTAGTTACAAACCACACGTTTAGTCTTCGCTCTTTCACTCGTTTTTCTGCCAGCCTCCGCCAGGTGGAGATCATGCAGCCCTTGCGCAATGGGGCTGTGCACTGCCACATTCTCCCACTCGCAGCGCCAGCGTAGTGCCAGCCCTCAGACAAGGTCTTCTTGATCTCCAAAAAAGGGCTGATTTACCCATCCAGGAGGCTCTGGACTTGAGCTCGAACTATGGTGGCGCTACTTCTATTCCAATGTCTTTGGCAAAATGCTGCCATCACAGCCTGCTGGATGGGTCAAGTAGACCTTGTTTGCACTGATTTACCCATCCAGCAGGCCATGGATTTGGGCTTGGACGGTGGTGGCGCATTTTACGTCAAGCTTTGCGTGCAAAGCCCCATTAGCAAGGTCTACTTGATCTTCGGAGATCAAGTAGACCTTGCCCAATTAGGAGTTACAGATAAAGCAGGCAGTATTAAGGTGTTTACGTGTATTCTTTTTTCTCTATAATGACGTTTATGGCAAACAAATTCTTTGACATATATCCGAAATGAAATTTAAAGTCCGTGTTTTATTTGTGGTGTCTTCTTCGATATTTATTTCTACCTACTTGTTTCTGCTTTTGCCTCTAAGCGAGGAAACGAGGTTACCGCCACCGACGCCGACGCCGAAGTATGTCCCCGACGTGATCCCGTACGTGGTCGAGAACGCGGGTGTGTGCGAGGGAGACGAGGAGGTGACGGCGTTGCTGCTGGTGACGTCACACGCCGGCAACGTGGCTTGGCGCGAGACTTTGCGCCGCGTCTACCCCACCCAGGAGCTGCGTACACTGGGCGTGCGTAGAGTCTTCCTACTGGGCGTACCTCGGGCCGGCACCACAGAGAGAGACTCCGCCACCTACAACAACCTCGTCACCCAGCTAGAGATACTGGCCGAGCACGACAAGTACTCGGACCTGGTGCAAGGCAACTTTACGGAGCTATACCCTTTATTACCTGTCAAACAGGTAATGGGCCTGCGATGGGCCGTTACCCGCTGTAAGAACGCGCGCTTTATCGTTAAAATCGACGACGATGTGATGGTTGACATTTACCGGTTTTTAAATGCGTTAAAATCATCACATCTAGAAGATGCTCCACGCATTCTAGGTTACGTTTATGATGAGTCTACACTAGCTAGAGGTCTAGGTAACAGACATTATGTATCGGAGAAAGAATATGTAGATGGTCACTTGTACGCTACCACGCCCAGTACGGCTGCAGCAATGTTGAGTTTTACGAGAACTACGCCCTACTTCAAGTTCGAGGATGTTTACATAACGGGTCTTCTAGCAGGAGCCGTCGGGGTTGAACATATTCCTATTTGCTGGGAGACATATGGATTGTCATCCACACTAGCTTTGTGTATCCTACCCGATGCATTTAAGGAATATGAATGCCAGTTCTTGTTTGGTTCAGTAACAGGCAGACGGATAAACCAGATAATGATGATCAAGGAACACTTTGAATACTGTCACACACATGTGTGTCCACCGAGACATTACATGTAGATGTGCTCTCAGACGTAGAGAAGGACTGGTCCGATATTATTTTAAATGGTAATCTCTGGTCTTGTTCACGGTCTAGATCTGCGCTCCTGTGCTAGCTCCTGGGTTCCTAGTGTAACAATATAATTCCACGGTGTTATAAAGATGAGATGCCAATGCTTGATTGGCCTTAATCCCTTGTTCAAGACCCAGAACAGTTTGCTCTTTTTATTCTAGTTCTGGTTCTTAATCCAGGTGTCAAAGTCAAGTCAGCATTCAGACATAACTTGTGACGTCAACAACAGTTGATGACTTAAAATTTGGGAAATAACTAGAATTAACAGCTTAATGGTAGGCCTACTATTCGGAGATGTCCTAGGCCTATAAAAGTACCTTTAATATACATACGGGAATTAAGTTTCATGTACATGCATACCACTTCTTTATGTAGGATTATAATATATTGTCATTTAATATTGTCGGTCATTGAAGAATGAATTACTTATTATTCACTTGTGTGTGAAATGAGTTTTAAATTTATTTAATCGATTACTACATTATAAACCTCACACTCTTTTACTATTATTTTTGTCCTGTCACAAAAAAAATTTCTAAAATGGCTTTCTCAATATCATAATTTTATCTTTACAGTAAATAATTTCAAGTCGATATAGAATGTGTCCGAACTCCTGTCTGTCGTTGCTAATTCCAAGTCTTGACCTACATTTATGTCTTTGATGACAAGATAGCTCAACGATGATGTAGGTAGTACTGTCCGGAGGCTCGTCGCACTCCCAAGTAAGGTTGGCGTAAGTATTACGTATGAAAAATGAAATTTCAAATTCATTATTTACGTTGATGTAAAACAGAAAAATAAATGTAAATAATATATAATAAATCGAATTGTTAATTTGTGTTAAACCCAATCTGTGTATAATTTAATAAATAGTTCTAAGAAGAAACACTCTAGGTTAGTCTGCACCTTGGCGTGACGCAAAGAACTTAAAATTGGGTTCAGAGTAGAGCTTAAGCTACGTTTAGTACCGGTATGCCAGACTGTTTGTGGTGGGTCACATGGTTAGGGCACAGTTTCTAACCCTATACCACCTGGACTCAAAATCCATATAAAGCATGATTTTTTGCAATTGAACTTCATATTCAACTATCATCCCTCATCGTCTCACTAAGCGTGATTACAACACGAATTATTACCCTTATTTGATACTAAACATTCTGGCTTAGACAGTAAATGTATTTTTCCCATACCGGAAAATGACGATTGATGTTTTAAAGTGAACAACCTCATGTTGTTAAAGGCATTCGCATTAAAATATTATAATGTCCGTATGTCTCTATTGAAATTACTTCTGTTAAATAATCGATCACAAGTATCTTTCTCTACAATCTCATAAACATAAACTATCTTCTCATTTCACCACCTTGTGTTCAATCAGTCTTAATATCAAATTCAATTATCTAAAGATAACAAAAGTGGTTTTACTAATTATCGATTTGTATTTCAATGCAAGCGTCTCTGTAAAATAGATGAGCGTTTTCGACATGTTTACTAATAGCCAAATTGGAAAGCAAACTGCGAATAAGCTAATGCTGGTCAGCTAATGGTGTCTGTATGTATATTACGATGTATTCGCACCCAGCACAAGACAAGCAGTAGTCGTTGAGCACGAAGATATGACGCTGTTCCCAAGGTCAGGTATGTTATTGGTAACCAGAAACACTAGAATCTTGCGCCCATGTTTCTCTTGTTTCGCGCGTCAAACAATCTAACTTGACTTCCTTATAGAAATCATTGTATAGACAGACATAGAAACCATAGAAAGTTTATTGTTTATGATTGAATCTAAAATGTATGTTATTAATATGACTCTCCTTAAAAATAGCACAAACTTAAGACACATAATACTAAATAATATATGTTATAATTTAAGGCTGGTCCACACAGATTTTTAAGAGATAAGATTTAAGGTTTATCGCGTAGTTGTAAAGTTGGATGTATTTGGATAATTGAAAACACGTACTGGCGTTCACACAAAGTTTTAGTTTTAAGACGTTGTTTTTATGCGTTATTCTTTGTCATAAAGTTGGGTAATGTCCACCTTTACGCTTTAATCTTAAAACAAGTTACTAAAATCTCAAGTCAACGGACCATCTACTTAAATAATACTTACGAATTAATTGTAAGATGTGCAGGAATTGTTGTAAACAAGGCTATTATGATTAATTATTTAATAATACAAATTTCAATCAATTTTTATTGTATCACAATGATGTTTTACTGAGGATAAAACGTAACAAAGTACTTCACTTTACTAGGCCTATCTTGAACGAAACGAAACTATGTGAACCAGAGCCCTAAAAATAACGTTTAAAAACCTTATGCATTATGTCTTCAAAATCTGTGTGGACCAGCCTTTACAGGAAATGTTTGGACACCGTGATGTAGATCAAAATGGTATAACAGCCAAAATTTTCAAACAATTCCAAGAATAGGCAATGCTACAATAACTACCAAGAGCTGGTCTTACAATCTCCTAATAAAAAGTTATTTGTAGCAATTAAAGGCCCAGTAAGGGTTTGATAAACCTTTTCTACGTGTCATCAAAGAAACGTTAGTACAACAACAGAAAAAGAATCATCGAAATCGGTCCACAGGCTCACGAGTTCTCTGCGCTCTACCTGCCCCATGCTATAGAAGCGCGTGACGTCACCAGGGGTCTGCGGTCAGCCGGACGAAGGGGTGGTAGCCTAGCTCGCGCTTGGCGTACATTCATTCATAGCTATGGCAGGCGCGAAGCCATATCGTTATGAGCCGCGCTACACAGAAGAAGAGTACGCTGCAATTCAAGAAAAACGGGAATCGGAAAACCTAAGATCAGAAATGTTGCTAGGTAGAAGTGGAAATGTGCTATGGTGTAAATGTGGTGCGTGTTCAGAAATGACAACGGACACAGAATCGGTTTGCTGCTCTGAATCAGTTAAAATAAACAATGTAAGGCAAGATTCAGATTGTATAATATACCACGAGGCATTTGATTCGGTTGTGCTCAATATACATACTTGAGAACTGCCCGTCATAATTTACTGTTTCAAACGAAACGAAATGTAATGATAAGAAGAAAGAACTTGAAAATGAAAGTGACGACGCACTTTGGAGGCATATCGCACATAGGCAATTTGTTTTTTGGATGAATTCATGGCAAAAAATCGGACCGCTTCCGTTTTAGTTAATTTAACCACTGTTTATGGAGAACAGAAAATCGTGTCTTATGAGGGAAACTGTGCATAGATATGTTCGGATTGCTCTTGCGGGAATTGTTACACCGAAAAACGCAACACTTGTTGACCATAATGGAAACAAAAACACACGCACACACATCAAACAAATAAACGAACGAACTGACAAACTTTTTAATTAACCTACAAACACAGACAAGTACACGAGCCACGAGTGGAATGACAAGTTGACACTATACGACTGACAGTAGCAGTGGCTTGTTTCTCTACCTGGCGTAGCGGTATGCGGGCGGAGTAGACCCCTCGTGACGTGCCAATAGGCCACGTGCTGCTACAGTCGCGCGCAAATATCTGGAGAACGAGCGGGTCGTTTTCACTACAGTTTTCTGCGTTACTAATTATAAGAAGCAATCTTTATTTTAAAAATATGTTGTTTGAAACCCTTACTGGGCCTTTAAGCTATTTGGAGAATTTTAAGGGTTTTGATTGATTGTTGTCATGGAGAAAACAAGCTATTTAACGAATGAGTAGTTATTGGGATATTGTAAGACTGGACCTAAGAGCAACAATAATATCAGTCCAAAGTGAAATCCTGACATAGGCGAAGATAATGAAGAGTGGAAAGCTTATCCTTATGTGAATAGCAAATAGGTTTCACGACATTACTTCGTGTATCCTTAAATTCTTCCACAACGAATAGGAATGAATTTCAACAACATTCCAATATTGTCAGGATCACTTTTGTCAGCAACAAAACCAATGTATTTGTTCTCTAAGCTGCCTGGAATGACACCTTTCACTTCACATTTTGGCTCATCAAAAACATCCCTTGTGTATTCTCTAGGCAATTTTATTTTGTATGCTCATGAAAGTTTTGACCATATATTGGAATGTTTATTTCAGAAGTGACGGAAATTTTATTTATGTGATTCCTATGATTTTAAAATTGTTTATAATGTACGCATTCAGTTCTCTCTCTGCTGCTGTTGTTGCTGTATTGAGAGCAAGAACGACATTCAAGCAGCTATTTCTTATCGCAACTAATATCGAAAATTCGAAAAGAACATCTTTAATGGCAACCAAAGCTATATATATTCATAACATCGCTAATGGAAATAGCATTCGTAGTTGCACTTTGCACTTCGTTTGCAGTGTATACTTTTACCCTGAGTGACAATCGCATTCTGCACTTGGAAATAGGAGTTTGCATTGTAGAACAGACCTGTCTTCTTACAGTTGTTCAATTTTTGAATTGGACTTACTTTGTAAAGACCAGATATGGTGCTCTAAGCAAACATATTATGACAAAAAAATATAATTCATTTGAAACATTACATTATGCATCGAGTTATTCCAACAACAGTGCTATAAGTTATGTTTGGCCAAGTTCAGATCATGTTCTTTCGTTGCCCTCTGAGCCAGACCTGATCCTTTGTAGAAAGGCAACTAGGGAATTGGCAGCTTTTGAAAGAAGTGGTCTTGCTTTAAAGATTTGTACCCTACGTAAAGTATGTAATCAACTGCTTTCGGTCGCTCAGATTGTCAACTCATATTATGGGTATCAATTTATTTTCAGGATAGCCTATTTATTTGTTGATATCTTGCACAGCAGCTCTATATTCTCTTATTCTATGTATTCATGTAAGTTCCAGCCATAAAGAAGAAGGCCATGCAAGGTTTTGTTTGTATAGTATTGCGTGGTTGGTCGCCTATCCCATAGAGTTGATCAGCATCGCGTATGTGTGTCAGGTGACAGCCGACGAGGCTAACAGGACCTCGTTGTTAGTCCAAGATTACATCCTGCTTGATAACCTCGACAATGATGTAGTCGGCGAGTTGAACAGCTTCGCGCAACAACTTAGCAACAACAAGCTTGTATTCACTGCCCACGGGTTATTCCCGCTGGACCTGACGTTGGTGTTGGGCGTTGCGGGAACGGCGGTTACTTATATTATCATTATGCTGAAGAATTAATTCATCGCACAAATCACTACATTTTTCTATCATTATGTATGTGAACAAGTCGGTTTAATTTTAATGATAATTTTCCATTTTAATTAAAAATAAAACAATACAAGAGCAACTTATACATGTTGAGTACTGTGTCAGGATACTCGAGTATGTTTCGTATAGTGTATTGGTTTTGCAGTAAGCGTATATTTATTAATATTTGGTATATATATATATAAATATATATATATAATATATTTACCCCTATAAGCAGTGGTTATATATGTCGAGTGTCCTGATATCCATAAATGTTCAATACAAATATACTCTCTCAAGATGTTTGTATCACATCCACTAAGTGCCCCTCAACTCACCCCCAAAACATTATCACCCTGTAGTAAATGCACAGAATACACGTTACAACAGTGTGTCTAGTCTGTTATAAAACTCACCTATGTATAAAGTATTGTCCAACATACATATTGATTCTGTGCACGCGAACATTGCAAATCAAATCACTCATTACATTTGGTCACGCAAATATCCATTCATTATTTATTTATTTAAAACATTGATGGACATAACACTACGTCGTAGTTACGTTTTAGGCAATCTATACAAATGTAGTGCGTGCAAGCAAGAGAAGAGAGACGTAATGTATATTTTATGTACAAAAATCAAATAGAAGTACATGGCCTTGTCCATCTCTTGAAACCCTAGAATCAAATGGTATTTGCTGGTATTTGCTAGAATGATCATCTCAACTTATAACTCCATGGAATGATCTCCAAAACCATTGTTGTCGACAAAAGACAACAGGATCCAGGAAGGCTGTGAGAAACGAACAGCTTTAGCAGGCGTACTGTCAGACAAGTAAATGAAGGCTGTGGAATCCCCCACACAAATGATGAGATTCGAAACTACAACAAAAGACGCAATCACTGTTCAGAGCTGATAGCGGGAACTGCGAGAATATTACGACCGATGTGATGTAAATTGGTGATATAAGGTAAATAAATTAGATTCCGTTGTTATTTACTAATTTTACTAATTCTAATACTCTTGATACCTATTCTTGATTTTCAAACGGCTGCCTAAATCTTCAAAAAGAAAATCGGCTAATTTGGCTCAAATATTACAACATACAACTAATACTAGGAAAACGCTCCGCGTTGACAGATGAGCGATTTTTTCAATGTATCAAATGAAATAAATCATTTGCATATCATATTACCATTGAGTTTGTTAGTAACAAACTCAATGATATTACTCTTTAAAAAAAAATACCATTATAATAAACATATGATTTTTTTACAAGATGGCGGATCAAGTTACAATCTTATAACTTAAGTATATTATTTCTTGATATGTTGCCAATAAATGCACGAAATATTATTTAAATCCGTTAAGAAGTTTTCTTTAAAGAAATTAAAACCTTCAAGTTGATGGATTTCCGCATAATTTCATTCGACCGTGGTCTACTCAATAGGCTCTAATTCATAAACTATTAAACCTATCAGTGTATGGAAAGTTCCATAATGTAGATACATACTATAACTAACATGTATTATTGTTTCATTATACAATAACTCGCATTTAAACTATAATAATAGCTTTTTAAATTGTCGACCAAGCTTGTTGTTATTTTCTGCATGTTTGCCGTGAAAGTCATAAAACATAACACGTCATTGTAGCCATTCTATGATAGCTATCAAAATTCCAAATACATCGTGAGAAAGGTCTGACTGCGTAAGCCATTTTGGCAGCATACTATGTGCATCTTACTTCAATGGTCCGCAAATGCGAATCATATCGGTGGAACACTGTAAAAGTGAAGACAGATGTGGCTGAAAATAAACAATATTTTTTTACAACATGACGGTTAAATCTGCGATTTTGAAACTGTTGTCGAGTGTTGGTACTATTAATGTGGACTTACATATAAAAAAATATTCATATCGGTGTGTAAGTTTAAATTTAATTAAATAAACAACAAAACATGTGTTTCAGTTGTTAATTTTTTGTAGGTTGGCATCTTACGTCATTGTAGCCATTCTATGACAGCTATCGAGATTCCAAATAATAATAAGAAAGGTATGATTGCGTACGCTATTTTTGTGTTTACTATGTGCTTCTAACTGCAAAAATCCGCAAATGCGAATGATATCGGTGGAACACTGTAAAAATGAAAAAATTATTACCGTAAAGAAACAATATTTTTTTATAACATGGCGGATGAACTTACAAATTTGAAACTATTATCGAGTGTTGGTATTATTGATGTGAACCTACAAGTCAAACATCATTAAAATCCGTGTGTAAGTTTAGATTTAATTAAATAAATAAACAAATTTTGTTTTTCGGTAATTAATTTTTTGTAGGTTGGCATCTTGACGAATTTTGCTGGTTATTAGATGAGCGCAGCGAAGCGGAGTGAATCTCTCCATACAACTCGATCGGCGCTTTGTCTGTGTGTGTGTGTGTATGTCTGTATGTATGTGCGCTAAATTTTGTTCGTCGCGCACAGGTCAAACGGCTTGACGGATTTGGCTGAAATTTTTGGGTTACGTTTGTGACTACTAAACTCGATGGTGTTAACATAACCAGCAAAATTCGTCAAGATGCCAACCTACAAAAAATTAATTACCGAAAAACAAAATTTGTTTATTTATTTAATTAAATCTAAACTTACACACGGATTTTAATGATGTTTGACTTGTAGGTTCACATCAATAATACCAACACTCGATAATAGTTTCAAATTTGTAAGTTCATCCGCCATGTTATAAAAAAATATTGTTTCTTTACGGTAATAATTTTTTCATTTTTACAGTGTTCCACCGATATCATTCGCATTTGCGGATTTTTGCAGTTAGAAGCACATAGTAAACACAAAAATAGCGTACGCAATCATACCTTTCTTATTATTATTTGGAATCTCGATAGCTGTCATAGAATGGCTACAATGACGTAAGATGCCAACCTACAAAAAATTAACAACTGAAACACATGTTTTGTTGTTTATTTAATTAAATTTAAACTTACACACCGATATGAATATTTTTTTATATGTAAGTCCACATTAATAGTACCAACACTCGACAACAGTTTCAAAATCGCAGATTTAACCGTCATGTTGTAAAAAAATATTGTTTATTTTCAGCCACATCTGTCTTCACTTTTACAGTGTTCCACCGATATGATTCGCATTTGCGGACCATTGAAGTAAGATGCACATAGTATGCTGCCAAAATGGCTTACGCAGTCAGACCTTTCTCACGATGTATTTGGAATTTTGATAGCTATCATAGAATGGCTACAATGACGTGTTATGTTTTATGACTTTCACGGCAAACATGCAGAAAATAACAACAAGCTTGGTCGACAATTTAAAAAGCTATTATTATAGTTTAAATGCGAGTTATTGTATAATGAAACAATAATACATGTTAGTTATAGTATGTATCTACATTATGGAACTTTCCATACACTGATAGGTTTAATAGTTTATGAATTAGAGCCTATTGAGTAGACCACGGTCGAATGAAATTATGCGGAAATCCATCAACTTGAAGGTTTTAATTTCTTTAAAGAAAACTTCTTAACGGATTTAAATAATATTTCGTGCATTTATTGGCAACATATCAAGAAATAATATACTTAAGTTATAAGATTGTAACTTGATCCGCCATCTTGTAAAAAAATCATATGTTTATTATAATGGTATTTTTTTTTAAAGAGTAATATCATTGAGTTTGTTACTAACAAACTCAATGGTAATATGATATGCAAATGATTTATTTCATTTGATACATTGAAAAAATCGCTCATCTGTCAACGCGGAGCGTTTTCCTAGTGTTAACACCATCGAGTTTAGTAGTCACAAACGTAACCCAAAAATTTCAGCCAAATCCGTCAAGCCGTTTGACCTGTGCGCGACGAACAAAATTTAGCGCACATACATACAGACATACACACACACACACAGACAAAGCGCCGATCGAGTTGTATGGAGAGATTCACTCCGCTTCGCTGCGCTCATCTAATTAATACACAAATTTTAATTGATACGTGTTGTTGTTATTGTTATTTTTAAAAAAATGTGAATGCGATGAGAAACATTTAGAAACTGTAGATTTTATTTTGATATTGACCCTCAAAATACTGTCTGTACAGTAAAATACAAAAAATATATCTTGCATTTTTCTTACAATGCAAATAGACGGAGAGCCAGCAACATAAAAGCTCCCCTCATAAGGTACATATGTTTTGACTTTTGAAATAGGAGCGGAAAAACTACTCTACTAACAAAACGCGCGTCTTACTCCTCAACGTGGGGGCTTTTAGGCCCCACAGGGGGCCAAAAAAGCCGAAAAAAGGCCCAAGGTTCCCCTCATAAGGTACATGGATGGAGTAAACGCCATTTTGTAGAGATAAGTGTCCCAAATAGGAATTCGAAGAGTAAGACGGGATATTAGGGGGCGTTAACCGATCAGACGCCAATTTACCCAAAAAGGGCCATTTTTTATTTTCGCACATGCATGCGCTTAAACACTCAAAACATATCCGGAAATATCTCGAGACGTAGAAAAACATACATTTTAAAGAAATTTTGGGTTATTGTCCTCTCCAGACGCCCTCAAAAGGGGCCCAAAAAGGCCAAGGTTCCCCTCATAAGGTACATGAATGGAGTAAACGCCATTTTGTAGAGATAAGTGTCCCAAATAGGAATTCGAAGAGTAAGACGGGATATTAGGGGGCGTTTACCGATCAGACGCCATTTTGTCCAAAAAGGGCCCCTTTTTATTTTCACACGTGCACGCACTTAACACCCAAAACATATCCTTAAATCCTGACATTAATAATAATAAATACTGGTATATTTAAGTTAGGGGTGGGCGGAGCTTCAAAACTATCGCATCCGGATCGAGGCTGTGGGGGGGGGGGGGCTGGCGAGGACATCACACAATATCTTAGAAATGTATGCACCTCTAGGGGCATTTAAGGATATGTTTTGGGTTATAAAGCGCGTGCACGTGTGAAAATAAAAAGTGGCCCTTTTTGGACAAAATGGCGTCTGATCGGTAAACGCCCCCTAATATCCCGTCTTACTCTTCGAATTCCTATTTGGGACACTTATCTCTACAAAATGGCGTTTACTCCATTCATGTACCTTATGAGGGGAACCTTGGCCTTTTTGGGCCCCTTTTGAGGGCGTCTGGCGAGGACAATAACCCAAAATTTCTTTAAAATGTATGTTTTTCTACGTCTCGAGACATTTCCGGATATTTTCTGAGTGTATAAGCGCATGCATGTGCGAAAATAAAAAATGGCCCTTTTTGGGTAAAATGGCGCCTGATCGGTAAACGCCCCCTAATATCCCGTCTTACTCTTCGAATTCGTATTTGGGACACTTATCTCTACAAAATGGCGTTTACTCCATCCATGTACCTTATGAGGGGAACCTTGGGCCTTTTTTCGGCTTTTTTGGCCCCCTGTGGGGCCTAAAAGCCCCCACGTTGAGGAGTAAGACGCACGTTTTGTTAGTAGAGTAGTTTTTCCGCTCCTATTCCAATAGTCAAAACATATGTACCTTATGAGGGGAGCTTTTATGTTGCTGGCTCTTGGACTAAAAGGGTAGCAATACAAAGTCAATTATATATATATATCAAAAAACCCTAGAAATGTCAACATATGTATGACTAATCATTACTTAATATTTAACCATTTTAAAGGACCCATTTAATGAATCATTTACAACCGTTGACAACCACGGTTGAGTTTCGCCCTCGCGTGGCCACCATTATACGGTTGTTTTAGTTGTCGCCATTAGTGCTGCTCTAGGAGATCAAAAATGCCTCGCTAGGATTTTTTGTGTCATATAGTTGGCCGTGTTATTTTTACCAACAATGTTAAACAATACTGGTACAATGATATTCAACAGCTATAGTAGGCTAGATCACCAGTCCCCCAACCTTCCACTCAGTAGCGAGCGTAGCGATTTGAAGCCATTATGAAATGGGCAATTTACATGCTAATTTGGACCTTTCAGTACTGCTAGCGCTGCGATCGGCAGAAAGTCGCACTAGATACTCTTATTCCCGCCTGTGTTATTTGCCCAATTCAGGAGGGCTCCTAATTGACACGCTTATGGCTGCTAGGCTGCGCATCTAGCCTACTATAGCTGTTGAATATCATTGACTGGTAGCAATGGTAGATGCCTTCTATATAGTGTGGAATTAATTTGCAGCAGCACTTCAATGGTGTCAAATTTCAAGATGTTAGCGCCCATATATTTCCTCTAAACACATAAAGTACAAATAATATATCGTGTTTATCATCATATCGATCACAAGTGCATGCGATACTGCTTGTCAGCCCCACATTAAACTAATCCCTGTTTACAATCAACCACCTCCATTACAAATAATTAACATAGTACTCTACGTGTCAATTAACATTATTAAATGCGATAGTTCTACATAACACACGGGTACCTCGCATCTGATCCTGCAGTAACAACGATCAACGAAGCACAAAGAAGTCGGCTCGCAAGGAAGAAGAAGGAGAAGGAGAAGGAGAAGGAGAAGGAGAAGGAGAAGGAGAAGGAGAAGGAGAAGGAGAAGGAGAAGGAGAAGGAGAAGGAGAAGGAGAAGGAGAAGGAGAAGGAGAAGGAGAAGGAGAAGGAGAAGGAGAAGGAGAAGGAGAAGGAGATGGAGAAGAACGCTATTTCATATAAGGCTGAAGGTATATGGTAAATATCTTAGTATCCAAAATAAATATAGCTTTACATATTTTCATTCAAATAGGTTAATTTCAATTTGAGATAATTCCGATTTTTATTTTCAAGATTAAATTTAATGAAACGATTGCAAGACAAACGGAGATGCATGCATTAAGAAAACAAAACTAGCACCGTATGAGTTTAAATCGTTGTAGGATTTAACATAATAGTTGTAAAATACATCGTAAACAGCTTCAATACTAGGGGAAACTAAAGGAATAACACAACTAGTTGTTATAGTGTTAACAATACTGCAACTCATACTACCATAACTACTAGTGCCAGCAACAATAGTAACTTAACTACTTACTCCAACAATAATATAAGCCATTTCAAAACCACTGCTCTCTCTATTAAAACTAGGACTAAATATACTAAACTACTACCACTATTAATAACACTATCCCTACTACTACCGTTACCACTATTACCACTTCGACTACTGTTGTTACTATTCACTGACTACAGTATTAGGTCTTCATTATTTATGCCCCATCATTATTGCTAAGGTTGCTTTGCATTACAATGTTCTTGACAGTGTGTTTTGTTTTAGAACGTCTGTTACACACCGCTCATCGGTCATCAAGCACATTCAATTCCAGTTGAAAAGCTGACTACGATTTTTTTTTTTAAATTACCGACAAATCAGTTATCATGGGATCTCACACAGTTTCGAAATCTTCAAGACGAAGCACGTAAACCAACTAAATAAACATTCATTGTAAACTTTTCAATGAACATACAGCAAAAATCATCGTTTATTCAACATAATTTTACATAATTACATAATAACCGATAAAAAATCGCTGTTCTTCATATTTAGAGGACCGTGATAAAAGGCATGAAGAGCTGCCCATATTTGTATTAATGGGCCATAACATAGATTGTGTGTGAATAATGATATTTATCAGTTGTTATAATGATTGATGCATTTGTACCCATATGAAGTGAATTAACAATCAGGCAAGATGAGAATGAGTAAATCAATATTAAGATGCTTACTAAATAATTAACCTTTTTGAAGGTGAAATAAATCAGAATATGCGATAAGAACTTTTACGGATGAACGCAACACAAGATTATGAAGACCATAGAAGGACCAGCATCAAAATACACTTACATGATTGAACAATAAATTTAAAGATTTACTCCGTGACTGTACAAGCACAACATCATGAATACAAGGAAGGTTCCGGTCACAACAATGTCACTTGAATCAGCTGTTAAACCAATGTACATGTTATCATTGTTCTCTGGAATAGCCCCGTTCACTTCAAAGTTTGGCGCATCCAAGATTATAACATGTTAGGCACGCTCACAATATGTTTCCAAGTACTAATTAGTGACTATAAAAATGCCAGACATGCGACATACTTAATTCCTTTAATAATGAAATTTGGAATTTCTGGAATCAGTACTGTAATATCTTTAATATCTGCCACACTAAAAGCAAAAACGACTTACAAAAAATTAACAAAACAAATAATTGATATAGATAGAATATTGTTCAAACATAACCCCAGCTATAAGAAAGTATTTAAAATTGTCATAGTTGAGGCAACGATATTGTTTTTTGGTAACATTTCGTATGCTGGGTACAGCATATTTCTAGAAGATGCTAGGCCTTTTAGTATGATAGCAGGAGTTAGCGCTGAAGAAGAACTATCTCTTTTGGTAGTTGTACAATTCTTGAATTGTGTTTACTTTCTAAAAACTAGGTACAGCACTTTAAACAAACAGTTAAGCAGTTACATGAACTCAAAGAACGTTACTCTAGATACTGGGCCTTACACAGGCGCAGGCGTATGTTGGGCTTCGCCAAGAAGTGATAGCGACCTTGTTTATTCACCTCGCAAGAATGTGACACCATGGGCGAGAGATACGAGACAACCTAGGATTGAACCTCTTGTTGGTAAGATTCGTGCCCTACGTAAAATAATCCTGCTTGATAACCTCGACAATGATGTAGTCGGCGAGTTGAACAGCTTCGCGCAACAACTTAGCAACAACAAGCTTGTATTCACTGCCCACGGGTTATTCCCCCTGGACCTGACGTTGTTGTTGGGCGTTGCGGGAACGGCGGCTACTTATATTATCATTTTATTGCAGAATTAGGTGCTAACTGTGACCGAGCTATCTTTAAAGGCATATTGTCATCTAGCGTTGTAGTTAAACTATGTCAGACCTTGAATTATTTTAAGAATTTAGGAACAAAAATGAAAGAAATCGGTCCGTATTTAAACAAGTTATGAGCAATTTTAATCAAGAATGTTCATTGGGTGACGTCACACGCGTGACGTAGTTGGATGCGAGCTGTGCCGCGCTCACTCATCTTCGCTGCTGGCCATCCGTGGCGCGCCCCCGACCTCTACGGACAGTTGAAAGGTGTATGTTCGAGATGCCGTATGTTTGGCTTGGAGAAACTTGTATTGTCATCGTATTGAATTGATTGTCATCGGTGTGATCACTCTCACTATCATTGACAGATTCACATTCGTCAAAATCTTCTGTTTCAAACGATTCGTCGTGGTCGTATATTTCATCGGTTTCACTTTCCGAACTTGCACAAAACGTCATCCCCTCCGCAAACTGGTTGGCTCTTATTAGTGTTTCAATATCAAGCTCAAACTTTATTTCTTTGTCTTTAGGTTTATTCTGAAACGTTTCGTGATTTACTGAGTCGTCATTACATAAACATTAATCGTAGCGTAGTACAGCGTGATGTGGAGATGTACTTTGGGCACTTTGGGTTTGAATGTTTTCAATAAGACGATGCTTGTTTCGAGCGGCAAGGTAACATGCACTGCGCTCTGTTTTTAAAGGGGTATCAATGCTGCCTCTCAATTTGACAGACGGTACTGCCCATTTTTTTAACACACGTTTCGATTTTTTTTTCATTAGATTCATTTTCCATTTTCAAACTGTTGGTAATTTCATAGTCGTCTTTAATGAAATGTTCGGAACATACACGAGTGTATTTGCTTGGTAGGCCTACAGAGTTCTTACTATTAATTTTCGATAGCCAGTTTTTATGTTGCACTGGCTAAAAACCCAAAGGCACTGGAGATTTGTCCCTGTTTGGAAAACGGTGAAACGACATGTCGATCGAGCTTACAAGACTGTTATTGCATCCGTACGCACAACAATTTAATAGCATGATTACTGATTAATATAGCTGGTGCGATACGTACACTATAGTCTAAATGGCCATTTACAATAATAACATAAAAGCTTTGACACTTATCATGTCCGTTATGCTTAATGCCTCAACGACAAGCATAATGAAACTACAACTACAAATAAATCAACTAGAACCTTAAGACGTACTCTACACAATCCACTTGTCCGTGCACTCTCTTAATAAACTGCTGGATATTAGCACTCACATTAGTTATTAATAAAACTATTCTTTGTACATCTCTTGAAGCAAATCTGAGAAACAACCATCCATACAGACTGTCAAGTGTCAACCCCTTACTGCACCACGCAACGGGTGTTCCTACCCGAGTCGCGCCTCGCCCAGCCGCTCGGTCCGCATCCAACAACGTCACATGCCCTGAGGCGCGCGTCAAAACAAATCATTGTAGGGGGAGTAGGCTTCGTCCAAAGTTGCCATAAACTGCGGTTTTCTTATTTTTTTAGTGTCTATTTGAAAACAAAAAATACTTATTTGTATGTGAAAATAGGCCTTTAAGTATAAAATTCACTCCAACTTAGTGTGTTATTCACTCACAACTACCACAAGTGTAACTATTCATTATATCATCAGAAACGTTTCTTTCTGTAGATCAACTGGAGTTTATAATTCAGTTGCAAATCATGCAATATTTAAAAAAGATTGTCATATATTCGCTAAGCGGACTTTAACTATTAATTCTGATTATTAATTCTGAAATAAATTATGTCGATTTCTACATTTCGAAACAACCCCGCATATGAGTGGTTTTCGAATAAAAATATTTTGAATACATATTATTTTATGTGTATTTTATGCAATCAAAACAACCTGAAAAATGTTTTTAACCAAGTTTTGTTGAACAAACTAAGACCCAAGAAGCAAGATCTTTAGATTGATACATTTAGTAAATATCCAGATTGCAATCAACTCTCATGTTTGCCACATAACTCTAGGCATTGATTTACAACCATTGTTGCACCTTAACTTGTGAAGCCAGCGCCCAGTGTTTGTAAAAATGAATGTTTATAAAATACTACAAATGTTTATTGATATCCTTAAAGTTATTAAACATGTGATTACGTTGAATTACTAATAGATGCGTTGATGGTTTTTAAGTATTATCACACTTTTTAAATATTTCTTGTAGATTGAACATACATAATAATATACTACGTAAAATTAGTATACTAACAAGATTAAAGAACATTGTTATTAACTTCGAGTTTTTTAAACCTTTTCAAAGGTTCTTATCAGAAACGGATTTTATATGTCAGGCCTTCTATGCTTTAATTCGAAGAAAGTTCCATTGTAAAACTTTACGTGGTATGTTAACCCTTTCATGGTCAATTTTATTTGTACTACAAAATATAAGTTTACATAGCTGTTTGAAGTTGTAATATTATTTAATACATATTTCCAGAAAAAAAAAATGGCATACAATAAACAATAATAAGGTGGGTATTTTTCTTCCCACTGCCCACTGGATAGTGTTTTTAAAAAGTCACATTTTCACTAACTGCACTGATTTTTCCTGATATTATCACGTATAAAGTTCCGTCCACCCCTAAAACAATCATACAAAAGTAATTAGTTACAGTATACGAGTTCCAAGCACAAATTTACATATTTTAGATACATAACCTACAAATGTTAGCAATCAGGCATGGGCACTGGGTGAAATATTACCCAACTTTGTAACAAAGTACACCTTTGTACAATATGTGATAAATGAGTTTGGAAATGTCACTAATCATATTCTAGAATACTTATATTTGATATATTTACATCTCGCTTGGAGAAATCCACCTCGGGTTTTCACTTTACGCACTTATTCTTCAGAATTTTATTTGTTGTCACAAAACACAGTCAGCTGTCAAGCCAAAACGCTATACGAACTGCAGTTATCGGCCTAAAGACATGTACCAATTTTTTAAGTGATTTCCACGCGCTCCGCTAGGTAGCAGCACGATCCGAAACTGGGAAATTATCTTCCCAACGTCCAGAAGCGAACTTATAATGGGTGGGAAGAAATCTTCCCACCGCCTACGAAAGGGTTAAAATACTCAATATAAACTGAACATAACACCACCTCTTGTTGTTGATAAGATGTCAGCGGTTAATTAATGCTTGGATTATTTGTTTGCTATTAAATGTAAATTGTAATTCCTAGCTGTAGCTTGCTTCGTTTGTAAATGTAATAAATCATGGCTCGTATTCTGGTCTTGGTTATTTGTTTCCTCTTCTGTCAATTATTGGACTAGTTTAATTGATGTGAAAATTACACTCAGTAGTGAGTTTAGATTAGTATTAACACAACTATTAAAGAAACGAAATCAATTGATGTATTTAATACGACACCTGCAGTAAAAGTAGTAGATATTAAATGTGTAACTATAACGTACATTTCTTTTTTACTCAAAAAATACATATAGATTAGCGTGCATAGTAAATCGAAAAATCACCACCGTCACAAACATCAAAGAATAAAATCAATATTAATATAAAACCATGAATTGTTACTGCATATATTTTTGCATGCGTCGCCTTATTGGTACAATTCTGTAACCAAGATTGTAACTATTGAGTGTTGTGCATGTATCTTGATGTAACGGTAACACACTAAGGTGACGGAAAACTAACATTTCTCGCTCACAAATCCAACCTTATAATTCCGTTCAAAGTACTTTTAATAATTATCATAAGTGTAACGCGCACTTACATAAATTAATTTCTGCTGCCATACAAACACCTTAAACATTCTATATTATTAACAATATACCGAGCAATTAGTTAAAGTAAGCGTGTTGCTGCTTCTGTATACAAACTATAAGCTAACAAGGACTTGGCGCAAGAACCTATCATCAGCATTATCAGGACGCGAGTTGGAGCTCAACCAGGCTAGCAATATAATAGTACATATTGGGACAAACGTTTAAGGTAAATATATATGCACGGATAACAAATTAACTTAGTTAATTTGCTATCTGTAATATAAGCTTCCAACATAATTTAGCCTTACATCTTTTCATTCAACAGTTTGTGTTGCTGTATTAACTACTTGTCTTGAACGTGAAGGGGATCCCACCCTCGCGTGTCAACCAGTATCTGGCATATAACTCTTGCGCTATCATTATCAAACACAATACGTCATATAGATTCAAGGTCCGTCAATACTCTAGCGGAGGTTTAGTAAACCTCATGCGAACACGTGGCTCAGAAATGGAACGAATGATTCGGGGACTTAATTTTACCGGGAGTTCAACGAGCCTCACCCAGGGGATTTACAGATCTTGATATAGATTACAGCCCGTATTTCAGGCGTAGTAAAAGAATCATATAAGAACAGGACATTTTTTCAAAGATTATGTTCTTTACCAACCCATGCATTAGGTATCCGAGTGAACACATAAATACAGTTATTTTAAGGCTCGTAGTTATTTCCTAACTTGTCCACGCTTTAGAAAACGATAACGCATGGACTCAAAGTACATGATGGCACCACTTATATGTGTGTCACGTAACGGGAACAAATATAAACGATAACGCATGGACTCAAAGTACATGATGCCATCACTTATGTGTGTGTCACGTAACGGGAACAAGTATAAACGATAACGCATGGACTCAAAGTACATGATGCAACACTTATGTGTGTGTCACGTAACGGGAACAAGTATAAACGATAACGCATGGACTCAAAGTACATGATGCCATCACTTATGTGTGTGTCACGTAACGGGAACAAGTATAAACGATAACGCATGGACTCAAAGTACATGATGCCATCACTTATGTGTGTGTCACGTAACGGGAACAAGTATAAACGATAACGCATGGACTCAAAGTACATGATGCCATCACTTATGTGTGTGTCACGTAACGGGAACAAGTATAAACGATAACGCATGGACTCAAAGTACATGATGGCATCACTTATGTGTGTGTCACGTAACGGGAATCAGTATAAACGATAACGCATTGACTCAAAGTACATGATGCCATCACTTATGTGTGTGTCACGTAACGGGAACAAGTATAAACGATAACGCATGGACTCGAAGTACATGATGCCATCACTTATGTGTGTGTCACGTAACGGGAACAAGTATAAACGATAACGCATGGACTCGAAGTACACGATGCCATCACTTGTGTGTGTCAGGTAACGGGAACAAGTATAAACGATAACGCATGGACTCAAAGTACATGATGCCATCACTTATGTGTGTGTCACGTAACGGGAACAAGTATAAACGATAACGCATGGACTCAAAGTACATGATGCATCACTTATGTGTGTGTCACGTAACGGGAACAAGTATAAACGATAACGCATGGACTCAAAGTACATGATGCCATCACTTATGTGTGTGTCACGTAACGGGAACAAGTATAAACGATAACGCATGGACTCAAAGTACATGATGCATCACTTATGTGTGTGTCACGTAACGGGAACAAGTATAAACGATAACGCATAGACTCAAAGTACATGATGCCATCACTTATGTGTGTATCACGTAACGGGAACAAGTATAAACGATAACGCATGGACTCAAAGTACATGATGCATCACTTATGTGTGTGTCACGTAACGGGAACAAGTATAAACGATAACGCATGGACTCAAAGTACATGACGCCATCACTTATGTGTGTGTCACGTAACGGGAACAAGTATAAACGATAACGCATGGACTCAAAGTACATGATGCATCACTTATGTGTGTGTCACGTAACGGGAACAAGTATAAACGATAACGCATGGACTCAAAGTACATGATGCATCACTTATGTGTGTGTCACGTAACGGGAACAAGTATAAACGATAACGCATGGACTCAAAGTACATGATGCATCACTTATGTGTGTGTCACGTAACGGGAACAAGTATAAACGATAACGCATGGACTCAAAGTACATGACGCCATCACTTATGTGTGTGTCACGTAACGGGAACAAGTATAAACGATAACGCATGGACTCAAAGTACATGATGCCATCACTTATGTGTGTGTCACGTAACGGGAACAAGTATAAACGATAACGCATGGACTCAAAGTACATGATGCATCACTTATGTGTGTGTCACGTAACGGGAACAAGTATAAACGATAACGCATAGACTCAAAGTACATGATGCCATCACTTATGTGTGTATCACGTAACGGGAACAAGTATAAACGATAACGCATGGACTCAAAGTACATGATGCATCACTTATGTGTGTGTCACGTAACGGGAACAAGTATAAACGATAACGCATGGACTCAAAGTACATGACGCCATCACTTATGTGTGTGTCACGTAACGGGAACAAGTATAAACGATAACGCATGGACTCAAAGTACATGATGCATCACTTATGTGTGTGTCACGTAACGGGAACAAGTATAAACGATAACGCATGGACTCAAAGTACATGACGCCATCACTTATGTGTGTGTCACGTAACGGGAACAAGTATAAACGATAACGCATGGACTCAAAGTACATGATGCATCACTTATGTGTGTGTCACGTAACGGGAACAAGTATAAACGATAACGCATGGACTCAAAGTACATGACGCCATCACTTATGTGTGTGTCACGTAACGGGAACTAGTATAATATCTCGCATATCTTTTACAAGTGTAATTTTCTATTCAGGTCTATAAGTACGTTACGCCCTATCGATTATAAGTGCATTTGTAGATTTTATCATTACCTAAAGCAATTCCCATTGACAAGCGAACATCGTATACATTCTATATTATGAACAGTGGACGTATCAATTAACGTAATGAAATGTTGTTGCGTCTACCAAACGAGCACTTCATGCCTAGCTAGAGCCCATCCTAAGCATCACCGTCCGGGACGCAAGGGTGAATAGCTAGAGCCCATCCTAAGCATCACCGGGACGCAAGGGTGAATAGCTAGAGCCCATCCTAAGCATCACCGTCCGGGACGCAAGGGTGAATAGCTAGAGCCCATCCTAAGCATCATCGGGACGCAGGGGTGAATAGCTAGAGCCCATCCTAAGCATCATCAGGACGCAAGGGTGAATAGCTAGAGCCCATCCTAAGCATCATCAGGACGCAAGGGTGAATAGCTAGAGCCCATCCTTAGCATCATCGGGACGCAGGGGTGAATAGCTAGAGCCCATCCTAAGCATCATCAGGACGCAAGGGTGAATAGCTAGAGCCCATCCTAAGCATCATCGGGACGCAAGGGTGAATAGCTAGAGCCCATCCTAAGCATCACCGGGACGCAGGGGTGAATAGCTAGAGCCCATCCTAAGCATCATCGGGACGCAGGGGTGAATAGCTAGAGCCCATCCTAAGCATCATCGGGACGCAGGGGTGAATAGCTAGAGCCCATCCTAAGCATCATCGGGACGCAGGGGTGAATAGCTAGAGCCCATCCTAAGCATCATCGGGACGCAAGGGTGAATAGCTAGAGCCCATCCTAAGCATCACCGGGACGCAAGGGTGAATAGCTAGAGCCCATCCTAAGCATCATCGGGACGCAGGGGTGAATAGCTAGAGCCCATCCTAAGCATCATCGGGACGCAGGGGTGAATAGCTAGAGCCCATCCTAAGCATCATCAGGACGCAGGGGTGAATAGCTAGAGCCCATCCTAAGCATCACCGGGACGCAGGGGTGAATAGCTAGAGCCCATCCTAAGCATCATCGGGACGCAGGGGTGAATAGCTAGAGCCCATCCTAAGCATCATCGGGACGCAGGGGTGAATAGCTAGAGCCTATCCTAAGCATCATCGGGACGCAGGGGTGAATAGCTAGAGCCTATCCTAAGCATCACCGGGACGCAGGGGTGAATAGCTAGAGCCCATCCTAAGCATCATCGGGACGCAGGGGTGAATAGCTAGAGCCCATCCTAAGCATCACCGGGACGCAAGGGTGAATAGCTAGAGCCTATCCTAAGCATCACCGGGACGCAGGGGTGAGCGCTCACCACGAAGAGAACCCATTGGGGTGCAAGTTTGTGGTAAATATCTTAGTTTACATTACATTTTAGTTACATTTACACTGTCCGAGAAGAACATGTAGGATACTTAAATATTAATACAAAACTGTGCACGAGTTTATAGACAATAATCACGATTTAAATTTACTGTTTTTTTTTGTACACCAAAATATATTGTTTTTGGATAAAAAAAAAACGGGAATCTCTAAGTTGGTTTGACCAAACAATTAAATACAGACTTGAAAATAAAATACAACAGTATTCTTGTCTATTGATGCATTTTACTTTCAATTCGAAGAGAAGCAATCAAAATTTGATTCTCTACAAAAGCCAAGTTAAGAAAAACCCTAACCATGTTACGATGTTAACGACTATTTACATGTTTTAGGGTGGAATGAATGCAAAGATCACGATGAAAACTTTTGCGGCTAACGACAACTCAAGGTTACGAAGAATAAAGAAGTAAATCCATAAAAATACAATCAAAGACTTCATTAAAACATATAAAGGTTTACTCAATATCATAATGGCTTCAAGAATAGTCCCAGTCACATCCAGGTCACTCGTATCAGCTGTTAAACCAATGTATCTTTTATCCATGCTCTCTGGAATAGCACCGTTCACTTCAAAGTTTGGCTCATCCAAGACGATAATGGTGTATTCATTAACGCTAAACATTACATTGTTTATTACGGTCATAACATGTCTGGAAATATTTGTTAGTAGCTTTACGAAAAATGCTACATTTATGATTCCTTTCATAATACAATTATTTTTGTCTGGAATCAGTACTGTCACAGCTTTCTTAACTGCAGTGAAAAGCGCAAAGACAACATTCAAAGTCTTAAGAGATAAAATCAATGTTATAGACAAGGAATTGTTCAGACATAACCTCACATATAAGAATGTATTTACAACTGTCATGGTTGAAACAATGATCTTGGTTATTGATACCATTTCGTTTACTCTATACCATATATTTCTAGAAACAAATTTATCTTCATATTTAATGTTAGGACTGCATATAATGAAACATGTAACGCGTTTAATAGTTTTTCAATTCCTGAATTGTGTTTACTTCCTAAAAAGCAGGTACAGTACTCTGAACAAACAGCTTGCGAGATGCATAAGCTCAAATAGTGTTGTTCTAAGTAGTATGCATGGCTCAAGCACAGATGTGGGTTATGTAAGGCCAAAAAGCAACAGACCTCTTGCTTTTACTTCTAGAATTAATGTGATACCACGAGCCAAAGAAAGTAGAGACCTACACACCCAAAGAGTACTTCCTCGCTCTCTTAAGATTCGTGCTCTACGTAAAATACATAACCAACTGTTTTCTGCAGCAAGGCTTGTCAATTCTTATTATGGACATCAACTCGTGTTAATAGTAACACACTTACTGATACATTGCACTAATACATTCTATTCACTTATTCTAACAATGCATTTAAGTGCCAAACATAGCAAAGAAGATCATGGAAGGTACATATACTACAATATTATCACTTCAATTCTCTCCATCATAGAGTTGATCAGCATCGCGTATGTGTGTCAAGTGACAACCGACGAGGCTAACAGGACCTCGTTGTTAGTCCAAGATTACATCCTGCTTGATAACCTCGACAATGATGTAGTCGGCGAGTTGAACAGCTTCGCGCAACAACTTAGCAACAACAAGCTTGTATTCACTGCCCACGGGTTATTCCCCCTGGACCTGACGTTGTTGTTGGGCGTGGCGGGAACGGCGGTTACTTATATTATTATCTTGTTGCAGAATTAAATTGATCTGATAAACTAAGTGTAAATATATTAAAATTAAAAAGTGGCTCTTGTTTGACATTAAAAATGTTATACATACAAAGATTTCAGTGAATTGTGAAAATCTTAACAAATACATGCATTTTGTTATCAATAAAGCACAATACTATTATATTATTGAAGGATTTCAATAAGCAAGAGTAATGTTTGTGTCGATAAATTTTGTAGTGACTCGTGAATTATGATTGAAGCAAGATTGAATTCATTGCATCGATGCGATATGATAAAAAATGTATTCCACATTTAGTTTGATACATTTTCTAAGGGAACATAGTAATGTTCTCTTGATTGTCAATATTTGATATTTTTTGGGAAGGTTGATATTTCAACTGTTTGACATAATTTAAAGTATATTATACTTTTTAGTTTTACAATAAATCCATAACACGGGTGAATTTGTAGTGTTTAACGTGATCGTGAACGTATATTAAATATTAGTCATAATGTTCACCATCATTATAACAATAAGTGTGCAGCCTACGGAAGAACGCACCTAAATACATTAACTGTGTTTGAATAATTCTACAATATTTCATAAACGAAAGTTAATTGTTTTCATTTGTTCGTAATTATTATCCTGTCCTTCCCTTCCCAACAATGATCCGTCCATCTAATACAGGAACACACCGAAGAACACTCCAACTCATTTATCAGATGCTTATTATAAATAACTCATGAAATATAAACGTGATATACAAGACAAGGCAAATATTCTTAAACTCATGTTGAGCCAATAACGCCAACATAAGCATTCAATATCTAATCTGCATTAGCCTAAATACACTATGATTACTAGGCAATAACAATTGAATGTTTTGAAATGTGTTTCAAATCATCTTAACTCTCATTATCTATTAAATAGTCAGTCAAGAATTTATAACCGTTTCTCTGTATTCACGCTCATCGTTCAGTTTTCTAATCATATTAACAGCAGACGATGTTTACCAACACGATAATGTTATCTTTTGCTCACAAACTAACACATTGCAATGAGTATTTTCCCCTCATAACATGACATGTGAATATCTATTAATATAATGGTAATTCTTTACAGTTCTCTTCACAACGTAAGACGTAGTTGTACCTAGTGCCAATACCAGAAGCTTCTCTATCGGAATGGCCAGTTCCAACAGAAATAGAATCACAGAAGTTACAGGTGCAGAAATCAAATTAAATTTAAATTTCAAGTTTTGTTTATTTACCAATTTAGCACTAGTCAAATAGCGTTACTGATAGTCCGACCTCTAAAGTAGTGGCAAAGCATGAATGTATTTCAGTCATAATTGACACAGAGCCCACAGTTTGTTTTTTGTACGAAAGATTACCAGCAACGAATAAATGGGGGGTTATATTTAATGGCGTTTTCAACTGGTATGACCGAAGTCAATAATACTTGTTAGTCTGGTAGATTTATATTCCTTCTGGAAATGTAGGAGAGCCCGGGTTCTAACCCCGGTTTGAGTTTTTTTAAATTCGGAAACTGACTTAAATCTGTGTCCATTTAGTCTTCACAGCAATGAAGCACAATCACACAAAATGGTAAAGTTGTTAAAATGTAACTAGTGTCATGCTACGACACACCTGTGTCCAATGGTACACACTTTATTGTGTACTTCTCCAGTTACTGAAGTCTACTTCAAACAGATCCATTAGTGTAGCCAGTGGAATACGCTTATAAATGTACACTATTTAAACAATACTTGAATGATGTGTGCAGCAAGATTGTGTTGCCAAAGACTAATAAAATGTATTCTAATGATGGAAAATGAGTAAACATCCTGGAAACCAGTCACCTCCTGCTTCTAGGTGCGAAGGCCCCAACCACAGTTGTCGGCATCGTGATCCTAATCGGGATCGCTATCGTACATTTTCTCATGCTGGATCAATTTGTTTCTGTCGTGTATCGGAGACGGCGTTGTATACGGATTTAGTATTTTTGTTACTTTTTACTTTTTTCTCATTTTGTCCGTGTTTTACCTGTTATTCTGCTATTCGGGGCGGAGACAAATCCAGCAAATCAAATATCATAAAAATCGGTCTAACCGTTCTCGAGTTATAAATGGTTTAACTAACCCGACTTTTATATATATATATATATATATATATATATATATATATATATGTGTGTGTGTGTGTGTATAGATTTAATTTAAACAAATAATTTAAATGTTTCTGATTTCCTTCTAGTTAGTTTAAGGTTTATTCACTCTCTCTCCATCTCTCTTTCAAGAAGAGTACACCCTTACGTTGTATCGGTGTGTGGGTATAAATTAAATAAACAAATAAATAAATGAATGAATGAATGAATGAATGAAAGAATGAAGGAATGAATAAATAAATAATTTAATAAACCTATAAAATACATAACCGAAAGCCAAAATTACAAATTCATTGGCCAAGCATTTCATTATAAATGTGTGTTTATTTAGTGTTTCTCATCTCGAAATGTTTCAATAAGTTGATATAATTTTGTAATTATTGTAACTCATGTATTTATTTATCCATCATTAAATAATGTAAACATGTGCATATTTAATAAAATTAAACCTGGACCACGAAAGCCATTGCATTTTAATACATGTATATAATTCTTCATTTCATTCATTCAACATTCTTATTCTTCTTACTTTTGACAATTTCATTTTATTAATCAATTCAACAGTGGGCTTGGCCACAATTTTAGATATCGCCCCTTTATATGTTGAGCCTGTTTTGAAAATTGTGTTTTTGTAAGTGTGGTTTTCTTTGCTTCTATAGTTGATCTTCTACAATTTGGGCTTGACCGTTCTAATGTTTTTCTTGTGCCATTTTTAGCATTTTTGTTTTGTATTTTATTTTCTCCCAGACAATCTGTAGGCTATAATATATACTGTAATGTCGCGGACTATTTGGTATAGTTGGGAAGGATTGTACGAGGACGGATAGTATGACCAAAATCAGCATTCGTTTTGCGACTGCGAAAAACCTCAGACAAAACTTAAGTCGGGGTTACCGGTAGCGGGTATCGAACCAGTGACCTCCCGACAGAGAGACTCTTGTGCTACAACTGAGCCAAGAAGTAATCCATCAATTCACATTTTGCGTGAACCATTTGGGAAATGAGTTATAGGTTGGAATTCATAGTCGGCCCCTACACCTAGGGGCACCCATTGTTGCTATGTTGCTAACAATTGTTACCTTGGTAACAATTGTTTGCATGTTATTTCCCATAAACAAAACAAATCCATAGCAACTTTTATAAGAATAAAACAATGTCAAGTGTGGAGAATTGAAAGCATGTTTATTCACAAAACTATAAACTACATGTAGTATATATTTGATGCTTAACCATTAAAATAAATAAATTATTGCAAAAATGTACAGTGATTTTTCCTAAAATTAAAGCAAGCATGTTATCGTTGAAAGCAGAGAATAAAACACAATAAGTTAGGTACAATAATTACAATGCGAGATATACAGTATACAAATGTAATCACTACGACCACACATTCAGTATGGAAGGAATGTCATTCAGATCTTAAAATGGCGTTGTAAAATGCCAGAAACATTATATTTTCAAACTATTTTATGTACACTTATGTAGTTAAACATTTGTTTGAAGGTTGCCAATATTACTCTCTCGAATAACTTGAAGGCAATTGTCTAATATGCCGTCGCAGCATGCCCGGTGCTATTTTCACAGAACATAACCCTAAAATGGGTTAGAGTGTATTTAGTAATAGTGAATACGAAAATGTGAAAATGAGAGTGACTAGTAAGGAGGAGGAAACTTACAAATGAATTAATTGTGGGGGGAAGGCAGTAAAAATGGGGATAGATAGTTGAAATTTAAGAGGGGACAAATTTTAGACAGATAAACGATGAATGGACGAATATTGATCAACACTTTGTTACACGCAGACATCTGCTCACAATTCAATACCGTTTAAACGAGTCATATGTCCCATTTGGCAGATTTATTTTAAAATTGTCTGTGGATTTCCAGTGCAAATTACATTTTTCATATTCTGTATTATTGAACAATTAGATAATTGTTTTAATCCATGGTATAATGTTTTCAAACATCCGCGATAGTTATTCCTCAGTTTCAAAACATGTTAGGAATGACTAATCAATATAATAATCAACAAGGAACACATGGACTCAACATCATACTTTTCAGTTATGTATTGAAAGCTTACAATAAATTGTAGGCTGCCTGCATTATTTTTACATAAATCAAAGTTTGATAAATGGTGAGTTTTAAAATTGGTTCTTGAAGAAATTTTTCAGACAATACACTGCTAATATAAAGATTTTTTGGTTAACAGCCCTCAACTTAATAACGATTAAAACAAATAATTAGAACTGATTTATACAGATGACATGTAAAATAATGTCGACATTAAATTCATTGTTTACTTTATATTTCAACTTTTCCCTTTCAAAAATGAAACAATGTTTAGTTTCTTCCTCTGGGCTGGCGACTTAACTAGTTTGATTAATAAAAGTACCTTCACTTGATCGTTGCAATTTAAATGCTGAAACAAATAATTTGTATTTCTATCAAGATCTGAAAGACATTGACCCTCAACAAGTACATTGCAAACATGTAGGATGTAATTTATTCTCTCGCCTACATTAGTATTTAAATAAACAAGAGAGAGAAGGTGTTGTCTATACCAGGAGGTTATCGTCCGCACATGCAGGCCCCTTTGTCGGCCAATTACAAGCGCCCAAACTGGTGTCGTATGCGAGGTGCACAGGGCAGTTGAACACGTGGAGAGTGAATCTCTTCTTCCATTGGTCCCAGTTGCAGGCGTAGAACTTATTGCAATATTTAGGATGTCTGAATAGACCTTGCCTTTGGCAGTCTACAGATCCTTGTAAAGTTTCGTCAATACTTCTCCAGCCACCGGGGCCATACCTGTCAAATGACCTGCCTGCGAATCTCACGCCCTCACCATCATTGGACCCTGCATCCACTTCCTCTCCCACATCGCTACCGGGACCTCTTCGTGTGCTCGAGGTTCTCCCTCGTGAGCCGTCGGGTATCGCTCCGTCTCTGGAGTTGTACGCCAACTGAGGACCGTCACGAGCTACGTTCGAACTGGACCCGTCGAATGGTCCAGCATAAAGCGAGGGCCTTCTGGAAACCAATGCTTCCTGTACGATTATTGGTCTGAGAGTCGAACTGGGTACAACATAGGCGTCTTCATCGGAATAAGAGTTGTCTGCTGGACCAGATTCAGAGTCATCAATGGAGGCCTGTGGGGCAGCAACAGTGACAGGTATTTCTGGGCGGATAAAGTTACGATTGTATCCAGGATTTCTTAAGCCAGACTTGATGTATCGGTTTTCTAGATCAACTATTGTTGGGTTAGTCTCAATATTGACGTTTATCTGCGGCCGTTGGGTAGTGGAGACGATTGAGTCTATACGAGTGTCGCCAGGTACTCGATACACAGTTGGTCGTTTGTTCGGTCGAATCTTGACCACGGGAATATTGCTACCGCCGTTTACATCTGAGATCGGGATGAATGTAGACGTAGGGATTTGATTAACACGTGTTCCAAAGTCCCCAGTTACCGAGTCCTGTTCATAGCTTCCTTGAGAATAATCATAACCGTTACCGTTTCCGTTGATGTCACCTCTGCCATAACCCCTTGAGTTGCCATTGTTATTGTTGTCGCTATTAACCCTACCAGAGTTGCGGTTTCTGCCCTTACTCTTCACATTGGCTCTATGTGACTGACATGTGCATTTAGCTCCTAATTTAGCAATCAAAATTGGATTGGCATCGCTAAGTTGGGTAACCACAACGATTGGTTGTTTTAATTTGGTATCCTGCTCCTCTGAACTATCGTCATCATCCTCGTATCTGGCTGTTGTAGTCGGTCTTTTCCTTGATGCCTTTGTTCGAGGCCTGAATGTTGTGATTTCAACATACCCTTGCGTCGTTGAGACAACATTCTTTCTTCCGGCCAAATCGTCAGCAATCACGCCACTGATGAAACCTTCCTTGTTTCCATTTAATACTCCACCGAAATTACCAGAATATTGGTCCAACAAAGCGTCAACATTGACGTCTTTCTCATAAGTTGTTTGGACGCGTGGTCTCTGTTTGCGAGCACGCTGGGTCGAAGGTCGAAGCACGACGGTTGGTTGTGGTGGAGAGAGATAAGCTGCTTGCGTCACTTCGGGCGCCAGAGTGGTGGACACAACTCTCCTCTCATCGAGAACCTGTGTCGGTCTGTCAACAGGGGTGAACAGCTTCTTAGGGGGCGACGTCTCAATGAGGTATTGACTATTGTCGGGGACAGAATAACTCACTGCAGGTCTTTGCGTTGCTACAGAAGCAACAACATCGACATATTCTTGTTCCACATGACCTTCATTACTATTAAACTCAACACCTCCGGAAGTCTGAATACCAAGATCGGCAAATCCTTCGTTGACGAAAGTGGCCACAGATCTATTGTCATAACGGGAGTCGTAAGATGAGAAGCCAACATTGACGCCCTGAGCGACGATCTGCGGTGCAGCAAACTCTTGTACGGATACGCGGGTCTTGGGTCTACCGGAGAGTCTTACGTAGTCGTCAACGACTCCAGAAGTTTCGAATGTCTGATATGCTTGTTCGAAAGCAACAGCGGGTTGCGCAGTAGAGACTTGAATGACTTGCTGCTTCTGAGATGCAAAGAGGTTACGAACAGGAGCGTCTACTCGAATCTCGTTTCTTGCACCATAAGTCTCATAGTTTTGTTCGGAGAAAGCAACCAGTGGTCGCGGTGTAGATACCTGTATGTATTGTGGTCTCTCAGATGCAACTAGGTTAACTTGTACCGGCACTTTCCTTCTGGGGGCTGGCAACTCTTGTCTTTGTTCGGAGACAAACACGGTTGGCTGGGGAGTAGAAACTTGTAGAAATTGCTTTTGCTGGGGGACATAGATATTAGCATTCGGCGCGGAGACGGCAATGGGTATTTTCCTTCTTGGAGCGAATGTCTCGAATTGTTGTTCAGAAACTAACGTTGGTGACTGAGGGGTTGAGACTTGCACAAACTGTGGCTGTTGGGATACATACACTTGAGGTGCTGGTGAGGAAACCTGGATAGGAATTCTCCTTCTTGGTGTATAATTTTCAAACCTTTGTTCAGAAACTAACGTTGGTGGTTGAGGGGTTGAGACTTGCACAAACTGTGGCTGTTGGGATACAAACACTTGAGGTGCTGGTGTGGAAACCTGGATAGGAATTCTCCTTCTTGGTGTATAATTTTCAAACCTTTGTTCAGAAACTAACGTTGGTGGTTGAGGGGTTGAGACTTGCACAAACTGTGGTTGTTGAGATATATACACTTGAGGTGCTGGTGTGGAAATTTGGACGGGTATTTTTCTTCTTGGCACAAAAGACTCGAATCTTTGTTCATTAATTGCCACTGGTGGTGGAGTACTAGACACTTGAACTAGTTGAGGTTCCTGCGATATGTATACATGTCCAGACTGACCGTTTCCTTCAACTGAAACCTGTGCTCTATTGTCAAAGCTTTCGCTCAAGTAGTTTGTTACTTTAGTCAACGGGACAGATGTTGAGCTTGGAACGTTAACGAAAGGAATAGCAGTAGATGATGGAAATTCTTGTCTTATATAACTTTGTTCTTGGTTGTTTTCTCTAGATAATGGGACATTTTGAACATTCAATTGTGGTCCTTGGTATGAATATCTCGATACATGAGCAGAGGCAACTTGTGGGATAGGTCCAATAATTGGGGTGTTGTACGATACTGGTGCCGGTGTAGATTGTGCAAAATATGTAACAGGCTGTTTGACAACTACTTTCTCAGCTATCGGACGGAAAGAAACAAACTCTTGTCTAGTAACAGGTGCAACGGTTGACTGCGTGAAGAATGCTGTTGGTTGTCTAACAATAGCTGGTTGAATAACTTGTTTTTGCAAAGGTACTATCTTTTGGAAAATTGGAGCAGGAGTTGACTGACTGAAGTAAACTCTCGGCCTTGGAGTGGATTGGATGTAAACTTGCTGCTTCACAGCTGGAGTGACAATTGGTTGGGAGATACTAATGGCTGGTTGTTGAACTACAACATTTTGCAATGGTTGTTGATAAGATATGAATTCTTGTTTAATAGCTGGTCTGGGTGTGGATTGTGTTATGTAAGTAGTGGGTTGTTGGACTACAGGCACAACGCGTTGTTCGATCCTCTGCTGCTGGTAAGAGGCAAATTCTTGTTGAACAATTGGTCTAGGAGTAGACTGGCTAACGTACACGGTTGGTTGTTGTGCAATTACGGGCAGAACAGGTTGTTTTACAAGAACTTGTTGTTGAACAACAGGTCTAGGAGTAGACTGCGTAAAGTACACGGATGGTTGTTGTGCAATTACGGGCAGAACAGGTTGTTTTACAAGGACTTGTTGTTGAACAACAGGTCTAGGAGTAGACTGCGTAAAGTACACGGATGGTTGTTGTGCAATTACGGGCAGAACAGGCTGTTTTACAAGAACTTGTTGTTGAACGACAGGTCTAGGAGTAGACTGCGTAAAGTACACGGATGGTTGTTGTGCAATTACGGGCAGAACAGGTTGTTTTACAAGGACTTGCTGTTGAACAACAGGTCTAGGAGTAGACTGCGTAAAGTACACGGATGGTTGTTGTGCAATTACGGGCAGAACAGGTTGTTTTACAAGGACTTGTTGTTGAACAACAGGTCTAGGAGTAGACTGCGTAAAGTACACGGTTGGTTGTGATTTAACAATTGGCACAGCAGGTTGTGACAGAAGGACCTGTTGAGCAATTGGCTGTTGGTAACCTACAAACTCTTGCTTGACAATTGGTCTAGGGGAAGATTGGGAGACGTAAACATTGGGACGTTCTACTATCGGCTGCCTGTAAGTAACAACTGGTTTCTGTATTACTGGTTGGACGACCAATGGTTGCTTATAGGAAACGAATTCTTTTTGAACAATGGGAACAGCAGATGATTGTGTGAAATAGGCCGTGGGTTGTTGTACGCTCACTACCGGTTGCTTATACGACACTGCCACAAGTGGCTGTTGTACTCTTGCACGTTGCTGTACTGGCCGTGGAGCGTAGACGGGCAGGAGTGGTGCAGGAGTAGACTGAGTCACGACAACAGTCTGATGTTGGTCTACAGGAACTATTGGTTGACTGAAGGACACTGACGGGCTGTGTATAGAGACGCCCTGGATGTTCAGATTGCCTTGTTGGTGCACGGCTGCCACGGGTGCGGCCGTCACGGCGGACACGATCGACTGTTGGTACGCTGTCGCCGGCGCAGAGTTCACAAACGAGGACGCGTACGCGTTGTTTGCTCGGACACCTTCGGAAACAACTTGTGCAGAGTTTTGTGCGTAAGCAGATCCTGATGCGTAAGAGTTGGCAGTATAGCTTTGTCCCCCTTGGACACCAAGTAGACCTCCCCCAGCCACGTACTCGCCAAGCACAACACCTCCACTGTTGGCGATGCGACCTCCCGAGACCAACGAGTCGGGGTAAGTTCCATAAGAAGCAACGTTCCTACCCTCGTAGTAAGATCCCGAACCGGAAGAAGAGCTAATGTAACCTCCTCCAGCTACGCTGCCAGCACTTCCGGCGTACGCGTTACCATGAGCCTCTGACGAGTAGAGACCGGCCCCAGCAGCATAGCCGGATACTTGGCCAGCAGCAACGGAGGAGTGAGCAGCGTAACCATAGCCAGCTTGACCTACGAACACCGCACGGCCGGCGTTGCCACATCCAGGTACCAACCACGGCCAATCACAGAGCAGTTTCTCTTCGTCGAAGACGAGACCGAATGGACAACGGAACTCGTAGGCGGTGAGAGGGGAACCGTCGCGTGAGTGGTCGAGACACGCGAAGAACCAGCGACAGTTCTCGGGGTCGGCGAAGTACCCCTCGTGGGTGGGGCAGGAGTAGCGGGCGCGGGGGACGGGGGCGATCTCGGAAGAGCCGGTGCATGGCGACCCTTCTGGCAGAGACCCCGGCCACACGCACACCTCCCAACGCTCGTCGAATGCGAGGCCAGCGGGACAGTCGTACTCGAACACGGTGTAGTCAGGGGTGTATTGGTTGAACTTGACGCAGCGGTAGAATCTGAAACAGAGGTAAATCATTACAATGTG
Organism: Isoperla grammatica; assembly: GCA_945910005.1. Taxonomy (NCBI): domain Eukaryota; kingdom Metazoa; phylum Arthropoda; class Insecta; order Plecoptera; family Perlodidae; genus Isoperla; species Isoperla grammatica. The sequence goes on along the minus strand of OX246742.1, from coordinate 8,076,319 downwards.
CTACTTATTACAGTGATGCCATAACTCGGTTTCGATGAGAGAAATATTTTATTTTTACAATGTTGTCTGTACACTTCTTAGGGATTTTACCGATATTCACAAATATGACTACAATATCGAACGATAATAAATTTACAAATGAAGCAACATTTTACAGATTCCGGGGACATTACGTATAGCAACATTCTTAGGGCACATATCACGTGACACTGGTACGAATAATCACATATGAGGCTCCAGGCCCAGTACTTTGATAGTATATTGAGTAACTTAACATTGCAAAGGCCTGAAAAGAACAAAATAATGCATTACGTCACGGTTTTTAGATTACAAACCGTTCGCGTTTCTATAATATTTTTACCATCAATTATCGAAATTTTATTGAATATGGATTATCAACCGATAATATCGATTAACGTGTGCAACCCTAATAAAAGTAGTTTATCAGCAGCACGTACTTCGAATAATAATTCACAGGCATTGTTAAATACTTCATAAGACACAAATCTCGAAATCAATTCAAATGAATTACAATTACATAATCTACAACTGACAACTAAGAGTACGTTTATATTGCTATACCTGAAAAAATGTCCCATTTTCTATCAAAACGAGTATACGATGTTAGGACAAATAGATATTCACGGCCCCTGAATATAATTTACTTAGGTCTAAAACAAACGGCTGATATATACTCCAACATAAAAAGTCGCATGCCGACCTCAGATCATTATCTACTGCCCATTTCATGCACGTTGATACAACGAAAATAGACAGATTCCTCGCGTTCTTGCACACATTCGTTAAGGCAGTCTTCCGCTAAGTAGAGTACGCAAGCCTTATATGTCACGCCCACTGTACCAGGTAACCAATCGAAAGTCGTAAATTATCCCTAGTAGAATAGTTTCAATCAGATGGTAAAAGTAGAAAATAAGGTTTGTAACATTGACTCGGCCATCTCGTAAGGATGAGAATATTTACGTTGGGGCAACTTTATTATACCAAAGATTACAAACTTGTTTGTAATCATTGATTAAACTAACTCTAACCTTCTCAAACTTTTGTACCTGTCATACGTAGTCCTCAAGTGACAATAACGCTTTGAGTGCCCCATCGGGAATAAATGTATATGTTGAAAAAGCAGGTGTTTCTACTACCTACAATGAAAACATTAGTCCATGCCAATGGACATGACTGGTGTTCAGTGTCTTGAAGAACATAATCAAGGATTTTGTTGTTAGTTTGGTCTATGGATGAGACTGGCTATGGCGCTGTGTCTGTCTGTCCAATAACAACACCTTTCAACGAATGCATTGAGGCAGATATTGAGTTTCTCAACAATGCCGGCGAAACAACATCTCTGCAGAACTCTCAACAGAGCCACGTGGGTCGTGGCTAGGCCTGCCTGTTGCATCCGTCGGGATTGGCGGGAACACTCGAACTGTGTCTTAGGTTTAGAGGCACGTGGGTCGTGGCTAGGCCTACCTGTTGCATCCGTCGGGATGGACGTACAGTAGTAGCCTTGGCGGGAACACTCGAACTGTGTCTTAGGTTTAGAGACACGTGGGTCGTGGCTATAGGCCTACCTGTTGCATCCGTCGGGATGGACGTACAGTAGTAGCCTTGGCGGGAACACTCGAACTGTGTCTTCAGTTAAGAGACACGTGGGTCGTGGCTAGGCCTACCTGTTGCATCCGTCGGGATGAACGTACAGTAGTAGCCTTGGCGGGAACACTCGAACTGTGTCTTAGGTTTAGAGGCACGTGGGTCGTGGCTATAGGCCTACCTGTTGCATCCGTCGGGATGGACGTACAGTAGTAGCCTTGGCGGGAACACTCGGACTGTGTCTTAGGTTTAGAGGCACGTGGGTTGTGGTTAGGCCTACCTGTTGCATCCGTCGGGATGGACGTACAGTAGTAGCCTTGGCGGGAACACTCGGACTGTGTCTTGGGTTTAGAGACACGTGGGTCGTGGCTAGGCCTACCTGTTGCATCCGTCGGGATGGACGTACAGTAGTAGCCTTGGCGGCAACACTCGGACTGTGTCTTGGGTTTAGAGGCACGTGGGTCGTGGTTAGGCCTACCTGTTGCATCCGTCGGGATGGACGTACAGTAGTAGCCTTGGCGGGAACACTCGGACTGTGTCTTGGGTTTAGAGACACGTGGGTCGTGGTTAGGCCTACCTGTTGCATCCGTCGGGATGGACGTACAGTAGTAGCCTTGGCGGGAACACTCGAACTGTGTCTTGGGTTTAGAGGCACGTGGGTCGTGGCTAGGCCTACCTGTTGCATCCGTCGGGATGGACGTACAGTAGTAGCCTTGGCGGGAACACTCGAACTGTGTCTTCAGTTTAGAGACACGTGGGTCGTGGCTAGGCCTACCTGTTGCATCCGTCGGGATGGACATAGTAGCCCTGGCGGGAACACTCGAACTGTGTCTTAGGTTTAGAGACACGTAAGTCGTGGCTAGGCCTACCTGTTGCATCCGTCGGGATGGACGTACAGTAGTAGCCTTGGCGGGAACACTCGAACTGTGTCTTAGGTTTAGAGGCACGTGGGTCGTGGCTAGGCCTACCTGTTGCATCCGTCGGGATGGACATAGTAGCCCTGGCGGGAACACTCGAACTGTGTCTTAGGTTTAGAGACACGTGGGTCGTGGCTAGGCCTACCTGTTGCATCCGTCGGGATGGACGTACAGTAGTAGCCTTGGCGGGAACACTCGAACTGTGTCTTCAGTTTAGAGACACGTGGGTCGTGGCTAGGCCTACCTGTTGCATCCGTCGGGATAGACGTACAGTAGTAGCCCTGGCGGGAACACTCGGACTGTGTCTTAGGTTTAGAGGCACGTGGGTCGTAGCTAGGCCTACCTGTTGCATCCGTCGGGATGGACGTACAGTAGTAGCCTTGGCGGGAACACTCGAAATGTGTCTTAGGTTTAGAGGCACGTGGGTCGTGGCTAGGCCTACCTGTTGCATCCGTCGGGATGGACGTACAGTAGTAGCCTTGGCGGGAACACTCGAACTGTGTCTTAGGTTTAGAGACACGTGGGTCGTGGCTAGGCCTACCTGTTGCATCCGTCGGGATGGACGTACAGTAGTAGCCTTGGCGGGAACACTCGGACTGTGTCTTAGGTTTAGAGGCACGTGGGTCGTGGCTAGGCCTACCTGTTGCATCCGTCGGGATGGACGTACAGTAGTAGCCTTGGCGGGAACACTCGGACTGTGTCTTAGGTTTAGAGGCACGTGGGTCGTGACTAGGCCTACCTGTTGCATCCGTCGGGATGGACGTACAGTAGTAGCCCTGGCGGGAACACTCGAACTGTGTCTTAGGTTTAGAGACACGTGGGTCGTGGCTAGGCCTACCTGTTGCATCCGTCGGGATGGACGTACAGTAGTAGCCTTGGCGGGAACACTCGGACTGTGTCTTGGGTTTAGAGACACGTGGGTCGTGGCTAGGCCTACCTGTTGCATCCGTCGGGATGGACGTACAGTAGTAGCCTTGGCGGGAACACTCGGACTGTGTCTTGGGTTTAGAGGCACGTGGGTCGTGGCTAGGCCTACCTGTTGCATCCGTCGGGATGGACGTACAGTAGTAGCCTTGGCGGGAACACTCGGACTGTGTCTTAGGTTTAGAGACACGTGGGTCGTGGCTAGGCCTACCTGTTGCATCCGTCGGGATGGACGTACAGTAGTAGCCTTGGCGGGAACACTCGGACTGTGTCTTGGGTTTAGAGGCACGTGGGTCGTGGCTAGGCCTCCCTGTTGCATCCGTCGGGATGGACGTACAGTAGTAGCCTTGGCGGGAACACTCGAACTGTGTCTTAGGTTTAGAGGCACGTGGGTCGTGGCTAGGCCTCCCTGTTGCATCCGTCGGGATGGACGTACAGTAGTAGCCTTGGCGGGAACACTCGAACTGTGTCTTAGGTTTAGAGACACGTGGGTCGTGGCTAGGCCTACCTGTTGCATCCGTCGGGATGGACGTAGTAGCCTTGGCGGGAACACTCGGACTGTGTCTTAGGTTTAGAGGCACGTGGGTCGTGGCTAGGCCTACCTGTTGCATCCGTCGGGATGGACGTACAGTAGTAGCCTTGGCGGGAACACTCGAACTGTGTCTTAGGTTTAGAGGCACGTGGGTCGTGGCTAGCGAACTGTGTCTTAGGTTTAGAGACACGTGGGTCGTGGCTAGGCCTACCTGTTGCATCCGTCGGGATGGACGTAGTAGCCCTGGCGGGAACACTCGGACTGTGTCTTGGGTTTAGAGGCACGTGGGTCGTGGCTAGGCCTACCTGTTGCATCCGTCGGGATGGACGTACAGTAGTAGCCTTGGCGGGAACACTCGAACTGTGTCTTAGGTTTAGAGACACGTGGGTCGTGGCTAGGCCTACCTGTTGCATCCGTCGGGATGGACGTAGTAGCCCTGGCGGGAACACTCGAACTGAGTCTTGGCCTCCTTGCGGACCACGTGGACAGCCCCTGTGTTGTCGATCACCCGGACGATGCGGTAGGGAGAAAGATGGACGTCTCCTGAAAAACAATTTGTGTTATCTGGCGGAACTGACCGACCTCGTGAACAGAACATGCACATTTGTGTTAACATTATTTGTGGTGTATTACGTTGACTCTGACTAGAAATTCGTAAAGTTACGTTCTTTGTTTATTTTAAAACAATAATCAATAACTGCTTTGTAGAATGTGCATAGCTTAATTTATTCGTCACCATAGTTAATATACTTCCAGTCTTTGTTAAATATAAATATTGTTTTATTGCCATGGTTACTTCATAGTAAAATAGACATATTAACTCCGTAAAAAATAAATATAAGTGTAGAGAAGGAAATTTACTATAATGTGGCATACTCACCATTTTCATTTGACAAAATTCTTACATCAACTAGGTGGTAACTAAGTAAATTCTTGATCGATTTTGAAAAAAAAAACTAACAGCGTTAAATAAAATGAAATAAATAAATTTGTTTTTATAGTCTACCCCCAAAAATACAAAACACAAAATGAGTGTGATAAAAGTAGAATGCAAACGCTCCATTTACAATGATTTTCGTAGGAAACCTGCCCAGGGACAATTCACGATCAGGGAAGTACCTAGATATTGTGGTGTTTGGAATAGTTTAGAAAGAATGTTTGTGAGCTCTTAGTATGACTCAATATGAGCATACACTTTGAGACTGTAGAAAACCTAAAAGAAATTGAGAGGTGGCGGGTACCGCACCTGTTACCTCCTGACTCAGAGGCCGTGCGCTACCACTGGACCATTCCTATCGACCTGCATGGTAAACTACAGACTACACTTCAAACGCATAAAATAATGTGGAGATGGAAGAGAAAGGAGTGTTCCATACTATACATATATACAGTATAATAAGAGCGGGCGTCCAAAGAAATAATAAATGCAATTAAGACTTCCTGCTCAAGTCACATTTGCTTTTTCTACAAAATGTCCGATGGAAATTTGTTTTGTTAGATTAGCTACAGACATATGTGGATAAAACATTGGAGTACAGGGTGGCAACGTTATATCTGTAAACAATACCTGAATAGGTAATGAGCGTCGATCCCTTGATGTCTTCTTCCAAGGTTTGCAGCAATGCTCCCCTTGACTTCCTCGCCAGGTTGGTGAACGTGTAATGCAGGCTGGCCAACACGGATGAGTCAGTGTTGTTGTTAACATTCTTGCACACGCCCGAAGTATCCTCGTCGTCAAGTTGGTAGACGGCTGCGCCGGCTAGGTCGCGAAGGATCACGTATTTGCCCTGAAACCCGACCGCTCAGTTACCTTGATACATTCATCCCCACTACCCTTGTCACATTGGCAGTGATTTGTGGAGGGATGGTACAAACCTTGATACATTCATCCCCACTACCATTGCCACATTGACAGTGATTTGTTGACGGATGGTACAAACCTTGATACATTCATCCCCACTACCCTTGTCACATTGGCAGTGATTTGTGGAGGGATGGTACAAACCTTGATACATTCATCCCCACTACAATTGCCACATTGACAGTGATTTGTGGAGGGATGGTACAAACCTTGATACATTCATCCCACTACCCTTGTTACATTGGCAGTGATTTGTTGAAGGATGGTACAAATCTATCACAATAATGAGTAATGCGCAGCCATGTTGAAGGGGGGAATTACTGAAACTGGCAGAAGCTTTTCTAAATAACATTATCGCAACACTGCTAATATTAATAACGATAATTATTAATAATAATAATGATTATTATTATAGAACAGTCAGGATAGTAGTGATATTTTAGACACAAGTAAATAAGCTACGATCTTTTAAACACGCAGCATATAGGGTTGGGGGGGGGGGGGGACTAAGATAAAAAGTAATTGAGGATGGGGTTTTAATAGAAACATTATTTTGGGTGGGAGGGGGGGGGGGGAACCAAACATCTCTTTTGGAAATACCCCGCACCCCCCTCCCCCACACATTCATCCCTACCCCCACTGCAAATCGACCACTGCATAATATACTACGTACATATTCAATGAAGGAATTAAAGTGCCACCTGGAGCAAATTTATCTTTTTAAATATCAATACTCTTAAAGAGAGTGAAACTTAAATTAATTCATATCAAACGTTCAAAACAAATTTTAAATGTTTTTCCAGTGGCATATTACTCTCGATATGGCGTTGCAAAGTCAAATTCTTCTTCAAATTCTTCTGAAGCCAAACATAAAGTGGTGTGAAAGCTAAATTTTGTTGTACAGTGTAAAGTGTAAACTCACCTTTGTTTATACTAGAAAGAAATCTATGTGTTATAGATTTTGTATTGTAACATTTTTTCATCCGACGGTACAAATATGTGTGCATTTTGAAAAATTATTCTAAGTTAAATATTTATTTTGATTGATACTGAAATGAACACAATATTTCATCGTGGTTCACTGGTTTTTGCTACGAACTTATTTTCTGTTGACTCTATGTCTAAATAAGTTGTTTAGTGTCCAAGGTCTCTTGTCGCTCGTTTCCTAAAATGTATTTTCGAGAATAACATATTCATTCAACCCGCGATCTCCATTTTGCCAGAACATGGAAGTCAACACACATTCGAATGTTCTGTTTCACGAAGAAAATCTTTCGTGTGTGATGTAAGCCAACGGAACGATGTTCTAAATTGTTTCATTTGAAACAGTTAGAGTTGAGATTTAAATCCTCCTCAGTTCACCGTTAAATCTCATTGACCTTTGTGCAAAGTGAACCAGAGCGACTTTGACAGTCATTAGCATCAATTAAGATAATCAGGGCTGCGACATTCTTTCTTCTTTGTCGGCACAATGTACGCCTCATATTGTACGCAAATCTTGCACAATTATCTCGTCGCATCCCCCGAAACAAAACGCATTCCTGTCTGCACCTGTTCGGCACAATGGCGCAAACTGTAGGACCAAGCCTTGTATAAAAAAAAAAAAAACTCAGACTCACAATAATATCTCTAGTAACGAGAAATATTATTAAATCATAACGCATAATTGACTTCCTCTGAAATGATTCACAAACACTAATACGATCCATGGTTTGTTAGGAAGCCGAAATGTATAATTGTATGCATGTTCAACAGGTTTACAGAGAGGATACTGTCCAAGAATGTCCATGAGGTAACTAACAACGCATCCAAAGTGCTTTGGAAGTAAATCGGAGGACGTGATTCAGAGTGTAAAGCCTCTACACATTTGCACTCCCTACACACTTCATTAGGATAAAAGCTGCGTACACAAGGCGGATTTTGGCCTCACGACGATCTCAAGGCGGTCGGACGGATGGACTGATCGGATGAAAATTGAATGAAATCTCTCGTGTGTACAGACACTGGCGGTCTTGAGGCGATCGTACGACGATCCGTTCCAATCTCTGCCTGGTCAGTATTTTTAGCTGCGTACACACGGCGGATTTTGGCCTCACGACGGTCGTACGACCGCCTTGAGATCGTCGTAAGGCCAAAATCCCCCGTGTGTACGCAGCTTTAGAGCGCGTCAAGCAGAGATATAATAGCTATTGGTCGAACTTTATATTATCTGATTTAAATTTATTTCACATAACATTTATAACTGTTTTAAATTTGGTGAGGGAACTCACTTTGGACCAGGAATTTCAAATGTTAAATAAATATATATATCTAGTGGCTATAGCCACCAGGATTCTAGGGCACTTCAAGAGCTCCTAACACCGGCTTGCCAGGCCTGTCATGTCCTCTTCAAATTCACTCTCTTTTCTTCCCACCAGCTCACGCCATCCACTTCTGTCTTCCCACAGTCTAATATAAAATATATAAAATAAAATATATAAAATATATAAATGAAATAAATAAATTCACATTAAGAGTCTACCCACTCAGTAACGAAACTGATTTGCAGTGGGGGACTTCAATTTAAAGCGACTAAACCAACCCTGTAGGCTCCGAACACCATCGACGAGTGAGCGGTAACAAATCAAAGATCGATAATATTTCAAATACGAAACATATGCATGCCATTGTCAGTATTATCGTGTGATACAAGTAGTATAAATCTTTTGGTCTGGGAAAGGTGCGCAACACATTACGCGTGTGACGTCATAGCTCACCTTGATGCCCGCGCTGACGCCGTCCTCAAAGGCAACCCACGATGCATTCTGGTAGGCGTAGGGCGCAGTCAAGTCCTCGTCTCGCTCCACAGTCCAACTGCCCTCGGACAGCAACGCGCACAGCTGTAACATTACAAGCGAGGGGTATTACAGTCCAACTGCCCTCGGACAGCAACGCGCACAGCTGTAACATTACAAGCGAGGGGTATTACAGTCCAACTGCCCTCGGACAGCAACGCGCACAGCTGTAACATTACAAGCGAGGGGTATTACAGTCCAACTGCCCTCGGACAGCAACGCGCACAGCTGTAACATTACAAGCGAGGGGTATTACAGTCCAACTGCCCTCGGACAGCAACGCGCACAGCTGTAACATTACAAGCGAGGGGTATTACAGTCCAACTGCCCTCGGACAGCAACGCGCACAGCTGTAACATTACAAGCGAGGGGTATTACAGTCCAACTGCCCTCGGACAGCAACGTGCACAGCTGTAACATTACAAGCGAGGGGTATTTATAGCGCTCCACAGTCCAACTGCCCTCGGACAGCAACGCGCACAGCTGTAACATTACAAGCGAGGGGTATTACAGCCCAACTGCCCTCGGACAGCAACGCGCACAGCTGTAACATTACAAGCGAGGGGTATTACAGTCCAACTGCCCTCGGACAGCAACGCGCACAGCTGTAACATTACAAGCGAGGGGTATTACAGTCCAACTGACCTCGGACAGCAACGCGCACAGCTGTAACATTACAAGCGAGGGGTATTACAGTCCAACTGCCCTCGGACAGCAACGCGCACAGCTGTAACATTACAAGCGAGGGGTATTACAGTCCAACTTCCCTCGGACAGCAACGCGCACAGCTGTAACATTACAAGCGAGGGGTATTACAGTCCAACTGCCCTCGGACAGCAACGCGCACAGCTGTAACATTACAAGCGAGGGGTATTACAGTCCAACTGCCCTCGGACAGCAACGCGCACAGCTGTAACATTACAAGCGAGGGGTATTACAGTCCAACTGCCCTCGGACAGCAACGCACACAGCTGTTACATTACAAGCGAGGGGTATTACAGTCCAACTGCCCTCGGACAGCAACGCGCTCAGCTGTGACATTACAAGCGAGGGGTATTACAGTCCAACTGCCCTCGGACAGCAACGCGCACTGCTGTAAATACATTATATTTATAATATTTTTAAATGGGCACTATACTCTGTAAAATAACAAATGCTTTCTTTATCATTGGTTGGATACGTTGGATAAGTGATACGGAACAACGCCGCCATTCTCCGTTTTCACCGCCATTAATAAGTTTAAAGCTTTAAACTGGTTTTGTAAAATTATATTATCTTCCAGGTCATTGAAATGACGACTTTTTTTCCTTACAATGGATCCTTATGGTGCGTTCCCACGCCCATACGTCGGACGTTGGACTTTAGACGTTGACCAACCGTAGCCCGTACAATGCTCGACGAACGGGGAGGGGGCGGAGCCAACGATTGTTGTAAAACGTTAGCGTCCGACGCAAAAGCATGTGAACGCACCATTAGTTCCCCATTGGTTACAAGCAATCTCATCACTACTCAACTCTGCTGGGCGCAATCATGACTGTTGCGAAGCAGCTGGCGATACCTGTGCTCCGCAGAGGGAACTAAGAGAACAGAAGTTTCTCTTGCCCTTGAGTGTCAGTACTACTACTTTACCGACCATGTGCCTTTATGTAGGCAACCACCTCTTCATCTGTGATGGGAAAGTTGCCTATCACTCATGAAGCACTGATGATCTTATAACTATTTTGCTGAAATAACCTTCTTGGACCATGGGCAGCACTTACCTCTCCCTTGCTGATCTGCTCCGGCTCATGCGCAGTAGGAGATCGGGGTGTGTTCTTAGTGACGTCACTTAGCGTGAAGCGCGTCGCTGCGGCGGGTACGCTAACTACAATCATGGAGTGGGGAGCTCCCAGGCCGGTTAGAAGATCCAAAATCGAGTCCTGGGCAAAAGAGATCAGTACATTAAAAATGATCAATAGAAATTTATTATAATTTATTCCACTTACTGCTTCCAATGCAGAAGGTCTAGAAAAATTATTTGCCAACTATAAATTATATATTATATAAGAATGGTGGTATATAACTCGCCTTTAGCTGTATCAGACGAAAAGTTACTTGCATGCTTTTTGTGTGGCGAATGTGTTTGACAGTATCCACACTTATTTCGCTCGCTCGTTGGTTTTCGGTACAAAAGATTAAACAGTCACTCCGAGGTCGTTGTTGCTAATTTTAATTTCGAAAATTATATTCTGCATTTGCTAGAGTCAATGAAATATCGTGGCTGTACACAGCTGGTGCCCGAAAAGGTTGCTGCTACGACACTGTCTTGAATTTTTATATTCAAAAGTACTTTTAAAGTGTGTTTTTTTTTTCAAATTAATTTTTTCCAATTGCCATAAACAAATTTTATTTTTGAAAGGGCCTCAATCTCTGAGTGCCCGGGCGCGACTGCCGTTGACTCACCATGTTCAAGATATCGGCCAGGCCCATCAGGCGACTGGGGTGATACGTCACACCTCTCTCAGAGGAGTCGGTCATGTTGTACGTGTTGACGACGAACATGTCGATGTACCTGGAACAAGACCCAGCGTATGTTGTATGCATACAAAACGTTGTTTGTGTTGTATATAAAAAAAGTGTTCGATTTATGTATACAACTTTAGGTGATATATCGTTATGATAAAGGTGTCGTTTTCACATAACTCTAGGTTAGGAACGTGAATGAGGAACATTTTGAAATAGTAAGTCCATTATTTGGGACTACGGGGGTCATTTTGGAATATGGCCCCCAAATACAACGGCGATACCTAGAATACGTAAATATGGCATGTTTTTCAACTATCAAATCTTACTAAATCGTATTCTATGAATACACATGTCACACTTGCGATTGGGTTGTACGATATTCCCGTATTGCCGTCATTTTTGTAATGGCGGACGCGCGTAGGAAACTATACGAGGCGAATGGAAACATAAACTTGTTTGGTGTCATTTCCGTATACTTGACAGTCAATGATAGCGAGTTTGACGTCACTTAATGTCTAGGCGCTAAAATAAGAGGTCGTCTCCAACACAGACACCCAAGCATTGGGTGTCAGTGTAAGTCAGTGTACTTTGAAGAGTTACACTAGTGTAATAGTATTATATAGACTCATTGCGGGCTCCGGTTGTAGGGTTACCACCCCTCCTCCTCAATGTCAGGTTGGGGTGGGCGGACCGAAGAGGGCCCTTGGTCAAGGCCTGGGAGAGTGTGAGGGGCAGTGTGGAACGTAAGAGCCTAGTGACCGGACACGGTGCTGGGTGATTGTGTGTTCCATGTATTCACTGTAATTTGTAGTATTTAAATATTCGTAGTACTAATAAATAATCATCGTTTCTTATGCATTCGTGTAATTAGTGACATTACTCATCATTGACTATCCTAAATCATCCTTGGAGATGTAACAACTGGCGCCCAACGTACTAGACCCAAACATTTTTTAAACGTGCGTGTACGCAAGTGCGTGTTTTACTAACGTTATTTGGCAAACAATTCTTCTGTGACGCGCGTGTACGCAAGTGCGTGGGTTATTATCATTATCTGGCGAACTTTTTTCTGTGACGCGCGTGTACGCAAGTGCGTGGGTTATTATCATTATTTGGCGAACTTTTTTTTTTTCTGTGTCGCGCGTGTACGCAAGTGCGTGGGTTATTATCATTATTTGGCGAACTTTTTTCGGTGACGCGCGTGTACGCAAGTGCGTGGTTTATCTATATAATTTCACAGACATTTTTTTTTCTCTTTCAACATGGTTCTAACGCGTGGAGGAGAGACACATAGTGAAGCAAGTTCGGCTGCCGCACCTGACGGGATGGAGGCGGTAAATGCAGTGCTGACTGCGATAACTACGCAGTTGTCAGCAGTTCTCGACCGCATTGGCGCGTTAGAGGTTTCGCGGGAGCAAACGCCACCCCCTCAACAACCGTCTGGACGTGGGTTAGGCGCTGACGCAGTGTTTACCGGGATGGGTCCCGTGCCTATGGCATCTTTTCCGCGGTTCGAAAATGACGGGAAAATTCACCCGGTAACTTTTCTTGAGGAGATGGAAGAACAGTTTGGTCAATATAACGTCCCAGAAGGACAGAAGTTACTGTTAGCTCTCCGACAACTGGAGGGTGTTGCAAAGGACTGGGGGGCGGCATTTCGCCAGACTTGGCGTTCGTGGGAAGAGTTTAAGGTTGCCTTCCGTGAGATGTTTTGGTCGGCGAACGCACAGGATGCTGTGCTCATCAAGTTCCACCAGGACTACTATGATAAGAAGACGCACGGTACGATGACCGAGTTTTTTCTTTCATGGAAGAGCCGCTTACAGCACGTGTCATCATACATGTCCGACGACGCGTTTGTTCGGCAGATTTCGCATTTGTTCCCATCGAATGTGGAGCACGCGATCCTGTCAGCGAATGTGAAAACACCCCACGCGCTGCTGCATCTACTCCGTGGGTTTGATGACGCGGCGACGCGACGCCGAGAACGTGAAGTAATGTTGCGCCAAGGAAATGCTCCAGACGGAGTTCGACGGCCTACAGGTGGCTCACAGTCACCGCAGATGATGGGATCGACGCAACAACGTCTACACCCTCAACAGCCGTATACGGACAACTGGAGGGAGCAACGACATGGGACGCCGCGTCGCGACGCTGGGCCGCCGAGGAACCAGGCGCCACGAGTGAACGCGGTGACGGTGACACAGGACCTAGACGTCGTCGCCAGGGACGAGCAGGACATACCAACTGAGTCGGCGGGAAACGAGCTGTAACGGGACAGGACACTCCGCTGTCTCCGGTTCGACACCAGCTCAGGAGTGACGATATTCGACACGTGAATACCATCAATGTTTTCGATCAAGATGCAACGCAACGCGACCTCAATCACGAAGAATCTTCAGGGGCCTACGCAGAGACACCGACTACGCATGCGCCTGAGATAGATGTAAGTGTTTGTAATCTTCATGTAAATGCTCTTATTGATACCGGTAGCGAAATTACATGCATATCTGAACAGTTTTGGAAGGAATTTTTGCAAATTTCAAACTTTCCACTGTTACCCGCTCGCAGCATTTTGATTGCGGGTGCTTTTATGAATAATAGTCAGCGTGTAAATGCGCAAACTTTCTTACCAGTTTCGATACAAGATACTGTTTACGACATGACCTTCTTAATAGTCCCTAATCTACACCGCTCTATGATTATTGGGTCTGATTGGCTTGTTCAAAATAAGGCGAAATTACATTTTTTAGATCGCCTTATGTATATTGGAGAGCAGGCCGAACAACAGATCGTTCCTTTATTCTTGAGTTGTTCCCCACAGGACGTGGGAAAGCACTTGTCCCTTGTGAGCAATGAGGTGTATATTGATCAACAATGCACATTAGATAAAAAGGAAACCCTAAAAGACCCAGGGTTCGGTGCACAAGCACAACAAAACGTTAAATCTTTACCCGCGGATTCTATGGAGGCCCAGGAAATCAAGCGTTTACTTTTGAAACATGAAGCACTTTTCTCTGTTGTGCCTGGCCGTATAGAAGGGTTTGAGCATACAATAGAAATGAAAGACAATACTCCATTTTTACAAAAGTCTTACCCCATACCACTATCGAAGAGGCAGGCGGTGGATGACCAAGTCCGTCAAATGCTCGAATGGAATATAATAGAGGCTGCCCCGTCCTCATACATAAACCCAATGGTCACCGTCGTAAAGCCAGATGGGTCGGTGCGCATTTGTTTAGACGGACGCTTGTTGAATAGTCGTATGTGTCCACAAAACGATAGTCCACCCCCCATAGAAGAGACTTTACAAAAGTTCCATGGAATGAAGTATTTCACTACTTTAGATTTAACAAACTCTTTCTGGCAGCTTCCCTTACGTAAACAAGACAGGAAATATACTGCATTTCTACACAATGGTATTTCTTACACATATTGTGTTGTGCCCTTTGGGTTGCAATCGAGTGTGGCAGGACTGACACGTTGTCTACATAAAATATTGCATACAGACATAAAACGTTACGTCACCATTTACGTAGATGACCTTCTGATAGCGTCGCCCGATTTACAGTCGCATTTACAACACCTGGATGCTGTGTTTACAGCTCTCAGTAATGTAGGAATTACTGTAAAGATTGAAAAATGTCAATTCTTGCAAGCTGAAGTAAATTACCTAGGGCACATTGTCTCAGCTGAGGGTGTTCGAGTGGACGCTGATAAGGTACGACCTATTGTGGATTTCCCCCATCCACGAAACGCTAAGCAATTACGTCGGTTCTTAGGCATGTGTACATTCTTTAAACGGTTTTGCGACCAGTACGCACACGTGGTGGGGCCTTTATACATGTTACTCAGGACCGGTGTCAAGTGGGTGTGGAATGATGAAATGAATGAGACTTTTGAAAACACAAAGTCTTTGTTCCTTAGCCTCGTCATGCTACACCACCCCATACCTGGTGTGCCATACCACCTCGCGACAGATAGCTCCGACATAGGAGTGGGCGCGCAGCTATTTCAAGTTGATGAGAGTGGCGAGCGTCGCGTAATCGCTTTCGCGAGCAGGGCTTTGAAAGGCCCAGAGACACGGTATTTTACTACCGGAAAAGAAGCCCTCGCCATTGTTTATGCCGTGCAAAAATTTCGCCATTTCCTTATTGGTGAAAAATTTCCGATCTGGACAGACCACAAGAGCCTATCATTCATTCGTCAGTGTCGCCTACTCAGTAGCCGACTCACGCGGTGGATTTTAATTCTCCAGCAGTATCAGTTCGATATCAAATACTGCCCCGCAAAAGATAATGTAGTAGCCGATGCCCTGAGCCGAGCGCCATCTTCAAGTACACGTGATCGTGAAGACACACTAACAGGGACGGTTCGAATCCCGGCTATTATGGACGTGGTAGCGGAAGCCGAAACCAACTTGCGGGAATGGGCGCGTGTTCTACCCGAGCGACAGCGGGCAGACCCTGATCTCGCGCAAGTGATTTACAACCTGGAAACAGATGACGGAGCAGACATAGGGTGACCAGACGTCCCGAAAAATGCGGGACAGTCCCGAGTTTGACCCAAGTGTCCCGCGTCCCGAAATGTTTCATCTCGGGACGCCTTTTGTCCCGAAATTGGTAAATTCACGTTTTTCTATGATTTGAGTTTTAAAAATTACAATTTTCAACGAGAAAAAAAGGTAATTACGAAAAGAGAAGCGTCCGTGGTAAATTTGTAATTCGGCGCACCGCCAAAACTGGTAGACTGTTGCGTAAATACGTCTTATTCGCTTGCGCTTCCCTAGCAGATAGCGCTAGCGTGCAATTGGCAAGGCTACACCACAATTAATATGGAATAAAAATCTAAATATCGAGTAAGAAAATTTAAATACCTTAAAAACCACTGCCGCCGTTTCACTCTCAGCGAACATGTCACTTCTGCCAGTGCTTACACCTGCATTGGGTCAGAGAGAAAAAGGTGTCCCGAAATTCAGTCTCGACCATCTGGTCACCCTAAGCAGACACAACATCAGCCTACCTACTATGTAAACAAATACTTTATCACAAAGGGCGCAATGACCAACCACTCAAAGTGTAAGAGTTTTCAAAAGGTGTTTTGGTTGGAATGTATTGTATTGTGTTGTTTTCGTTTGTCTCCCTTTTTTTTTTTTTTTATTACTAGAAGATTGTTTTGTATTAGTTTTAAGTAGTTTCGTATGGACTCAGTACTTGGTTTGTAATTTGTACTTGTACCTATTTAAAAAAAAAAAAAAAAAAAAAATTGTGACCATTGTTGCTTCACTTCAAGATTTTATTACTCCTTGTGTTATAAAATCTGGGGGGAGAATGTAGGGTTACCACCCCTCCTCCTCAATGTCAGGTTGGGGTGGGCGGACCGAAGAGGGCCCTTGGTCAAGGCCTGGGAGAGTGTGAGGGGCAGTGTGGAACGTAAGAGCCTAGTGACCGGACACGGTGCTGGGTGATTGTGTGTTCCATGTATTCACTGTAATTTGTAGTATTTAAATATTCGTAGTACTAATAAATAATCATCGTTTCTTATGCATTCGTGTAATTAGTGACATTACTCATCATTGACTATCCTAAATCATCCTTGGAGATGTAACACGGTTTTGTATGCATAGCAATTCTCTTATAGATAAGCTGATGTTTCTTTTTTTTTGTAAAAGTGGCCTGACTATTTTTGAGAGGCTAGATGTGCTAAATTTAGGGAAATGCCATTGCATATGATATTTATTTATATTGTTATTATTATTATTATTTTTATTACTATCATTATTATTATTATTATTATTATTATTATTATTATTATTATTATTATTATTATTATTATTATTATTATTATTATTATTATTATTATTATTATTATTATTATTATTATTATTATTATTTACTTCTTTAAATTAAATAATGATTTTCATTATTATTTATTTCCAGTTGTGGGAATAAATTGAACGAAGGTAGAAAAGGGGTTGTATTTGCAATTAAAACTAGCCGTTAGATTTAAATGGTACGGCTATTGTTTGAGCTAAATAAGAAGTAGGCCTTTGAAAATGTAACATAATAATGATGTTTTACAAGGTTACTTATAATTTGTGTATATTTTTTGAATTTGTCGATCTTGGAGATCTCAGACTCAGGGCGTCCCACAAACCTAGGTTGCGACATACACGGAAGATGCTAGTACTAGATGTAGCGCCGGAAGCTCGCACATAATTTGGTCGAAAACTGAAGTCGTTCAAGTATAGATCTTGCGTTTCGACTTACTTGGCAATATATTTGAGATCAAATCGTTTGGCAATGATTTCTGGTTTGATCGGCACTCTGAGCAGGATGGTCTTTGTCTTGGAGTCTGATGACCTCTGGGTGACCCTGGCCTTCCTCCTGTTGTCGTTGTTGTTCTTGTTCCTGCCGGCGACTTTGCGCCCCAGCGTGCGGTTCCTGGAGACAACAAGACTTGTGTCAGGCAACAGTCTTTCTCACCTTGACCAGCGCAACCCCCACTTTCTGGAGGGACATTTGTTCTCGTTGATCTTGACCACATTTAAAAACAATAAATGTTTAGATGAAAATCAATGTATGTTTTTTCGTTTCAATGTGACGAATGGTACTTTAGACCTCTCTAAATCTATACTGGCAAAGGCGTAAAAAAGGAGAGAACTTTGAGATGTCCCGAAAAATTATATTTCTTATTCTTGTTTCAATTTTGAAAAGAAAACTTGAAAAGAAAATTTGAAAAGAAGATATTACTGTGTAGAATTTATTTTAGTGTTAAATTTTGGTTTTATTTACAATGCAAAATTTCTTCAAAATATAATGGTATGATTGCCACTTCATACTTGTTTCTAATGACAGTTGCTTTTACCAATTTAAAACGTGTCAAATTAAAATGTATAGTTAGCTTTGATTGTGATCTGGATGAGTGAAAGCTTGAAACTCTGGCCAACGATTGAATAACCACTCTTAGTTTCAGATTCGCGGCTTAGTAATTAAAACCAAATTAAAACCAACACATCGAGATTCGAGGATTTCTGTCACGACAGCGGTCCAAGTCCTGAGTTGTAATCTTTCACTTGAAACCAACAGTTTTTGAAGGAAGCTTTCTTCCTTCTTACATCAGTTCTATTTCGGAAGTAAAATTAGAGCTACCATGTGTTTCTTTTGTGGGGGTTGTCTCTTGGCCCGTCGGCTTTTCGAAATTACTTGAAAAGAAAATTTGAAAAGAAGATATTACTGTGTAGAATTTATTTTAGTGTTAAATTTTGGTTTTATTTACAATGCAAAATTTCTTCAAAATAGATAAAAATAGATAAATAAATCTTTCACTTGAAACCAACAGTTTTTGAAGGAAGCTTTCTTCCTTCTTACATCAGTTCTATTTCGGAAGTAAAATTAGAGCTACCATGTGTTTCTTTTGTGGGGGTTGTCTCTTGGCCCGTCGGCTTTTCGAAATTACTAAAATGTACAGATTTTTCTCATTTTGTGTTACTAAAGACAAGAAAGTCAAATTGGACTACAGAAACAGTTACTCTCGTAAAGGTGCAGCCCTGTTAAAAGAAATTTCGTCTGTGGAAAAGTATGCTTGGTACCAAGACAAACGTTACCTGCAGGTCTTGCAATGTGAATACAGCTTAAAGTTAGTTACACATACAAAGTAATGATGAATATAATCATACCATTATTGCTGACTTGCATTTAATTGAAATGAACACATTCCTAATAAAAAAAAGTGTGATTTCTCCAACAAATAAAATGTAAAATGTTATCTATATTTTCTAGATCGCCAAAAGACGTAACGCGTATACAAGATTTTCCAATGAATAAAAGTCTGCCCTCCCTTTGGATTTTTTCCTTCTGCACTTGGTAACCCTTATCAAGCGAGCGAAGCGAGCGTCACCATTTTACTCATATGGCACTCATTCTGTTGTTTTTTGTTTGTTTTTTGTCTCGCGATAGCCGTCGAACGGAGAGTCCGACCAAGCTGAAATTTGGAACTACACGTGGATTGAATGTGCATCTTTTTGTGGCCAAACCGGTCGAGAAGTTACAAAGTTACAATGCAGTTACTAGAAAATATTTTTCTGAAACAATCTGACGGAAAATGTGAGAGCCATATTATAGTAAATTTTAATCCGGGCACGAATATACTAATTTCAACGCGCTCCGATAAGTATTGTAGGTACAATTTACATTTGAATTGCTAAATTGTAGTGAAATAAGTAACTATTGATAACAAAAAATCCAAGCTAAAATTTATATGGACAATCAAGCTATTATTGATCAATCGCAAAAGGTATAGTAACTAAGACAATACAAATTGCAATCTTTCCACATTTTTGTTTTGTTTGTCGTTGATGTCGTTTTTTGAACAACTATGAACATTCTTATATTGATGGTGATATTAGTGTTTTCAGTATAACGGCGAAGGAGCAACAAGATCGTTTGCAACACATTTATCTCTATCTCTTACATTGAACAATGACGATAGCTTTGAGAACTTTTCGCCAGAAAGTTCGTGGAGATGGACGTGCTCCGGCAGTGCCTAATTTAAGGAAGAAGTGGAACTGCGCAAACAAGTCTTTAGAGGCAAAGCGCCGGGGGGTCTGGGGGGCGCGGCCCCCCAGGTTAGCCTCGCAGGGGATTTTTTAAACGTTTTTTCAAGAACGTGTTTAAATGGCTTTTTGAGATGGTATTTAATACATTTTATTAGATTTACTGCTGTGATTCACCTAGCGATTACCTCCTCAGGAAACATGCAACGTTAATAGTTAAATTGAAGAATATACTTGTAGATTTAGTTAGTATAAGGCCTCTAATATTAAAACATGAAATAAAAATAAAGTATATTTTTTATTCTATGTTCTTTTAAAGACGAATTCTTAACTGCGCAAACCACCAATTGCAGCTGCGCAGATGCCTTTAGCAACTGCGCAACCAGTGTCCAGCTGCGCACTAAACTAGGCCCTGCGCGCTCGCTTAGCAACGCGTCACACAGACCGTTTTCCTAGTTAAAATATCCAATGAACAATGGCGTCACATTAGCGCAGCAGCAAGGCGTGAGTTGCATGGGCGGCCGCTAGGGGGCAGACATACTTGCGCAGCAGCGTCCACTCAGTAGTGCTGTCGTCGGACTGTTCTTCGTTGACGCTGTAGTCTCGCTTTTCACGAGATTTCACTTCATTTTCAGGCGCTTCCATCTTTTCGCGAAGCAGCTGAAACATAAAATAATGCAAAATTATAAGTTACGCTCATGAAAGGGAGAAACTACAACGTTCCTACTATAGCCAACAGGTTACAGACTCAAAACTTCGGTCCATGCTTAATTTACCATGCCAACTCACCATTCAGGTACTGCAAGCATTGAACATAAAAACAGCAGACCAACCAACACTACAATGTAATACAATGATTCGATGGTGACAAACAATTAATTCATCAGCAATTAATATTAGTTAATAATTAATTTACTATATGTTTGCTTATGTCGAATCAATCGATGAATACTGGTTCCCCGAACCAGTTTGTGAGTCGAGTCTGCTTGGTGGTGCGTGCTAGTGATTGTGCAAGTATGAGATAATGCCTGTCATATGTTAACACTGGTTTCCTATACATCACCAGCACAGACTCACATTACGGTTATGGTTACCCCTAAGGTAGCGTTTATAGCCCGGTGATCATTCAACATGACGGTAAGTAATGGTAATAATGTAGGTGTATTGAAAGGTTATGAGCTCGGCGGGTTCCCTATTTATGTTGTAATGCACTTAAAGCGCTGGAATGAGCAACTTGAGGTATGGACGGACCAACACAGAACGTACGTCACTAGTTTGGATGTGTTCGCCTAGCCTGAGCGAAACATGAGCTGTAGAACAGTCACGTGCAGGTCCATATGCACGTGTGTGCCTAGCCTGTGCAAAACATGAGCTGTAAAACAGGCACGTGCAGGTCCACATGCACGTGTTCGCCTTGCCTGGCGAAACATGACCTGTAGAACAGTCACGTGCAGGTCCATATGCACGTGTGTGCCTAGCCTGTGCAAAACATGAGCTGTAGAACAGTCACGTGCAGGTCCACATGCACGTGTTCGCCTAGCCTGTGCGAAACATGAGCTGTAGAACAAGCACGTGCAGGTCCACATGCACGTGTTCGCCTACCCTGTGCGAAACATGAGCTGTAGAACAAGCAAATGCAGGTCCGCATGCACGTGTTCGCCTACCCTGTGCGAAACATGAGCTGTAGAACAGGCATGTGCAGGTCCGCATGCACGTGTTCGCCTACCCTGTGCGAAACATGAGCTGTAGAACAAGCATGTGCAGGTCCGCATGCACGTGTTCGCCTACCCTGTGCGAAACATGAGCTATAGAACAAGCATGTGCAGGTCCACATGCACGTGTTCGCCTACCCTGTGCTAAACATGAACTGTAGAACAGGCACGTGTTTGCCTACCCTGTGCGGTAGAACAAGCATGTGCAGGCCCACATGCACGTGTTTGTCTAGCCTGTGCTAAACATGACCTGTAGAACAGGCACGTGCAGGTCCGCATGCACGTGTTCGTCTACCCTGTGCTAAACATGAACTGTAGAACAGGCACGTGCAGGTCCACATGCACGTGTTCGCCTACCCTGTGCTAAACATGACCTGTAGAACAGGCACGTGCAGGTCACATGCGCGTGTTCGCCCACCCTGTGCTAAACATGACCTGTAGAACAGTCACGTGCAGGTCACATGCGCGTGTTCGCCCACCCTGTGCTAAACATGACCTGTAGAACAGTCACGTGCAGGTCACATACACGTGTTCGTCTACCCTGTGCGAAACATGACCTGTAGAACAAGCACGTGCAGGTCCGCATGCACGTGTTCGCCTACCCTGTGCTAAACATGACCTGTAGAACAAGCACGTGCAGGTCCGCATGCACGTGTTCGCCTACCCTGTGCTAAACATGACCTGTAGAAAAAGCACGTGCAGGTCCGCATGCACGTGTTCACCTACCCTGTGCGAAACATGACCTGTAGAACAAGCACGTGCAGGTCCGCATGCACGTGTTCGCCTACCCTGTGCGAAACATGACCTGTAGAACAGGCACGTGCAGGTCCGCATGCACGTGTTCGCCTACCCTGTGCGAAACATGACCTGTAGAACAGTCACGTGCAGGTCACATACACGTGTTCGCCTACCCTGTGCGAAACATGACCTGTAGAACAGGCACGTGCAGGTCCGCATGCACGTGTTCGCCTAGCCTGGCGAAACATGACCTGTAGAACAGGCACGTGCAGGTCCGCATGCACGTGTTCGCCCACCCTGTGCTAAACATGACCTGTAGAACAGTCACGTGCAGGTCACATACACGTGTTCGTCTACCCTGTGCGAAACATGACCTGTAGAACAAGCACGTGCAGGTCCGCATGCACGTGTTCGCCTACCCTGTGCTAAACATGACCTGTAGAACAGTCACGTGCAGGTCCGCATGCATGTGTTCGCCTACCCTGTGCTAAACATCACCTGTAGAACAAGCATGTGCAGGTCCGCATGCACGTGTTCGCCCACCCTGTGCTAAACATGACCTGTAGAACAGGCACGTGCAGGTCCGCATGCACGTGTTCGCCCACCCTGTGCTAAACATGACCTGTAGAACAGGCACGTGCAGGTCACATGCACGTGTTCGCCTACCCTGTGCTAAACATGACCTGTAGAACAGGCACGTGCAGGTCCGCATGCACGTGTTCGCCTACCCTGTGCTAAACATGACCTGTAGAACAGGCACGTGCAGGTCCGCATGCACGTGTTCGCCCACCCTGTGCTAAACATGACCTGTAGAACAGGCACGTGCAGGTCACATGCACGTGTTCGCCTACCCTGTGCTAAACATGACCTGTAGAACAGACACGTGCAGGTCCGCAAGCGCCAAACATTTGAATCTTGATACTTTGTAAAAACGAACTATGTGTGTATGTACCAAACCATATAACCCCAAACGTGTCGGTTTGCAACAAAGTTTAAATTCTGTCTAACGACCCGTCCCGAAATACTTGAAAACTAATTTTGTTAAAAGTACATGCTGTGCAATGGTGGTTCTGTACGAATTCATCCTAATTATGTGTTATGACCCGTCTTGGATGGGTCGTTCAACAATTTTGAAAATGTGTGTGTGTAGTGGTCCGTTTATGTACCTAGTGCCTTTGCTCAGAATATTACTGTCGAATGGCAATTATGTGCTGTGGGTACCTCTGCAATAAACACCCATTCCAGATAATACATTTACCATCCACCATCCACCATTACGATGGACACATAGCTTGGAATGACTGGAACTGTGAATGTCTCTAAGCAATTGACATAAAGCACGATAAATGAACATGGTTACTAGTTATTGGGTAGGCCTATATTGCTCTAATAAAAGCTAAAAGCATATTTGACTCTAGGTGTGTTTTGTTTCAGAAGGGTATTTATGTAGTGCGCTGTTTCACTTTTTGAGCTCACTTTTTTCCAAGAAATACACCGAAAACCCAGTGTGTTTTATGTTACAGTATTAAGTAAATGTATTGAACAATTTTAGCTATTTTTAGTAATCAAAATTATATGGGTAGTTTATTAAATTGGTCGATGAAGTTCCTCCAAATTTCCATTTCGCCGCCATTACACACATGGACTGGGATTCTTCGCAAATTTCAAAATAATGGATTGTATTCACAGTTTTTATATAATTTGAAGGTGTTATTCATTTTTAGTTTAATATGTAATCATACATCACAAAAATGAATGACACCTTCTTTAAATGTAAACTTCAAACTTCAAAGTGTAACTATAAATACACTATAAATACCTTCAGAAGATAGTATTATCAACGAAGTCAAGTTTGAAAGTCTATCAGAATATGACACACAAAGCTTGCAATATGACAAATCTTTTGACACCTACACATTAAAAATGATCCACCCATGTTATTTAATGATTTATATGATCTGACCTATACCCAACACGGGCTTACCAAGTGATTGCATACATCTACTCCACTTTAGCTATTGATTTCATCTTCTCATCTTCAAGGTGACCTGGTGGTATTTGCATTCTTTTGTCGTCACAGGTCAACCGCTAATCCAATTCTCGACACGTTCATCAAAATAATTAAAGTGATGAGCAAAGAGTAATAAATTATTATCTGGGTCACTGGATGACTGTGATGGATGTGACTCAATATATGAGACCTTGGGAAGAATCTTTCCATAATTACGGCGCCTTTTAGGCGGGTCTGGTGAGTGCACTGGTGACGGCTTCGGTTTCAACTAACAGTGCCGTGTCGCAACTATTAATCATATGGATATTGTAATGAAGACATTATAATGAGAGCCTCCTCACGAACGGGAAGTATGTTCGCTTTTGAAACTTGAACGAGCCAGCTAGAAGCGCATTAATGGATTATAATGACCATCATAAAAAAATCTGATATATAAAGAATAAGTATAAAATTAATGTATTTGTTTAAAATGTGAATGAACCACATAATGCATATTATAATTCTTATAAATTAAGGTAACAAAAATGAGAACACAAATGGACAAAATTAAATGAATAACGAATAGTACTTTAGTACTATTATAATATGCAGAATTATAATAGAATTATAATATGCATTATGTGGTTCATTCACATTTTAAACAAATACATTAATTTTATACTTATTCTTTATATATCAGATTTTTTTATGATGGTCATTATAATCCATTAATGCGCTGCTAGCTGGCTCGTTCAAGTTTCAAAAGCGAACGTACTTCCCGTTCGTGAGGAGGCTCTCATAATAATACTTTAGTACTATTCGTTAGTAGTAGTAGTATGAGTAACGAGTAGTACGAATAGTACTTTTTCAGAATTTATGTCTAGCAATATTGAAATAAAACATCTATAATTTATTATTGTGCTTCCTCTTTATACAATCTAATATTCTATTATATTCAGTAATAATACTTATTACAAAGGAGGACATTGCACAGTTACTGTACTACCACATTTTGTTGATTTGGTTGAACTTGAACTTAAACGTGATATTTTACAACGGTAAGTTTTTATGTCGCAATTACAAGCCAATTATTTAGACATGAGTTTTCAAGGCTCACTGGTATATTTTTAACCCAGTTTGAAATCCTAAGGCTATACCGACACATTGTTCTTTGCACACACGTTGACAAGGTTAAATCAAATGAAGACCAACGCCTTCAACCCCCCCCCCTTCCCCCTTCCCCCTCCCCACTCTCCTCTCCGCACCATCACACGTGGCACTCGGCAACCAATGTAAAGAGACAAAAATTCAGCAATAATTTGTGATTTCTTTGTTCTTAGATAAAAGCGTGTTTCGATTTTGGATCGTTTTTGAGGTATTATGACATTGATCCAGTGTAAAAACACATGTACTCATATTTTAACAACTGCTTGATATTTTGCTTGTATTTAGTAATCCTACAGTGCCTGTATATAGGCAAACACTAAAGCAATGGCATGACACACACAGTGCTGTGATGACACGCAATAAACCAGGAACATGTTTTCATTGATCGAATCAGGGTTAGAAGTTAACATATTAAAAATCCGGAATGCAAACTAAACGCATCTCATAGCGAGCTAGCTAGTTTTCACCCTTGTATACCAAGAAAATTGTACTAAAATATGATTAAACCTGGGAATTCTTGCAGAGTTCAATACTTCACTGCAAGGTATGCTCGCTGGCCGACAGAGCTACACACTCCCGCTACCACGTGGCTGCTTATGGTCGGTTTACACACGGGTCTAAGGATTAAGGTTTAAAGTTGAAGCATGCTTATACATTATATAGTGTTCACACAAGGTCACTAGGTCTAAAAGCCAGGTCTAAGGATTCAAGAAGTTGGCCAACTTTCAACTCTTAGACCAGGGATTTAAGATTCTTAGACCCAACCAATCAGTAGCGTCGACGTCACTATCGTTTTGCCAATCGGAGAGTGACTGCATCAGTCAAATTATTAAATTATTCAGTGTTTATCAGGGTTTAGCAAAGATCTATGTGACCGAGAGGCCTAGGGTCAAATGCATAGTCGTTCCTCACGTGCTCCTCAACTCAGCCTTTTCTCAGACTCGCCCAACCACCAATCACAGAGCAGTCCACATGGCAATGCTGCTCTGTGATTGGTGGTTTGGTGAGTCTGAGGAAAGGCTGAGCTAAGAAGCACGTGAGGATCGACTATGCATTTGACCCTTAGTCCTTGGATATTAAAACCTTAAACCTATAGACCTTAAAAATCTGTGTAAACGCACCATTATCGACGCGTCATTACCTTGATTAGTTCCACCAGCCCCTCCTTGGCCTGAGATGAGCCAATGGTCGCCCATTGGAAGTCGATCTCAACGCCATCTATGTCCGCTTGTTGGACGTAGCGGCTGACGCTCTTGACAAACTCACGTCGCTTCGGCTCGGACTTGACCAGTGCGTCGCTCTGCTGCGCACTTCCCTTCACGCTGATCACGAGGCGCAGCGAGGGGTTGCGCTTGCGCAAGACGTAAGAACTGCGCTCCAGATCTGATAACAATAAACACATGTCTATGCGTTGTCCCAGAATGCAATGCCAACACTTTATTTGATGCATAAAAGATAACCAATCATTGACCTTGGTGCCAGTTTTGAGTAATTGTTGACTGCTTGGGGGCGTAGAAGCAACATAGCATTCCAAAACAAAATAATACCAATAGCTTCGTTCGCCTGTCCTACACTTAGTGTAGTTGTAAGAGGTTATTTTGTACCCGTGAGTCGGTGTAGATAGTTGTATGTAACCCGTCTGTTTAATTAAAACTTACACTATTGCAGGCAGTGGAGGAGATTTTTACACTGGATTTAGCTCGCGTAAGCTGTAGGGAAATAAAATGGCGCGCAAAGTACCAAATGTCACCTTCTGGATTCCTAGCTGATCAGAGATGATGATTTATTTAAAATGGGTGCTACAATTCAATTCAATTCTATTTATTATCATTTTATTCCTAAAATAAATCCATTACAAAAAACAAAAATAATATTTATCAACATATAAATAATATAATTATAGTGTACAGAAGAACAAACTGAAAAACTTAATTTAGGAAGCCCGCGACTTATTTGAACAAGAAGTTGATACTTCCTTATTACACAAATGTATGACCATCCTAACTAAAACAATGTGTGAACATCGCATACAGGTTTGTTGTTTTGTGTCCACAGACTATCAGCTGACCTGGTTGTATTAAAAAGTAATCGCTGCGTTATATTTTCATAAAGAGAAAGGTGGTTTTCAGAAGACCAAAAAACTGAACTAGTCAAGTTTTCACGGCCAATGTCTGACGATGTCGTGTTGTGTCCCGTTATGGCTCAGGGTAAGTAAGGTAACACCCGTGAAACAACAACACAATATCTAGCTTAGTTCGCGCAATGTGGCCATTTTCACCACCCACTTGTCTCAACACAATATCTAGCTTAGTTCGCGCAATGTGGCCCTTTTCACCACCCACTTGTCTTAACACAATATCTAGCTTAGTTCGCGCAATGTGGCCCTTTTCACCACCCCCTTGTCTCAACAATATCTAGCTTAGTTCGCGCAATGTGGCCCTTTTCACCACCCACTTGTCTTAACACAATATCTAGCTTAGTTCGCGCCATGTGGCCCTTTTCACCACCCACTTGTCTCGACTTTGACAGTGCACTTCTGATCATTTCACACCAAACGCGAATAGCTAGATAAAGTTGGAATGTGTTTGGCTATGTAGACGAACTCCAATATGTATAGCACTGGCTCAACTTGCGAAGTAACTTACAGAACTATCTAAATTTATGAACATTAAGTGGATGTTAACGTAAAGTGAAAACGAAGTACAACAAAACACGTTTTGATGACCAGAATTAGAATGATAACACAATCCTACTTAGTTGCGCATTGGGCTCCAGTCCCAATGGAGCTCTGCGCGGCTCCTTCAACGAGAGCTTCTGTTTCAAGATTAACCCCACGTCCTTAGTTTCGTGATGATTATCATAGTTAACAATAATCGAAGATATTATTTAGTAATAACATGATCGTGTTCTACTTTAAAATGTGGTGCAAATTCTTACTTAATCCTGATTACCTGGTTCACCTTCCAAAAACGTAAAATTACCTCAATGTATTATTACAATACATCATGTATACGGATTATCTCCTGTCGTCACGTATACTCCCGACGCCCCGGCAATTACTAACCACTTTCACAGCCGATATCCTGTCACATACATAATTATTGCGATCGGTTGATAATTATACATCATTCTTTTAGTTTCCTGTCAAGCACTCCCACATTTACAGCATAAAGCATAAGAGCGTGAAATGCGTCAGGCCATAATTTATTCTTCAGAAGTCGTTGAGCAATAATCCGTAAACAATATAAATCTGTCACGCATGATACATGGAATTCATCTTTGGGAATATGTATGTAAGACCGTGTGTGTGTTTATTTTCTGTAATTTGGTGTTTTGTAATATTACTGCAGACCATCATGTTCAAAGCCAGATAATCTATGTTTTATCTTGGTACAATAGTGTACAGTGTACAAACTAAGTGAAATTACTTATTAAATTTATTTATTTACAAATTTTGCAATAAGACACAAGAACATTTTTTACATATTGATATCTCAAAGAGCATTTTTTTCTCAAATTAATAAAATAAAGAAGTAGTGGCATTGCTGAGAACAACACAATTCAAAAAACACAGATGGAAATGCATAATATGTATGCTACAGATTTATGTTTTTCATAATGAATATAAAATTGTAAATAACAAAATTATTCTTTAAACTGATGATGGTGGTGCTGTAGCCTATAATTTTGTTTCCTTATTATTGGCGAAAAACGCATATTTGAGTTTATTGCTTTCATGTGTGTATTGTAAAATTACTGAATTGACTTTCCGTACCATGAAACGCCATAGAACATCCCGTGTAAGTCGCAAGGAAGGTACAAATAGATACTCAGCTAATAAGCTACATATTCTACAATAATTATGCAAAAGGTCCGTACATTTTCACTTTAAAAAACAAAACCAAGTTACATAACCACATAATAAATAAAAATAAATGTTATGATTTAAAACACATTTTCAACTGTGAAAGTTTACCGACATTTCATTCACACACGATTATGGTGGTAATAACAGGGAGCAACGTCAGAGCTCATTTGCAAGCAAATAGTGCGATAAAACATACTTTAATGTAGATTATTGGTTATATAGAAGTACAGTTTTTATCAAGTATGTTTCTAAAGTGTAATAATTACTAGAATAGAATTTAAAAAAAAGTAAGTTTGGAAATGAAACACTCTAAAATTCAAAACAACGAATCAATGTTTAAAGAATATTTTAACTTATCGTAGATCGATGTAGCTACACTTTAATTTATAAAATGTGTTTAGTTCTTTCGTTTAAAAACAGCATAATGGTTTGTCGTTACAAAAGCAGGATAGAAATATATCATACTATGTGGCCTTAAAATACTGTAATTAAGGGCCTTTGCAGTTAAAGAATATTATGTTGAGTTTCAATGAATGTTTATTATGTCTATCTACTTTAGAAACTTTTACCAGTATTCGTAACTGGAGTATGATCTATATTAATATTTAAATACGTCATGTAATAATGAAATCAAATGATGTAGTAAAATCCAAGAGTGATAATCAGAAAAAAAAGTATGGGTTTATTTGTTGATTTTGTTACGTAAGTGGGCAAAGTTATGTCTGCTTATTTGCTTCAAACCATTGGGTGGAGGGGTTGGACGTGTACAATCGTTGATTTCAGTCAATGCAACGAGGCTAATCTAGACGAACATTGATGTCTATATTACTGTGTATTACTATTGACCAAGAGTAACTTCGGGCCAGTCTTACAGTCTCCTAATAGCAATATTATTTGTAGCAGTTAAGCTATTTGGAGGATTTCAAGAGTTTTCATTGGTCGTTGTCTTGGAGAAAACAAGATATTCGAAGAAGTATCTATTGGGACATTGTAAGACTGGACCATAGTATAGTTGCCAATTTTCTGGCCGGTGGCTTTTTCATTTCTACTCTTCTTGAAAGTGTTAGAAACATTATACCATGCCATGCAGTCCTCACGTGACAATAACGCTCAGATTGCCTCGTCAGGAATAAAGGATGCTGTTGACAGAGCAGGTGATTCTACTACCTATGGATCTGTTTTGTGTTTTGTGTTCAGTACTTAGAAGAAAATTATCAATTTTCTTGTTGTGGCTTTCGGTCTGTTGGAGAGACTGGCTATGGTGCTGTGTCTGTCCAATAACTCAACCCCTTGCATAGAATGCAGCTGGGACAATGACGGCGAAGAAACCGCTCTACGAACTGTGCCACAAGTAGAAAGGAGACCAACTCTGAAATCCACAGAGCGTTCATCCTTCATCGTCGACTCTAGCCTGAATCCTGAGGACAGCCACCGTCATTTGCGCTGTTCTCTATTTCTCTCGGCCCTATTATTCTCGTTGTGTCCACGTACAACAAGACGGTCAAAATAAACACATATAATTAACAATTAGCTACGTTCCTATCTGTCTATACACATAGTTCATGTTGGCTCCTTTCTAATGACTCGTCTCGCGCTGTGCCAGCTTTCATCCGTGTAATGAAAATCTTGCCGACTTTTGCTTTCCTTTACTATACTCCTTTACTTAATTTTCAGAAGTCACCAATGTGTAATTGTATAATTATACCGTTGAACCGCCGTATGTTCCACTACAATAATAAGAATTAATAGAACCAATATAATACGTGGTATAGTGAGTTGACATTTTTTTGCTTTCACTTCAATTCGGTAGCAGGTTGTATAACTAACTTAATATGGGTTGTCTGCAGCGCGAACTAGAAGTTATGCAAATCCAAACTGGTTCATTAATCATATTCTTCAGGACTTTACTCATTTCAGTGACCTCTAATCACGCATTTATCTGTGGCTGGTATGCAGGTATGATATTAGCTAATTGTAGTGGTCAAGAGAAGCTGATTGCGTCATGGCAGTAACTTTGAGGATTCCTGCTAACGGTATTTACTATGTTCTGAATTGTGGGTAGGGTGAGGGGGGAGGGGGTTACACTACATTCAATAGGATCAAGGTTATAGGCAAATACGTTCTCGCTTCTAACATGTTAATCGCGTCACCAAGCCGTGCAAAGTAGACGTGGTTTATACCGACACAGCTGATGCAGTGGAAGGTTGGTTGTTTGACTGAAGGATGTAGCCAAGGGTTTCCTCAGTCATAAAGATCAGTTGTATTAACATTACTTCTCAACTATCCAAACATCTTAGTCGTCATAAAGGGGTACCCGATAGAGAAACAGACGTATTTTAAGAAACATAATTTAACTGCTACAAACGTACATGTTTAAACTAATTTTGAAAGTTCGCTTCTCGGTCACCACTCTATTCCTATAAAGTATTACAGATCACTGTTCCTTAGTCTATAACATATAACATAAATAAACACATAAATAATTAAGCATAAAATAAATCTAAAATAAATTACATAAAATAAATAAATAAAAACACACATTTTTTTTTTTTTTTACCCACCCATTTACAAAAATGGATTTTAGTGGGGGACATTTATAAAATGTGTTATGTGCTTCGTTGTTATGACTGCTCCAAAGTCACTGTTGCATTTATACACCTGCATGCAGTATACATTGTAGATATATAGATTAAGGTCAAGCTACAAAGTTAAAACACCCCAGCCCGAATCGGGAATCGAACCCTAGACTTTATGCGTAGAAAGAATGGATAAACCCACTAGTCCAACGAGCCACACACATTTCCCTATTTCTCCGACATTTTACATACTACTTTCAAATACGGCACCATCCACCTTTTTTCCATGTAGTCAAACGTTCTAAATAAAGAAATTATGAATACTTTGCCAGCCAGCACCACATAATATATTTCGATATGTGTTGGAGTTTCATGTAATCCATTATATGATTAGTATTACTAGAGATGTTTTCCTGTGCCTGAGTGCCTCGATGCTCAAAAGTCACGGTTTACAAAAGTGCGATAATAGACTCGGGTTAACCGAATGCTTGCGGCCCCATGCAACACTACCGATTTGTAAAAAGCTAGTTTCTAGTATTATAAGTGCTCGTAGATATTGAGCTAATAATAGTGTAGGCAGCTATTGAACTAATAATAGTAGTAGGAAGCTATTGAAGTAATATTGGCGATAAACAGCTATTGAGCTAATGATAGGCAGTATTGAACAACTAATATTTGTGATAGGCAGCTTTTGAACTAATATTATTGATAGCGTAGGGTAGCGTAAGGAGGTGACCTTGTGCCGTGTAGCTGCCACCCCAGGGGGTGTGAAAATGCAACGCGCGTATAGGGTAGTGACCTAGGGTCAAATGAATAGTCGTTCCTCACGTGCTCCTCAACTCAGCCTTTCCTCAGACTCGCCCAACCACCAATCACAGAGCAGCATTGCCATGTGGACTGCTCTGTGATTGGTGGTTGGGTAAGTCTGAGGAAAGGCTGAGTTGAGGAGCACGTGAGGAACGACTATGCATTCGACCCGTAGTGTCGTGTAGCTGCCGCCCCAGGGGTGTGAGCTATGCAACGCGCGTAGTACCCGGTGACCGCCATGGTGTGAGCTATGCAACGCGCGTAGTACCCGGTGACCGCCATGATGTGAGCTATGCAACGCGCGTAGTACCCGGTGACCGCCATGGTGTGAGCTATGCAACGAGCGTAGTACCCGGTGACCGCCATGGTGTGAGCTATGCAACGCGCGTAGTACCCGGTGACCGCCATGGTGTGAGCTATGCAACGCGCGTAGTACCCAGTGACCGCCATGGTGTGAGCTATGCAACGCGCGTAGTACCCGGTGACCGCCATGGTGTGAGCTATGCAACGCGCGTAGTACCCGGGGACCGCCATGGTGTGAGCTATGCAACGCGCGTAGTACCCGGTGACCGCCATGGTGTGAGCTATGCAACGCGCGTAGTACCCGGTGACCGCCATGGTGTGAGCTATGCAACGCGCGTAGTACCCGGTGACCGCCATGGTGTGAGCTATGCAACGCGCGTAGTACCCAGTGACCGCCATGGTGTGAGCTAGGCAACGCGCGTAGTACCCGGTGACCGCCATGGTGTGAGCTATGCAACGCGCGTAGTACCCGGTGACCGCCATGGTGTGAGCTATGCAACGCGCGTAGTACCCGGTGACCGCCATGGTGTGAGCTATGCAACGCGCGTAGTACCCGGTGACCGCCATGGTGTGAGCTATGCAACGCGCGTAGTACCCGGTGACCGCCATGGTGTGAGCTATGCAACGCGCGTAGTACCCGGTGACCGCCATGGTGTGAGCTATGCAACGCGCGTAGTACCCGGTGACCGCCATGGTGTGAGCTATGCAACGAGCGTAGTACCCGGTGACCGCCATGGTGTGAGCTATGCAACGCGCGTAGTACCCAGTGACCGCCATGGTGTGAGCTATGCAACGCGCGTAGTACCCGGTGGCCGCCATGGTGTGAGCTATGCAACGCGCGTAGTACCCAGTGACCGCCATGGTGTGAGCTATGCAACGCGCGTAGTACCCGGTGACCGCCATGGTGTGAGCTATGCAGGTGACCGCCATGGTGTGAGCTATGCAACGAGCGTAGTACCCGGTGACCGCCATGGTGTGAGCTATGCAGGTGACCGCCATGGTGTGAGCTATGCAACGCGCGTAGTACCCGGTGACCGCCATGGTGTGAGCTATGCAACGCGCGTAGTACCGGGTGACCGCCATGGTGTGAGCTATGCAACGCGCGTAGTACCCAGTGACCGCCATGGTGTGAGCTATGCAACGCGCGTAGTACCCGGTGACCGCCATGGTGTGAGCTATGCAGGTGACCGCCATGGTGTGAGCTATGCAACGCGCGTAGTACCCGGTGACCGCCATGGTGTGAGCTATGCAACGCGCGTAGTACCCGGTGACCGCCATGGTGTGAGCTATGCAACGCGCGTAGTACCCAGTGACCGCCATGGTGTGAGCTATGCAACGCGCGTAGTACCCGGTGACCGCCATGGTGTGAGCTATGCAACGCGCGTAGTACCGGGTGACCGCCATGGTGTGAGCTATGCAACGCGCGTAGTACCGGGTGACCGCCATGGTGTGAGCTATGCAACGCGCGTAGTACCGGGTGACCGCCATGGTGTGAGCTATGCAACGCGCGTAGTACCCGGTGACCGCCATGGTGTGAGCTATGCAACGCGCGTAGTACCCGGTGACCGCCATGGTGTGAGCTATGCAACGCGCGTAGTACCCAGTGACCGCCATGGTGTGAGCTATGCAACGCGCGTAGTACCCGGTGACCGCCATGGTGTGAGCTATGCAACGCGCGTAGTACCCGGTGACCGCCATGGTGTGAGCTATGCAACGCGCGTAGTACCCGGTGACCGCCATGGTGTGAGCTATGCAACGCGCGTAGTACCCGGTGACCGCCATGGTGTGAGCTATGCAACGCGCGTAGTACCCGGTGACCGCCATGGTGTGAGCTATGCAACGCGCGTAGTACCCAGTGACCGCCATGGTGTGAGCTATACAACGCGCGTCGTACCCGGTGACCGCCATGGTGTGAGCTATGCAACGAGCGTAGTACCCAGTGACCGCCATGGTGTGAGCTATGCAACGCGCGTAGTACCCGGTGACCGCCATGGTGTGAGCTATGCAACGCGCGTAGTACCCGGTGACCGCCATGGTGTGAGCTATGCAACGCGCGTAGTACCGGGTGACCGCCATGGTGTGAGCTATGCAACGCGCGTAGTACCCTGTGACCGCCATGGTGTGAGCTATGCAACGCGCGTAGTACCCGGTGACTGCCATGGTGTGAGCTAGGCAACGCGCGTAGTACCCGGTGACTGCCATGGTGTGAGCTAGGCAACGCGCGTAGTACCCGGTGACCGCCATGGTGTGAGCTATGCAACGCGCGTAGTACCCGGTGACCGCCATGGTGTGAGCTATGCAACGCGCGTAGTACCCGGTGACTGCCATGGTGTGAGCTAGGCAACGCGCGTAGTACCCGGTGACCGCCATGGTGTGAGCTATGCAACGCGCGTAGTACCCGGTGACTGCCATGGTGTGAGCTAGGCAACGCGCGTAGTACCCGGTGACCGCCATGGTGTGAGCTATGCAACGCGCGTAGTACCCGGTGACCGCCATGGTGTGAGCTATGCAACGCGCGTAGTACCCGGTGACCGCCATGGTGTGAGCTATGCAACGCGCGTAGTACCCGGTGACCGCCATGGTGTGAGCTATGCAACGCGCGTAGTACCGGGTGACCGCCATGGTGTGAGCTATGCAACGCGCGTAGTACCCGGTGACCGCCATGGTGTGAGCTATGCAACGCGCGTAGTACCCTGTGACCGCCATGGTGTGAGCTATGCAACGCGCGTAGTACCCGGTGACTGCCATGGTGTGAGCTAGGCAACGCGCGTAGTACCCGGTGACCGCCATGGTGTGAGCTATGCAACGCGCGTAGTACCCGGTGACCGCCATGGTGTGAGCTATGCAACGCGCGTAGTACCCGGTGACCGCCATGGTGTGAGCTATGCAACGCGCGTAGTACCCGGTGACCGCCATGGTGTGAGCTATGCAACGCGCGTAGTACCCAGTGACCGCCATGGTGTGAGCTATGCAACGAGCGTAGTACCCGGTGACCGCCATGATGTGAGCTATGCAACGCGCGTAGTACCCGGTGACCGCCATGGTGTGAGCTATGCAACGCGCGTAGTACCCGGTGACCGCCATGGTGTGAGCTATGCAACGCGCGTAGTACCCAGTGACCGCCATGGTGTGAGCTATGCAACGCGCGTAGTACCCAGTGACCGCCATGGTGTGAGCTATGCAACGCGCGTAGTACCCGGTGACCGCCATGGTGTGAGCTATGCAACGCGCGTAGTACCCGGTGACCGCCATGGTGTGAGCTATGCAACGCGCGTAGTACCCAGTGACCGCCATGGTGTGAGCTATGCAACGCGCGTAGTACCCGGTGACCGCCATGGTGTGAGCTATGCAACGCGCGTAGTACCCGGTGACCGCCATGGTGTGAGCTATGCAACGCGCGTAGTACCGGGTGACCGCCATGGTGTGAGCTATGCAACGCGCGTAGTACCCAGTGACCGCCATGGTGTGAGCTATGCAACGCGCGTAGTACCCGGTGACCGCCATGGTGTGAGCTATGCAACGAGCGTAGTACCCGGTGACCGCCATGGTGTGAGCTATGCAACGAGCGTAGTACCCGGTGACCGCCATGATGTGAGCTATGCAACGCGCGTAGTACCCGGTGACCGCCATGGTGTGAGCTATGCAACGCGCGTAGTACCCGGTGACCGCCATGGTGTGAGCTATGCAACGCGCGTAGTACCGGGTGACCGCCATGGTGTGAGCTATGCAACGCGCGTAGTACCCA
Organism: Isoperla grammatica; assembly: GCA_945910005.1. NCBI lineage: Eukaryota > Metazoa > Arthropoda > Insecta > Plecoptera > Perlodidae > Isoperla > Isoperla grammatica. Next base: position 8,039,681 of record OX246742.1, on the reverse strand, counting down.
GTGACCGCCATGGTGTGAGCTATGCAACGCGCGTAGTACCCGGTGACCGCCATGGTGTGAGCTATGCAACGCGCGTAGTACCCGGTGACCGCCATGGTGTGAGCTATGCAACGCGCGTAGTACCGGGTGACCGCCATGGTGTGAGCTATGCAACGCGCGTAGTACCCAGTGACCGCCATGGTGTGAGCTATGCAACGCGCGTAGTACCCGGTGACCGCCATGATGGCACACTAGTTGTCACGCCGAGGAATGTCGCCATTTTACTTACTTCACTTATCTTCACGGAGTGGAGCGAAAGTTTGTCCTAAGGCGCAACTGCCTTATTTTTTCAACCGCGTATAAGTTACTCTTATTCATCGCACTTACGAGCCGCGTTGTTTGCCGCGTGTCGCACATGTGTACTGGAGGAAATGATACGTTAGGAACATTTAAGTAAGACCACGGTAATAATATGCGATTATAAATTATTTATTGATTCCCGAGGCAAAAAGATAATTTATGGTGAATTTTTACGCTCACGCAATAGAATGATTCGCATTCGAGGAAAAGTGTGCGAATATTGGTCGCTGCACCTGGGTGAGTGAGCGAGTAGCAGACGCAACAGATTGCGAAGCAGCGGCAATTATGCAACGGGTCCATGCATAAGTCGTGCGCTTATGCGACCCACTTTTCAACAAGATCAATCGGTATCATGAGATAAGGATTGATATATACATTGTACTAAGTTCTCAATGTTGAACAACATATCAGTATCACATGTAAAGTGAACTGTGCATAAACACTCAAAGAGGTTTTGACTACGCAACGCATCAGCTTCCAACAGTGATGTTTTCCGAAGAGGTTTTTTTCAACTTTTTTTCCTCATGGTATATTATGTGTATTGTGTTTTCGAATTGACTAATCTTTATGCTTTTTTCTTAATTTTATGTTAAAATGTTAAAAGTTATCCACTTAGGAAATTTTATGAAGGATGTATGTAATCCTGCTTGTTTATAATTTAATAAATTTTGTTTCTCCATCGTTAACAGTGATGTTTCTGGGGGGTAGTGGTGGGTGGGAGAGGATTCTCTACCCCCCCCCCCCCCCCCCTTCAGAAGTACCTATATTACGGCACCTGGATATCATCCCCGCCAATATAAATAGAGTAAATATCGTCACCCTGAAAAGCACCACTCTGGATAAACTTATCGGTGGCTGTTGTGTGGGTATTTTAATTACTTTTTACTGTTTAGGTTTTGGTAAAATAATTTGCACCTGGAATTCTTGAATTATCTTTGGTTTTTGATCTTTGGTCATTTAATACTTCGCACTTGCAAGATTTGTAGTTGTGCATTGTTGTGGGGGGTAGCCCTGACCAGCCTGATACTTTCCATCCACCCACAACACAACATTCAGAGTAGAGACAATAAATTCATTTTGGGTTACAAGACCAAACTTGGAGCCAGAGAAAGGAGAGCTTTAGAATCACTAATTTACTGATTTAAAACAAAAATATATATAAAAGTCATTATTTTGCAAAGCTCTAAGGTTTCATCAATCCTTTTTACAACTCAATTTTGATGGGCTGTGAATTAACTTACAGTAATTGAAATGTTGATGATAAACGATGTTTATCGTTATGATGTTTATAAGACCCGGCCCAAGCCGAGCCAGACCGGACATCGAACCCCGAGTCACCGTAATAGCAAGCGGGAACAACCTCACAGGACTATCGAAGCAAGAACATAAACAAGCTTTAAATGAACTGTACACGTGGTAAATTTCGAATTCCAATAATAGACAACAAACTGAATACATCAACAATTCCTAACTTACATCTCAGAAAAACTAGATTTCATAGTCGACAATTACTTCACTGACGGCAAGTTGTACAAGAATCTTCGCAGATTTGTTGGTTCCCTGACTATAATAGTTCTGCGTCTACTCAATGTCTACCCAATGTCTGCTCAATATCTGCTCAATATCTGCTCAATTTTTACTCAATGTCTGCTCAATGTCATGATCAATGTCTGCTCAATGTCTGCTCAATATCTGCTCAATGTCTGCTCAATGTCTGCTCAATCAATGTATACTCAATGTCTGCTCAATGCTACTCAATGTCTGCTCAATGTCTGCTCAATGTCTGCTCAATCAATGTTTACTCAATGACTACTCAATGCCTGCTCAATGTCTGCTCAATGTCTACCCAATGTCTGCTCAATGTCTGCTCAATGTCTGCTCAATGCCTACCCAATGTCTGCTCAATGTCTACTCAATATCTGTTCAATGTCCACTCAATGTCTGCTCAATCAATGTCTGCTCAATGTCTGCTCAATCAATGTCTGCTCAATGTCTACTCAATGTCTGCTCAATGTCTGCTCAATGTCTAGTCAATGTCTGCTCACCGCGTCATAGCGGCGACTTGACCCGGTACTATAATCTATGACCTATAAACGTGAATATGGTGGCTACATGGCGCACAAAGATGGCGCCAAGCCAAGATCAGCAATTCACGCCTTCGTTTATGAACCTATATATTATTTATTGTTTACATTGTCTGCGAACTTTCTAGTTATTTACGAGCGGTTATGATTTATACGTTTTTAGCTTTGCCTTGTTTGAACACACATGATGTTGTGAAGCTGATGACACGGCACGGACACAACTTATGACAACATAATATTAAATAACAAAATTGAAACACAATTTCGAAATATTGAGTAACACAATAGTTTAAGCTTCATCCGAACCGATTGTACCAACCGCGCAGAATGGTTACCAACTCCAAGATATACTTCCTTATTATTCTTGTTATGGCGCAACGTTTTTAAAACAGTTTACAAGGTGACATATACCAAAAACATACAATTAAATATTGTGATCATCGTAAGAAGCGAAGGCTTTGTCTGTGATCCTGTCCCATGTGGTTCTGTTCAACAATGCGACACTGTCAACTGTGGAGATACCTATATACATCACTGTGCTCTACTCCATTGATGTTGATGGTGATGTTCTGACACGGTTTTTTGTGAAACATTTCTGCAGAAGTATCATGGAACTGTTTAGAACATATTATAAAAATTTCAGCTTGTTATCTTTCCGACGCCACAAAAGTACTCCAAACGGCTTCCTTCGCTTCGGCTATAACATTTCCAGTGATATCGGAGCGTATCTCTTCTTTTGAATTCCAATCAGCCATACAGACAGACAACTAAATGTGATGTCGAACACGACAGGTAGAACATTAAGTCATTGGTTTCTATTTTGTGGATTTAACAAATTTCTTGTTTCTCTATTTGATTTTGAATTTGTCCATTTTGCGAGAAGTGAAATCTTCTCGAAAAGTAGGGTTAATAGTTAGTACTAAACTTGAGATGAATATGCTATTGGACAGTAAAATAATGAAATTTTAAGTCAATATAATATATATATATATATATTATGTGCACATTATATTTTAAAATAATTATATGTACCATTACACTTACAATAGTGTTAATATGTACTATAATATAATGTACAATATAATCATATTATATTTATGTATGTTCATATTAATATATATGTAAAACCTATCCTTGACAAAAGTTGCTTGTATACTCATGAACATACTATTCTATACCCTATAATAAGTGTACTCATGTTATTTTTATAAATTGCTATTAATGAAATGAAATTAATACAACATTATTACTAAAACGAGAAATATTATTAGTTTTAGTTCAATAGAATAATAATAATACATACATACATACACTATGTAATAAAAAGTCTGTAAGTAGAGTAATACACCCACAATAATTGTCCAATAAAAATTCGTTAATTAATAATTCATAATTATATTGTTAGATTCGATATGAGTATAACAATTAAATAACAGATACAATAATAGTTACCCAAGATAATTCTGCTAATACTGACACCATAAAGTGCGTGACACGACATGAGCCAGGGATCGAACACACACCCACCATACAGACAGACAGACAGACAGACAGACAGACAGACAGACAGACAGACAGACAGACAGACAGACAGACAGACAGACAGACAGACAGACAGACAGACAGACAGACAGACAGACAGACAGACAGACAGACAGACAGACAGACAGACAGACAGACAGACAGACAGACAGACAGACAGACAGACAGACAGACAGACAGACAGACAGACAGACAGACAGGCAGACATGACATGACATGATATGAGCCGGGGATCGAACACACACCCACCATACAGACAGACAGATAGAACGGCAGACAGACAGACAGACAGACATGACATGATATGACATGATATGACATGATATGACATGATATGAGCCGGGGATCGATCACACACCCACCATACAGACAGACAGACAGACAGACATGACATGACATGATATGAGCTGGGGATCGAACACACACCCACCATACAGACAGACAGATAGAACGGCAGACAGACAGACAGACATGACATGATATGACATGATATGACATGATATGACATGATATGAGCCGGGGATCGATCACACACCCACCATACAGACAGACAGACAGACAGGCATGACATGATATGAGCCGGGGATCGAACACACACACACACCATACAGACAGACAGACAGACAGACAGACAGACAGACAGACAGACAGACAGACAGACAGACAGACATGACATGATATGATATGAGCCGGGGATCGATCACACACCCACCAAGGTCAAGAACCATCGGACACCGCGGAGACGCCCATGTTAAGTCATCCCGTAGAGAGTGAAAGCAGAATGAATCTCATATCCCTCACTTATCCTCACGCAAGTTGTTTAATTACGGTTCTGGTCCATTACTCTCATGTTCTGGGTCACTTACGAAGCTCGCTCGAAACTTGGTGCGCGGGCTGCGGGTGACCACAGAGCTTTAAATTCGTCTTGCAAAACAAGTAAATTGTTATGTTAATCGTGAGTTATTTATTACAAAGTAATAACAAGCTATTATTGTAGAATGGTCAGTACCAGTTAGTTATTTTAAACTTTAAAACAATTTCCCCGCTATTATTCCCGTGCCCACTCACTTGACCGCGGCGGGGTCTATAATCTTTCTCCGGTTTAGTCTCGCAAACAACATCGAAAACAACGTGGGGTGTGCTTCGTTATTCATTAGCTGCTTTTAATGATAATCATTATACACGATCATGATAATCTGTTGACATTGTGCGAACCGGATTTAATGAAACCAGAAAGACAGTTCGTAACACAATAACAAGCTAATGCAATTAATCATACAGTTGCTATTTCGTACGGTTAAGGCCCGGTTTCACCACGCTCAGTCCCCGATTAGCCGGGAAATTTGGTGTGAATCAAACATGATAGACACCATGCATTTTTAATGCAATGTTTGTTGTAAGTTGTAACCGTCGTTACCAATCCAAGATTAATTAATCGATGATTATCAAGATTTGGTGATTTCGGATCTAAAACAGGTAATGTTCAGATTCGTTCTATGAAACATGGCGTCTGCCCGCAGTAAGATAAAATAAATAAATAAATAAATAAGTCCATATTTAGAGTCTACCCACACAGTAACAAGACTGATTTTCAGTGAGGGACTTTAATTTAAAGTGACTAAACCAACCTTGTAGGCTCCGAACACCATCGACGAGTGAGCGATAACAACGTAATAATGTTGGGTTTAAGTCAATACTGTAATGCAGACTGTGTATAATATGATCATTTAAAAATGTTCATGGAACTTCATGCTCATCTGTAACTACTATATTTAAATTGGTAATTCTTTGAAATGCCGATGTACCTACTTAGGTCTGTGAGTCGGTATAGTAACTGGGACAAATCTCAAGCTTGTTGCCTTTTATGCTACAGCACCGAGTGGTACTTATCGATCATGCCAAGCACGGATAAACCTTGTTTTTTCTAAAGTTGCAAATTGATTGTTTTAATAAAAATGAACACTAATCACCTCGCTTCGATTCTCAAAGTAAATTACTTATTAAACCGGCTTTACCAGCAAGACCAAGTCAAAGGGTGCGTGCAGAGGCGGACTGGGGGGGTTAGGGCCCCGTACGGAAAAGGATCTTAGGGGCCCCGGGACTTGGCGAAGCTTTAAGGGGTCTGGGGCGAAGCCCCAGCCGCCGGAGGCGAAACATTTTCAGCCTAATATTTTGTTTGGAACGCATAAAAACACGTTTAAAAATCGATAAATGATGATGGTTATGTGAAACAACGACGTTTTGAACTGTGAACACCACTTTAAAAAACGAATTTGAAGAAGAAACTTTCCCACTGGCAGTTGTATATTTCAAACTTCATTGTTTCACAACCCTCTACAAATATTTACTACTAGACTAGTTGTCCACTCGCATTGTGTTATTTGTACTCTCAACGAGGGAGCGGGATGTAGCTGGGGTCTGGGGCAAAGCCCCGGCCGTCGGAGGCAATGTCGCCGTAGGCGAAAACATTTTCGGCCCTGCATGATGCTTAGTGGTTTAAAACGCGTTTTGAGTCGAAATCGTATCATGAAAAACAATAAAACTAAAGTAATATTGCACTGATAATTCCTTACGTCATATAGGTCTAGGAGGAGTTCGATCCTGACATTTGATAAATAATCTTATGGCTAGTGCTGCGCTGGATCGGATTTCAGTTGGCGCCGATAGATATATTTTTGCCACAAAGTTCGCTTTTTTAAATTTTGAACGCTTATAGACACGCGATCAGCCCGATTCGTCAGTCAGCTATTTTATGGAAAGTGGTTTTGTAATGACAATCGACTTGAAAACTCCTTATTTCATTTTTTACTGAGCCTGGCAAAATAGTCCTTTCAGATATACCAAAGTTTACTCGCAAACAATCAAGAGTCACCCTCAAGTTGCGAGCTAGCGAGCAGAAATCTTGAGGGTTCTTGTATCCTATTCCTATTGAACTGTTTAGAACGCATATAAACACGTGTATTAATCGGCAAATGATTATAGGTGTGTCGAACAACACGTTGAACTGTGAACACCACTTACAAATTAAATTAATGAAAGAACTTTCCCACCACTGGCAGTTGGATATTTCAAACTATATTGTTTCCTATAATTTGTTTAAAACGCATATAAACACGTTTAAAAATCGATAAACGATGATTAGTATGTGCAAGTGCAACAACATGCTGAACTGTGAACACCACTTTAAAAATAGAATTAAAGACATTTCCAGCACTGACATGTTTTTATTTCAAACTAAACTATAAAAAAGTAAGCTCTGAGGAGGAAAGCGGAAATCTTTGTAGTACTTCTAGATGGCCTATATGTCCCTTTGAGATACATATGCTCTTCTTACTATTGTTTCATAATCTATATAGCGTAAGATATTTTCAGGGTGTTGGGTGGTGGCTTTCAAGGGGCCCCCACCCGGGGGGGCCCCGTACGGGTTTCCGTAGTTCCGTACCTGCCAGTCCGCTACTGCCGTGCGTGAGCACTAATTCACGCTCACAACCGGACCTGAGCCATCTGCTAGCTACGTCGTCTTGATCATGTAAACCATAATTGATACGTTGTAAATATAAGATTAGAAAAAACTCAATTTCAGAGTATTACTCTCATATGACTTCATTTGTATCCACGTTTGTTTGAAGTACCTAAGTAAATAAAAACACAGATAAACATAACCATATAAAGCGTAGTATTAAAAAGGCTTTTAAAACGGATGTTTTGAAGTGATGACAAAAAAGTAAATAGGTCGCTATAAACCATTGTTTCTATTAACCGTCTATTATATTCAGTCATAACAATGACTTAATACGCAAATGTGTACCATACAATCGAAACCCTATCTTCTCGATGGCTTGATGGTGTGTAGAAAAACTTATGGTCTTCAGGCCACTGTTTAGATGCAAGTGCAGCGATATACGTGCATTCAACTCTCTCAGCGCATTGTTGTGTAATATACGTTTAGATGCAAGTGCAGCGATATACGTGCATTCAACTCTCTCAGCGCATTGTTGTGTAATACGTTTAGATGCAAGTGCAGCGATATACGTGCATTCAACTCTCTCAGCGCATTGTTGTGTAATACGTTTAGATGCAAGTGCAGCGATATACGTGCATTCAACTCTCTCAGCGCATTGTTGTGTAATACGTTTAGATGCAAGTGCAGCGATATACGTGCATTCAACTCTCTCAGCGCATTGTTGTGTAATACGTTTAGATGCAAGTGCAGCGATATACGTGCATTCAACTCTCTCAGCGCATTGTTGTGTAATACGTTTAGATGCAAGTGCAGCGATATACGTGCATTCAACTCTCTCAGCGCATTGTTGTGTAATACGTTTAGATGCAAGTGCAGCGATATACGTGCATTCAACTCTCTCAGCGCATTGTTGTGTAATACGTTTAGATGCAAGTGCAGCGATATACGTGCATTCAACTCTCTCAGCGCATTGTTGTGTAATACGTTTAGATGCAAGTGCAGCGATATACGTGCATTCAACTCTCCCGAGATTCGCGTCATTTTGATCACAGTTCACAGTGTGATTTCCTAACGTGACTTGTGCTCAAGATTGACATTAATATATTCTTCGATGTGTTATACTCCGAACACCCTGTCAAGCTACTTATATCGATTCAGGTCACATTGGTTTGTGGTCGAAATGAATCTGATTCGGCTGCCAAATTAAATTCGCAACACTAATATTTGCTTAAATTAGCAAGCGAATCTACATGCCCCAAATGTAAGCATTCGCCACAAAGTAAAACTTGTTTTGCAGGTTATAAGGACCATTTGCGCCTAAATTTAATCAACATAACATTTTTCTTGACCCACATATAATCATGATATTTATGTAATGTGTGTCTGTTTCTCCTACTATCGACGATGTGACGAACCCTCTTTGACAGTTGATCTGGGCTCTGTTAAAATTTGCACGACGTGTTTAACAAGGAATTATTGCTTTCCAACATAACAAGCGAATGAACGCAAGTACACAAATTAATTGATATAATGCTGTTAAATAAATAGGTGCGTGATTATGTTTGTTTGCAAAACATTTTCCAAAACATTTCACAATCTTAAGATATCTATTTATACTTCAGATAACATGTTTTCACCATAGCAACCACTAATCAGAAGCTTATATTGACTTGTATACGGTACATATAACGTTTTTCTACGACAATATACTGAGTATTCTGAGACTGTGCTGCCGCTTTTGTTTCAGAAAATTTGTGTCCATTCATACAGCACATTTGACCCACGTCCATGCCTATCAAACAACAGGCTTGATACCTAAAAGCATAAATATACATTTGCCATCTAATCGTATTTGGAAAATTCTTCAAACCATGCGTGTATATTGTAAACGCCAACAATATAAACATTGGATACAAATTGAATCGACCAATAATGAATTGCTAAACGACACCGATATTTTAATACAAATATAAATGGCAATAGAGGTTCCGTGATATGAGACTTCATCCTCCTCCGCGTTCGTCCTCTCGCGTCGACGCCCCCATTTTATTAGACTCTCGAGTATAAACAGCACAAGACATGTGGTTGGCGCTCACTAATTAGCGTACGACACCTAGGGACGTGGGTTCGAGTCCCGCACTGTAGATCTTGACTTGAATCTGTCTATATCATACAGGTGTACACGAGTAAACTGATCTTGGAGCCGTCATAGCAACGAAGCACGTAATGAACAATGTAAATGTATATACCCACCAACAGAAAATAAGTTATAATTAAAGCTATTCATTGTATTATCATATTATTTATTTTACTATCATTATTGGTGCAAAAGGCCACTTGGATGACATCTGGGTAACATTTCCGATACTGGAAGAATGGAGCAAAGACTTAATAATATGATGAAAATTGTTTTGTTATGGACCTTTATGTCTGGGTTAGAAATATTTTATAAAAAAAAAAGAATTATAATAATAATAACAATAATAATCATAAAAATATAATATTATGCATACACGATACCTTCTGACTTTAATTTGCATTGCGAATAAGAGAAAAATATTACTTTTTGAAAAACTATAATGTTTATGGAATTTGACATAATCTGCAACAAATCAATTTAAATGGAAGGCGATTGGCCAAATTGTAGCGATCTACTAAACTATTAATCTGAACCTTTGTGACACATTTTCGGGGGGGGGGGGGGGGGGGGGGGTGAGTTGGTGTCTATATTATGTTTGACACTTCCACTTGTTATTGCATAATCCATAATTGCCATGAATGTGCATCAATAACCTGTAGTAATATAACATAAAGCGACCACTCACATGAACTGAATGGTTTTAGGTCAGGTCATGAAGATCCGTTTGAAAACAAACAATGATCGAGATATTTCTCGCGTTGAAAGTATATATGCGCGTATTTCCCTTAAAAAGGAGCAGCGAGCATGAGTCATATGCAAATTCATTAAAATAAGAAAGGTCCTTAAAAATGTTGTTCACCTCTTTACCTCTCTCGCTGTTTGCGGGTGGGCGTCTTCACGTCACGATGTGTGCGCACTTGTTGTCCTACCGCCCTTCCCTTCACTCCCCGCCTACCCACCGACGCCCCCGCCAACCTGATCGCTATTTTTAAACAACGGATGGAATTCGGGGAGATTTATTATTCATAAGTTGTTGGCTTGCGCCCTGATTTACGGTTCTGAAAAGTAAAATGCACCTTAGTTACCTTGGAATTTGGAAAAGTTTTAAAAGTTGATTTAGGTCGATATGCAAAGATTAATATTCTGCCTTGATCTTATAATATTGGCGCATACGTTGAGCAGTCAATTCCCATTATTTGAGAAATTATGATATTTCGAGGGAACAAATTATACGCAAACGAAATGTGATAAGTTGGAACTGTGTTCATATTCATATATTGATAAGTATTGTACGAGGGACCATTGTACCCTGTCTGCGGGGTTGTCTCCGCGTGATATGAGGCGAGCGCGTCACAACTACTTATATATTGTACGAGGGACCATTGTATCCTGTCTGCGGGGTTGTCTCCGCATGATATGAGGCGAGCGCGTCACAACTACTTATATATTGTACGAGGGACATTGTACCCTGTCTGCGGGGTTGTCTCCGCGTGATATGAGGCGAGCGCGTCACAACTACTTATATATTGTACGAGGGACCATTGTACCCTGTCTGCGGGGTTGTCTCCGCGTGATATGAGGCGAGCGCGTCACAACTACTTATATATTGTACGAGGGACCATTGTATCCTGTCTGCGGGGTTGTCTCCGCGTGATATGAGGCGAGCGCGTCACAACTACTTATATATTGTACGAGGGACCATTGTACCCTGTCTGCGGGGTTGTCTCCGCGTGATATGAGGCGAGCGCGTCACAACTACTTATATATTGTACGAGGGACCATTGTACCCTGTCTGCGGGGTTGTCTCCGCGTGATATGAGGCGAGCGCGTCACAACTACTTATATATTGTACGAGGGACCATTGTACCCTGTCTGCGGGGTTGTCTCCGCGTGATATGAGGCGAGCGCGTCACAACTACTTATATATTGTACGAGGGACCATTGTATCCTGTCTGCGGGGTTGTCTCCGCGTGATATTAGGCGAGCGCGTCACAACTACTTATATATTGTACGAGGGACCATTGTACCCTGTCTGCAGGGTTGTCTCCGCGTGATATGAGGCGAGCGCGACACAACTACTTATATATTGTACGAGGGACCATTGTACCCTGTCTGCGGGGTTGTCTCCGCGTGATATGAGGCGAGCGCGTCACAACTACTTATATATTGTACGAGGGACCATTGTACCCTGTCTGCGGGGTTGTCTCCGCGTGATATGAGGCGAGCGCGTCACAACTACTTATATATTGTACGAGGGACCATTGTACCCTGTCTGCGGGGTTGTCTCCGCGTGATATGAGGCGAGCGCGTCACAACTACTTATATATTGTACGAGGGACCATTGTACCCTGTCTGCGGGGTTGTCTCCGCGTGATATGAGGCGAGCGCGTCACAACTACTTATATATTGTACGAGGGACCATTGTACCCTGTCTGCGGGGTTGTCTCCGCGTGATATGAGGCGAGCGCGTCACAACTACTTATATATTGTACGAGGGACCATTGTATTCTGTCTGCGGGGTTGTCTCCGCGTGATATGAGGCGAGCGCGTCACAACTACTTATATATTGTACGAGGGACCATTGTACCCTGTCTGCGGGGTTGTCTCCGCGTGATATGAGGCGAGCGCGTCACAACTACTTATATATTGTACGAGGGACCATTTTACCCTGTCTGCGGGGTTGTCTCCGCGTGATATGAGGCGAGCGCGTCACAACTACTTATATATTGTACGAGGGACCATTGTATTCTGTCTGCGGGGTTGTCTCCGCGTGATATGAGGCGAGCGCGTCACAACTACTTATATATTGTACGAGGGACCATTGTACCCTGTCTGCGGGGTTGTCTCCGCGTGATATGAGGCGAGCGCGTCACAACTACTTATATATTGTACGAGGGACCATTGTACCCTGTCTGCGGGGTTGTCTCCGCGTGATATGAGGCGAGCGCGTCACAACTACTTATATATTGTACGAGGGACCATTGTACCCTGTCTGCGGGGTTGTCTCCGCGTGATATGAGGCGAGCGCGTCACAACTACTTATATATTGTACGAGGGACCATTGTACCCTGTCTGCGGGGTTGTCTCCGCGTGATATGAGGCGAGCGCGTCACAACTACTTATATATTGTACGAGGGACCATTGTACCCTGTCTGCGGGGTTGTCTCCGCGTGATATGAGGCGAGAGCGTCACAACTACTTATATATTGTACGAGGGACCATTGTACCCTGTCTGCGGGGTTGTCTCCGCGTGATATGAGGCGAGCGCGTCACAACTACTTATATATTGTACGAGGGACCATTGTACCCTGTCTGCGGGGTTGTCTCCGCGTGATATGAGGCGAGCGCGTCACAACTACTTATATATTGTACGAGGGACCATTGTACCCTGTCTGCGGGGTTGTCTCCGCGTGATATGAGGCGAGCGCGTCACAACTACTTATATATTGTACGAGGGACCATTGTATTCTGTCTGCGGGGTTGTCTCCGCGTGATATGAGGCGAGCGCGTCACAACTACTTATATATTGTACGAGGGACCATTGTATTCTGTCTGCGGGGTTGTCTCCGCGTGATATGAGGCGAGCGCGTCACAACTACTTATATACTGTACGAGGGACCATTGTACCCTGTCTGCGGGGTTGTCTCCGCGTGATATGAGGCGAGCGCGTCACAACTACTTATATATTGTACGAGGGACCATTGTACCCTGTCTGCGGGGTTGTCTCCGCGTGATATGAGGCGAGCGCGTCACAACTACTTATATATTGTACGAGGGACCATTGTACCCTGTCTGCGGGGTTGTCTCCGCGTGATATGAGGCGAGCGCGTCACAACTACTTATATATTGTACGAGGGACCATTTTACCCTGTCTGCGGGGTTGTCTCCGCGTAATATGAGGCGAGCGCGTCACAACTACTTATATATTGTACGAGGGACCATTGTACCCTGTCTGCGGGGTTGTCTCCGCGTGATATGAGGCGAGCGCGTCACAACTACTTATATATTGTACGAGGGACCATTGTACCCTGTCTGCGGGGTTGTCTCCGCGTGATATGAGGCGAGCGCGTCACAACTACTTATATATTGTACGAGGGACCATTGTACCCTGTCTGCGGGGTTGTCTCCGCGTGATATGAGGCGAGCGCGTCACAACTACTTATATACTGTACGAGGGACCATTGTACCCTGTCTGCGGGGTTGTCTCCGCGTGATATGAGGCGAGCGCGACACAACTACTTATATATTGTACGAGGGACCATTGTATCCTGTCTGCGGGGTTGTCTCCGCGTGATATGAGGCGAGCGCGTCACAACTACTTATATACTGTACGAGGGACCATTGTACCCTGTCTGCGGGGTTGTCTCCGCGTGATATGAGGCGAGCGCGTCACAACTACTTATATATTGTACGAGGGACCATTGTACCCTGTCTGCGGGGTTGTCTCCGCGTGATATGAGGCGAGCGCGTCACAACTACTTATATATTGTACGAGGGACCATTGTACCTTGTCTGCGGGGTTGTCTCCGCGTGATATGAGGCGAGCGCGTCACAACTACTTATATATTGTACGAGGGACCATTGTACCCTGTCTGCGGGGTTGTCTCCGCGTGATATGAGGCGAGCGCGTCACAACTACTTATATATTGTACGAGGGACCATTGTACCCTGTCTGCGGGGTTGTCTCCGCGTGATATGAGGCGAGCGCGTCACAACTACTTATATATTGTACGAGGGACCATTGTACCCTGTCTGCGGGGTTGTCTCCGCGTGATATGAGGCGAGCGCGTCACAACTACTTATATATTGTACGAGGGACCATTGTACCCTGTCTGCGGGGTTGTCTCCGCGTGATATGAGGCGAGCGCGTCACAACTACTTATATATTGTACGAGGGACCATTGTACCCTGTCTGCGGGGTTGTCTCCGCGTGATATGAGGCGAGCGCGTCACAACTACTTATATATTGTACTAGGGACCATTGTACCCTGTCTGCGGGGTTGTCTCCGCGTGATATGAGGCGAGCGCGTCACAACTACTTATATATTGTACGAGGGACCATTGTACCCTGTCTGCGGGGTTGTCTCCGCGTGATATGAGGCGAGCGCGTCACAACTACTTATATATTGTACGAGGGACCATTGTACCCTGTCTGCGGGGTTGTCTCCGCGTGATATGAGGCGAGCGCGTCACAACTACTTATATATTGTACGAGGGACCATTGTATCCTGTCTGCGGGGTTGTCTCCGCGTGATATGAGGCGAGCGCGTCACAACTACTTATATATTGTACGAGGGACCATTGTACCCTGTCTGCGGGGTTGTCTCCGCGTGATATGAGGCGAGCGCGTCACAACTACTTATATATTGTACGAGGGACCATTGTACCCTGTCTGCGGGGTTGTCTCCGCGTGATATGAGGCGAGCGCGACACAACTACTTATATATTGTACGAGGGACCATTGTATCCTGTCTGCGGGGTTGTCTCCGCGTGATATGAGGCGAGCGCGACACAACTACTTATATATTGTACGAGGGACCATTGTACCCTGTCTGCGGGGTTGTCTCCGCGTGATATGAGGCGAGCGCGTCACAACTACTTATATATTGTACGAGGGACCATTGTACCCTGTCTGCGGGGTTGTCTCCGCGTGATATGAGGCGAGCGCGTCACAACTACTTATATATTGTACGAGAGACCATTGTACCCTGTCTGCGGGGTTGTCTCCGCGTGATATGAGGCGAGCGCGTCACAACGACTTATATATTGTACGAGGGACCATTGTACCCTGTCTGCGGGGTTGTCTCCGCGTGATATGAGGCGAGCGCGACACAACTACTTATATATTGTACGAGGGACCATTGTACCCTGTCTGCGGGGTTGTCTCCACGTGATATGAGGCGAGCGCGTCACAACTACTTATATATTGTACGAGGGACCATTGTATCCTGTCTGCTGGGTTGTCTCCGCGTGATATGAGGCGAGCGCGTCACAACTACTTATATATTGTACGAGGGACCATTGTACCCTGTCTGCGGGGTTGTCTCCGCGTGATATGAGGCGAGCGCGTCACAACTACTTATATATTGTACGAGGGACCATTGTATCCTGTCTGCTGGATTGTCTCCGCGTGATATGAGGCGAGCGCGTCACAACTACTTATATATTGTACGAGGGACCATTGTACCCTGTCTGCGGGGTTGTCTCCGCGTGATATGAGGCGAGCGCGTCACAACTACTTATATATTGTACGAGGGACCATTGTATCCTGTCTGCTGGATTGTCTCCGCGTGATATGAGGCGAGCGCGTCACAACTACTTATATATTGTACGAGGGACCATTGTACCCTGTCTGCGGGGTTGTCTCCGCGTGATATGAGGCGAGCGCGTCACAACTACTTATATATTGTACGAGGGACCATTGTATCCTGTCTGCTGGATTGTCTCCGCGTGATATGAGGCGAGCGCGTCACAACTACTTATATATTGTACGAGGGACCATTGTACCCTGTCTGCGGGGTTGTCTCCGCGTGATATGAGGCGAGCGCGTCACAACTACTTATATATTGTACGAGGGACCATTGTACCCTGTCTGCGGGGTTGTCTCCGCGTGATATGAGGCGAGCGCGTCACAACTACTTATATATTGTACGAGGGACCATTGTACCCTGTCTGCGGGGTTGTCTCCGCGTGATATGAGGCGAGCGCGTCACAACTACTTATATATTGTACGAGGGACCATTGTACCCTGTCTGCGGGGTTGTCTCCGCGTGATATGAGGCGAGCGCGTCACAACTACTTATATATTGTACGAGGGACCATTGTATCCTGTCTGCTGGGTTGTCTCCGCGTGATATGAGGCGAGCGCGTCACAACTACTTATATATTGTACGAGGGACCATTGTACCCTGTCTGCGGGGTTGTCTCCGCGTGATATGAGGCGAGCGCGTCACAACTACTTATATATTGTACGAGGGACCATTGTACCCTGTCTGCGGGGTTGTCTCCGCGTGATATGAGGCGAGCGCGTCACAACTACTTATATATTGTACGAGGGACCATTGTACCCTGTCTGCGGGGTTGTCTCCGCGTGATATGAGGCGAGCGCGTCACAACTACTTATATATTGTACGAGGGACCATTGTACCCTGTCTGCGGGGTTGTCTCCGCGTGATATGAGGCGAGCGCGTCACAACTACTTATATATTGTACGAGGGACCATTGTACCCTGTCTGCGGGGTTGTCTCCGCGTGATATGAGGCGAGCGCGTCACAACTACTTATATATTGTACGAGGGACCATTGTATCCTGTCTGCGGGGTTGTCTCCGCGTGATATGAGGCGAGCGCGTCACAACTACTTATATATTGTACGAGGGACCATTGTACCCTGTCTGCGGGGTTGTCTCCGCGTGATATGAGGCGAGCGCGTCACAACTACTTATATATTGTACGAGGGACCATTGTACCCTGTCTACGGGGTTGTCTCCGCGTGATATGAGGCGAGCGCGTCACAACTACTTATATATTGTACGAGGGACCATTGTATCCTGTCTGCGGGGTTGTCTCCGCGTGATATGAGGCGAGCGCGTCACAACTACTTATATATTGTACGAGGGACCATTGTACCCTGTCTGCGGGGTTGTCTCCGCGTGATATGAGGCGAGCGCGTCACAACTACTTATATATTGTACGAGGGACCATTGTATCCTGTCTGCGGGGTTGTCTCCGCGTGATATGAGGCGAGCGCGTCACAACTACTTATATATTGTACGAGGGACCATTGTATCCTGTCTGCGGGGTTGTCTCCGCGTGATATGAGGCGAGCGCGTCACAACTACTTATATATTGTACGAGGGACCATTGTACCCTGTCTGCGGGGTTGTCTCCGCGTGATATGAGGCGAGCGCGTCACAACTACTTATATATTGTACGAGGGACCATTGTACCCTGTCTGCGGGGTTGTCTCCGCGTGATATGAGGCGAGCGCGTCACAACTACTTATATATTGTACGAGGGACCATTGTACCCTGTCTGCGGGGTTGTCTCCGCGTGATATGAGGCGAGCGCGTCACAACTACTTATATATTGTACGAGGGACCATTGTATCCTGTCTGCGGGGTTGTCTACGCGTGATATGAGGCGAGCGCGTCACAACTACTTATATATTGTACGAGGGACCACTGTACCCTGTCTGCGGGGTTGTCTCCGCGTGATATGAGGCGAGCGCGTCACAACTACTTATATATTGTACGAGGGACCACTGTACCCTGTCTGCGGGGTTGTCTCCACGTGATATGAGGCGAGCGCGTCACAACTACTTATATATTGTACGAGGGACCATTGTACCCTGTCTGCGGGGTTGTCTCCACGTGATATGAGGCGAGCGCGTCACTACTACTTATATATTGTACGAGGGACCACTGTACCCTGTCTGCGGGGTTGTCTCCACGTGATATGAGGCGAGCGCGTCACTACTACTTATATATTGTACGAGGGACCATTGTACCCTGTCTGCGGGGTTGTCTACGCGTGATATGAGGCGAGCGCGTCACAACTACTTATATATTGTACGAGGGACCATTGTACCCTGTCTGCGGGGTTGTCTCCGCGTGATATGAGGCGAGCGCGTCACAACTACTTATATATTGTACGGGGGACCATTGTACCCTGTCTGCGGGGTTGTCTCCGCGTGATATGAGGCGAGCGCGTCACAACTACTTATATATTGTACGAGGGACCACTGTACCCTGTCTGCGGGGTTGTCTCCGCGTGATATGAGGCGAGCGCGTCACAACTACTTATATATTGTACGAGGGACCATTGTACCCTGTCTGCGGGGTTGTCTCCGCGTGATATGAGGCGAGCGCGTCACAACTACTTATATATTGTACGAGGGACCATTGTACCCTGTCTGCGGGGTTGTCTCCGCGTGATATGAGGCGAGCGCGTCACAACTACTTATATATTGTACGAGGGACCATTGTACCCTGTCTGCGGGGTTGTCTCCACGTGATATGAGGCGAGCGCGTCACAACTACTTATATATTGTACGAGGGACCATTGTACCCTGTCTGCGGGGTTGTCTCCGCGTGATATGAGGCGAGCGCGTCACAACTACTTATATATTGTACGAGGGACCATTGTACCCTGTCTGCGGGGTTGTCTCCGCGTGATATGAGGCGAGCGCGTCACAACTACTTATATATTGTACGAGGGACCATTGTACCCTGTCTGCGGGGTTGTCTACGCGTGATATGAGGCGAGCGCGTCACAACTACTTATATATTGTACGAGGGACCATTGTACCCTGTCTGCGGGGTTGTCTCCGCGTGATATGAGGCGAGCGCGTCACAACTACTTATATATTGTACGAGGGACCATTGTACCCTGTCTGCGGGGTTGTCTCCGCGTGATATGAGGCAAACGCGTCACAACTACTTATATATTGTACGAGGGACCATTGTACCCTGTCTGCGGGGTTGTCTCCGCGTGATATGAGGCGAGCGCGTCACAACTACTTATATATTGTACGAGGGACCATTGTACCCTGTCTGCGGGGTTGTCTCCGCGTGATATGAGGCGAGCGCGTCACAACTACTTATATACTGTACGAGGGACCATTGTACCCTGTCTGCGGGGTTGTCTCCGCGTGATATGAGGCGAGCGCGTCACAACTACTTATATATTGTACGAGGGACCATTGTACCCTGTCTGCGGGGTTGTCTACGCGTGATATGAGGCGAGCGCGTCACAACTACTTATATATTGTACGAGGGACCATTGTACCCTGTCTGCGGGGTTGTCTCCGCGTGATATGAGGCGAGCGCGTCACAACTACTTATATATTGTACGAGGGACCATTGTACCCTGTCTGCGGGGTTGTCTCCACGTGATATGAGGCGAGCGCGTCACAACTACTTATATATTGTACGAGGGACCATTGTACCCTGTCTGCGGGGTTGTCTCCTTGTGATATGAGGCGAGCGCGTCACAACTACTTATATATTGTACGAGGGACCATTGTATCCTGTCTGCGGGGTTGTCTCCGTGTGATATGAGGCGAGCGCGTCACAACTACTTATATATTGTACGAGGGACCATTGTATCCTGTCTACGGGGTTGTCTCCGCGTGATATGAGGCGAGCGCGTCACAACTACTTATATATTGTACGAGGGACCATTGTACCCTGTCTGCGGGGTTGTCTCCGCGTGATATGAGGCGAGTGCGTCACAACTACTTATATATTGTACGAGGGACCATTGTACCCTGTCTGCGGGGTTGTCTCCGCGTGATATGAGGCGAGCGCGTCACAACTACTTATATATTGTACGAGGGACCATTGTACCCTGTCTGCGGGGTTGTCTCCGCGTGATATGAGGCGAGCGCGTCACAACTACTTATATATTGTACGAGGGACCATTGTACCCTGTCTGCGGGGTTGTCTCCGCGTGATATGAGGCGAGCGCGTCACAACGACTTATATATTGTACGAGGGACCATTGTACCCTGTCTGCGGGGTTGTCTCCGCGTGATATGAGGCGAGCGCGACACAACTACTTATATATTGTACGAGGGACCATTGTACCCTGTCTGCGGGGTTGTCTCCACGTGATATGAGGCGAGCGCGTCACAACTACTTATATATTGTACGAGGGACCATTGTATCCTGTCTGCTGGGTTGTCTCCGCGTGATATGAGGCGAGCGCGTCACAACTACTTATATATTGTACGAGGGACCATTGTACCCTGTCTGCGGGGTTGTCTCCGCGTGATATGAGGCGAGCGCGTCACAACTACTTATATATTGTACGAGGGACCATTGTATCCTGTCTACGGGGTTGTCTCCGCGTGATATGAGGCGAGCGCGTCACAACTACTTATATATTGTACGAGGGACCATTGTACCCTGTCTGCGGGGTTGTCTCCGCGTGATATGAGGCGAGCGCGTCACAACTACTTATATATTGTACTAGGGACCATTGTACCCTGTCTGCGGGGTTGTCTCCGCGTGATATGAGGCGAGCGCGTCACAACTACTTATATATTGTACGAGGGACCATTGTACCCTGTCTGCGGGGTTGTCTCCGCGTGATATGAGGCGAGCGCGTCACAACTACTTATATATTGTACGAGGGACCATTGTACCCTGTCTGCGGGGTTGTCTCCGCGTGATATGAGGCGAGCGCGTCACAACTACTTATATATTGTACGAGGGACCATTGTACCCTGTCTGCGGGGTTGTCTCCGCGTGATATGAGGCGAGCGCGTCACAACTACTTATATATTGTACGAGGGACCATTGTACCCTGCCTGCGGGGTTGTCTCCGCGTGATATGAGGCAAGCGCGTCACAACTACTTATATATTGTACGAGGGACCATTGTACCCTGTCTGCGGGGTTGTCTCCGCGTGATATGAGGCGAGCGCGTCACAACTACTTATATATTGTACGAGGGACCATTGTACCCTGTCTGCGGGGTTGTCTCCGCGTGATATGAGGCGAGCGCGTCACAACTACTTATATATTGTACGAGGGACCATTGTACCCTGTCTGCGGGGTTGTCTCCGCGTGATATGAGGCGAGCGCGTCACAACTACTTATATATTGTACGAGGGACCATTGTACCCTGTCTGCGGGGTTGTCTCCGCGTGATATGAGGCGAGCGCGTCACAACTACTTATATATTGTACGAGGGACCATTGTACCTTGTCTGCGGGGTTGTCTCCGCGTGATATGAGGCGAGCGCGTCACAACTACTTATATATTGTACGAGGGACCACTGTACCCTGTCTGCGGGGTTGTCTCCGCGTGATATGAGGCGAGCGCGTCACAACTACTTATATATTGTACGAGGGACCATTGTACCCTGTCTGCGGGGTTGTCCCCGCGTGATATGAGACGAGCGCGTCACAACTACTTATATATTGTACGAGGGACCATTGTACCCTGTCTGCGGGGTTGTCTCCGCGTGATATGAGGCGAGCGCGTCACAACTACTTATATATTGTACGAGGGACCATTGTACCCTGTCTGCGGGGTTGTCTCCGCGTGATATGAGGCGAGCGCGTCACAACTACTTATATATTGTACGAGGGACCATTGTACCCTGTCTGCGGGGTTGTCTCCGCGTGATATGAGGCGAGCGCGTCACAACTACTTATATATTGTACGAGGGACCATTGTATCCTGTCTGCGGGGTTGTCTCCGCGTGATATGAGGCGAGCGCGTCACAACTACTTATATATTGTACGAGGGACCATTGTACCCTGTCTGCGGGGTTGTCTCCGCGTGATATGAGGCGAGCGCGTCACAACTACTTATATATTGTACGAGGAACCATTGTATCCTGTCTGCGGGGTTGTCTCCGCGTGATATGAGGCGAGCGCGTCACAACTACTTATATATTGTACGAGGGACCATTGTACCCTGTCTGCGGGGTTGTCTCCGCGTGATATGAGGCGAGCGCGTCACAACTACTTATATATTGTACGAGGGACCATTGTACCCTGTCTGCGGGGTTGTCTCCGCGTGATATGAAGCGAGCGCGTCACAACTACTTATATATTGTACGAGGGACCATTGTATCCTGTCTGCGGGGTTGTCTCCGCGTGATATGAGGCGAGCGCGTCACAACTACTTATATATTGTACGAGGGACCATTGTATCCTGTCTGCGGGGTTGTCTCCGCGTGATATGAGGCGAGCGCGTCACAACTACTTATATATTGTACGAGGGACCATTGTATCCTGTCTGCGGGGTTGTCTCCGCGTGATATGAGGCGAGCGCGTCACAACTACTTATATATTGTACGAGGGACCATTGTAACCTGTCTGCGGGGTTGTCTCCGCGTGATATGAGGCGAGCGCGTCACAACTACTTATATATTGTACGAGGGACCATTGTACCCTGTCTGCGGGGTTGTCTCCGCGTGATATGAGGCGAGCGCGTCACAACTACTTATATATTGTACGAGGGACCATTGTACCCTGTCTGCGGGGTTGTCTCCGCGTGATATGAGGCGAGCGCGTCACAACTACTTATATATTGTACGAGGGACCATTGTACCCTGTCTGCGGGGTTGTCTCCGCGTGATATGAGGCGAGCGCGTCACAACTACTTATATATTGTACTAGGGACCATTGTACCCTGTCTGCGGGGTTGTCTCCGCGTGATATGAGGCGAGCGCGTCACAACTACTTATATATTGTACGAGGGACCATTGTACCCTGTCTGCGGGGTTGTCTCCGCGTGATATGAGGCGAGCGCGTCACAACTACTTATATATTGTACTAGGGACCATTGTACCCTGTCTGCGGGGTTGTCTCCGCGTGATATGAGGCGAGCGCGTCACAACTACTTATATATTGTACGAGGGACCATTGTACCCTGTCTGCGGGGTTGTCTCCGCGTGATATGAGGCGAGCGCGTCACAACTACTTATATATTGTACGAGGGACCATTGTACCCTGTCTGCGGGGTTGTCTCCGCGTGATATGAGGCGAGCGCGTCACAACTACTTATATATTGTACGAGGGACCATTGTACCCTGTCTGCGGGGTTGTCTCCGCGTGATATGAGGCGAGCGCGTCACAACTACTTATATATTGTACGAGGGACCATTGTACCCTGCCTGCGGGGTTGTCTCCGCGTGATATGAGGCAAGCGCGTCACAACTACTTATATATTGTACGAGGGACCATTGTACCCTGTCTGCGGGGTTGTCTCCGCGTGATATGAGGCGAGCGCGTCACAACTACTTATATATTGTACGAGGGACCATTGTACCCTGTCTGCGGGGTTGTCTCCGCGTGATATGAGGCGAGCGCGTCACAACTACTTATATATTGTACGAGGGACCATTGTACCCTGTCTGCGGGGTTGTCTCCGCGTGATATGAGGCGAGCGCGTCACAACTACTTATATATTGTACGAGGGACCATTGTACCCTGTCTGCGGGGTTGTCTCCGCGTGATATGAGGCGAGCGCGTCACAACTACTTATATATTGTACGAGGGACCATTGTACCTTGTCTGCGGGGTTGTCTCCGCGTGATATGAGGCGAGCGCGTCACAACTACTTATATATTGTACGAGGGACCACTGTACCCTGTCTGCGGGGTTGTCTCCGCGTGATATGAGGCGAGCGCGTCACAACTACTTATATATTGTACGAGGGACCATTGTACCCTGTCTGCGGGGTTGTCCCCGCGTGATATGAGACGAGCGCGTCACAACTACTTATATATTGTACGAGGGACCATTGTACCCTGTCTGCGGGGTTGTCTCCGCGTGATATGAGGCGAGCGCGTCACAACTACTTATATATTGTACGAGGGACCATTGTACCCTGTCTGCGGGGTTGTCTCCGAGTGATATGAGGCGTCACAACTACTTATATATTGTACGAGGGACCATTGTACCCCGTCTGCGGGGTTGTCTCCGCGTGATATGAGGCGAGCGCGTCACAACTACTTATATATTGTACGAGGGACCATTGTACCCTGTCTGCGGGGTTGTCTCCGCGTGATATGAGGCGAGCGCGTCACAACTACTTATATATTGTACGAGGGACCATTGTACCCTGTCTGCGGGGTTGTCTCCGCGTGATATGAGGCGAGCGCGTCACAACTACTTATATATTGTACGAGGGACCATTGTACCCTGTCTGCGGGGTTGTCTCCGCGTGATATGAGGCGAGCGCGTCACAACTACTTATATATTGTACGAGGGACCATTGTACCTTGTCTGCGGGGTTGTCTCCGCGTGATATGAGGCGAGCGCGTCACAACTACTTATATATTGTACGAGGGACCATTGTACCCTGTCTGCGGGGTTGTCTCCGCGTGATATGAGGCGAGCGCGTCACAACTACTTATATATTGTACGAGGGACCATTGTATCCTGTCTGCAGGGTTGTCTCCGCGTGATATGAGGCGAGCGCGTCGCAACTACTTATATATTGTACGAGGGACCATTGTATCCTGTCTGCGGGGTTGTCTCCGCGTGATATGAGGCGAGCGCGTCGCAACTACTTATATATTGTACGAGGGACCATTGTACCCTGTCTGCGGGGTTGTCTCCGCGTGATATGAGGCGAGCGCGTCACAACTACTTATATATTGTACGAGGGACCATTGTACCCTGTCTGCGGGGTTGTCTCCGCGTGATATGAGGCGAGCGTGTCACAACTACTTATATATTGTACGAGGGACCATTGTATCCTGTCTACGGGGTTGTCTCCGCGTGATATGAGGCGAGCGTGTCACAACTACTTATATATTGTACGAGGGACCATTGTATCCTGTCTGCGGGGTTGTCTCCGCGTGATATGAGGCGAGCGTGTCACAACTACTTATATATTGTACGAGGGACCATTGTATCCTGTCTACGGGGTTGTCTCCGCGTGATATGAGGCGAGCGTGTCACAACTACTTATATATTGTACGAGGGACCATTGTATCCTGTCTGCGGGGTTGTCTCCGCGTGATATGAGGCGAGCGTGTCACAACTACTTATATATTGTACGAGGGACCATTGTATCCTGTCTGCGGGGATGTCTCCGCGTGATATGAGGCGAGCGTGTCACAACTACTTATATATTGTACGAGGGACCATTGTATCCTGTCTGCGGGGTTGTCTCCGCGTGATATGAGGCGAGCGTGTCACAACTACTTATATATTGTACGAGGGACCATTGTACCCTGTCAGCGGGGTTGTCTCCGCGTGATATGAGGCGAGCGCGACACAACTACTTATATATTGTACGAGGGACCATTGTACCCTGTCTGCGGGGTTGTCTCCGCGTGATATGAGGCGAGCGCGTCACAACTACTTATATATTGTACGAGGGACCATTGTACCCTGTCTGCGGGGTTGTCTCCGCGTGATATGAGGCGAACGCGTCACAACTACTTATATATTGTACGAGGGACCATTGTACCCTGTCAGCGGGGTTGTCTCCGCGTGATATGAGGCGAGCGCGACACAACTACTTATATATTGTACGAGGGACCATTGTACCCTGTCTGCGGGGTTGTCTCCGCGTGATATGAGGCGAGCGCGTCACAACTACTTATATATTGTACGAGGGACCACTGTATCCTGTCTGCGGGGTTGTCTCCGCGTGATATGAGGCGAACGCGACACAACTACTTATATATTGTACGAGGGACCATTGTACCCTGTCTGCGGGGTTGTCTCCGCGTGATATGAGGCGAGCGCGTCACAACTACTTATATATTGTACGAGGGACCATTGTACCCTGTCTGCGGGGTTGTCTCCGCGTGATATGAGGCGAGCGCGTCACAACTACTTATATATTGTACGAGGGACCATTGTACCCTGTCTGCGGGGTTGTCTCCACGTGATATGAGGCGAGCGCGTCACAACTACTTATATATTGTACGAGGGACCATTGTACCCTGTCTGCGGGGTTGTCTCCGCGTGATATGAGGCGAGCGCGTAACAACTACTTATATATTGTACGAGGGACCATTGTACCCTGTCTGCGGGGTTGTCTCCGCGTGATATGAGGCGAGCGCGTCACAACTACTTATATATTGTACGAGGGACCATTGTACCCTGTCTGCGGGGTTGTCTCCGCGTGATATGAGGCGAGCGCGTCACAACTACTTATATATTGTACGAGGGACCATTGTACCCTGTCTGCGGGGTTGTCTCCGCGTGATATGAGGCGAGCGCGTCACAACTACTTATATATTGTACGAGGGACCATTGTACCCTGTCTGCGGGGTTGTCTCCGCGTGATATGAGGCGAGCGCGTCACAACTACTTATATATTGTACGAGGGACCATTGTACCCTGTCTGCGGGGTTGTCTCCGCGTGATATGAGGCGAGCGCGTCACAACTACTTATATATTGTACGAGGGACCATTGTATCCTGTCTGCGGGGTTGTCTCCGCGTGATATGAGGCGAGCGCGTCACAACTACTTATATATTGTACGAGGGACCATTGTATCCTGTCTGCGGGGTTGTCTCCGCGTGATATGAGGCGAGCGCGTCACAACTACTTATATATTGTACGAGGGACCATTGTATCCTGTCTGCGGGGTTGTCTCCGCGTGATATGAGGCGAGCGCGTCACAACTACTTATATATTGTACGAGGGACCATTGTACCCTGTCTGCGGGGTTGTCTCCGCGTGATATGAGGCGAGCGCGTCACAACTACTTATATATTGTACGAGGGACCATTGTACCCTGTCTGCGGGGTTATCTCCGCGTGATATGAGGCGAGCGCGTCACAACTACTTATATATTGTACGAGGGACCATTGTACCCTGTCTGCGGGGTTATCTCCGCGTGATATGAGGCGAGCGCGTCACAACTACTTATATATTGTACGAGGGACCACTGTACCCTGTCTGCGGGGTTGTCTCCGCGTGATATGAGGCGAGCGCGTCACAACTACTTATATATTGTACGAGGGACCATTGTATCCTGTCTGCGGGGTTGTCTCCGCGTGATATGAGGCGAGCGCGTCGCAACTACTTATATATTGTACGAGGGACCATTGTACCCTGTCTGCGGGGTTGTCTCCGCGTGATATGAGGCGAGCGCGTCACAACTACTTATATATTGTACGAGGGACCATTGTACCCTGTCTGCGGGGTTGTCTCCGCGTGATATGAGGCGAGCGCGTCACAACTACTTATATATTGTACGAGGGACCATTGTACCCTGTCTGCGGGGTTGTCTCCGCGTGATATGAGGCGAGCGCGTCACAACTACTTATATATTGTACGAGGGACCATTGTACCCTGTCTGCGGGGTTGTCTCCGCGTGATATGAGGCGAGCGCGTCACAACTACTTATATATTGTACGAGGGACCATTGTACCCTGTCTGCGGGGTTGTCTCCGCGTGATATGAGGCGACCCAACAAACATTTTGGTGCCTTCCCGCACTTTTCCCGATGTCTTTTCCCGCACATTGCATATGCGGGTCCTGTAAGGGAAACCCGTACAGGCCCCGCCTAGAAGTGTCCTACTGGCCGATGTCGGGTCCCGTACGGGTTGCACGCCATCTTCCCGCAATCTTCCCACTTGTATCCCGCAACCTTCCCGCACGGATTGCCCGCTATCTTCCCGCTAGTATCCCACAACTTTCCCGCACACGCTGCCCGCTATCTTCCCGCTAGTATCCCACAACTTTCCCGCACAGTCTGCCCGCTAGTATCCCGCAGCTTTCCCACTAGTATTCCGCAACCTTCCCGCTCGGATTGCCCGCTATCTTCCCGCTAATACCCCGCAGCTTTCCCGCATGGGCTGCCCGCTATCTTCCCGGGGCCCGTCCCCCGGCCGCCCCTCATCAGTGCATGACATTGAAACAAACTGAAAAGTAACACAGTTTTTAGTTTTCAGTTTAGTTTCTTATTTACCCCTTTCTCAAATAAGCGTTTTATGGTTATTATTAGTAGAGTAATTATATTTATCTGTGGTCGAGGTGTGATACGAATGAACATAATGTGAACATTGGAGTGAAACTTAATCTATTTATAGGTAAAGCCAATTAGCAACAAAATTCTATTTTATTAAATCCAGTAGTTTCTCTTTTAAATAAATGCAATTATAGTCTCTAGCCTAATACAGCAATTGATTCTAAAATTGGATTAAGTTCCTAGTGTTCTTATTGGACAAGGAAATTGGGTTTAAAAATAAAGAAACAAAAGCAATAATGTTTATATAAAGTGCAAGTGAATTTTATTACTAAAATACGTAATAATGAACAATTGTTATGTAATGCCTCTGATACTGTTACTGAATTATTGATTACTGTTACTTTGGAGAATCTGAAAATTGTTATGTAGTAAGTGTGACATGTTCTTATTTTCCTACTTTGCCTTAACAAGGAAAACAAGATTGTTATCGAACCAGTATTAAGTTTAACACACCAAACTGGTATATTTATTATATTTTTTTTAGGTCCTCACAAACTGAAATAATAACAGTTCAATGCCCTGATACACTACCTTACCATAGATCACCACGACATGAGATCATGTTTTTGCAGCAGACACTTTTTAATAAAATGTTCATAAAATAATGTAGATAGGCATATAGCATAATAACACTATATATATATTATAGTGCTATGTGATCGAGCTGATAGAGAATGTGTCTATGTATGTATTCCCTAGTTATATACAAGCAATAAGGGGTAGCATGTGTACCTACTCGTTTAAATAAGTTCAATACACACAGTGATACATCATCACGGATCTACCTACCAACTATTCGAATTAGGAAAATGCTATTCATGACACGTTTGTTATACATTACTACATCCACAAGATGCAAGTTGAGTTGTTAATCATAAATGAGCAATTAATATTATGAACAAAAGCAAAGCAACATAAATATATTTACACGTTATTACTCCATGTTTTGCTCATTACTATTACACAATATTCAATACAGTATTACTAATACAATTTTGATACAATACAATTAATTAATTTAATAGAATATTCAGTAGTAGGCTATCTATTTACATATAACCCTGAAGTATGGATGGGAAAGAACGATTTATTCCTTAACATTTAGGCTAACCCCTTAAACCAATCACGTTTAAACGGTTAACTGACATTTCTATTTTCATAATAAAATCCAAAATTAATAAATAGGCAACTGCATAACATTAAAAAAAAATCATAAGGATTTTAACGTCACGTATTCGATTGTTCTGCACTTGAAAATAATAATATAACGATACATATTTGAGGGCTGCGAGTGGGGGTTCAGCCTTTGTTGCCATCAACGACCCGCTTCTTTGCGCGTACCGTTCTTCCGCCATGACGATCCCTGGCATTTGCCAGCCACAATATTAAGATTTTTTCAATGTCATTGACTTGGGCAGTTTTGGAGTTGGCTCTCACAGCAACTAAAATAAAGTTAAAGATAAATTACAAAACTGTATCAAGTCACAGTCCAAGGCTTTAAATAATTTTGGTGGTTTTGTAGACCCATTTGCTAAAACTAAAGGATTCACGTCAATACAATAAAAATAATAGAGTATTAAAAAACGGCCTAGCTAGATTAGAGAACAATTATTTATTTTATTTTACCGTCAAATGGCAATTAATAACCACAATGGAGGGCAAAGTGTCAATAACCACCACAAAAAGGTTTCATCTGAGGGCAGTGGACATATGGCTATAAGGTGCTTTTTATGTTAGGTGCTGCTGTTTATTTTACAAAATAAAATTATGTAATTCTGAAGAGACAAGCTGAAAAGCGCTAGTATGCACTAAGCAGGGCGTGCAAGCGTGAGAAATATGATTAACACTTTTGGACAATTTGTTACAAAAATATAATAATTCATTGCTATTTTTATATTTTTATTATCGACCCACACCACCCACTCACAACGCTCTTCCTCCCCCCCCCCCCCCCCCCCCCAATATGGGTGAAGACCTAAATTGTAGTGTGTAGTAGACGGCCCGAACTGAAAGGGGGACGGGGGGTCGGGGGTGTTTGGCCCCCGGAAAATGCATTTTTCAACGTCATTTTTGTAATAATCTGTGTGTTTTAGAGCAGTAGAATGAAAAAAATTGTCAGTTAGTTTTATAAAAGAATATCTCGTTTTGAAGTGACTCTGTGAATATATTGTCTTATTTTTACTTTGTTATATGTGCTTAAACTTTGTCTACACATTTTATTTATTCGTAAAAAAAACAAAAACAAAAATCAGAACACTAGAGGTTCATTGCAAAGCTTATCGTAGGTATTAACAGGGGATTCCTTCCCCGCAAGGGGAAGCAAAAGGGCATTTGCCCCCCTTGGATTTGAGGAATTCAAAATTTTAACTGACTATACGATGCGCGCCAGATGCGCCATTTCATATAAATTATGTAAATAAAAAATAAGATAACTAAATAACAAATATTTTCTAGTTTATCCGTCCCGTCACGAAACTGTTATTTTAACGCGATCCGATGAAATTGTTATTTGTTGTGTATACATAAATGAAAGAACCACTGACTTGACTGTTACGACCGGGGGCAATATGAGCACGCCACCCCCGGCCAACGCACCACTCGTCACATGCTCACGGACTAGCCTCCTATCCTTTTATCAACATTTCTTATGTTTTTTTTTTCTATACTTACATTGCATTATATATGCATTTTACTTTTTGTACCTAGACTATAGTCAATCACAGCCAGACGAGCCACGCTCTCAAATGATATTGTTCCTACGTGTTTATAATTGCTTTTCCTTGTGTTTTGTTCAACTTATATATAACAACTACGCAGGCATTCTATATTTGTGACTAGTCACAAGATATTGGTCCTACGTTTTGATGATTTCCGTCATGTAGTATAATTTTTAATTTATTTATACGAGCACATATTACCTGTTAGTACACACCAAAATGGAACATCAAACCCATTTCCTAATCAAACCAAATCCTTATTCAAACGGCGCGTTTGCAAAAGATTGAACTTAAGCGAATAGTTGTCGACTCTGGCTAGTTAAAATCCTGCCAGAAAAGATATATTTTGATAAGCAAAGTATGTGAGACGAAGCCACAGCCGTAACTATTTTGTATACTACTAAATTATGTTAGATCCCTGTCTAGTCTAGATCATCGTATTAATCAATCAATGCATATTAATTTTAGATTGTATGCTTCCTTGTATGTATGTATTTTTATTTACCTATAACTAAGGTTATATTAAAAAAGGAAAATATTGAAGCAAAATGTAATACAATTATTATTAGTCGTAAATAAAATTCGATGTACATTCGTCCAACCAAATTAGTAATTTCCGATCGAATAGCTCAACTTCGGTCTTCAGCCTGATGTTAAAGTGAACGAAACCGTGTTAGCAAAGCAACCCAAAAACACAACAGGATTTTGAAGATAATATTTGATAGCATCTTGAAAATATGAATACGAACTTAGAAGAAACCTACCTTAGTATTCTTGATTTTCAGGAACAATTGCGTCTTCACGTGATTTTTATATTAATGAGCTTGTCCATAACGAAGTTGAATCCTTTTTTTCGTTTTAAAAACACGAGTCGTCAATATACCGTTGCCACTTGCCAGTCAGTTTTGTTCTTCTTTCCTTTCTTCCGACCACACACACTCACACACAAACACAGTCCACGACACGGATCAATATTCAATGGATTAAAAAAAAATCGCAATAAGATTATGATACTAATAAAGCCCTAACTTATTTTATTTTTTCACGAAAGAACATGATAGCACACGTATAAGTAACGTCTAACACACACGAAGTATAAACTTGTTGTGTAGTCCAGTCAGTGTTTTGGACTGTTTTGCTTACCACGGTGGGATTCCCACCCCACTCCGCCCGAATCTTATCACCACTATAGCGAGCGGCACCGTATTACAAAGCTTAGTAGGACTTGTAGCATAGATAATGAATGAACACGTTGTAATTTCTTATCGGTGGTGGTCGAATTAAGTACGGTTATCATCAGCTACATAAGCAATATCACAACACATAATAACAATACAAAGAGAGCCTTCTTCATAGTGCGGTATCCTTTGTCATTACAGTTTTCTTACAGTTTATAAGCACCAAAGATACTTTTTAAACTGAGCTTTTTAAATTAACAATATGAATGTGCGTACGATGCATTGTAGGTTGTGCATACTGTAACTAGTCTCACTTTCTCGAATTGAATAGGACGTAAACAATACTTCCTTAAAGTAGACGTATATTGAGAAGTTACTTTTTTACCTTATTTATTACCACTTCTATAATGTATATCATACTCATATTGTATAGATATGAGGTATAACAGTTGGCTATAATGTCAGGTGCATGATGTTGCTAAATTTGAAATTAAGCTTCAGCGACACATTTTTACAATAATACATGGAAACTTTGTAATCTTCAAATCGTTCATTGAATTCAATTAATTTGTTCGTTGTCTTATCTGTAAATGAAGAACCAATACAAATACAATAGATAGTTGCAGACGAGTGATTACCAGCTAGCCTATTTAAAATCCATTGATTCTATGTAACATCTGTCATTTTAAATATTTCTGGAAAACACTCAAAACAGGTATAAATCCCTCCCCCTATGCCGTTGTCATTACGAAACACAATTTTCACATAAACAGCATTATCATAATAGTATTCATAGTTTCATACTTACCTTATCTAAGAACTTCATTTACTTCATCTTCTCAATTCGATCATCAGTAAGTTTTTGATTATCACTGTGACGTATTGTAATACCATTCATAAAACGTTTTAACAATATTATTTGATGTAACGTACCATATCAAAACCATCGAAAGCCAAATCAGGAAAAAATAATAAACAATACATTTCTAGAAAGTATACTATCAACTACTAACCAGTAGTCCCCCTAACTACCAACAACTCCCATTTTTGTAACTACTTGGATTTATTAGAAATATAAAATGGGTTGTATTACTACATTTATTTACTTATTCATGGTTATGAAGGACTTTAACTTGTGAATGGAATTTTGAATGTGGTATAGAGCGAATAAATACTCGAATAAATCATTGGTATCTATCGTCAATCAAAAGATAAAGATAAAGAACAAAGAATTATATGGTTAACCCGGACGTACGTAACAAAAACATATTTTCCAAATCTTGCCCTTTCTTCGCGGGATCCTATGTGGGTTATCCCATGTTTTTCCCGTACACGGGACGTCCCTTACCCTTCCCTCGCGCTTCCAGTGTAGGGCGTCCCGTGACTTTCCCATACACGGGACGCCCCTTATCATTCCCAAGCGCTTCCCGTACGGGACGTCCCGTGACTTTCCCAGACAGGGACATCCCTTAACATTCCCTCGCGCTTCCCGTGAGGGATATCCCGTGAGTTTCCCAGATGCGGGACGTCCCTAAGCCTTCCCTCGCAGGCCCTGACCGGCACATCCCAGATCTTCCCGTTTCCAGCAGTTAACCCGCACATCCCTTGACTTTCCCGCACGGGTCCCGCAGTATCATGTTTGTTGGGGAGCGCGTCACAACTACTTATATATTGTACGAGGGACCATTGTACCCTGTCTGCGGGGTTGTCTCCCTGTGATATGAGGCGAGCGCGTCACAACTACTTATATATTGTACGAGGGACCATTGTACCCTGTCTGCGGGGTTGTCTCCGCGTGATATGAGGCGAGCGCGTCACAACTACTTATATATTGTACGAGGGACCATTGTACCCTGTCTGCGGGGTTGTCTCCGCGTCATATGAGGCGAGCGCGTCACAACTACTTATATATTGTACGAGGGACCATTGTACCCTGTCTGCGGGGTTGTCTCCGCGTGATATGAGGCGAGCGCGTCACAACTACTTATATATTGTACGAGGGACCATTGTACCCTGTCTGCGGGGTTGTCTCCGCGTGATATGAGGCGAGCGCGTCACAACTACTTATATATTGTACGAGGGACCATTGTACCCTGTCTGCGGGGTTGTCTCCGCGTGATATGAGGCGAGCGCGTCACAACTACTTATATATTGTACGAGGGACCATTGTACCCTGTCTGCGGGGTTGTCTCCGCGTGATATGAGGCGAGCGCGTCACAACTACTTATATATTGTACGAGGGACCATTGTACCCTGTCTGCGGGGTTGTCTCCGCGTGATATGAGGCGAGCGCGTCACAACTACTTATATATTGTACGAGGGACCATTGTATCCTGTCTGCGGGGTTGTCTCCGCGTGATATGAGGCGAGCGCGTCACAACTACTTATATATTGTACGAGGGACCATTGTACCCTGTCTGCGGGGTTGTCTCCGCGTGATATGAGGCGAGCGCGTCACAACTACTTATATATTGTACGAGGGACCATTGTACCCTGTCTGCGGGGTTGTCTCCGCGTGATATGAGGCGAGCGCGTCACAACTACTTATATATTGTACGAGGGACCATTGTACCCTGTCTGCGGGGTTGTCTCCGCGTGATATGAGGCGAGCGCGTCACAACTACTTATATATTGTACGAGGGACCATTGTACCTTGTCTGCGGGGTTGTCTCCGCGTGATATGAGGCGAGCGCGTCACAACTACTTATATATTGTACGAGGGACCATTGTACCCTGTCTGCGGGGTTGTCTCCGCGTGATATGAGGCGAGCGCGTCACAACTACTTATATATTGTACGAGGGACCACTGTACCCTGTCTGCGGGGTTGTCTCCGCGTGATATGAGGCGAGCGCGTCACAACTACTTATATATTGTACGAGGGACCATTGTACCCTGTCTGCGGGGTTGTCTCCGCGTGATATGAGGCGAGCGCGTCACAACTACTTATATATTGTACGAGGGACCATTGTATCCTGTCTGCGGGGTTGTCTCCGCGTGATATGAGGCGAGCGTGTCACAACTACTTATATATTGTACGAGGGACCATTGTACCCTGTCTGCGGGGTTGTCTCCGCGTGATATGAGGCGAGCGCGTCACAACTACTTATATATTGTACGAGGGACCATTGTACCCTGTCTGCGGGGTTGTCTCCGCGTGATATGTGGCGAGCGCGTCACAACTACTTATATATTGTACGAGGGACCATTGTACCCTGTCTGCGGGGTTGTCTCCGCGTGATATGAGGCGAGCGCGTCACAACTACTTATATATTGTACGAGGGACCATTGTACCCTGTCTGCGGGGTTGTCTCCGCGTGATATGAGGCGAGCGCGTCACAACTACTTATATATTGTACGAGGGACCATTGTACCCTGTCTGCGGGGTTGTCTCCGCGTGATATGAGGCGAGCGCGTCACAACTACTTATATATTGTACGAGGGACCATTGTACCCTGTCTGCGGGGTTGTCTCCGCGTGATATGAGGCGAGCGCGTCACAACTACTTATATATTGTACGAGGGACCATTGTATCCTGTCTGCGGGGTTGTCTCCGCGTGATATGAGGCGAGCGCGTCACAACTACTTATATATTGTACGAGGGACCATTGTACCCTGTCTGCGGGGTTGTCTCCGCGTGATATGAGGCGAGCGCGTCACAACTACTTATATATTGTACGAGGGACCATTGTATCCTGTCTGCGGGGTTGTCTCCGCGTGATATGAGGCGAGCGCGTCACAACTACTTATATATTGTACGAGGGACCATTGTATCCTGTCTGCGGGGTTGTCTCCGCGTGATATGAGGCAAGCGCGTCACAACTACTTATATATTGTACGAGGGACCATTGTACCCTGTCTGCGGGGTTGTCTCCGCGTGATATTTGGCGAGCGCGTCACAACTACTTATATATTGTACGAGGGACCATTGTACCCTGTCTGCGGGGTTGTCTCCGCGTGATATGAGGCGAGCGCGTCACAACTACTTATATATTGTACGAGGGACCATTGTACCCTGTCTGCGGGGTTGTCTCCGCGTGATATGAGGCGAGCGCGTCACAACTACTTATATATTGTACGAGGGACCATTGTACCCTGTCTGCGGGGTTGTCTCCGCGTGATATGAGGCGAACGCGTCACAACTACTTATATATTGTACGAGGGACCATTGTACCCTGTCTGCGGGGTTGTCTCCGCGTGATATGAGGCGAGCGCGTCACAACTACTTATATATTGTACGAGGGACCATTGTATCCTGTCTGCGGGGTTGTCTCCGCGTGATATGAGGCGAGCGCGTCACAACTACTTATATATTGTACGAGGGACCATTGTACCCTGTCTGCGGGGTTGTCTCCGCGTGATATGAGGCGAGCGCGTCACAACTACTTATATATTGTACGAGGGACCATTGTATCCTGTCTGCGGGGTTGTCTCCGCGTGATATGAGGCGAGCGCGTCACAACTACTTATATATTGTACGAGGGACCATTGTACCCTGTCTGCGGGGTTGTCTCCGCGTGATATGAGGCGAGCGCGTCACAACTACTTATATATTGTACGAGGGACCACTGTACCCTGTCTGCGGGGTTGTCTCCACGTGATATGAGGCGAGCGCGTCACAACTACTTATATATTGTACGAGGGACCATTGTACCCTGTCTGCGGGGTTGTCTCCGCGTGATATGAGGCGAGCGCGTCACAACTACTTATATATTGTACGAGGGACCATTGTACCCTGTCTGCGGGGTTGTCTCCGCGTGATATGAGGCGAGCGCGTCACAACTACTTATATATTGTACGAGGGACCATTGTACCCTGTCTGCGGGGTTGTCTCCGCGTGATATGAGGCGAGCGCGTCACAACTACTTATATATTGTACGAGGGACCATTGTATCCTGTCTGCGGGGTTGTCTCCGCGTGATATGAGGCGAGCGCGTCACAACTACTTATATATTGTACGAGGGACCATTGTATCCTGTCTGCGGGGTTGTCTCCGCGTGATATGAGGCGAGCGCGTCACAACTACTTATATATTGTACGAGGGACCATTGTATCCTGTCTGCGGGGTTGTCTCCGCGTGATATGAGGCGAGCGCGTCACAACTACTTATATATTGTACGAGGGACCACTGTACCCTGTCTGCGGGGTTGTCTCCGCGTGATATGAGGCGAGCGCGTCACAACTACTTATATATTGTACGAGGGACCATTGTATCCTGTCTGCGGGGTTGTCTCCGCGTGATATGAGGCGAGCGCGTCACAACTACTTATATATTGTACGAGGGACCATTGTACCCTGTCTGCGGGGTTGTCTCCGCGTGATATGAGGCGAGCGCGTCACAACTACTTATATATTGTACGAGGGACCATTGTACCCTGT
The DNA here is from genome assembly GCA_945910005.1 of Isoperla grammatica. Classification (NCBI taxonomy): domain Eukaryota; kingdom Metazoa; phylum Arthropoda; class Insecta; order Plecoptera; family Perlodidae; genus Isoperla; species Isoperla grammatica. The sequence goes on along the minus strand of OX246742.1, from coordinate 8,002,380 downwards.
CTGCGGGGTTGTCTCCGCGTGATATGAGGCGAGCGCGTCACAACTACTTATATATTGTACGAGGGACCATTGTACCCTGTCTGCGGGGTTGTCTCCGCGTGATATGAGGCGAGCGCGTCACATCTACTTATATATTGTACGAGGGACCATTGTACCCTGTCTGCGGGGTTGTCTCCGCGTGATATGAGGCGAGCGCGTCACAACTACTTATATATTGTACGAGGGACCATTGTATCCTGTCTGCGGGGTTGTCTCCGCGTGATATGAGGCGAGCGCGTCACATCTACTTATATATTGTACGAGGGACCATTGTACCCTGTCTGCGGGGTTGTCTCCGCGTGATATGAGGCGAGCGCGTCACAACTACTTATATATTGTACGAGGGACCATTGTACCCTGTCTGCGGGGTTGTCTCCGCGTGATATGAGGCGAGCGCGTCACAACTACTTATATATTGTACGAGGGACCATTGTACCCTGTCTGCGGGGTTGTCTCCGCGTGATATGAGGCGAGCGCGTCACAACTACTTATATATTGTACGAGGGACCATTGTATCCTGTCTGCGGGGTTGTCTCCGCGTGATATGAGGCGAGCGCGTCACAACTACTTATATATTGTACGAGGGACCATTGTACCCTGTCTGCGGGGTTGTCTCCGCGTGATATGAGGCGAGCGCGTCACAACTACTTATATATTGTACGAGGGACCATTGTACCCTGTCTGCGGGGTTGTCTCCGCGTGATATGAGGCGAGCGCGTCACAACTACTTATATATTGTACGAGGGACCATTGTACCCTGTCTGCGGGGTTGTCTCCGCGTGATATGAGGCGAGCGCGTCACAACTACTTATATATTGTACGAGGGACCATTGTACCCTGTCTGCGGGGTTGTCTCCGCGTGATATGAGGCGAGCGCGTCACAACTACTTATATATTGTACGAGGGACCATTGTACCCTGTCTGCGGGGTTGTCTCCGCGTGATATGAGGCGAGCGCGTCACAACTACTTATATATTGTACGAGGGACCATTGTACCCTGTCTGCGGGGTTGTCTCCGCGTGATATGAGGCGAGCGCGTCACAACTACTTATATATTGTACGAGGGACCATTGTATCCTGTCTGCGGGGTTGTCTCCGCGTGATATGAGGCGAGCGCGTCACAACTACTTATATATTGTACGAGGGACCATTGTACCCTGTCTGCGGGGTTGTCTCCGCGTGATATGAGGCGAGCGCGTCACAACTACTTATATATTGTACGAGGGACCATTGTACCCTGTCTGCGGGGTTGTCTCCGCGTGATATGAGGCGAGCGCGTCACAACTACTTATATATTGTACGAGGGACCATTGTACCCTGTCTGCGGGGTTGTCTCCGCGTGATATGAGGCGAGCGCGTCACAACTACTTATATATTGTACGAGGGACCATTGTACCCTGTCTGCGGGGTTGTCTCCGCGTGATATGAGGCGAGCGCGTCACAACTACTTATATATTGTACGAGGGACCACTGTACCCTGTCTGCGGGGTTGTCTCCGCGTGATATGAGGCGAGCGCGTCACAACTACTTATATATTGTACGAGGGACCATTGTACCCTGTCTGCGGGGTTGTCTCCGCGTGATATGAGGCGAGCGCGTCACAACTACTTATATATTGTACGAGGGACCATTGTACCCTGTCTGCGGGGTTGTCTCCGCGTGATATGAGGCGAGCGCGTCACAACTACTTATATATTGTACGAGGGACCATTGTATCCTGTCTGCGGGGTTGTCTCCGCGTGATATGAGGCGAGCGCGTCACAACTACTTATATATTGTACGAGGGACCATTGTACCCTGTCTGCGGGGTTGTCTCCGCGTGATATGAGGCGAGCGCGTCACAACTACTTATATATTGTACGAGGGACCATTGTACCCTGTCTGCGGGGTTGTCTCCGCGTGATATGAGGCGAGCGCGTCACAACTACTTATATATTGTACGAGGGACCATTGTACCCTGTCTGCGGGGTTGTCTCCGCGTGATATGAGGCGAGCGCGTCACAACTACTTATATATTGTACGAGGGACCATTGTACCCTGTCTGCGGGGTTGTCTCCGCGTGATATGAGGCGAGCGCGTCACAACTACTTATATATTGTACGAGGTACCATTGTACCCTGTCTGCGGGGTTGTCTCCGCGTGATATGAGGCGAGCGCGTCACAACTACTTATATATTGTACGAGGGACCATTGTATCCTGTCTGCGGGGTTGTCTCCGCGTGATATGAGGCGAGCGCGTCACAACTACTTATATATTGTACGAGGGACCATTGTACCCTGTCTGCGGGGTTGTCTCCGCGTGATATGAGGCGAGCGCGTCACAACTACTTATATATTGTACGAGGGACCATTGTATCCTGTCTGCGGGGTTGTCTCCGCGTGATATGAGGCGAGCGCGTCACAACTACTTATATATTGTACGAGGGACCATTGTACCCTGTCTGCGGGGTTGTCTCCGCGTGATATGAGGCTAGCGCGTCACAACTACTTATATATTGTACGAGGGACCATTGTACCCTGTCTGCGGGGTTGTCTCCGCGTGATATGAGGCGAGCGCGTCACAACTACTTATATATTGTACGAGGGACCATTGTACCCTGTCTGCGGGGTTGTCTCCGCGTGATATGAGGCGAGCGCGTCACAACTACTTATATATTGTACGAGGGACCATTGTATCCTGTCTGCGGGGTTGTCTCCGCGTGATATGAGGCGAGCGCGTCACAACTACTTATATATTGTACGCGGGACCATTGTATCCTGTCTGCGGGGTTGTCTCCGCGTGATATGAGGCGAGCGCGTCACAACTACTTATATATTGTACGAGGGACCATTGTACCCTGTCTGCGGGGTTGTCTCCGCGTGATATGAGGCGAGCGCGTCACAACTACTTATATATTGTACGAGGGACCATTGTATCCTGTCTGCGGGGTTGTCTCCGCGTGATATGAGGCGAGCGCGTCACAACTACTTATATATTGTACAAGGGACCATTGTACCCTGTCTGCGGGGTTGTCTCCGCGTGATATGAGGCGAGCGCGTCACAACTACTTATATATTGTACGAGGGACCATTGTACCCTGTCTGCGGGGTTGTCTCCGCGTGATATGAGGCGAGCGCGTCACAACTACTTATATATTGTACGAGGGACCATTGTACCCTGTCTGCGGGGTTGTCTCCGCGTGATATGAGGCGAGCGCGTCACAACTACTTATATATTGTACGAGGGACCATTGTACCCTGTCTGCGGGGTTGTCTCCGCGTGATATGAGGCGAGCGCGTCACAACTACTTATATATTGTACGAGGGACCATTGTACCCTGTCTGCGGGGTTGTCTCCGCGTGATATGAGCCGAGCGCGTCACAACTACTTATATATTGTACGAGGGACCACTGTACCCTGTCTGCGGGGTTGTCTCCGCGTGATATGAGGCGAGCGCGTCACAACTACTTATATATTGTACGAGGGACCATTGTACCCTGTCTGCGGGGTTGTCTCCGCGTGATATGAGGCGAGCGCGTCACAACTACTTATATATTGTACGAGGGACCATTGTACCCTGTCTGCGGGGTTGTCTCCGCGTGATATGAGGCGAGCGCGTCACAACTACTTATATATTGTACGAGGGACCATTGTATCCTGTCTGCGGGGTTGTCTCCGCGTGATATGAGGCGAGCGCGTCACAACTACTTATATATTGTACGAGGGACCATTGTATCCTGTCTGCGGGGTTGTCTCCGCGTGATATGAGGCGAGCGCGTCACAACTACTTATATATTGTACGAGGGACCATTGTACCCTGTCTGCGGGGTTGTCTCCGCGTGATATGAGGCGAGCGCGTCACAACTACTTATATATTGTACGAGGGACCATTGTACCCTGTCTGCGGGGTTGTCTCCGCGTGATATGAGGCGAGCGCGTCACAACTACTTATATATTGTACGAGGGACCATTGTACCCTGTCTGCGGGGTTGTCTCCGCGTGATATGAGGCGAGCGCGTCACAACTACTTATATATTGTACGAGGGACCATTGTACCCTGTCTGCGGGGTTGTCTCCGCGTGATATGAGGCGAGCGCGTCACAACTACTTATATATTGTACGAGGGACCATTGTACCCTGTCTGCGGGGTTGTCTCCGCGTGATATGAGGCGAGCGCATCACAACTACTTATATATTGTACGAGGGACCATTGTATCCTGTCTGCGGGGTTGTCCCCGCGTGATATGAGGCGAGCGCGTCACAACTACTTATATATTGTACGAGGGACCATTGTACCCTGTCTGCGGGGTTGTCTCCGCGTGATATGAGGCGAGCGCGTCACAACTACTTATATATTGTACGAGGGACCATTGTACCCTGTCTGCGGGGTTGTCTCCGCGTGATATGAGGCGAGCGCGTCACAACTACTTATATATTGTACGAGGGACCATTGTACCCTGTCTGCGGGGTTGTCTCCGCGTGATATGAGGCGAGCGCGTCACAACTACTTATATATTGTACGAGGGACCATTGTACCCTGTCTGCGGGGTTGTCTCCGCGTGATATGAGGCGAGCGCGTCACAACTACTTATATATTGTACGAGGGACCATTGTACCCTGTCTGCGGGGTTGTCTCCGCGTGATATGAGGCGAGCGCGTCACAACTACTTATATATTGTACGAGGGACCATTGTATCCTGTCTGCGGGGTTGTCTCCGCGTGATATGAGGCGAGCGCGTCACAACTACTTATATATTGTACGAGGGACCATTGTACCCTGTCTGCGGGGTTGTCTCCGCGTGATATGAGGCGAGCGCGTCACAACTACTTATATATTGTACGAGGGACCATTGTACCCTGTCTGCGGGGTTGTCTCCGCGTGATATGAGGCGAGCGCGTCACAACTACTTATATATTGTACGAGGGACCATTGTACCCTGTCTGCGGGGTTGTCTCCGCGTGATATGAGGCGAGCGCGTCACAACTACTTATATATTGTACGAGGGACCATTGTACCCTGTCTGCGGGGTTGTCTCCGCGTGATATGAGGCGAGCGCGTCACAACTACTTATATATTGTACGAGGGACCATTGTACCCTGTCTGCGGGGTTGTCTCCGCGTGATTTGAGGCGAGCGCGTCACAACTACTTATATAGGCAACCCAAGACAACCTTACATATGCTTTCGTCACAGGCGAGGCTCTCGTAGCCAACCAGCGATCGGTATTTGCGCGCTATTGTCTCAGGCGGTTCGGTTCGCGGTTTAGGTGTACGTCGTCATCAGTGCCACCATCACTGTCACTTTATGTATGAGTTAATATCATACGACCATAGTGCTACATCTTTCTAGAACTGGGAAGCTATGATTATACCAAAGAAATACACTTGTAAATCCCAATCTATAATCACGACTTGTATGCCACCTGTCAGCGAACATAAAAATAAGTGTGCGTGTAAGACCCTAGTATTATACCGAACAGTACTTTAGTAACTAGACTAATTTCTTATACACCATGCGTGTATTCAAATATAGCGGGAAACATGAGAATTATCGTTACCGGTCTACAATGGTTGCGTTCCGTTACATGCTGGGACTGCTGGGACCCAGTGAGCGCCGGTGTGAGCCAGCGCGAGCCAGTAGGCTAAGAAACGGAACGAGCATCCACCTGCAGAGCACTGAGCACACACAGTATGGAAGACGGCGCGAAAATAGTCGTAAGCTATAACTGTCAGCCTAGGCCTACACTAATTGCACCCTGCCAAGAGAAATATACGTCCAGAAGCATATACAAAACATTCTTACCTTTCTCCAGACGCTCCTTTTCATTGTCGTTCACTACTAATTTCACTACTTCGTTTTTTTCTGGACAAACCAGCGATATTTCGTGCCACTGGTATGTTATAGTTTGGTGAGACGCCATGACAGTTCCAAGTTTTACTGGGGCTACTGCGTGAAAAAGGGCCAGTACTTCCAGTGCACTGGAGATGCTGGGATAGCAAGTAAGGGAACGCTCAGTAGTCGCTGGCAGCATGTTTCGGAATGCATCCAGTAAGCTGGCGCACTGGATCAGTACATCCAGCATGTAACGGAACGCAACCAATGTGTTTTAGTCCAGGAATTGTGGACTTCGGATAAATATTTAGAAGACTACTAACTTGTTTCCACCATGACATCAACCAATGGGAATCCTGATTGCCACGGAGCTTACTAAATATTTCTCGGAAGTTCATAATACTGGGATGGAATGTCGAAGTGATCTGCGCCGAATATATTGAGCTGCTTTGAGAGTAGTTAGCGTTAGGGGAATGACCGCACAAAAATTTACTATAACATTGCTACGTCATATTTTGCCATTACTGCGTTTTAGAAAAATATTTTCAAGAAACCTTTGTGCAACTTTGTCAATACTTATCAGATCGTCATAAAATAAACATATTCGTGACCGGGCAAAACGTTTTAAAATATAGCTATCTCATATTTTGCCGCCATTTTGTTGTAGACAAATATTTTTCAGTAACTATAGTCTAACCTTGTACCTTTTTGAACGATTTTGCCACAAACGCAATGGCATTTAATCCACATCGATGCTTGTGGAGGGTCCAAATTTCAACTTGATCGGACTTTCCGTTCGACCGCAATCGCGAGACATACAAAAATTAAATTAAAAAAAGAAAAAGAAAAAAACAGAACGAGTGGCATAAGAGTAGAATGGAGACGCTCGCTACGTACCTTGGTCGATGTGTAGCGTGTAGTTGTCGGCTACCCTAGCAGCGGCCGAGTACACGAGGTGGGTACACATGCAGGGGTTGATCTTGTCGACAGCAGCGCTCCCCTCGTAGTAGCAGAGAAGCTTCTTCATGGGCGCATCGGCGTCCTTGGGACACTCCTCGTAGAGGGGTACCTCGACTGAGATCACAGCGCTGCAGCATGCGCTCAGAACCAGCAGCCATACCAGCGACTTCATCATGTGAAACCGCTAGGTTGGACAACCTGTAAGCAAGGACATGGTGTTAACATACGAGTAGAGGTACTTCGACTGAGATCACAGCGCTGCAGCATGCGCTCAGAACCAGCAGCCATACCAGCGACTTCATCGTGTGAAACCGCTAGGTTGGACAACCTGTAAGCAAGGACATGGTGTTAACATACGAGTAGAGGTACCTCGACTGAGATCACAGCGCTGCAGCATGCGCTCAGAACCAGCAGCCATACCAGCGACTGCATCTTGTGAAACCGCTAGGTTGGACAACCTGTAAGCAAGGACATGGTGTTAACATACGAGTAGAGGTACCTCGACTGAGATCACAGCGCTGCAGCATGCGCTCAGAACCAGCAGCCATACCAGCGACTGCATCTTGTGAAACCGCTAGGTTGGACAACCTGTAAGCAAGGACATGGTGTTAACATACGAGTAGAGGTACCTCGACTGAGATCACAGCGCTGCAGCATGCGCTCAGAACAGCAGCCATACCAGCATCCTGTGAAACCGCTAGGTTGGACAACCTGTAAGCAAGGACATGGTGTTAACATACGAGTAGAGGTACCTCGACTGAGATCACAGCGCTGCAGCATGCGCTCAGAACCAGCAGCCATACCAGCATCCTGTGAAACCGCTAGGTTGGACAACCTGTAAGCAAGGACATGGTGTTAACATACGAGTAGAGGTACCTCGACTGAGATCACAGCGCTGCAGCATGCGCTCAAAACAGCAGCCATACCAGCATCCTGTGAAACCGCTAGGTTGGACAACCTGTAAGCAAGGACCTGCCCAGAAACTACTGCTTAGTTTTATGTCTCTAGTTCCTACCCATCTACTTGAAACAGGGGCATTAGGGTCTAGGGATACTTTACACCCTTCGATTGGATAATTCCAAACATGGAGTGTGTGACTTCACTCTTCTAAGCGGAAGACTGCCTTTACGAATGTGTGAAGTTGATGTGAAGGAATGTTGATTTTCGTTGTAAAACAGAGTGCATGATGGTTATAGAATAAGGATGTGAGGTCGGTTACGTTTGGATATAACAGATAAGACTAAGAAAGCCTTAAATAACTTGGCGCCTTATGATTCTAGGTTCCGTTCTTTTTCTCTCTCTCTGTCCCTCCCTTTTTTGTATTATTTTATGTTAGCAGTAATTTTTACTGTACTAATTTTCTCACCTTGTGTTCTTTTGTATCATTCTAATCTCAATTATTTAGGATGCCTCTTTATTCATATTTTTTAAATTTTGTGTATTATTCCTATTTCATTTATTTAGTATACCTATAGAATAGTATACCTTTTTCTTTTTAATTTATTTTATTTTCACGTTCTCTTTTTTCAAATTAGTTTGGTTTCGTTTTTCTTGTTATCTTTTTCATTTTGCTACTTATATTTTTTTTAGTATTCGTTTTATTTTTGTTTCCCTTGTAGGCCATATATTGTAAAGTTGTTTTTTTTCTGCTCTATTGTATACAAATTAGTTTAGTATTATAATGAATTGTATTTGTATTATATTATATATAATTAATATGTATAATATATAATTTCTTTTGTTATTATATATAATTTCTTTCGTTATTATTTAATATATAAATTTAGTTAATTGTGTATATTTATGTGGCCAGGATTGTGCGTACCTACATAGAACGTAAATATGAACAGATGCGTTGGTTATTATGTTACCTCTCTCACACGCGCCACGACATGTCACACCGTCACTGTTGGTTGACTGCTAACAATCATCAACATCAACATGAAATCAACTATCATACATTATAAGAAAGTATTGGACTATTCATTGTTTGTTTTGTAAAAATTAAAATGCAATATTTCGAATGCTGATCAGCACTCTTTGACCGGCTGTCACCAACTCAAGCCGGTCGAAGAACTGATCACTACTCTTTGACCGGCTATCACCAACTCAAGCCGGTCGAAGAGTACTGATCACTACTCTTTGACCGGCTGTCACCAACTCAAGCCGGAAGAACTGATCAGCATTCGAAATATTGCATTTTAATTTTCATTTTGACAAGGAATAAACAATGAATAGTCCAATATCTTATCTCATAACAGTTGACATGTTGTAGGCCGCGGCCACACAGGATCCGTGCAGTCCGGCAATGCGTGCAGTCCGTCATATCCGTCTTATACGTCTCGAACAAAACCATGATACCAAATGGTCGTGTTCACACAGAATGCGTACGCGTCTAATCTGTCCTTTCCGGCTTGTCCGTCCTGCGTCTCGTTTCAAACTAGTTTGTTTTTAGACGCAGGACGGACAAGACGCACGTAAAAATGAGCACTGAACCCTCTAAAGAAGATATTGTTTCTGCTGTCTTTAAACATCCACCTTTATGGGATGCCAGCCATAAGGATAATAAGGATCGGAATAAAGTTCAACGTATTTGGTATTCGAAAATATAAAAAAAAAATGTCCTGGTGCATTAAAAGTTTCGGAAAAAAAGTGTGATATTCACCAACATCTTGCCTATTAGCACAAATGTCGTGAACCCACAATCTCTCATCAAAAACATTTAATTTTAATACAAAATTCTCTTCAAGAAGTAATTTGCGAACAATCCTTGTTGGAGACTGAACGCACGCAAACCGGATCTTGTGTGGCCACCCCCAAAAAGCCGGACAAGACGCAAGACGGAAAAGCCGTGTGAAGACGTGCTGCACGCGCCGGAACGGATCCTGTGTGGCCGAAGCCGTACTCAGTTTCGCTTTAAAATATCATAAATGTGCGTAGAGATGTGTTTAATCGTCTAGATGTTCTGTTGGTAAAGATAATGTATGACTGCTCGTTACATTTATGCCATAGTTCATATGTTGAATGTCGATTCAACATAAAGTCGCCCCAGTTTTTTGTAGTAGACTCACGTTCATAAACTTAAATTTAAGAGAAAACCTATTTTATGTGTTATTTTAAAGGAATTATTTTATTAATTGTGACTTTGTGAACAACTTTGGGATTAAATATGGAACTACCGTGTTTTTGTTCCGATGTTCGCTTGGCCCGCTAACACAACGGGTGAAACGAACACAATCTGTGGGCACGAAATAGCAGTGTTACCTCGTTTAGCTAAACCCGCCAATTAGGAGCCAGGCTATGATTTGAAGAGAAGCCGCGATACTTGCAAGGGGTCACGCCTAAATGATGTAATTTCCATCTCATGCCGTCACTTATGTGGATCACGGTTGCTTGGCTATTACGTTTAGTCCATCATCATTATTTTGTAACTAATCGTTATTTTACTGGAGGTTTCGGTCTGGTTTTATCCAATTCGGTACAGACAGGTAGTATTATATTCCAAGAAAGTAAAGCAAACACCAATATTTGTATTAAGTACTTGTTTTCTATAAACCAACTGTGTTGTCTTTACTGGGTCGGTACAATTCATGATATTATTTTATTTTCTTATCCGGGATTTGATTATTGATTTTAAAACCAATATTTCAACGATATATTTATACGTTTATATAACTTATGTGTACAATCATTTGAATGTAAATGCACATGTATATAATTAATTCCTATCATGATTTGTGTACCATGTTCCACTCCTCAGAAACAAACAGCCAATTACACAATTTGACAAAATAAATGAAATTATTTTCTTTACATAACAGCGCAAAATTAACGAGTGCTGCCAAATATTGAGAAAGTGGTTTCTAACGAACATTTAGTTTCGTAAGAAACTGCATTTAAAAAGTTTCAACTATTTTAATCCTTGCAGTTGTTATTTTGAAGCCAATTAAAAATGAATAACTAATTGGCTTACAAAATGACAACCATAATGAATGCAGTATTTAATTTTAAAATGTTGTTAGTCCAGTTTATGAAACTAAATTTGGTTAGTAACGATGCACTTTAAATATTGTTTCGTTCTGAAGATATTACTTACTTTTCCCCTTAAGATGATTATATAGGAAAACTACTTAACTAACTAATATATTTTTATATTTTATTATATAACAGATTCGCTGAAATCAATTGCCAAACAAGCCCGCAGCGTGGGCCGAGCTGAAGAGAACGCAGATCTTCTCGCGGCGTTTCGTCCTCCCCCTGACATGAATCAGACCGGCGTGAAAACAGCCTCGACGCCCCTTTCGGTGTGAAAGTATCGAAGTAGAGAAGGTGCTTCGATATAAACCAATCCAGTTCAATCAGTTCATTCCCACCTTATTACATTATAACAAATCTTGAAATGAAATGTTGAAATAACAATAATATAACAGGCAGATATTAAAATACAGTAATAAAATGCCGATTCATCCTGGCAACAAAAGTTGTATTGACCTTATGAATAATTGAGTTTGACGGTTGAGATTGTATCTGATCTTGTTATTGGTGGGAACTGAAGCGGGTGTGACCAATCGGGCGATACGAATGGAGATTTGAAAAGCAACAGTTACTGGAGATTCGCTGATTAGTACGTCTAACTGATTGAATGTGAGACGGCATTGAAACGGCCAGGGGTGATCTAGTTAGCAGACTCAGTGGTGAGTGGTACGTGGTAACACGGTGGTAAGTGGTAACACGGTGGTACGTGGTAGCACGGTGGTAAGTGGTAACACGGTGGTAAGTGGTAACACGGTGGTACGTGGTAACACGGTGGTACGTGGTAACACGGTGGTAAGTGGTAACACGGTGGTACGTGGTAACACGGTGGTAAGTGGTAACACGGTGGTAAGTGGTAACACGGTGGTACGTGGTAACACGGTGGTAAGTGGTAACACGGTGGTAAGTGGTGACACGGTGGTAAGTGGTAGCACGGTGGTAAGTGGTAACACGGTGGTAAGTGGTAACACGGTGGTACGTGGTAACACGGTGGTAAGTGGTAACACGGTGGTAAGTGGTAACACGGTGGTACGTGGTAACACCGTGGTGCGTGGTAACACGGTGGTAAGTGGTAACACGGTGGTAAGTGGTAACACGGTGGTACGTGGTAACACGGTGGTGCGTGGTAACACGGTGGTGCGTGGTAACACGGTGGTAAGTGGTAACACGGTGGTACGTGGTAACACGGTGGTAAGTGGTAACACGGTGGTAAGTGGTAACACGGTGGTAAGTGGTAACACGGTGGTACGTGGTAACACGGTGGTAGGTGGTAACACGGTGGTACGTGGTAACACGGTGGTAAGTGGTAACACGGTGGTAAGTGGTAACACGACGGTTTGTACTAACATGATGGTAAAACATAACCCCAAAAGTGAAGCCCCCTTATCTTGCTCCCATTTCCTCTTTCAACTCTTTATGTATTCTGATTACAATTATGTCTAACTGGTACAAACACAGACACTTGCCCCGACACAACCTTACCGAGGTGTTCGTAGCCAATCAACGATCGACATTTCAGAGTGGGGCTCTGCGGTTGGCTAGAAATCTCCCATTTATGACGAAAGCACCTCCCGTAAGGTTGTTTCGAGGCAAGCATTACACATTCATCAATAAGCGATACTTATTTATCTTTTACCAAGACTACAGATTCAAATATAATTTTATTTACAAAACAAAATGGAGATACTCACTAGCCAAAGAAATAAAACGGTAGACGAAAACGGTCAGAAACTTTTTCGGTATAAAAGTGGAATTACTTCTTTATTCCCGCTTTGTAACCGTTTTACTGTGAAAGTGTTTCGCGAGCTATAACTAGTTTTATTTAGTATGAATTATAAGATCATTATCATTACAAGATTTTGACACTGATCCCGAACGCAGTAATTTCTCGTGTACTTCTAGGAACGCAGCAACTTCTCGTGTACTTCTAGGAACGCAGCAACTTCTCGTGTACTTCTAGGAACTCAGCAACTTCTCGTGTACTTCTAGGAACTCAGCAACTTCTCATGTACTTCTAGGAACGCAGCAACTTCTCGTGTACTTCTAGGAACTCAGCAACTTCTCGTGTACTTCTTGGAACTCAGCAACTTCTCGTGTACTTCTAGGAACTCAGCAACTTCTCATGTACTTCTAGGAACGCAGCAACTTCTCGTGTACTTCTTGGAACTCAGCAACTTCTCGTGTACTTCTAGGAACTCAGCAACTTCTCATGTACTTCTAGGAACGCAGCAACTTCTCGTGTACTTCTAGGAACTCAGCAATTTCTCGTGTACTTCTAGGAACGCAGCAACTTCTCGTGTACTTCTAGGAACGCAGCAACTTCTCGTGTACTTCTAGGAACGCAGCAACTTCTCGTGTACTTCTAGGAACGCAGCAACTTCTCGTGTACTTCTTGGAACTCAGCAACTTCTCATGTACTTCTAGGAACTCAGCAATTTCTCGTGTACTTCTAGGAACGCAGCAACTTCTCGTGTACTTCTAGGAACGCAACAACTTCTCGTGTACTTCTAGGAACGCAGCAACTTCTCGTGTACTTCTAGGAACTCAGCAATTTCTCGTGTACTTCTAGGAACGCAGCAACTTCTCGTGTACTTCTAGGAACGCAACAACTTCTCGTGTACTTCTAGGAACGCAGCAACTTCTCGTGTACTTCTAGGAACGCAGCAACTTCTCGTGTACTTCTTGGAACTCAGCAACTTCTCATGTACTTCTAGGAACTCAGCAATTTCTCGTGTACTTCTTGGAACGCAGCAACTTGTCGTGTACTTCTAGGAACGCAGCAACTTGTCGTGTACTTCTAGGAACGCAGCAACTTCTCGTGTACTTCTAGGAACGCAGCAACTTCTCGTGTACTTCTAGGAACGCAGCAACTTGTCGTGTACTTCTAGGAACGCAGCAACTTGTCGTGTACTTCTAGGAACGCAGCAACTTCTCGTGTACTTCTAGGAACGCAGCAACTTCTCGTGTACTTCTAGGAACGCAGCAACTTCTCGTGTACTTCTAGGAACGCAGCAACTTGTCGTGTACTTCTAGGAACGCAGCAACTTGTCGTGTACTTCTAGGAACGCAGCAACTTGTCGTGTACTTCTAGGAACGCAGCAACTTCTCGTGTACTTCTAGGAACGCAGCAACTTCTCATGTACTTCTCGTCCCCCGCAACAGGTGGGCACAACGCGGAGCGTGAAGTCAGAGGGACTGAGTTCGTGTCCCTGCTCTTGTGCAAGCTACGGAACACGTGCGCCTATTAGCGCTTACTACAGAAACCACCTGATAATAGTTTATAAAACTAGAAGAACGGAAAATGAAAGTCAATCAATTAATTTGTAGGTCGAAAAATGTTGTGAGAGAGATAATAGTCATATATATATATATATATACATACATAAAGCTGAGGCGATTGGACGCATAAGATGCAAAGGTCACAGTTTTATTGCTCCATATAATATGTGATCGTTAACACCATTCATGCATAGTTAATTATGCTTAAATTAGAATAGCTTTGAACAGACGAGTAAACCACGTTTACTGCCAAAACGAAGCATTGGGCAACACAACAAGCAGAGGTTATACGGAGCACTTCTTGTAGTATTACAAGCTTTGCGTCGCACTCTGAGAGACTGTTGGTTGGTGGCCCAGTGGTCTAGTGGGTTTATTCCTGCTTCCAATGCAGATGATCCAGGGATCGACTCCCGGTTCGGGCTGTTCTCTTTTTAAACTTTGAAACTTGACCTGAATCTGTCTATATGATACTGGTGTAAATGTAAACGGTGACTTTGGAGCCATCGTAGCAACGAAGCACATCGTATCAAATGTCCCTAACTGAAGATCAGTTCTTGTAACTGTGTGTATAGACTATACAAGTGTGCTTATTTGGTTGATACTTGATATCATTGTTCCCCTTCAGATATTTCGTCGGTAAACGTTTTGACACTGAGTGTAAACTAGGGTTGTCGTTTATAATCATCAAATCATAATCGATTCATTCTTCTCCAAACAACTATCAATACTATCGAACAGCTCATTCGAGATTTGAAACTTACCAATTGCTACGAGACTGTTTACGCTCTTTCCCCACCCTAGTAGCAGCAGGTATTCGTACCGTAAATAGGGGTGTGGGGGCAGGAGTAGGGGAAGGGTTACTTGCCCATGCCCATGCATGGACATGCCCATGGTAGCCCTATATATTGGTAAATTTAGTGATGGCAACGGAGATTATAGATAAAAATAGAAAACCTGGATATGTGCACCCAGTTGCACTAACTCAACTACTTTCCAAGTTGCCATCCACACGAAATTTCAAATAAACTTTTTTCAGCAAATCATTTTGCAAGAAATACTGTCTGTAAGTGCAACTTTTCACACACACAGATCAGCCTATAATTAGCTGGTATTGCACTATTGAACTCGATCTGCAATCAGTGAGTTTATATTGCGTATATATATAACGAAAGTGATTAATGTTACCAGGATAAACCCATTTATAAGCCCTAATTACATTACAGCCTTATCCATCAACGCCCTAATCGTTCTACTAAATACTGATCAATGCATCTAGTAAAAATGTATGTTGCAATGGCGAAGCGAAATAATGTATCTGTCAAGCTGAAGGCGAATGGCCCAGTGAAACAATTAACTTGGTTGGAATTGTTCAGGGAGTATGTTACTGTTACTGTCGGTCACTCCATAATGGAATAGTTCAGGGTTGTACAAAGCAGAGATTAAATCTTATCACGCTATTGCACCACTCAGTCATAAGCTTGTCTTGTTCACGGGGAACAACGAAGTAGGTATAGAAGTATCTTATCACGCTATTGCACCGCTTAGTCATAAGCTTGTCTTGTTCACGGGAACAACGAAGTAGGTATAGAAGTATCTTATCACGCTATTGCACCGCTTAGTCATAAGCTTGTCTTGTTCACGGGGAACAACGAAGTAGGTATAGAAGTATCTTATCACGCTATTGCACCGCTTAGTCATAAGCTTGTCTTGTTCACGGGGAACAACGAAGTAGGTATAGAAGTATCTTATCACGCTATTGCACCGCTTAGTCATAAGCTTGTCTTGTTCACGGGAACAACGAAGTAGGTATAGAAGTATCTTATCACACTATTGCACCGCTTAGTCATAAGCTTGTCTTGTTCACGGGGAACAACGAAGTAGGTATAGAAGTATCTTATCACGCTATTGCACCGCTTAGTCATAAGCTTGTCTTGTTCACGGGGAACAACGAAGTAGGTATAGAAGTATCTTATCACGCTATTGCACCGCTTAGTCATAAGCTTGTCTTGTTCACGGGGAACAACGAAGTAGGTATAGAAGTATCTTATCACGCTATTGCACCGCTTAGTCATAAGCTTGTCTTGTTCACGGGAACAACGAAGTAGGTATAGAAGTATCTTATCACACTATTGCACCGCTTAGTCATAAGCTTGTCTTGTTCACGGGGAACAACGAAGTAGGTATAGAAGTAGCTTATCACGCTATTGCACCGCTTAGTCATAAGCTTGTCTTGTTCACGGGGAACAACGAAGTAGGTATAGAAGTATCTTATCACACTATTGCACCGCTTAGTCATAAGCTTGTCTTGTTCACGGGGAACAACGAAGTAGGTATAGAAGTATCTTATCACGCTATTGCACCGCTTAGTCATAAGCTTGTCTTGTTCACGGGGAACAACGAAGTAGGTATAGAAGTAGCTTATCACGCTATTGCACCGCTTAGTCATAAGCTTGTCTTGTTCACGGGGAACAACGAAGTAGGTATAGAAGTATCTTATCACGCTATTGCACCGCTTAGTCATAAGCTTGTCTTGTTCACGGGGAACAACGAAGTAGGTATAGAAGTATCTTACCACGCTATTGCACCGCTTAGTCATAAGCTTGTCTTGTTCACGGGGAACAACGAAGTAGGTATTTTTAATATATAAGTGTACATCAATGAAAATAATGCTCAACTCAGTCGTGATTAACCAAGTCGCAGTTTTAGAGCTATCACATAATATGCATCATTGTCACACATTTGCATCATTGTCACGCATATGCATCATTGTCACACATATGCATCATTGTCACACATGCATCATTGTCACACATATGCATCATTGTCACACATATGCATCATTGTCACACATATGCATCATTGTCACACAAACATCAAAGCTGAATTAAAAAGAGTAGATCAATCTAAAACATATACATATCATCATTCAGACCGGGCTAAGGTGAGGAATGTTGTACGGTACATATTATACTGTCAAGGCTATACAATACATAGGCCCACATCATGTATTGAACCACACACACCAATGCAATGTTTATTTTGTTTCTAGTTTGATGTGAATTACGTTGTACATTTAGTTTAGTGTCATGGCGTGATAAAACTAAAGTAAAATATATTGTATGCTCGTGAAAAGTGGGCTATAAAGTGAAAGAAAATAATACATTTCCATCTAAACAGTTACTACCCAAACAGTGGCTGCAAAATAGCTTGTCCTTCTACACTGCTGAGTGTAATAAAGTTTATACATCTAATTAGTACAACATGATGTATTTGCTTCGGGATTATGTTTCACTATTTGGCAAGATTTCTCACGACAGTAGACTGCCGTATAGTTCAGAGAGGAGGGTGCAGGGGAACACACACGAGTAACACCACGCAATTATGACGTCACAATATGACTACTTACAACAGCTGTTCGCATCGTGACAACCAAACAAGCAGTGTGGTTGTAAACATGCAGCCATGTTAAACGATTACAGGCCACTCAAAATAGACTAGATGCAATCTGGTGGCAAGCAAATAAACTTCTATGAGGAGGAGAATACTCATCGTTGATTTGTTGAAACCATCAATGGCGCAGATAAGGGGGTAGCTTAGCAGGCGCGCTATCTATTGTAAATTTGAGTCTCCTTTTATTAAGGTTTTAGTTTGGAGCCCCTTTCTCTTTATTTTTCTAATTTTCGATTTTTTTTCTGACCCAATAGTAAATTTTGATAAATCTATTTTGTACTTTCTTTTAATACCTTTGTAAATTTATCTTCTATTTTGTATATTTTGTTATTCTTTGGTCTTCATACTTTATTGCAGGTCTTAATTATTTCATTGTATCATCTTTCACCAGTTTTACAGTATTATACAGTATACTATATGTTTATGATCATACCTGGTTTTTAGTTACTTTTTTACGGGTTGCCAATCACTTTGTGATTGGAGCTGTGCTCCTTTCTTCAAACCCGCATTAATATGTATGAACGGGATTAAATATTAAATAAATAAAATATTTAATAAATTATCAAAACCTTAATTTGAATATAATATTGTAACTAATGTCATGTTTTAGAGAGTTATCATAACGCGGAATTACTAAAATATTGACATAAATACGCTTGAACCACTTATTTCTGGAACTTTAAATACAATATTGTGTAAGTACAACAGTACAGTGTACAACAGTACAGAGTACAACACCAACGTCGAACTTTTCGACCACCATGCAGTGTGGTGGTCGAACAGTAAACTGCAACATCAGTCACTTATGTAAGGTTGAGTTCTGGTTCATCACGTCCTCATAAAAACACTAGAGAGTGACAATGATGAGGTGACAGTTGATTACTGGATTTGAAAGACCGCTAGAAGATAATGCACTATTGTGTATTGACTATGGTGTGTGCATGTATAGTGCATTCATTATTCCCAATGTAGTTCAACGTCACAAACATCGTGTATTGTTACAGCATGTACAAATTAATTCATACAATTCATTATCTACTGTGAACAGCCGTATTTATCATCATCCCATGCTGAGAGATGACAAATGTAATTTAACTACTTGTCATACAAGATAACCGGTTCTAACGAGCTCAATTAGCACCCCCACACTTTAGCACGAGTAGTTAATTATTATTAACGATTTACATTTAATCATTGAAAATACTTTCAACCATCGACCTTCCTATACGGTTGAATAATGTTCTGTGTGTTTACTTCTGTGCGCATGCGTGCGTGACGTGATACTGAGAGGCGTCGCTACTGTAGGCTATCATCCCGGTAACACGCGGCCTCTAGAGCGACTATTTCCCGCTCTTCTGTGCGCATGCGTGCGTGACGTCATACTGAGAGGCGCCGCTACTGTAGGTTATCATCCCGGTAACACGCGGCCTCTAGAGCGACTATTTCCCGCTCTTCTGTGCGCATGCGTGCGTGACGTCATACTGAGAGGCGCCGCTACTGTAGGTTATCATCCCGGTAACACGCGGCCTCTAGAGCGACTATTTCCCGCTCTTCTGTGCGCATGCGTGCGTGACGTCATACTGAGAGGCGTCGCTACTGTAGGTTATCATCCCGGTAACACGCGGCCTCTAGAGCGACTATTTCCCGCTCTTCTGTGCGCATGCGTGCGTGGCGTCATACTGAGAGGCGTCGCTACTGTAGGCTATCATCCCGGTAACACGCGGTCTCAAAGAGCGACTATTTCCCGCTCTTTTTGAGCAACGTTTTAATCGGCAAGCGTGTCACCGAAATCTGAGAACACCTGTAGCCAAGGGGCTGCAATATTTATTGTGCATCAGATGGTCTCGATAGAGAGAAAAGCTGTTTTATTGGCAGTCGAACACCCATCCAGTGGTAAATTTGTCTTGTTTGGTAGTACAGTAAACAAAATTATAAAGTTGCTCTAAAAAACAGAGAAAAAGGTCGATAAAGATAATGGCTTCTCAGTTGACCACGGCCTTGACCTCGATGCCAACCGCCCAAACATGGCACATTTGATACGCCGATATTTAAGAGACTTTAAACTGCATATTAACGCGGTATGTTGATCACTGACCTTGCGTAATTATTAATATTAAACTGTCTCATGTCTGGTCTGTAACGTGAAGTCGTTTTTAATTTTACGAGTATTTTTAACGATGTGATTGAGCAGTTTCACCTTTGTGTATAAATCGTGGTTGTTTGTCTACCGTCTCTTACCGCCCAACTTATTCTACTCGGCTAGTATTAGTTCACCAAGCTTGTTGTGATGATTGTATATAACGTGGATGACGCATGTCATCGTGCAGGCTTGGCGAAATTATACTACCCAATTAGAATACATTGGTCGGTCGGCTAACGAGAAGCCTCTACCCCAGCTTTACACTTAATGGCTTTTAGCACTTTCATCAGAAACACTACGAGAGCACGTCCTATATGAGTTAAACTAAAGTAAACTGCATTTTCAACTACGATTGATATCAAATAAATCACAGATAATAATTTAACATATACTTGAATTCACGTTATTTTATTGGATTGTATTAATTTTTGCATTTATTTTGGTGAAATATAATACACTTATGGAACGGGTTTATTTTCAATTTACCAAATAATAGCAATTTAATATTGGTTCCGTTGGTAAACGAATTGTGTGGTTTATTGCATTATCCGCAAATGTCAGCACACCTTTAAAGAATAGGGCACTAGCAACACCAAAAGACAACAATGAAACAAATGAATTGAATCGATGGACAAACAACAAGCTGTCAAAAAATAATTTCTTCTGATTTTGGAAAACAAAACAAAAAACAAACAAATACACATACAAAACTTTCACTTAGTCGTTGTTATCATTAAAAGTTTTAAATGGCGAGCAGTTACTATTGCCACACTTGTTTTTATTTCTATGGTTGCAATTTTATTATTTTGACAGCTGGTTGTGTGTCCATCAGTTCAATTCATTTGTTCCATTGTTGTCTTTTGGTGTTGCTAGTGCCCTATACTTGAATATCATATTTCAGGTGTTAATAGTGTTTAGTAATCTTAGCTCTTTTCAAAATTAGGTCATTGAACGTAATACTGAAGTGTGACAGCTCTTGTTTATAAAATATATGACAAAAACACGTCATAGGTGATATTCAGTGTTAGTCCTACGCTTATAGGGTGTGAATGTGAACAGTGAAATGGCAAGTTTAAAGTGAAATTTTGCATGAGAATATTATAATCTATAACAGGTCAGTTTTTTATCAACGACGCGGCGTGAAAATATTATTAAGAAGCGAGATATTTGACCCTTCCTCTTACATTAACATTTATCTTCCGCCTAGCCTAGTTATCCTGACATGTTGAGATAGATTAAGATTAAAACCGCGTTGCCGTAGTTCGACCATATTTGGTAAACCAAAAAGAGAAAAAGATTGTAGTATTTGACAACTATTGACACGTCAATCTCTTTCGCGGGCCAGTTTTTATGCGTGTGGATAATTTACCGGAAACTAATACTTTTGACTGGCTTTTTGTTTTTACTGATTATATAATTCCCCATTGGAGAGTGAGACGAAGATAGCGAGAAACAACGTCGAGAAATGAAGGGAGATACGATTGTGTATAGTCATCTTTGGGGTGATGTGATTTGTCGCGTGCGTTACAGCTAATTGGTTACTATAGGATTTTAGGCTACACGCGTTGCTTATTGACTAGATTTATGTTTATATTTAGAAGTGGAGATTTATATATATATATATTATATATGTGTGTGTGTGTGTGTTAGTTCTCATATTTTCGCGGATAATGTTATTTGTTTGTTTTGTTTTTTCGTGTGAAAAAAAACCCAAAAACAAACAAATAATATATATATATATAATATATATATATATATATCTATTTCTGGATTTCACATATATATATATATATACATTATTTTAAACACTGCTATTGCAATTTCCTTGAAATTGTCATTTTTATTGTACAGTCCTGTTTGATTGTAGAAGGTACATACCCACAGAAGTCAAAAATACATAATCAAACATAAAATAATAACAGTATAATTGGTACAATTCATTTTCAGATACAGATAAACAATAGAACATAGAAAAACTGTTTTAGTTTTCAGTTTTCATGCATACGCTTAAAAATTGTAACGTTATCACTGTATCGTTTCTTGTGCGATATCACATCAAGTCTTAATGAGTTATCTGGGCGCTCTATGATAATGAGACAAAAATACGCCTGAATTACTTGCACATAGTAAAGTTGTCCCAACTACTTTACACATGCTTTCGTCACAGGCGACTGGTTCGTAGCCAATCAGCGATCGGTATTGGCCCGGATGTGTCTCGGGCGGTTCGCTGGTTGGCTACGACTGCCCCGGATGTGACGAAAGCATGTGTAAAGTAATCTTGGGTCCACTATACTACTGTGTTCATGTTTATTCAGATTCATATTCCTTATTCACTTAGGCCCGGTTTTTCAATCGGTTGACGGGTCGTTAACGGGGCCGTTAGCTGACGGTCCGGAATCTGTAACCCAACAAACCCTATGCAGATAACGGACCGTCAGCTAACGGCCCCTTTAATGACCGATTGATAAACCGGGCCTTATACTGATACAATGAATTAAGTATAACTTAATGAGGGGAAATTAATTGTAGAACTGTTCATAATTAAAGTTAGTATAAAATAACAGAAAAAATTAAATAAATAAAAAGGTGTGTACCGCAGTATTCAAGTAAACTACTGTAAGTTCTATGTAGCATGCATAGGCGTACACTGCGTTAGTATAGTTGTAGTACATTACACACATACAGGTTTGATCTAGCTAGATCTAGGCTTAGAGATGAAGGATCTAGTTTTGCTGTCAATAATGCGTATTGCGTGCCAGCGTGTTTGAAAGCATGTCAGCGACATAGCGCCCAGCGTTGACAGCGCCAGCGTGTTTCAAGCATGTCAGCGATATAGCGCTCAGCGTTGACAGCGCCAGCGTGTTTGAAGCATGTCAGCGATATAGCGCTAAGCGTTGACAGCGCCAGCGTGTTTGAAAGCATGTCAGCGATATAGCGCTCAGCGTTGACAGCGCCAGCGTGTTTGAAAGCATGTCAGCGATATAGCGCTCAGCGATGACAGCGCCAGCGTGTTTGAAAGCATGTCAGCGATATAGCGCTCAGCGTTGACAGCGCCAGCGTGTTTGAAAGCATGTCAGCGATACAGCGCTCAGCGTTGACAGCGCCAGCGTGTTTGAAAGCATGACAGCGATATAGCGCTCAGCGTTACAGCGCCAGCGTGTTTGAAAGCATGTCAGCGATATAGCGCTCAGCGTTGTCAGCGCCAGCGTGTTTGAAAGCATGTCAGCGACATAGCGCTCAGCGTTGACAGCGCCAGCGTGTTTGAAAGCATGTCAGCGATATAGCGCTCAGCGTAGACAGCGCCAGCGTGTTTGAAAGCATGTCAGCGACATAGCGCTCAGCGTTGACAGCGCCAGCGTGTTTGAAGCATGTCAGTGATATAGTGCTCAGCGTTGACAGCGCCAGCGTGTTTGAAAGCATGTCAGCGATATAGCGCTCAGCGTTGACAGCGCCAGCGTGTTTGAAGCATGTCAGCGACATGGCGCTCAGCGTTGACAGCGCCAGCGTGTATGAAAGCATTTCAGCGATATAGCGCTCAGCGTTGACAGCGCCAGCGTGTTTGAAAGCATGTCAGCGATATAGCGCTCAGCGTTGACAGCGCCAGCGTGTTTGAAAGCATGTCAGCGATATAGCGCTCAGCGTTGACAGCGCTAGCGTGTTTGAAAGCATGTTAGCGACATAGCGCTCAGCGATGACAGCGCCAGCGTGTTTGAAGCATGTCAGCGACATAGCGCTCAGCGTTGACAGCGCCAGCGTGTTTGAAAGCATGTCAGCGATATAGCGCTCAACGTTGACAGCGCCAGCGTGTTTAAAAGCATGTCAGCGACATAGCGCTCAGCGTTGACAGCGCCAGCGTGTTTGAAAGCATGTCAGCGATATAGCGCTCAGCGTTGACAGCGCCAGCGTGTTTGAAAGCATGTCAGCGACATAGCACTCAGCGTTGACAGCGCCAGCGTGTTTGAAAACATGTCAGCGATATAGCGCTCAGCGTTGACAGCGCCAGCGTGTTTGAAAGCATGTCAGCGACATGGCATTTAGCGTTGACAGCGCCAGCGTGTTTGAAAGCATGTCAGCGATACAGCGCTCAGCGTTGACAGCGCCAGCGTGTTTGAGCGCATGTCAGCGACATAGCACTCAGCGTTGACAGCGCCAGCGTTTTTGAAAGCATGTCAGCGATACAGCGCTCAGCGTTGACAGCGCCAGCGTGTTTGAAAGCATGTCAGCGATACAGCGCTCAGCGTTGACAGCGCCAGATTGTTTGAAAGCATGTCAGCGACATAGCACTCAGCGTTGACAGCGCCAGCGTGTTTGAAAGCATGTCAGCGACATAGCACTCAGCGTTGACAGCGCCAGCGTGTTTGAAAGCATGTCAGCGATACAGCCCCAGCGTGTTTGAAAGTATGTCAGCGACATCGACATAGCGCTCAGCGTTGACAGCGCCAGCGTGTTTGAAAGCATGTCAGCGATGTAGCACTCAGCGTTGACAGCGCCAGCGTGTTTGAAAGCATGTCAGCGATGTAGCGCTCAGCGTTGACAGCGCCAGCGTGTTTGAAAGCATGTCAGCGATATAGCACTCAGTGTTGACAGCAGCTGTCGACACAATGTCTGCACTCAGCCATCAGATTATTACGACGTTGAGAAGATCAGTGATGTAATCGAACAGTTTGTTCGTGTTCAAGTATTGGATAATACAATCCACTGTTTGTCATCGGACATCCTGTTACTTCTGACGTCAAGGACACACGTAGAGGTCAATGAACAGGGATATCAACCAATCGCTAGTACTTTAAGATCCATCATATGTTTATAGTCGTTTTTGAAAAAGTGATCATGCCCGGGATTCCGTTTAGTAAAAAGTAAAACGATTGATTCCAATCCTTCAAATATTATAATTGTAACGATACTTATTTCAATTTGTAATGAATTCAATAACGTATAGTTAATTAAATAACAGTCATGTAAGACTTTCACCCATTAGGCTATGATGCTTGAGGAATATGTTATCTTATCTCCGGTTACACTTATGAATCATTTAGAAACCTGACCTCTTCACGTGTTCGCGAAATGCTTTTTCAGTTTTACATTGACTGAGATAACTCAAACTCACATGAGCTGATAACTAAATCAGATTCGATGTTGTATTGTTATACATCAGCTGACGGCTTCATACAGTATTCAATGTTGTATTGTTATACATCAGCTGACGGCTTCATACAGTATTCAATGTTGTATTGTTATACATCAGCTGAAGGCTTCATACAGTATTCGATGTTGTATTGTTATACATCAGCTGACGGCTTCATACAGTATTCAATGTTGTATTGTAATACATCAGCTGACGGCATCATACAGTATTCGATGTTGTATTGTTATACATCAGCTGACGGCTTCATACAGTATTCGATGTTGTATTGTAATACATCAGCTGACGGCATCATACAGCATTCGGTGTTGTATTGTTATACATCAGCTGACGGCTTCATACAGTATTCGATGTTGTATTGTTATACATCAGCTGACGGCTTCATACAGTATTCGATGTGTATTGTAATACATCAGCTGACGGCTTCATACAGTATTCGATGTTGTATTGTTATACATCAGCTGACGGCTTCATACAGTATTCGATGTTGTATTGTTATACATCAGCTGACGGCTTCATACAGTATTCAATGTTGTATTGTTATACATCAGCTGAAGGCTTCATACAGTATTCGATGTTGTATTGTTATACATCAGCTGACGGCTTCATACAGTATTCAATGTTGTATTGTAATACATCAGCTGACGGCTTCATACAGTATTCAATGTTGTATTGAAATACATCAGCTGACGGCTTCATACAGCATTCGGTGTTGTATTGTTATACATCAGCTGACGGCTTCATACAGTATTCGATGTTGTATTGTAATACATCAGCTGACGGCTTCATACAGCATTCGGTGTTGTATTGTTATACATCATCTGACGGCTTTATACAGCATTCGGTGTTGTATTGTTATACATCAGCTGACGGCTTCATACAGCATTCGGTGTTGTATTGTTATACATCAGCTGACGGCTTCATACAGTATTCGATGTTGTATTGTTATACATCAGCTGACGGCTTCATACAGCATTCGGTGTTGTATTGTTATACATCAGCTGACGGCTTCATAGAGTATTTGATGTTGTATTGTTATACATCAGCTGACGGCTTCATACAGTATTCAATGTTGTATTGTTATACATCAGCTGACGGCTTCATACAGTATTCGATGTTGTATTGTTATACATCAGCTGAAGGCTTCATACAGTATTCGATGTTGTATTGTTATACATCAGCTGACGGCTTCATACAGTATTCGATGTTGTATTGTTATACATCAGCTGACGGCATCATACAGTATTCGATGTTGTATTGTTATACATCAGCTGACGGCATCATACAGTATTCGATGTTGTATTGTTATACATCAGCTGACGGCTTCAAACAGCATTCGATGTTGTATTGTTATACATCAGCTGACGGCTTCATACAGCATTCGGTGTTGTATTGTTATACATCAGCTGACGGCTTCGTACAGTATTCAATGTTGTATTGTTATACATCAGCTGACGGCTTCATACAGTATTCAATGTTAGGAACGGATTGATCGCTCCAGATTTTGATTTAGATTCAGTCGTGTCGATTAAAAACCTGTCATGCTAAATCACAGTTTGTCTACGACCCAGCTCAGACATTCCATTGTTCAGTATCTGTTGGTCAGTTGGTGACGTATGAGCGCTGTGGAAGGGATTGATCGCTGCTGATGTTGATTTAGACGATTACACAGCTGTCAGAGAAGTAAGATATAGTTCGGTGCTGCCAGCTGCGATGTTGCCGTGCATGGTTGCCACATCACCGGGGGCGGACCTAGTCACGTTTAGAGCGAGCTGATCGACTCCCGGTCGAGCCACAGCTGCGATTAGGTAACAGTGTGATGTGTGTGGGCTACCACGCCTTGGTCCGGTTCTGTAGATCCGGTTTACACACTGCTATGTTAAGAATGCACCTACGGTTTAAAGAAGGAAGGAAAGTGTTAGACACAAATTCACCGCCTTTTCGCGTTTTCAGAGATGTCATGTTATTGGAATCGAGAATGTGACTGACTAAGTTTTTTTTTATATATGTGTTTGGAAGTATAATCTTAGAAACAGACCAATCTTTACGTAAAAACTTCAGGAACGTAAAAGTTTTAAAACAAAATAATTTTAAAGTTGTTTGTTTTCAAAATTGCTGTTTATGATTGAATTGAAAGTGCGTCCTAGATAAAACAATGAAACTCATTAGTCCTTATTCCAGCCGTTTTAACTTCTTTATACCACGATACCTAGTTGTCAAATCTTCAGAAAGTGAATAACCACCTATTGTTGGTTCTATGAAACTTATAATATTTCAAAACTAATTATTAGGCATGCTAAACATACATTTTGGATTCAAATAAGTTATGCCAAACCAGACCTGTGCAATAAGCAGTAACTGTAAATGCAGGTTACCCCGCTTAGGGCGGACGATGGATTAATGGGCAAGGCAAGGTCTGAAATAAGAAGTTATTCTACAGATTCGTGTTACAAATGAATAAAAACGTGTAGTAAAACTGTCTCAGCCGCTTCTACCAGCCTTGTGAAGGCCGGTCGGCGACATAACCAGCCCGAGGTGGATCACACTACGTCATATAGGCTCTCTAGCTCACACTAGAGCTTTGGAATGAACTACTACGTGACAACTACGTGGGACACAACACGCGGGACAACTATGCGGGACACAACACGCGGGACACAACACGTGGGACAACTACGTGGGACACAACACGCGGGACAACTATGCGGGACATCTAAGCGGGACACAACACGTGGGACAACTACGCGGGACAACTACGTGGGACACACATTTGGGACAACTACGCGGGACAACTACGTGGGACACAACACGTGGGACAACTACGTGGGACAACTACGTGGGACACAACACGTGGGACAACTACGTGGGACACAACACGCGGGACAACTATGCGGGACACAACACGCGGGACACAACACGTGGGACAACTACGTGGGACACAACACGTGGGACAACTACGTGGGACACAACACGCGGGACAACTATGCGGGACACAACACGCGGGACACAACACGTGGGACAACTACGTGGGACACAACACGCGGGACAACTATGCGGGACATCTAAGCGGGACACAACACGTGGGACAACTACGCGGGACAACTACGTGGGACACACATTTGGGACAACTACGCGGGACAACTACGTGGGACACAACACGTGGGACAACTACGTGGGACAACTACGTGGGACACAACACGTGGGACAACTACGTGGGACACAACACGCGGGACAACTATGCGGGACATCTAAGCGGGACACAACACGTGGGACAACTACGCGGGACAACTACGTGGGACACAATACGTGGGACAACTACGTGGGACAACTACGTGGGACACAACACGCGGGACAACTATGCGGGACATCTAAGCGGGACACAACACGTGGGACAACTACGTGGGACAACTACGTGGGACACAACACGTGGGACAACTACGCGGGGCACAACACGTGGGACAACTACGTGGGACACAACATGCGGGACACAACACGTGGGACACAACACGCGGGACACAACACGTGGGACACAACACGTGGGACACAACACGCGGGACACAACACGTGGGACACAACACGTGGGACAACTACGTGGGACACAACACGCGGGACAACTATGCGGGACATCTAAGCGGGACACAACACGTGGGACAACTACGTGGGACAACTACGTGGGACACAACACGCGGGACAACTACGTGGGACACAACACGTGGGACAACTACGTGGGACAACTACGTGGGACACAACTCGTGGGACAACTACGCGGGGCACAACACGTGGGACAACTACGTGGGACACAACACGTGGGACAACTACGTGGGACACAACACGTGGGACAACTACGCGGGACACAACACGTGGGACAACTACGCGGGACAACTACGTGAGACAACTACGCGGGACACAACACGTGGGACAACTACGTGGGACACAACACGTGGGACAACTACGTGGGACACAACACGTGGGACAACTACGCGGGACAACTACGTGAGACAACTACGCGGGACACAACACGTGGGACAACTACGTGGGACAACTACGTGGGACACAACACGCGGGACAACTACGTGGGACAACTACGTGGGACACAACACGTGGAACAACTACGTGGGACACAACACGTGGGACAACTACGTGGGACACAACACGTGGGACAACTACGCGGGACAACTACGTGAGACAACTACGCGGGACACAACACGTGGGACAACTACGTGGGACAACTACGTGGGACACAACACGCGGGACAACTACGTGGGACAACTACGTGGGACACAACACGTGGAACAACTACGTGGGACACAACACGTGGAACAACTACGTGGGACACAACACGTGGGACAACTACACGGGACACAACACGTGGGACAACTACGTTAGACAACTACGCGGGACAACTACGTGGGACAACTACGTGGGACAACTACGTGGGACAACTACGCGGGACAACTACGTGGGACAACTACGTGCACCGTTTATTCTATTTATTAATTAACATTATATTCATATTCACCCGTAAAAACTGATTTACAAAAGAGAGTAGAGACTAATACATACATATACGTACTCTGCATTGTGTACAATGTCCTGAGTCACCGTATCGGAGGTTTGCACGAGATCGACGGAGCCACACCCAAGGCCATAAACACTAATGGCCATAAACACCGCTGGCCATGCGATGTTTACTAAATGTGAGCATACATTACAAGGTTGCATCTACGGACACATTTTTTGTGCAGCTTGGGGCGAAATCGATAAAATATTTTGGCAGTGTTTAGTTTCCGCAAAAAAAAGTGGTTATTACAAAGACTGTGTTCAACTCTGTCTGGTTTTTTTAGACATAAAAAACAATACTTCACACATAAAACACTTCCTTAAATATTTGACTCCGTTTATTACCTTACCCTGCCATGTGCTACCTACATACCGGATTGATACAAACAATACACAGCAACATTTTATACTACGGAAACTAGAAGATTTACCGACAAAGATACACGTTGACGTAGGAGTGAAACTGACAAAATCGTTGACTCATTCATAAAGAGACCCAGCGGCATCGGAATCGGGGAGGCAGAGTGGCAATGATCACTTATCCCCCCCCCCCCCCCCCCCCTTGAGGAGAACTTTTCTCGAATGTAAATGAGAGTTATTTTCCGGACACTAAACAGCAGATAAACCGTATACAAAACTTCACATAGTGCCCGTATATGAATCCTAAGTAAGGAGATCTTGGTATATGAGTTCTAAGTAAGGAGATAACCTCGTATATGAATCCTAAGTAAGAGATGAGTTCTAAGTAAGGAGTCTCTCGGCCTGGCTATGGAAGAACATACTTTCGACGCTGCATGACAAGACCTAATTATGACTCATCGGAAGAAGACGTTATCGACAATTTCAAAGTTCTGAACACGGTCGGAAGATGGCTCCGTTTTCAGTTTCATTTTCATTAATATCGCAACCAGCTACAACTGTATTAATATGATCGTAAAATCATCATCGATACATGAAGACGTCAATTATTTGTTAGTTTTTTGACATATTTCAATCGAGCTCTACGTTTAAAAATTATCTAAAATTACTAATAATAATGATTGTGCCTCCCCCCCCCCCCCCCCCTCATTAACCTCTGCGTCACCTGTCCAGAACCCTCGTTTGGACGTAGGTATCCAGAAGGGAACCAACCCACGCATATCTGGAAACGAGTTACAGCAGTTCTAGTATTACTTATAATAATAACCCCACGAAAACTTGTTTTACGTACAATCTCAGGAGAAGATAACTGTAAAAATATTTTTATTTTTGTTGCAAATACAAAATAAAGTGTGTTGGATTCTTTGTGCTTTCTAGGATAAGACGGTAAAAAAAAATATATGTGGGTTCGTTCCTTTGCTTTTGTTAGGTTTGATGTCAGAGAGTTTGTCCAAAAGTGATATTATGTTTTATCCTCATACTAAGCAGAAAGCAACCCACCAAGTGGGTTGATTATTTTCTGCAAAATACAAAATATTAAATTCTGGTGCGTATAGATAGCAGCATACGCATGACAATTAGAACATAGTTGGTGACATCTATTGCCGGCGGTAAGAACTATTTGTCTCCGAAAAAAAATGTGGGTTGGTTCCTTTCTGCATAACGGCGTCCGTTTGCTTACAGTTGCTACACCTATCGTACGAGGTGACAAAGTGGTCAACGTTGACCTAATGCCCTTGTGGTTGAGAACATGATATGAAATCGTAAATAACTAATGTCAATAGTAAAAAAAACAGTCCAAACTGGGAATTGCACCCTGGTCGCTCTGCATTGGGAACAGGAAGAACACCCAGGCCCAAAGAGTCACACAAAAGCTGGTCTTAGTCATGATAACAATGTAAAATATAACAACACCGTAGCATGACGTGAAAATATAGGTTTACCTTTACTGTCTAGCTAAAGCTACAACCATGTCTGCCGAAACAAAATAGAACACTACTATAACTACTCATGCGCTTTCTCTAAAGAACCTTGCGTAGAAGACAGCTCAACTGTTGCATCAATTCGTCATTCATTTGGGTCAAGGGAAGAAGTCCTTGGGGATCTGCGGGAGCGAGTGGACACGTTAACTTTGTTTATAGACTAGACTTTGAAACGTGAAGTTGCAACCTGTTATGTCAAGACAACAAAATATGTCGAATGTGAAAAATACAAGTTGGAGACATTTTAAATCGTCCACTTCTGATAAGGTTATAAATGTGAATACTCCAATTAAAGTTTTCTTTGGTTTAGTTGTATAATGGATAAGAATATCCTAAAATGCTGGTGTCAGTCTCACACGGAAGTTCGAGTCTCGTTTCGTTCGGGTTTCGTTTTTTTTTTAAACTACTGGAAATGAATAACTTCAGTGTTTTGAAACCGTATATTTATCCTGGCTTGGGATAAACAAAATTGGCCTGGCAAAACAAAATACACCAGGTTATAAAGTAGCTGTGATAGAGAAAGAAATCACTGTAAAAGTCAAAATACAATAAACGAGAAAGTAACTCAGATCTAAACCGATAAATGAACAAATTTCGAAACGGGTTTATGATTCATACAATATAATAGTTTTCCGAACAAAAATTTTAAGAACGTGTTGTGTCCCGTAGGTTACAATTCTCAAAAGCAATATTTTCATCCACACTATAAACCAATGGTACTACGAAGAAGTTGACATTTTTCCTTCATTCTTCTGTATCCGAGATAAATTATGAGGAAAGGGGGTTGGAACTGGTGTTGATTCTTTTATCCAAGGAGGATCTATGTGCGTGTGCCAAAGTGCATTTGTTTAGCTTCTTTCCGTTTGTAGCAAGAGATAGTTGGGGTAGCTAACCTAATACCTGTTGATTGAGATATCAAGTCGCCCATCAACCTAGGCTGGAATGCACAGGCTTATGTTGATGGCTGGGGTAGCTAAC
Organism: Isoperla grammatica; assembly: GCA_945910005.1. NCBI lineage: Eukaryota > Metazoa > Arthropoda > Insecta > Plecoptera > Perlodidae > Isoperla > Isoperla grammatica. The sequence continues at coordinate 7,970,086 of OX246742.1, read as the reverse complement.
CTAATACCTGTTGATTGAGATATCAAGTCGCCCAACAACCTAGGACGGAATGCACAGGCTTATGTTGATGGCTGGGGTAGCTAACCTAATACCTGTTGATTGAGGTATCAAGTCGCCCATCAACCTAGGACGGAATGCACAGGCTTATGTTGATGGCTGGGGTAGCTAACCTAATACCTGTTGATTGAGATGTCAAGTCGCCCAACAACCTAGGCCGGAATGCACAGGCTTATGTTGATGGCTGGGGTAGCTAACCTAATACCTGTTGATTGAGATATCAAGTCGCCCAACAACCTAGGCCGGAATGCACAGGCTTATGTTGATGGCTGGGGTAGCTAACCTAATACCTGTTGATTGAGATATCAAGTCGCCCAACAACCTAGGACGGAATGCACAGGCTTATGTTGATGGCTGGGGTAGCTAACCTAATACCTGTTGATTGAGATATCAAGTCGCCCAACAACCTAGGCCGGAATGCACAGGCTTATGTTGATGGCTGGGGTAGCTAACCTAATACCTGTTGATTGAGATATCAAGTCACCCAACAACCTAGGCCGGAATGCACAGGCTTATGTTGATGGCTGGGGTAGCTAACCTAATACCTGTTGATTGAGATATCAAGTCACCCAGCAACCTAGGACGGAATGCACAGGCTTATGTTGATGGCTGGGGTAGCTAACCTAATACCTGTTGATTGAGATATCAAGTCGCCCATCAACCTAGGACGGAATGCACAGGCTTATGTTGATGGCTGGGGTAGCTAACCTAATACCTGTTGATTGAGATATCAAGTCGCCCAACAACCTAGGACGGAATGCACAGGCTTATGTTGATGGCTGGGGTAGCTAACCTAATACCTGTTGATTGAGGTATCAAGTCGCCCAACAACCTAGGACGGAATGCACAGGCTTATGTTGATGGCTGGGGTAGCTAACCTAATACCTGTTGATTGAGATATCAAGTCGCCCATCAACCTAGGACGGAATGCACAGGCTTATGTTGATGGCTGGGGTAGCTAACCTAATACCTGTTGATTGAGATATCAAGTCGCCCAACAACCTAGGCCGGAATGCACAGGCTTATGTTGATGGCTGGGGTAGCTAACCTAATACCTGTTGATTGAGATATCAAGTCGCCCAACAACCTAGGACGGAATGCACAGGCTTATGTTGATGGCTGGGGTAGCTAACCTAATACCTGTTGATTGAGATATCAAGTCGCCCAACAACCTAGGCCGGAATGCACAGGCTTATGTTGATGGCTGGGGTAGCTAACCTAATACCTGTTGATTGAGATATCAAGTCGCCCAACAACCTAGGCCGGAATGCACAGGCTTATGTTGATGGCTGGGGTAGCTAACCTAATACCTGTTGATTGAGATATCTGTGGCGGATTGCCAGGCGGTGGGTCCGCAACAATCAAAGAAGAAAAAATCAATGTTTGGCTATTCAGTTTGTAACCAGGGGCTGAGATAAATATACGATAATAAATTTGGTTCTATATAATTATTTCTTATAAAAACCATATTGGTGACCCCGACGTGATCCGAATAAGACTAATATACCTTCTGTCTATCGGTAATCAATTTAAAATGGAAGCACAATTACAAGAGTTGACACAACGGTTGAAGTCGCTGACTGCCATCGTCGCCGCGCTCAGTGATGATCAGTTCCAAGGCCGTCGTCAGCGTTCAAGGTCACACAACAGGGCCCCAGCACCAGCAGGCACGACCACTGACAGAGGATTGTGTTGGTATCACGCTACTTTCGGCAACCACGCTCGCCACTGTGTGCCTCCATGTAAGTACCAGGAAAACATTCGGGGCAGTCAGTAATGGCGGCTGGCTATGGCCCCACTGCAAATCGCCTTTTTGTAACCGACAGGTTGACGCGCACAGAGTTCCTTATTGATACTGGGTCAGACCTTTGTGTTTACCCGAAAAGCAAAGTTTTCGGTCATCCCGGGAAAACCGACTACACATTGTTCGCAGCAAATGGATCCCCAATTTGCACATACGGTCCTCTGACTTTATCTCTGGATCTTGGTTTACGCCGAGATTTCACATGGCGTTTCATTGTCGCCGACGTCGATCAGCCTATCATCGGTGTAGATTTTTTGGCGCATTACAGTCTACTCATTGACGTGCGCCGACGGCAATTGGTTGACAACGTCACTACATTAACAACTCCAGGGAAACTATCTACTGGCGCGCTAGTACACGTCAAGGTAATTTCGCGCAACAATGATCTTCAGTCCCCCTTTCACGCGTTACTCGCACAGTTTCCGGAAGTCACACGCCCAAGTGGCAATCCTACAATGCCAAAACACCAAACGCAACACCACATCAATACGACGCCCGGGCCACCGGTTTCGTGCAGGCCCAGACGTCTTGCGCCAGACCGACTAAAAATCGCGAAACGGGAGTTTGACAGTATGATGAAAACAGGCGTCGCGCGACGGTCATCTAGCAGTTGGTCCGCAGCTCTCCACCTTGTTCCAAAGAAAGGTGATCAGTGGAGGCCTTGTGGAGATTACCGCCCTTTGAACGCCAGGACTATTCCGGACCGGTATCCAGTTCCACATATCCAGGATTTCACGCAGAATCTTTCAGGCAAGTGTATCTTTTCAACCATTGACTTAGTGCGAGCGTACAATCAAATTCCTGTTGCTGCTGAAGACATTCCCAAGACGGCGATCACTACTCCCTTCGGATTATTTGAATTTCCGTTTATGAGTTTTGGCCTACGAAACGCGGCTCAGACATTTCAACGTTTTATCGATGAGGTATTACGGGACCTCGATTTTTGCTACGTCTATATCGACGACATCCTTGTCGCTTCCTCCAACCCAACACAACATGAAGAACATCTTCGCCTCCTGTTCACTCGACTTTCAGAATACGGCGTTTTGATCAACTCCTCCAAATGTGTATTCGGTGTTCCAGAAGTCAAGTTTCTAGGGTACACAGTTAGCGCCAGTGGCACCTGCCCTCTTTCGGAGAAAGTTGAGGCCATCCTCTCTTTCCCCTTACCTGCCAACGTCAAGCAGCTTCGCCAATTCCTTGGAATGATAAACTTTTACCGCCGTTTTCTTCCGTCTGCAGCTAAGATACAGGCCCCCCTTAACAACCTCCTCGCCGGTGACGAACCTTCAGGCAAAACAATCATTGTTTGGACACCGGAACTCCAGGCTGCGTTTCAAGAATGCAAAAACAGCCTCTCCCAGGCTACGCTTCTGGCGCACCCAGATATCAACGCTGAATTAGCAATCATCACCGACGCCTCTGATACCAGCATTGGAGCCGCACTCCAGCAGCGTACGAGCCGTGGATGGGAACCTCTCGCTTTTTTCTCACGAAAATTAAATACCGCACAGCGTAACTACGGTGCGTACGACCGTGAACTTCTTGCAGTGTACGACACCATAATTTTCTTTCGCCATATGTTGGAAGCGCGCACTTTCACTGTGTACACCGACCACAAACCGTTGACTTTCGCATTTGCACAGCGCCCTGAAAAATGTTCACCTAGACAGTTTCGCCACCTTGATTTAATCGGGCAATTCACAACAGACATACGTCATATTCCTGGTAAAGACAACGTCGTAGCCGATGCCCTGTCTCGTGTTGACGCCATTACTTTTCCAGTCGGCTACGCTGATATTGCCCGTGCACAACTGGACAACGCCGAACTACGTGATCTCTTACATGCTAACTCTACACTGCAGTTGCACCCACAGCAGCTTAATGACACAGATTTGCCTCTCTACTGTGACATGTCACAATCACTTCCGCGGCCATTCGTACCACAGACTTTACGTCGACAAGTTTTCGATAGCCTGCACAGTTTGTCTCATCCAGGTGTCAAAGCAACGACCAAACTCGTCACTCAACGTTTTGTATGGCCCTCTATAAATAAAGATTGCCGTGACTGGGCCCGCGCATGTATCACGTGTCAGCGTTCCAAAGTTACGCGTCACACCACAGCACCACTTGCACGTTTTGCTACAACCGCCACCAGGTTCGAACACATCCACCTCGACTTGGTCGGGCCTCTACCAATTTCCGATGGTTTCCGATATCTTCTCACTTGCGTGGACCGTTTCACGAGGTGGGCAGAAGCCATACCGCTTTCCGATATCACTGCCGAGACCGTGGCTACCGCACTCGTCACAGGTTGGATCTCACGGTTCGGGACACCGCTTAAGGTTACAACGGACTTGGGCCGCCAGTTCGAGTCCCACCTCTTCCGTGCACTTAGTAACATTACTGGCATGACTCACCTCCGGACCGCAGCCTACCACCCTCAATCCAACGGTATGGTGGAACGACTTCACCGTCAGCTGAAGGCAGCACTTCGATGCCACGGAGATGACCGCTGGACGGACGCTTTGCCATGGGTAATGCTCGGCATCCGTGCCTCATGGAAGGAGGATCTCAAGGCCACCCCCGCTGAGCTCGTGTACGGCACAACACTCCGTCTACCGGGCGAATATCTCTCGCCCCCTCCAGCGACGCCAGAATCCACATCAGCATACGTTGACCGCCTTCGACGTCGCCTTTCACAGTTGCGTCCGGTTCAACCGTCTCACCATGGCCAACACGCGGTCTTTGTTTTTCGAGATCTTGCAACCTGCTCGCATGTATTCGTGCGTCATGATGCGGTCCGTACTCCTCTTCAACAACCGTATGATGGCCCATACGAAGTCATTTCACGTAACGATAAATTTTTCACCATCCACCGTGCCGGCAAGAGTGTAGTGGTCTCCATCGACCGGCTCAAACCTGCATATGTGGATGCAGACAGCATCTTGGCTGTCAACGCACCTTCCAAACCGACGCCAGGCCACACTTTTCCTGGCAACGTATTGCCTATTGCAGCCCACAACAACAACAACAACAACAACAACAACAACAACAACAACAACAACAACAACAACAACAACAACAACAACAACAACAACAACAACAACAACAACAACAACAACAACAACAACAACAACAACAACAACAACAACAACATCACACCCTCATCAACCACCATCATCGGTACACCCACCGCTCCGTTAAATGCAAAAGCATCTGTCAAGCGCGTTCACTTTCCCGCCCAGCTGGTCCACACTTCTCCGTATCGTCACAACCCTCCGATACTGGGGGGAGGTACTGTGGCGGATTGCCAGGCGGTGGGTCCGCAACAATCAAAGAAGAAAAAATCAATGTTTGGCTATTCAGTTTGTAACCAGGGGCTGAGATAAATATACGATAATAAATTTGGTTCTATATAATTATTTCTTATAAAAACCATATATCAAGTCGCCCAACAACCTAGGACGGAATGCACAGGCTTATGTTGATGGCTGGGGTAGCTAACCTAATACCTGTTGATTGAGATATCAAGTCGCCCATCAACCTAGGACGGAATGCACAGGCTTATGTTGATGGCTGGGGTAGCTAACCTAATACCTGTTGATTGAGATATCAAGTCGCCCAACAACCTAGGCCGGAATGCACAGGCTTATGTTGATGGCTGGGGTAGCTAACCTAATACCTGTTGATTGAGATATCAAGTCACCCATCAACCTAGGACGGAATGCACAGGCTTATGTTGATGGCTGGGGTAGCTAACCTAATACCTGTTGATTGAGATATCAAGTCGCCCAACAACCTAGGCCGGAATGCACAGGCTTATGTTGATGGCTGGGGTAGCTAACCTAATACCTGTTGATTGAGATATCAAGTCGCCCAACAACCTAGGCCGGAATGCACAGGCTTATGTTGATGGCTGGGGTAGCTAACCTAATACCTGTTGATTGAGATATCAAGTCGCCCAACAACCTAGGCCGGAATGCACAGGCTTATGTTGATGGCTGGGGTAGCTAACCTAATACCTGTTGATTGAGATATCAAGTCGCCCAACAACCTAGGCCGGAATGCACAGGCTTATGTTGATGGCTGGGGTAGCTAACCTAATACCTGTTGATTGAGATATCAAGTCGCCCAACAACCTAGGCCGGAATGCACAGGCTTATGTTGATGGCTGGGGTAGCTAACCTAATACCTGTTGATTGAGATATCAAGTCGCCCATCAACCTAGGCCGGAATGCACAGGCTTATGTTGATGGCTGGGGTAGCTAACCTAATACCTGTTGATTGAGGTATCAAGTCGCCCAACAACCTAGGCCGGAATGCACAGGCTTATGTTGATGGCTGGGGTAGCTAACCTAATACCTGTTGATTGAGGTATCAAGTCGCCCAACAACCTAGGCCGGAATGCACAGGCTTATGTTGATGGCTGGGGTAGCTAACCTAATACCTGTTGATTGAGGTATCAAGTCGCCCAACAACCTAGGCCGGAATGCACAGGCTTATGTTGATGGCTGGGGTAGCTAACCTAATACCTGTTGATTGAGATATCAAGTCGCCCAACAACCTAGGCCGGAATGCACAGGCTTATGTTGATGGCTGGGGTAGCTAACCTAATACCTGTTGATTGAGGTATCAAGTCGCCCAACAACCTAGGCCGGAATGCACAGGCTTATGTTGATGGCTGGGGTAGCTAACCTAATACCTGTTGATTGAGGTATCAAGTCGCCCAACAACCTAGGCCGGAATGCACAGGCTTATGTTGATGGCTGGGGTAGCTAACCTAATACCTGTTGATTGAGGTATCAAGTCGCCCAACAACCTAGGCCGGAATGCACAGGCTTATGTTGATGGCTGGGGTAGCTAACCTAATACCTGTTGATTGAGGTATCAAGTCGCCCAACAACCTAGGCCGGAATGCACAGGCTTATGTTGATGGCTGGGGTAGCTAACCTAATACCTGTTGATTGAGGTATCAAGTCGCCCAACAACCTAGGCCGGAATGCACAGGCTTATGTTGATGGCTGGGGTAGCTAACCTAATACCTGTTGATTGAGATATCAAGTCGCCCAACAACCTAGGACGGAATGCACAGGCTTATGTTGATGGCTGGGGTAGCTAACCTAATACCTGTTGATTGAGGTATCAAGTCGCCCAACAACCTAGGACGGAATGCACAGGCTTATGTTGATGGCTGGGGTAGCTAACCTAATAACTGTTGATTGAGATATCAAGTCGCCCAACAACCTAGGACGGAATGCACAGGCTTATGTTGATGGCTGGGGTAGCTAACCTAATACCTGTTGATTGAGATATCAAGTCGCCCAACAACCTAGGACGGAATGCACAGGCTTATGTTGATGGCTGGGGTAGCTAACCTAATACCTGTTGATTGAGGTATCAAGTCGCCCAACAACCTAGGACGGAATGCACAGGCTTATGTTGATGGCTGGGGTAGCTAACCTAATACTTGTTGATTGAGATATCAAGTCGCCCATCAACCTAGGACGGAATGCACAGGCTTATGTTGATGGCTGGGGTAGCTAACCTAATACCTGTTGATTGAGATATCAAGTCGCCCAACAACCTAGGACGGAATGCACAGGCTTATGTTGATGGCTGGGGTAGCTAACCTAATACCTGTTGATTGAGATATCAAGTCGCCCAACAACCTAGGCCGGAATGCACAGGCTTATGTTGATGGCTGGGGTAGCTAACCTAATACTTGTTGATTGAGATATCAAGTCGCCCATCAACCTAGGACGGAATGCACAGGCTTATGTTGATGGCTGGGGTAGCTAACCTAATACCTGTTGATTGAGATATCAAGTCGCCCAACAACCTAGGACGGAATGCACAGGCTTATGTTGATGGCTGGGGTAGCTAACCTAATACCTGTTGATTGAGATATCAAGTCGCCCAACAACCTAGGACGGAATGCACAGGCTTATGTTGATGGCTGGGGTAGCTAACCTAATACCTGTTGATTGAGATATCAAGTCGCCCAACAACCTAGGCCGGAATGCACAGGCTTATGTTGATGGCTGGGGTAGCTAACCTAATACCTGTTGATTGAGATATCAAGTCGCCCAACAACCTAGGCCGGAATGCACAGGCTTATGTTGATGGCTGGGGTAGCTAACCTAATACCTGTTGATTGAGATATCAAGTCGCCCAACAACCTAGGCCGGAATGCACAGGCTTATGTTGATGGCTGGGGTAGCTAACCTAATACCTGTTGATTGAGATATCAAGTCGCCCAACAACCTAGGCCGGAATGCACAGGCTTATGTTGATGGCTGGGGTAGCTAACCTAATACCTGTTGATTGAGATATCAAGTCGCCCAACAACCTAGGACGGAATGCACAGGCTTATGTTGATGGCTGGGGTAGCTAACCTAATACCTGTTGATTGAGATATCAAGTCGTGCAACAACCTAGGACGGAATGCACAGGCTTATGTTGATGGCTGGGGTAGCTAACCTAATACCTGTTGATTGAGATATCAAGTCGCCCAACAACCTAGGCCGGAATGCACAGGCTTATGTTGATGGCTGGGGTAGCTAACCTAATACTTGTTGATTGAGATATCAAGTCGCCCAACAACCTAGGACGGAATGCACAGGCTTATGTTGATGGCTGGGGTAGCTAACCTAATACTTGTTGATTGAGATATCAAGTCGCCCAACAACCTAGGACGGAATGCACAGGCTTATGTTGATGGCTGGGGTAGCTAACCTAATACCTGTTGATTGAGATATCAAGTCATGCAACAACCTAGGACGGAATGCACAGGCTTATGTTGATGGCTGGGGTAGCTAACCTAATACCTGTTGATTGAGATATCAAGTCGCCCAACAACCTAGGCCGGAATGCACAGGCTTATGTTGATGGCTGGGGTAGCTAACCTAATACCTGTTGATTGAGATATCAAGTCGCCCAACAACCTAGGCCGGAATGCACAGGCTTATGTTGATGGCTGGGGTAGCTAACCTAATACCTGTTGATTGAGATATCAAGTCGCCCAACAACCTAGGACGGAATGCACAGGCTTATGTTGATGGCTGGGGTAGCTAACCTAATACCTGTTGATTGAGATATCAAGTCGCCCAACAACCTAGGCCGGAATGCACAGGCTTATGTTGATGGCTGGGGTAGCTAACCTAATACCTGTTGATTGAGGTATCAAGTCGCCCAACAACCTAGGCCGGAATGCACAGGCTTATGTTGATGGCTGGGGTAGCTAACCTAATACCTGTTGATTGAGATATCAAGTCGCCCAACAACCTAGGACGGAATGCACAGGCTTATGTTGATGGCTGGGGTAGCTAACCTAATACCTGTTGATTGAGATATCAAGTCGCCCAACAACCTAGGACGGAATGCACAGGCTTATGTTGATGGCTGGGGTAGCTAACCTAATACCTGTTGATTGAGGTATCAAGTCGCCCAACAACCTAGGACGGAATGCACAGGCTTATGTTGATGGCTGGGGTAGCTAACCTAATACCTGTTGATTGAGGTATCAAGTCGCCCAACAACCTAGGACGGAATGCACAGGCTTATGTTGATGGCTGGGGTAGCTAACCTAATACCTGTTGATTGAGATATCAAGTCGCCCAACAACCTAGGCCGGAATGCACAGGCTTATGTTGATGGCTGGGGTAGCTAACCTAATACCTGTTGATTGAGATATCAAGTCGCCCAACAACCTAGGCCGGAATGCACAGGCTTATGTTGATGGCTGGGGTAGCTAACCTAATACCTGTTGATTGAGGTATCAAGTCGCCCAACAACCTAGGACGGAATGCACAGGCTTATGTTGATGGCTGGGGTAGCTAACCTAATACCTGTTGATTGAGATATCAAGTCGCCCAACAACCTAGGCCGCAATGCAGAGGCTTATGTTGATAGATGTACAGACCGCACCCATAGCTCTTGCATAATGTTGGCTCGTCGAGTGACCGCAGACCAGGGACCGGCTGACAGTTGGCGATCCAACTACGGCTAGCAAGGATTAGCTACGCTCATTATCTAACGTATGGTTATGGTGGAACCATGAAACAGCCCGTGAATAATTCCGATCGATGTTCAGGCGATGATTGTGATCATGGCAGAGATCCAGGGTTAGTTAGTATTTCGCATTCTGTGCTTTATGACGTGCAACAGCTGTGTCGGCTAAATCAGATGCATTGCACATCACCGGGGCCGTCATAGGGGAATCCATGGCGGGGAAGGGCCAAGGGTTAAGGGGCTTTAGGGGGCGTGGGAGGTTGATGTGCGTTTGGACCGAATAAAGAGGGCCTATTAGTATGAAGAAGTGAGAAAGTATGAATCATGAAGGCTTGTGAGATGAATCAACTAAAATGGCAAAAGATGCGAGAGAGCCCTCTTTGCGGGCACCGGTCACTACGAGCAGGGACATAGATGTAAACCGAGTGATTGAGCTGATTGGCTGGTGGGACGGGTGGGAAGTCTTATATTGTGAGCGGAGGTTTCGTATGAAGTCTGACAGCTTCGTTGCCTCCCTTGTAATTACAGCTTACTGATGGGCATGGCTGATGACAACAGAACTTCGGTATAGTAACATATGAACTGACTAGTGGTTTATTTTGAACGTAAAGGCCGTCACAAAGTAAAAATCTGTTATTTTCTGGTGTAACAACGCATGCTTTTTGGTACGTTTTCAAATTGCGATTCATACAAAAGCCATCTAATTCTTACAGCCATATCTTCACGATAGAGCTGAATTTGTGTGTACTACGTAAACACAACTAAAATATCTCTCCTTGTTTGACTTAGTGAATGTAAGTCTGCCGTCAGAAAGCCAAGCCATTTTTGATGAATAACAACATTTCTTTAGAGTTCTTTTTATGAATTAATATTATTCAAACGTACGTGCGAAAGGGTATTTCATTTAACTATAACATAACTTCTAGTTCTGTGATATCGGTAATCACACCATATATATATCACTAAACAAAGAAATGTGCGTGAACCTATATTGAAGAAGAAAAATACCTTCCCTAAATTTTGTAGGTCTACTTTTGTTTCAACTTTATTTTCACGCGCAATGGAATAATATTGGCATATAAAGATATTTACTTAACAAACTTTCCATGTCAATATGACACGGGTAAAACATAACGCGTGTGATGATGTGTTTCGTACATGAAGTTATTTGATGGTGGTTGGAGACCACTGAAGCTTACACAGAGCATCACTGAAGAGAGATACATTATGAGAGTAAGGTAAGTGGTAGACTACATCTAGACTCCCTTCTCGCCAGGTGAAGCCTACAATACCTAACTGGGCAAGTAGGCCACACTTACACTCAAAGTCTGTTGCTCGGACGTAGAATTAATGTCAATATCACTGCGACAGACACTTTTATGTAATATGAACCTTTCGATACCATTATGCCACTCATAAATGAATACAAGTAAAACAAGTTACTCTTAATTTCATTAAACTCTCCATTGAGTATTGCAACTGTAAAGTATAGTGACGCTCATTCATTTGCCAAGTCGCATATTTATTCTCTCTAATCGCTCACATGTAGAGTGTGTAATCGCAAGTAACGGCGATTTCACGCTTTATTGAGCAAGCGTAGGCGGACCCTACTACTATCTATCACACTACATGGTCATTACCAGTAGGCTACAGCCGAGGTGTAATTAGGTTAAGCGACTGGCATTCGTCACAACAGGTGCCTTGCCGCACTACTCTGCGTGCCAACCTAAGAAGCACCCTGCCAGGGCGTTTGTTGACAGTTGTAAATCTCAATCATGTCTAAAATCTCAAGCGGCAGTCAACGGGGTGGACACACAGTTACAAAAAGGGGATACCCGTCCGTAGTCGAGTCGAGGCGACATTATTCACATTCAGCTGTCGGTACCGGCTGAAGGTGAGTGCTTTGCTGAGTAATGGGGATGATTGACATTTATGATCTCTGATCTCCACAATACCATCGCCTCCCTTTGAGGTTAGTGATTGGCAGGGTGCTTCTTAGGGTGGCACGTAGAGTAGACGTATGTCTTCACTGAAGATGAGGATACCAATAACAACATATTTCGGGCATGCTTTATGTGTGCTAAAGATTAGACATTAGGCAGAATGAGAGATTACGACATTCTTATATAGTGCTGGCAGCTGCATTGTATGCAAAGTGTACCTGTAAGATAGGGTAACTGACATGATGAATATACGTAACGTGTGTACTAACAGATATCATAATGTAATTTAAATGTGTACACATTTTAGTTATGTTTGCTTTCAGTTTCTCCAGTAGCGATATTGCGCACAACCAGTCACCATACGGAAGTCCTTTTCTTACACCAACTTGTAAAGTCTATAAATATCATCTTGCAAGTGAATATTTCGTGGTTGACTTACATGCCTGGAACGTCAGTGCCCTAGTTAACTACCAATTATACTTGTTGCAATATAACATGTTTGTGCATTCCATTTAGTGGCTGGCATTGTGAACACAAGCTAATCATGTCCATCGTGAACACAAGCTTATGGCCATTGTGAACACAAGCTAATCACGGCCATTGTGAACACAATCTAATCATGGCCATTGTGAACACAAGCTAATCACGACCATTGTGAACACAAGCAAATCATGGCCATTGTGAACACAGCTAATCATGGCCATTGTGAACACAAGCTAATCATGCCCATTGTGAACACAGCTAATCATGGCCATTGTGAACACAAGCTAATCATGGCCATTGTTAACACAAGCTAATCATGGCCATTGTGAACACAAGCTAATCACGACCATTGTGAACACAAGCTAATCACGACCATTGTTAACACAAGCTAATCATGGCCATTGTGAACACAAGCTAATCACGACCATTGTGAACACAAGCTAATCATGGTCCCACGATGTCACATCGGCCATGATTGTAAAGCTGAAATAATGTTCTGAAGTCGACCATAATATACTTCAATTGTTACACCGTAGCAATGACCTCAAACTCTCAAAGGATGCATCGCAATTCCCAATCTCAAAGATGAGAAGCTGTGAGTTAACGATGAATTCGTCGAATAAAACAAAACAATATTACGCACATAAACCAAATGTTTTCACATAATAACTTATCTTTACAGCGTATTTTAGAAAGAAAACATAGCCATTCTCTCTCCGCCACGGACCAAAAGCAATAACAAAACCATTTACCATGCTCTTCAAAACACTGAACACAAAACAAATCCATAGGCATGGATTGTTTTCATGGTAGGTATTAGAAACATCTGCTTTATCAACAGCATCGTTTATATCCGACGGGGCAATCAGAGCGTTATTGTCCCTTGAGGACTACATGAGAGGTATAAAGGTGTCAAGAAGGGTAGAAAACCCGTCTGGGCCCGGGGAAGAATATAGGCCCAGTGTGTCTCTGCTAGTCGTAAGAGGCGACGAAAGGAGACCCTGTCCCTTTCCCCCCACTGTCTCACTGAAGATTTCCCCACCCATTTGGCCCTGCCCCCCTTCCTGGACTCCCCTTATGACGACCCCCGCGATGTGCCATGGGCATGATTCGGACATGTGGCGTTTTTTTTATCTTCATCTTCATATATCACCCACTCATCGTCTCGATTAGCCACTACAATATGGGACGTAAAACCCAAATATCATCATCATTAAGAAGGGTAGAAAAAAAGCCCGGCGCTCCACGATTGGCCGCAACTGTTCCACGCTTGAGGAAGGAGCCTGTGAGCTTTGGACTGCTTTGACCCGTGCACACGACGTTACCGCAATGAGCAGCAACTGTACCGGGCGTGAGGAAGGAGCCCGTGTGCCACGACGTTACCGCTATCGAGAGTAAGGTATGGAGCGAGGGCGTACCCCCGACATCGCACGGTGCAAGGTCACGCAATCTAGGCCACCGTCACAGCCGCTCTGATTGGCATCTGCTGGCTGCGACGCGATAACACCGCCTTATAATTGGCTGAACCAGGAGCTAAATATGGTTCGGGGAACAACACTGTTCCTATATATATACCATATTACTTAGTGATAATACGACTGTATCGAAAATCGTTGGCACGTCCATGTTGGATAAAAATACCGAAAATTGACTAGTTCCATGTTTTAGTTCTTATATTTATGTAGTTTTCTTTTTCATTGATAATACTGTACACACAACAAAATAGACAAACACAATTAGGTAAAATATTACAAATAACATTTAATTTTATGATAATGGTAAAGCTACAGTAGTAACTGAATTGAACTGTTAAAAGCTGCACGTAAATTAATTAAAATGAATGGCCTGCCATAAAATAAACGTGGTATAAATTTAAAGTAGGTTGTTTATTAATATAAAACGATTTACGGGATTCTAGCGTTCCTTAAAATGCAATATTTTTAAACAACCTTTCATTTACATAATTACAAATCCAAATTATATTTTGTTATTTAGATTATATGTTAAAAATAAGACGTGTTAGAAATTTGATTTTGCTTGCGCATTACAAACAGGGAAGGCTTTATCACGCTTTTCAGCCTGCTGGGATATAGTGGAACAAAATAAGCTAGAGGAATACTCAAGGGCTGGAGTACCTCTACGTCAAAAACTGCACTTTCATTTTTAATTATATCTCAATAATGCTACTCGAAATCGGAAATCTTAGTCAACAGCTCGCTGTGTTTTGGTAAGCCCTACAGACTGAATGAAATATTATAACCACTAGCGTAGTTATTTTGATTATTAAATCGATTCAAAACTCATCAATTCGGTATCAGAGTATCATCGTGTTGCCTTCCTTTTATTAGTGTTTGAGAATAATGGTAAAACCAAGTGAGCTCAATACCCGAACAGACGATTAACATAAGATGTCCTCGTTGCCTTGACGGAAACAGTATTATCTAACTAGTAACTAATTAGTCTGAAGCCAACGGTTTAGCCACGGTCGCTTACCGGTTCCCATTCGAACATTGAAGTTAAGCAATCTCGGGCTAGGTCAGGAGGTGGACGGGTGATCACTCTCCTCCAAAGCAATAGTTACCGTTGGTTAGATCAGATAGGAGAGTTCGAAAGTTGGTGTAACAGCTCCGTTCTTCTCGTCAACTGCTCGGCAGTCCGGGTTAGTGGAGGAACGGAACTATATGACTGGTCAAAGTTACACCGTCCTTTCGGATGGGACGTAAAGCCGATGGTCCCCTTGGTACTTTTCGACAGGAGTAGGCTACGTGCCGGTATCAGGCGTCCCCTCCTCCCTTACTCATTATCATTCATCAATCATCACTCATCAGGCTAAAGAGGGCATTGTGCCCTACACTTGCCTTAATTACAATAAAATAAAGAGAGTAATAAGTCTAACCCAAGTGTATGCGTGAATCACTAATCAGTCAACTATAGAATAGGGTAGTAAGACATATGTTAGGGATACCTTGTTGACGAGCATGCTTATATTATAGATATATATAGTGGTTCGTAACTACAAATAATCAGACTTTTGGTAAATGTGGGCTAACTGGGCTTAGGCTAGTGTTTTCATTCCAAAGACATTATTCAATGAAAGCCTGGCAGTCGAATGCGTCAAACAAGCCACTGCGCTCGAGCCTCGGTCAGCGTCATTGCGTCGGCTGCCAATCACAAGTAATTACCTTGTTACTGGAACAGCACAGCTGATTCGTCATTACAAAAATACATTTAACCTAGTTGTTGTATACATGCGAGTATTCAATTGGAAATGGATCACTGTCTCAAGGTTTCGATTATCTCGAATGTTATGTTACATTCCAAAGACAATATTTCAAACAATTAAACCCGCGCAGATAAGAAATGTGGTTTTCGAGCTGGAGGGTTCGGCGACGAGATATGCGTAATAACACGTTGATAACTGATAATATTGTATTGTGTAATGAATAACATTAATTGCATCAATTAGTTCGATATGATGTCACTCACTTATAAGAGTGAGTGTTGAGCGACTTACTCGGCCGTTACGTCATATGACTTGAGGGGGGGGGGGGGGGGGGGGTTGATTTGGTGAAAGGGAAAAGTAGGAGTATTTATATTCAAGGGTTACGGGAAGGAAAAGGGAAATGGGAGGACCTCATTTCGCCACCTCTTACGGCTGGCAGAGTCACTCTGGGCCCAGACGAAGCAGTGCCCAGCGAGCTACGATGGTTTGCTACTACCAGGGTGCTGCTACCAGGGTGCTGCTACCAGGGTGCTGCTACCAGGGTGCTGCTACCAGGGTGCTGCTACCAGGGTGCTGCTACCAGGGTGCTGCTACCAGGGTGCTGCTACCAGACGAAGCAGTGCCCAGCGAGCTACGATGGTTTGCTACTACCAGGGTGCTGCTACCAGGGTGCTGCTACCAGGGTGCCGCTACCAGGGTGCTGCTACCAGGGTGCTGCTACCAGACGAAGCAGTGCCCAGCGAGCTACGATGGTTTGCTACTACCAGGGTGCTGCTACCAGGGTGCTGCTACCAGGGTGCTGCTACCAGGGTGCTGCTACCAGGGTGCTGCTACCAGGGTGCTGCTACCAGGGTGCTGCTACCAGGGTGCTGCTACCAGGGTGCTGCTACCAGACGAAGCAGTGCCCAGCGAGCTACGATGGTTTGCTACTACCAGGGTGCTGCTACCAGGGTGCTGCTACCAGGGTGCTGCTACCAGGGTGCTGCTACCAGGGTGCTGCTACCAGGGTGCTGCTACCAGACGAGGCAGTATCTACTGCCCAAAGAGCGTGACGACCGTGAAGCTGCTACCAGACGAGGGCGTATTGAGTATTGACTTGATTATTTATCTTCGTTCTCGAACCGATTAATAATTGAACTAAGTAACCGTTGAACAGCCAATGATTTATATCGTTTATCAGATTAAATGAGATTGATTAATTTAAAATTAATTTCTTGGTTTGATCGTGGGTTGATTATTTGGCAGTAGGAACATTGTTTTATCTTTTGAATCGTTGTAAATTAACAACTGAAAAAAATAAAGAATAATCTGTCATTGCAAATAAAGTACAGTTTTTAATCTTACGTCAGTCGACTCGTGTTCTCTTTAGACCGCTGTCTGCCACCATCTTGGCTCCTGAGATCCAACCAAAAGATTATTTATAATGAGCTAAACACAGTTGAAGAACCTTCCCAGGATTGTTAAATCCAACAAACCAACTGTCACATGTTATCACTAAATGATGTTGTGAAGTGATAACAATTAAGTCAAAGTAGTTTTGATCCCGCCCGCGAATCGAACCCGGCTGCTCAGGAATAAGAACTACGACCGCCGCTCGGACCCCCTGAGCTAGTCGGGCTGCGGCTTAAACTGTTTCTAAGTAGCCATATTTGCCCAACAAGCTGCCCTAGCTTAAAACCTGTGTATTTATATGTTCATATTGTTATAGGCATACTTGATAGATAATAACACTTCACAATGTTTGGACAAGCAAATTAAGTCGATTCTTGGGCACACCCAGAATAGATTCGGGATACAAATATATTTTCCCCATGTACTCCTCATTTATGAAAAAGTTCTCTCAAATTGTTTCATTATTACATAAGATAAGGAGCTCAACGATAAGGAAGGAACTTGGAGTGGAGAGTCTAAACTTTAAGCTGGTAAAAGAAAGATTGCGGTGGTTTGGCCACATGAAAAGAATGCAGGAAGACAGGGTCCCGAAAATTGAGTTTGAGAAAGAAGCAGGGAAAAAGAAAAGAAAGAGGGGAAGACCAAGACTGAGGTGGGAAAAAGTGATAGCAATGGACGTGGAAGGACGTGGAAAGAAGAAATGCAACTTGGGAAGAGGTCAATCAGGAACGATGGTGGGACAAAGAAAAGTATGGGCAGAATTTGTAGAAAGAGCAGAGGAAGAAGAAAGTGAAGAGGAGGAGCGAGAGGAAGTTAACATGAGTGAAGCGTCAGGCATGGCCAGCCGGCTTCGATGTACCTAGGGGCTAGGAAGTGATGGAATTAATTTCCTATCCCCTACCCGACTTCATTGTTGGACACGGGGAGCAGATACATATAAAAAAATTACAATACCAGAAATATGCTGATATCATCTTCCTATGAGATCCGTCCGATAAAAAAGTAGTTTTGGCATTCTAAACATACATTACTTTTAAACCCACATTGATATTTTAACTGTAAATTTCATTATCTTTCTATAGTATTATCAGTTATTGTTATTAATAGTCTACCTCGTAGGAATAATTTACCAATCGTTGTAAACGTGTTGATTATGTGTAGCTATATATGCACAGTGCACAGTTGGAGCCCTAACCCTGCAGGCGCAGACGCGTTGATTATATGTAGCTATATGTGCACAGTGCACATGTTGGAGCCCTAACCCTGCAGGCGCAGACGCAGATTGTTCACAAGACTCCGCCACGTTGTTTCAATCAGCGCGTTCTTACATTTACCGAACACAAATTTTAAAGTTTTATTTTTAATAGTCATCTGAACGTGGTAAATATTAAGCCATTAGATTGTTGTAAGGGTGTGGCAATGAACTGAGAATGTGAGGGGGCAAGTATGGTAAGCTTGTGCATGTTCACGAGGTGATTAACATTGAAATGTGACCCATTGTTTCCTAGACCTACTGGTCTACCAACACAGACCCTTCAGGCTGTTTCATGCATTCATACAATGCTAAGCGAGTATCGATCTTATTACAACATTGCAATTATATCCGGATTCAGGCCTACGAAAATAACATAATTAACATTCCACCATCTCGAATATGGGTCACAAAATCATGGCCGCTTATAAATATCTTCGCTTATCTCGATGATCGCCTGACCCCACCTGGTCATGATGCAACGACCTCGGTTTGGCAACAGTGCACAGTCCGAGCGCTATAGCCTCCCACGCGCATGTGTATACTTGTATTGTCCTAGGCTCGTACATGGCAGAGTGACACCCGCCAAGTCAAAGGTTTTTAGTAATAATTCAAGAAGGATATATAACATTAAACAACTGATTGACAATCAACATTTAGTTTAATGTGAATTAAAAACTGGATTAACATAATTTCAAATAGCAAAGTTATCATTATGGTTGTAATGTTGTAAACAAATTAATTATTAACTCTTTAATTGCCCCTCAAAATAACAACCGTAGAATAATATTTGAAATTGTTTTAATCCAGTGTATAGTTCTTATGAAAAGTAATGGCGGTTATTATCTAATTCTTCAATATTCTGCAGCAAATTATCAAGATATTAGTGAATCATGTTAATTTGTCGCGGAACTAATCTTGCCCATTGAATCCGATGAAGTCCACGTTTCCCAAATGTTTAATAGAAATGTGCCATAACCTGTTCTTTGTCCATCCTTATGGTTGTCACTTTGTCATGCATCATCGGCTGTCACGTGGTTGGTACAAGTTCAGGTTCAACATCCCGGGCAAATATACATGTTAGTGTGCGATGCAGGGAACTGCCCCAAGATACCAAGAGGAGAACTATGATTTCCAAGTGCGCCATATGGAACATTTTATCATCTAAATCATTGATTTTGTCTCAATTTTAACCGTAGGTTTCTGTGAACCACTTTAGTTCCTCATATTTCGTGCATACGCGTTAGTAATATGGTTTTGGACAAGTGAATTTTTAATACTCTGTGCTATACCATAAGTTTATACGTTGATAAACGTTGGTATTTGTATCATAGTATTTAGATGAGACAGTTATACTCGAGTTATTCGCACAATGTATTTACATACATTTAACTTTATCAACATGTCGACCTACCCGACATTCGACCATCCGATTTCTGTTCAAGTTGACAAAAAGTAAACTATTACTTTTTATGTTTTCTCGCTGACCCTTTTCAAAGCAATTTTAACCTGAAGACACCAGAAGTTCTGCAATAGGGCAACACATAGCCTTAAACATAGATAAAAACATAATTTCATATAAATAATAATTATTGTTACGCCAAAGCCGTATTCATAGTCGACCGCTAACCCAAAGGCCACGTGGTTGCCATGTAATGTTATCATAAATGTCATTTCCTATTTATAGAAAAACTCTTCTTCAGCAAATACGGGAGAAGTACACAAAGCAAAGACTATGCATTCGGGCCTTAAGTGCAACAACTTGCAATTACGTCAACCACAAGCCAGTGTTGTGAGAATTCATTATTTTGTTTTGATTGTTTTGGCAATTTCACTGGGTTTGATATGTTTGTGAAAATTCCAATCACACATAAGGATTTCCGCACATTCTGCCTGGAGGCGTCACTGGTCCAACTATGAGGAGAAAGCCTAAAGTTGACTTCCTGCGATGTGGTGTGTCCGATAGGAAACACTCCAGCAAAGCAGTAGCATTATTATAAAAGTAGGCGTGGCAAATCTCGGCTTATCTCCTAATTGTATTACATTCATCTTAACTGCCGGTTGTATGTCTCAGCTGCCCATACAGTCAAAAAACTCAGCTATAATCTTCCATATAAATCTACTTCTACGTGTTTCTGTTGAACAATATCGTCCACACGGCTTCACAACTTTTCAAGATTTTGCTACAATTGATAAATATTGTGGGCAGCCGAGTGGTGTCAATAGCTTATTGTGCTTCCATGCAGTAAAATCAATTTAATCGATCATGTTATAAAACTCTTCGATCAAACGTTCTTATACTAACTAGAAATGTTTTTATAAATGCGTCGTCGCACCTTGCAGAGGATTCAGGAGTGGTCTCGACCCCGATATTATATCAAACCGAATGTTATAAACTCAGACCTATAGCCCTACACAAATATACGTATTACTTGTTATAAGAGTGTATTATAAAGATTCAATGAATCCTATGAAGCTTATTGTAAGCGTATATTCAGATGCGCTCATTCCGACATTCGAGTTGTTACTTTAAGCACAGATAAGGGATTCAAATAAGTTGTCTGCGCTTTAAGTGTGTTATATATTTTACTAGTGGTCACCTCATTTTTATAATAATATTTATTGATTTGCCAATATTTTGTTGGTAAGGGCTGAGGTATATTCCAGGTCGGGGTTGATTTTGAGGGTGGCCGATCTCTTCCTCGAATACGAATATTCCAGATGAATGAAAGACCAGTTAATACAAAATAGTAAACCGGGAAGGTAAAACACAAAATTAATGCATTTAAAAAGGTAAAAAATGAATCACTATTATTTAATGACTGTAAGCTCACGTAACACAAATGTTCACATTCCGTAGTTTTATTCAATGAAGTGAAGACGAGTCGACAGCTCTCTGATCGTGTTTCTTGAGCTGGCCTATGAATGACACACGACAAACACAAGACAGTAGGTACCAAACATTGCGTGTTCGACAACCCAGCGGTCCCGCGATCAACGTGCAGGCTATACTTATATGCAAATACTTAAGCGGCTACGCAACCTTAGGCATTACATTATACTGTAATTGAGTGGGTACGGCTAGCTTCTGAATTTAATATCTGATTTTAAGTTGTATAGCGTTTGTAAGATTCGCTATGTAAACAAAACCCACATGAAAAATATACTATTATGGAAATGTGTTACTCGGGTCGGGGTATTCCTAACATTATAGAGAGAGACTAGAGAGAAGCTGAAATACTGTGCGGGAGTTGTAGAACGGTTGTCACGGAGACCCTTAGAACACGCGTTACTTCGTATTGATGCACCAAATGACACACATAACAATAGTGTGTATTCTTTTATTTTATTTTTATTGAAATTAAGGCCAGTGTAGGGCACAGTGCCCTATTTAGCCTAATAATTGATGAATGATAACGAGGATGGAAAGCCTGGTACCGGCAAGTAGCCTACTGCTGTCTAACCATCGGCTTTACGTCTCATCTGAAAGGACGATGTAACTGGACTGGACTGCCGAGCAGTTGACGCTGGTACACAAGCTTTAGAACCCTCCAATCTGCTCTAACCAACGGTAGCTAGTGTAGTGTTTTGGAGGAGAGTGGACACCCATCCCTCCTCCTGACCTAGCCCGATGTTTCGGTGTTCGTATGGGAACTGGCTAAGTGACTGCAGCAAAATCGTGTATGAATTTAAACTTGTTATAAGTCTTTATAACCAGCACCATATACTTACCGTCTTCTTATATTGAATAAACAGAAACCAATCTTTTCAATGTCGGTTTTGTTAAGCAGCTAAACACGAGTTATGGATTTTCAAATGGAATGCGTTAATCGTTAAACGCCGCAAATTTAATGTGGCTATAATTATAAGAGGAGTACACGACACATGCATGGCTACGTGGTTACTGGTTAGCAAATACGATAGCTTGTGTTATGTGCCGGTCATCATTAGCTCGAAACAGCCGTAGCATCATTGTAATATTGTCATTAACTTTCTATAAGCCGTAGGGAACAAACGGTGTAATGAAGTTATCAATAAACGTTTACCCCAGAGTCCAACAAAAGAAGTGAAATTTATACCCTCGACTCCCTGAAACAAGGCAATTAGTTGCGTGTTTACGAATTAGTGACTTCCGTGATTTCAAATGCAGATGGATCGTTTTGCCAAAATGATCAGCAACTGTCGTCGTGCGAGTAAAGAGAAAACAAGTGAATTGTGTTTGTTGTCTGGCTAACGGTTTCATAAGTAAAATAAAAATAAATGTAATTACAACATCTGTAAAGCGAGGCCTATCGGCATCACAGCTGCTAACAGATCTCGGAACCGGGCACACCAATTCGATCCACACAAAAATATAAATCGGGTAACTTCGTTGCTTAACTCTCAATCCATCGAAAGAGGTGTAGTTTTAACAACAGCTTTTCGTTTGTTTATATTTTATATAATAGGCCTACATATTCTTATGAAGAAGCAGTTAGTGTTATTTTTGTGTCTAGAAACTAAATAAGAGTATGTATCTGTAACTAACATTTATTTTTGGTCGACTCATTTATGTTGGATGGAAGATGGCATTAGAAATATATTAACTCATAATTTAATTTTGATGTGAATGATCCTAACATCTCTGTGACATCTCTGTGATAAATTAATGTTTGCATTTATCTTAATATTTACCTAAAGAAGTTTGCAATTAAATATATGTTTTTAAAATGATAAAGTAAGAATGGCTTGTGATGGGCTGTATGGATAATGCTGCTGCCCAAAATAACCGATTTCATAGAAAGTACACATACTCCCATAAAATTGAATATTTATAAATTAAATATTTATTTGTTTATTCATAAATATTCAATATTTATAATTTAATATTTAGGATTATTTACTATTTAAGAAAACATCTAAGAATGTAGTGTTTAATACCGGTATTTGTGACGTATATTCCATCTTCAAGCAAAATTCAATAAATTAATTATGTTTTGTTATAATTTCCATTCATTCTTTCATTCAAACAAGTAAAAACAAATACTGACCCGTGTAAATGAGCACAACAAGGTTAAGTTTGGCACAAAATAAACGAATCAACTAAATACACTTACGCGAGTGTACAATAATTGTTTTCTTCGTTCTTTTAAATGATAATTACAATAATTTAAGTGTACCGTATAAAAACGTTATCGTTGTAATTTATGATATTTCACATCCTGTTTAGCAACACTTGTTTTGTGAGGAATAGATAAGAAAGTCGAGTCCATTTATATTCATGTTCTCTTTGTTTAACTATTGCAAGCCTCGGTTTTCAACAAAAAAACTCGCTCGCCATCAGCGGCTGCATGAAAGCTGCTCTCGTGTCGCGGAAGCTGAGGTTAACACAGACGCTGTCGTGACTGTCAACAGTGACAAGAGTAGGTTCACTCTTGGTGAGGTCGTAGCTTGCTCCACTGTCAACAGTGACAAGAGTAGGTTCACTCTTGATGAGGTCGTAGCTTGCTGCACTGTCAACAGTGACAAGAGTAGGTTCACTCATGATGAAGTCGTAGCTTGCTCCACTGTCAACAGTGACAAGAGTAGGTTCACTCTTGATGAGGTCGTAGCTTGCTCCACTGTCAACAGTGACAAGAGTAGGTTCACTCTTGATGAGGTCGTAGCTTGCTGCACTGTCAACAGTGACAAGAGTCGGTTCACTCATGATGAAGTCGTAGCTTGCTCCCCTGTCAACAGTGACAAGAGTAGGTTCACTCTTGATGAGGTCGTAGCTTGCTCCCCTGTCAACAGTGACAAGAGTAGGTTCACTCTTGATGAGGTCGTAGCCTGCTACACTGTCAACAGTGACAAGAGTAGGTTCACTCTTGGTGAGGTCGTAGCTTGCTCCACTGTCAACAGTGACAAGAGTAGGTTCACTCTTGGTGAGGTCGTAGCTTGCTCCCCTGTCAACAGTGACAAGAGTAGGTTCACTCTTGATGAGGTCGTAGCCTGCTCCACTGTCAACAGTGACAAGAGTAGGTTCACTCTTGATGAGGTCGTAGCTTGCTCCACTGTCAACAGTGACAAGAGTAGGTTCACTCTTGGTGAGGTCGTAGCTTGCTCCACTGTCAGCAGTGACAAGAGTAGGTTCACTCTTGATGAGGTCGTAGCTTGCTCCACTGTCAACAGTGACAAGAGTAGGTTCACTCTTGATGAGGTCGTAGCTTGCTCCACTGTCAACAGTGACAAGAGTCGGTTCACTCTTGATGAGGTCGTAGCTTGCTCCACTGTCAACAGTGACAAGAGTCGGTTCACTCTTGATGAGGTCGTAGCTTGCTCCACTGTCAACAGTGACAAGAGTAGGTTCACTCTTGGTGAGGTCGTAGCCTGCTCCACTGTCAACAGTGACAAGAGTAGGTTCACTCTTGATGAGGTCGTAGCCTGCTCCACTGTCAACAGTGACAAGAGTAGGTTCACTCTTGGTGAGGTCGTAGCCTGCTACACTGTCAACAGTGACAAGAGTAGGTTCACTCTTGATGAGGTCGTAGCTTGCTCCACTGTCAACAGTGACAAGAGTAGGTTCACTCTTGATGAGGTCGTAGCTTGCTCCACTGTCAACAGTGACAAGAGTAGGTTCACTCTTGATGAGGTCGTAGCCTGCTCCACTGTCAACAGTGACAAGAGTAGGTTCACTCTTGATGAGGTCGTAGCTTGCTCCACTGTCAACAGTGACAAGAGTAGGTTCACTCTTGATGAGGTCGTAGCCTGCTCCACTGTCAACAGTGACAAGAGTAGGTTCACTCTTGATGAGGTCGTAGCTTGCTCCACTGTCAACAGTGACAAGAGTAGGTTCACTCTTGATGAGGTCGTAGCTTGCTCCACTGTCAACAGTGACAAGAGTAGGTTCACTCTTGATGAGGTCGTAGCCTGCTCCACTGTCAACAGTGACAAGAGTAGGTTCACTCTTGATGAGGTCGTAGCCTGCTCCACTGTCAACAGTGACAAGAGTAGGTTCACTCTTGGTGAGGTCGTAGCTTGCTCCACTGTCAACAGTGACAAGAGTAGGTTCACTCTACATTGCTGAGGTAAATTGATTGGCAAGGAGATAGTGCCGAAGAGTGGTGTTAAAAACTGATAAAATATTAAAATAAATAACCGTTTTGCTTTGTAACACCCGTATGTTTACCAACAACGATTTAGAACTAAACAGTAAATATTCTAGCAAAGATTACTCAGTAATCTTGATTCTAGCTAGATGTTTACCAAAGAATACATTATTGAACTTATTTATTCCCATCAAGGTCTACTTGATCTCGCCGCACTAGCGGTGGCGCTCGACTAGCCTCTAGGCGGCGATCAAGTAGACCTCGCACTAGCGGTGGCGCTGGACTAGCCTCTAGGCGGCGATCAAGTAGACCTTGCACTAGCGGTGGCGCTCGACTAGCCTCTAGGCGGCGATCAAGTAGACCTTGCACTAGCGGTGGCGCTCGACTAGCCTCTAGGCGGTGCTCAAGTAGGCCTTGCACTAGCGGTGGCGCTCGACTAGCCTCTAGGCGGCGATCAAGTAGACCTTGCACTAGCGGTGGCGCTCGACTAGCCTCTAGGCGGCGATCAAGTAGACCTCGCACTAGCGGTGGCGCTCGACTAGCCTCTAGGCGGCGATCAAGTAGACCTTGCACTAGCGGTGGCGCTCGACTAGCCTCTAGGCGGTGCTCAAGTAGACCTTGCACTAGCGGTGGCGCTAGACTAGCCTCTAGGCGGCGATCAAGTAGACCTCGCACTAGCGGTGGCGCTCGACTAGCCTCTAGGCGGTGCTCAAGTAGACCTTGCACTAGCGGTGGCGCTCGACTAGCCTCTAGGCGGCGATCAAGTAGACCTTGCACTAGCGGTGGCGCTCGACTAGCCTCTAGGCGGCGATCAAGTAGACCTTGCACTAGCGGTGGCGCTCGACTAGCCTCTAGGCGGTGATCAAGTAGACCTTGCACTAGCGGTGGCGCTCGACTAGCCTCTAGGCGGCGATCAAGTAGACCTTGCACTAGCGGTGGCGCTCGACTAGCCTCTAGGCGGCGATCAAGTAGACCTTGCACTAGAGGTGGCGCTCGACTAGCCTCTAGGCGGCGATCAAGTAGACCTTGCACTAGAGGTGGCGCTCGACTAGCCTCTAGGCGGCGATCAAGTAGACCTTGATTCCCAAACGGCTGTCGACAACTATTAGCTAACAAGCTCAAGCAAGAATATTTATAATTCACGACGCCGTTATGATGATTGTTTCACGGTTTTGTCACTCAATAATATTTCATCGGTACGTATTTGGTTTAGGAATGCAAAAAAACATCTAAAATGATTTTATTTATATAAATTATTTATATAAAGATAGAAAATTCATTACGACTTGCGTACAAATTTATAATATTCGCTATTGTTAGCTATTGGCACATTTAGCATGCTATGTTGTTGCGTTGCTATACTTCACCATAGCAGGTGTGACCGTTGATGATGATATTTGGGGTTTAACGTCACATATTTGTGCAACGATTCGAACCTAGACGATGAGTGGGTGATTATGAAGATGAAAAAACGCCACATGACATCCAGGCCCAAAGCAGGATTCGCGATCCTGGAACGCCGAGACCGTGGCCTAATCGACCGCGGCCAATTGCGCTGAACTCTTCAACATTTCAACAAAATAACGATTATTTAAGATCACTAAGGAATGAAGTCAATTACAAACATACGATACATTTTGAACCTTCAAACACTTTCTTAAAATCATATGATGTAATGTAATTAAAGCCATTAAAATTAAAACTCAACCCATCTAGTTGGCCCGGTTTTACAACTTTTAAGAGTTACAACATTTGAAAACGTGTTTATCAACGTAAATACAGACAACCTGGTCGACTAACGTTACTTCTCTATCCCTCTCAGACCCCGAGCTCTCGTTGCGGACATTGTTTTGGATGTTGTCAAATGGCGCCTTTGTTTTCATTACACGCCGTTAGCAATTTAAATGTTTAGATGAAAACAATTGTGATTCTTTTCCGTTTCAATGTGACGAATGGTTACTTAATTAGAGATGTTTCTAAAGTTGTACTCGCAAGAAGATGATTTTGATATATCCTGGAAATTTGATTGATTTCTAGTTTTTCTTGCATTTGAACGACAAAAATATGAAAAGATGTGTACCGGTACGATTTATTGAAAAAACATTTGTTCATTATTTCCAGGAATAATTTACTTTATACTCAAATATTGGTTGCATATACAATACAATACAAAATCTTCCTAAACATTCTAAAAAACATGATATATTTATTTTGAAAAATCTACAAATCTTATAAAATCAATTACAGAATAGATGGTGCATGTTTTAAGGTAGCTTGATCTTCATAAAAAGGGGGGTGTGGTAGCGCCACCCTCATTCGGACGTATGAGAGTGCGCAACAAGTGATCATCTCTTGTGCGCATGCGCTCAGTAGAGCGTCTGCGCGTGGAGTCCGCGTCGATACAATATTACAATATCTAGATCACGCGACGCGAGTGAAACTGAAACTGAAGCGAATGATTTAATTGTCTTGTTACAAAACACCTCTACACTCTCAAGTCGTGACCGCTCTGCCCACCTGTTGGCTGGTAACCCCGGGTCAACGCGGTGACCGGTGCACGCACGGAGGAATCGAATCATCCACTATTGGAGCCTTTACACGGGCAAATTTTATTGCCAGCATCAGCAATTATTATTACCGTCGTCACCAATACGTTGCTACCGCCACTATAAACACAACCTTACCGAAGTCGATAAAGAAGTTTTCGCTTTAAGGGGGAGAACTTCCCTATCAAGGTCTACTTGATCTCCGCCTAACAGAAGCTCGTCGAACTCGCGGAGATCAAGTAGACCTTGCTTCCCTATCGCTCTGACCTCGAGCTAGCGGGGGTTCAGCGATGCTGATTGACCCATGAACTTCTTTGACATTTCTTTGGTTAGTACACAAAAAATGGCTTCCAATAAGATTGTGAATGTGACACTTCGACCGTCTTCAAAGTTTAACGCACCCAATCTATGCCAAGTTTATTTTCCGAATGTATATGGAGTATATGTAGCCGAGGATAACCTTCAATCAATAATCATACAAACATAACCTAACATTTTAGCCAATATAAAGTGAAGTGGTGCTGAAATTGATATCGGCATTCTGTGCTATTCGAAATTCAACGACGTTATACCGTTCACCCAATCCCATTGGTTTACTGCGAGCAATATTGCCCTCAAGAAAACGTGAGGAAATACCATAAATACATTGATCACCAAAAATTGCCATAGCTAGAAATAAAAATATCCCGACTAACGTGTATAAAACCTTGTACACTAGACGGCAAGAGTAAATCAAGTTATGATGGAAATATATGTCATTCTAACAACTCTTCATCAAATATTGTTTGTGCTGTTTTATTGCATGGTGCTTATAGTTGTCCCAAGACTACCTTACACATGCTTTCGTCACAGGTGACTGGTTCGTAATCGTAGCCAATCAGCGATCGTGTGTGTGTCTCGGGCGGTTCGCTGGTTGGCTACGACTGCCCCGGATGTGACGAAAGCAGGTGTAAAGTAATCTTGGGTCCACTATATTAGAAATAGTAGTACCACTAGAATTGATGCAGCCAAACACAAAATACAGAGCAGCAAACGTTTACTCGTAACAACAAGCCAGTGTTCCGTCATCTGACACGTGGGATACGAAGCTATCACGCCCCCCTGACAAGTGACCGAGATCAGACTAGCGACGCCCCCAATTTGGCTGAACTGACAACTATTATCGAGTTCACTACTAGAAGGAACTAAAACAGAAATTACTTTATTGGGTGGGCTGGGCTTGTCTGCCCGGTTCATTTGAAAATACCAACCACATGCCACAAGTCTGGAAAGCACGTGCTCGACCATGAGCGCGGGTGGGTAGCAGGGGGGCGAGATCCACCCGAAGACCATTGTATTACCCTCAATTTCAATAGATTTCGAACCGAACAGCAAGTGCATGTTGCCAAATGTAGCGATGAGTTGTCAGTTGGTCAGTAGTCTTTACGAGGCCAGGGTGTGACAAGTGTCCACCCGTCTGCTAAGCTATTGTGGCAACGCTAAGGGTTGCGCTCAAATCAGCCCATCACACACTTAAACCATTGCATCCGGTTTAGTTCCATTAAAAGTTCAACTCGATAATAGACAACTTGACTGTTGCAATCAGATCTCCATGTTCCATGTTCGATTGTTGATTTATAACATGTTGCGTGCGTTGGTCTCGAGTCTGTGTTAAGACTTGTTACACGGACAACTTGGCAGCGAGCACGGAGGTAATTAGGGGCAAGTAAATCACTGTACCTGTTACACGGTACTTTCGCTAATGACATAATTAAAGCTGCACTTAAATGAAACAAAATAATGACATCATTTAAGCAAAATATTGGCAATGCTATATATGTTTGAAATATTTATGATTTTTAAGAAAAAGAATTTCAGGATAATGCTGAAGCACTGGTCATTGCTTTGCTAACGTTATCTTTAATTGGTATTGTTATAAAACTATATTGATCTTGTCCACAATAGACTTCAATTCAATGTTATATATTTTTTTTTTGTATTTTGGACGCTTGTCATGTAATGGCAATTTCCACCAATGTTTCATATTCTTTCTTCTGGAATATTTTGATTGGGTATTAAATTGCTTTATTTGAATGTAGGCACTTGACTCTCCCAATTGTAGCTTGTATTATCTCGTCCGCTGCCGCAGTTCTGTTCTGCCAAGTTCTGCCAGAGTGTTCTTTACTTCCGGAGCCGTTTTGTCATTTAATCGTTCTTGTCAATATCGTTGAGCGGTTTCTTCGGCGTCGCTGTTCATGAGTAAAGGGGTTGTTATTGGACGCGGGACAGACACAGCGCCATAGCCTCTCCCACGGACAAAAAGCAACAATACAAATACTGACCACACTCTTCATAGCACAAAACAGATTCATATAGGGCACTAGCAACACCGAAAGACAACAATGAAACAAAAGAATTGAATCGATTGACAAACAACAAGCTGTCAAAAAATAATTTCTTCTGATTTTGTAAAACAAAACAAAAAACAAACAAACACACATACAAAACTTTCACGTAGTCGTTGTCCATCATTAAAAGTTTTAAATGGCGAGCAGTTACTATTGCTACTCTTGTTTTTATTTCTATGGTTGCAATTCTATTATTTCGACAACTGATTGTTTGTCCATCAGTTCAATTCATTTGTTCCATTGTTGTAGTCCTGATGTGACGTCAGTTACGGGTTCCCTTATTATGATTTCATCATAGGTAATATACCTGCTTTATCAACAGCATCCTTTATTCACAACCGGACAATCATAGAGTTACGTCACTCGAGGACTACATGACGGATATAAAGGTTTCTAAACACTTTCAAGAGGGGAGAGAAAAAACGCCGGCACTCCACGAACAAAATTGGCAACAAGTATACTGAATGGACATTTTACGTGCTTTTACACTTATATAATCGCGTTTTCATACATTTAAGCACTTTTTTCACGTGCAGCTTTTATTCCATCTTAATGCTATTTTTTACTGTCAATTTCCTCCATGCTGGAAGCACACGTTACCGTACGACGTCGAATAGATTAAAATTGCAGCAATATTGCATCTAATCGCAGTCAGTGAACCAATGGGTGAACGATGAAATATTGTTGAACTTCGAAATAGCGTAGAGTAGACTGTCAACCGTCCATTTCTGCACCACTTCACTTTAATATTTTCTAAAATCTTAGGTTATATTTGTATGTTTATGGATTGAAGATTATCCTCGGCTACATACATACTGAAGACAAACTTGGCAATATATAACAATAATGTTCACATACATAAAATTACATTGGTTGTTTTCAACTTTGAAGACAGTCGGTGTGACATTCACAGTTTTACTGGAAGCCATTATTTGTTTACCAACCAAAGAGGTGTCAAAGAAGTTCATAGGAAAAGATAGGATACCATCACTAAACTGCCATGTGTTTCATAACATCGTTGGAAATTGGAATCACACAGCCTGCTGGATGGGTCAATAAGCCTCGCTCAGGGTCTACTTGATCTCCGCCTAGCGGAGGCTCGTCGGAGTTCGACGAGCCTCCGCTAGGCGGAGATCAAGTAGACCTTGAGCCTCGCTGAGCCCCCTCTAGGTCGAGACAAAGATTACAAACTATGTAATCTTGGGTCTTCCACTTGGAGGGGAAACTTCTTTATTGACTCTGGTCATCCAGAAGGCATCAGTCGAAAGATAGGTAGCGTCATATGATGTGTTATCAGTAACTCACTCTATCGTCGGTTCCACGCACAGCGCTCGGTATTCATTAGCTGTTATACAATCAAATACACAATAATCCCTGCATATGACACTACCACACTACTGCAGTAGCAGCGTATTGATGACATCTGCAATAAAAATTGCACTGTACAGCGCTGTAGGCAGGGCTAGGAGTCTTGTTACACATTGGTAGGCATGTATTGAACGGCATCTGCTCTCCGCCCCCACTTATTGTACGGAGTAATACGTATCACAGATAAAAGTTTATAAATCTCTTTTAGAACATCCTTATTAGTAAGTAGTAACCAACGTTTATTTTATGCATCGATTAGAATTTAGTTTTGAAAGCTGATCCTAATCTCAAATTTGCGATAATCTTCAAAATACTTTCACAGAAGCTTTCAAATTTTAGAATGAAGAATTACTTTCTTCGCGATTCCCTTCATCAAACAGGTTTCGATCGATGAGATGTGTAGATAGTTGATGTTTAGTTGCGTGTATTGTCAGGCATGAGTCTACTTGCTGTTACGACGCGCAAGCCCGCGGCGCATGTACAGTCCAGCTGGGCTAGCCTAGAGATAATGGAGTATGCATTCTGACTCCACTCACTCTGACTTGCACTCGGGCCCCTCTTTCTTTGCAATGTCACCTAAATTCTTGCAGGAAATTAAGTAGGTAGTTGTACTTGGGGAACAATGTTAACAGTTTCTTTCTAAGCTCAAATGCACAAATAATGAGTTTCTCTAAACCATTTCAAACTCAAGCTTCTCTGTATTATTTTAACTATGATTGTTTTATTATAACATCTATGTATCAGTAAATATCTGTCACTGCAACAAACATGTTTTGAAGTACCGTCAAAGTGGCGGCTAATTTCGTCGAGCGATTCCTTCGCCGTAATTGTCGACGAATTCTACACAATTCATTGGAAGTGGTCGTTATTGGACAGTATCTTCCACATATCGGAAACAATAAAAAACATTGACCATACTTTTCAAAACACTCAATACAACAGATCCATATGCATGAACTCATGTTTTCAATATTTGTTGTAAGTAGAATAAAAACACCCACTTTGTCAAGAGCGTCAATAATCATGAACACAACACAAGGAGTAAAAATGATGTATTTGTGGTATCTCATAGACTAGCTCTATATGAGAAAAGCCCCACATATGCAGGCTCAATTCTTTATAATAAACTTCCTGTCACCATTAAAGAAAAACCAATAGATGAACTTAAAATCAAACTTAGATCTCTTGTAGAAAAAGAATATTATTATATAGAGGATTTTATGGAAGACAAGCTTGGTTAATTGGTTAGGTGGAATCGTTTTAGAGTTGATATCAATGTGTTTTTGAGCCTAAAGAAATAAGTCTTCATGGCATCACTATATTTTATATATTATATTTTATTTTATTCACTTCTAGCTCCTTGACATTAGTATTATTAGACTCACCATATCTGGTTGTGACAGCATGAGTATAGGTCTATATATAATGTGTGTGTGGATAGGCAATGTTATATGCATTACATGTTATAGCATTTTGTCTGTACTGTCGATTCCTATTTATATTAGGCCTATGTAATATCTCATGTTTTTTTTTTTTTTTATGTGTTAACCTATATAACGTAAGCCTTAGTCTTAATAAAAAAAGATGTGTTTCAAACAATGTAATTTTGCTAAAGAAACAAGGCAAAATAAATAAAAAATAAATAAATAAATTATTATCGACGGGGCAATCAGAGCGTTATTATCACCGGAGGACTAAATAAAAAGCCGACGCTCCACGAAATTGGCCACAACTTATAGGGCCCGAAGAAAATATATGTGATTTGAACTACATCAATAACAGTCAAAAAAAGATAAAGAATAAGTCTGATTATACATGAAAACATCACATATTATGGTTATCATCTTGCGAAGATTAGTATAGTATAGTATAGTATAGTATAGTATAGTATAGTATAGTATAGTATAGTATAGTATAGTATAGTATAGTATAGTATAGTATAGTATAGTATAGTATAGTATAGCATAGTATAGTATAGTATAGTATAGTATAGTATAGTATTACTATAGTCCGCGTTAAACAACACAAAACGACTCCTAGACCCGTTACAATGTACATGCGGCCTCTATGATGTCGTGATGATGATGTCGCTCTTGTAATAAAGGGAGTATTCTCGTGACGTCACAACGGCCATTTTGATTTCAATGTCAACCTCTTTGGGAATGTATGTTGATATTTTAGCTGTCAATGGAAGACGAATATCTTTACGGGGAAACATGAGAGTTTTGAACACGTATAATCCCCGATAAAGTTTACGAAAATGATTATTGTATGCTTTTGGAACATGGAAAGTGAGCGAATTCTTTACTGAGCGAATTCTTAACTGCGCGAATCGTTAAGTGCGCGAAAAGCCTGCCATTGTAAACGATTAAAAGAGTATTTGAAACAAAAGAGCATATTTATGTGGTTGCTTTCAACTAATATTAGCAAACCAAAGTTAGAGAACATTTGAATTTTCACCAAACGCCAGCTGAAACATGGTAACAATGAACTACCAATCACATGTCATTGTGGCCTCCAGTATGGCCACCATGCGCAATACGTGCATACACCCTACACTCAATGCTCTGTTTTAATGGAAGCTAATACATGAATACAAATATGAATGTTCCAAGCAGTAGAGACACGTGGGACACTAGACCGAGCCTGTCGCTTCCAAGTTCAACAGTCAACATGTGAAAGCAAGGTCCAAATATATAGGCCTAGTACTTTTCATGCGGCAATAAACCTTGATATATACTGTATAATCGAAACACTTGTTTTCAAGTTAGAGTACGTCGTTAAACAACAAACAACAAATAGTAATAATAATTGTTGAACATTGTGAGCGATCGCTCCACAACGTGATGGACATGTGCTGCGAGATTACGCCACAGACACGAGAAACCTCCGTCAGAATTTGTAAATATATCACATTGTAGTTCAGGTAACGGTAGTTTTACAATTCAAGTTGTAACATTTAAAAATTATTTACAAATTTAAAAAAAATCAATAATCTTACTTTTACCAACAATTATTTATATGTGCTTTTACCCTCCCCCTTCGTACATATATTTTGGTACCTTTTAAATTCAAACCATAGCTGGCCTACTGTAAAGTCCTAGAACTTTCAACAAACATTTAGGGTAGCTTTACCCAAACTTTTAATCTCGATTATCCGATAATCGGAGGTTTGCTACGAACTAACACGGCGACTGTCACACGTTTTGAATCTGTTTGTTGAAGCAACGGTTACCATCGAGATCATTAAATCGAAGCTCTTAATTCGAAGTGAATTCTGACCTTATTTCGTCCTGTAGTCACTTTTATGGCCTATTTAAATGGGCTGGTCCAAAATATTGAGTCATATCATCAAACTGTGTGCAATTATAATGTTCGCTTCTTTACTTTACGACATGGATCGTCCACTAATTTCGCTCTCACGAATATCTGTGTGCCAACACTTGAAGCCAGAAGTGGGCGTGGCACGAACCACTTAGAGTTTGGCTCCGGCCCTCACAGCGACGTAAATAACAGCATGGTGGGTGGCAGAACCAGCCAAACCTATGAAACAATTTGAACAGCAAATTGAGAAAGGTCGTCACAATGGTCAAACGTGTGGTAAGATTCTACATTAGCACTTAAATTATTTTGTTTTCTTTTGGCAGGTTCGATAAGGAAGTAAAGAACCACTATAGTGAAACTTACTAGAACTATTAAATCATATAATGTGAGAACTTGCCATTGATATTTGGCTGTAAACTATTATGTTTATTGATAATGTCCGATATTGAACGAAGGTGATGGAGGCAAGTATGGTGTATTACTCATAAATAGAGCGCGGATGTTCAGGACATCTCCTTTTTTTCTATTGATAAATGTATGTCTGGAAAACAGTTTACAGTACGTTTTAAGTGTTAGGGATGCCAAAAATGCGTATTTTATTTTGCCTTAAAATGCCTATCTTCATCATTTTAGGAGTAAAAGTCCTTTTTGGGCATTTTTAAGGTACTATTGTCGTATTTTGATACAATTTGCAAAAAAAACGGATGCGCGGGTGAGTGCAGTGTCGTATAGTGTAGCATAATAGGGCAGACCAGACATAATATAGAGATTGTTATAAATATAGCAATATAGTATTTTAATTAACGTTATCAATATTACCTTCGTACGTGTTTTCTTACGGAGCGTCAAATAATCTAGTAGTCTAAAAAGAAAAAAATAATAAGTAGAAAATAATAAATAGTCAACCGTCAAGAGTACAAGTAGTGATGTAGTATCTGTGGAAACACCTATTTGATCGTTTGGAACAACGTACGATAGAGATGGCATAAGTAGATGGGGTTACCTTATAACGTTGTATATCCCATAGTCATTAGTCATTAGTTAATATACTTTCATTATTTAGCCGTCCGCAGTGTCTCGTGCAGTTCGGGCTCAGGTCCTAAGTTCCTAGGGACGTGGGTTCGAATCCCGCATAAGACACGTGCTTGTCACGTGATTGTCCTTTATTTTCATCAATTCAATACTCAAAGTCAAATAGCATTACTGCAATAGAGACGTGAAGCAACAAGATACTTCATCGTTCACACAAAATACAGCTGTTTTATTGATATTTTATACTAGGCTATATAAAATATTGTAACTAGCATAAGTATTAAACTGTATGACAAATGGAAATATCACGTATATTAGAAAGCAAGAGTAACCGGTCGGCGAGCGGGAGACCTGAGTTCGATTCCCAGCAAAGGCGGTATTTTATATTCACATTCTGTCTATGAGACTTGCACTGATTCTATCACTATTATACTATACTTCTATTATTTTGACCCAAGACTACCTTACATATGCTTTCGTCATGGGCGAGGCACTCGTAGCCAACCAGCGAACCGGCCGAGACAATAGCGCGCAAATACCGATCGGTGATTGGATCACAGTTACCACGGATTACCATTAATGCTGGGTTCTCATGGTCCAACGCTATCCGCAGCCTAAGACGCTATACGCAGTAGAGCAAATAAATACACATGAATCCTATTTAAAAAGGGGAGGAGTCGCGTACGACGTTCCATCGCCTGATTGGCCAACGACTAACGCTAGACGCCGGCGTTACAGCATGAGAACCCTCCATTAAATTACCAATGGTTAAAATATAACGACTATACAAATTATTTAGACATTATAAAAAACGCATTCGAAGCAGCGAAATGATAAAGTTTGAAATAGGAAAATAATAGCGAAAATAATACTTGGCTATCACTACGTTTATCAAGCGGACTGAGCTCGCACTTGGCGGTGAGAGCCAAGTTTAGTGCGCACCGAGTTCGACTGATAAACACCTCAGCTCGAGCCGATCTAGCCCGGTTAAATAGGACTAGGGATAGGGTTTAATAGGAGGAGTCCGGATTGAAGTATGCTTCTAAACGGGTTCCGAACTTAGTGCGTACTGAAGTCAGTCCGATCCCAGTCCGCTTGATAAACGTAGTGATTAATATTATATTGAAAACGATAGAGTTGGCGTTATTTTATTCTGATCGGTCTGGTAAAATAGTGACAAGTTCAGATCAGTGCGTGCCTAGAAAGCTTTAATTGGAGTTAGTATACTAAAATCTAGGCCGAATCATTCATCAAGAGTTTCATAATCAATTCAAGGTCACATCAAGAGTGCATCGTGATTCATGCTATAGTTTACGGCGAGCTAGTTGTAGCAACTTACTGTATACATTGTTGTTGCGGGGACCTGGGTCCGTATTCCTACCCGTCCCCTACCCCTAGGGGCGTCCGTTGTTGCTAGATAGCAACATCATGCATTTTATTTCCCATATAGAAAACAAATCCATAGCAACACCGGGTACCCTGCTTTGGGCGTCGAATGCATCTCGCAGCGCGTTAAAATTAAGATAAAGTGGGGAAAATAAGGGATGCATTTTCAGTTTCGCGTTTGTCCCGAGAAACTCTTTTGACGGAGCAAATGCAATTGGGTATTGTATACGCGTATACCTAATTCTGCTATCCTATTCATAGTAGTTTTATTATTCCATTACGCATCCAATAATTTAATCGACCATCGACCGTAAGAAAAACTAATTTATACCATTGTTCAACAATAAAATAAGGAGACAGGCGTAAAATCTGCTGAGAAAACTAATACACTGACATGAAGTCACAGGAATACATCATATAAACGTGCCAGTAAAAGATAAGCACACCATTCACTTTCATAAAAAAAATCAATGCTTCTAATTTTAATTCCATATTATTAAATCACAGCCTGTTCGCATGTACGTACATTGATTTGGACCACCCAAAAACAATTCCAAAGAATAATGTTGTGCTGTCTAAGTTGTTAATGTTTTGACAAACACTGTCATTGTAATTTTCAATTGAATATTACTGGCATGTATATAGTTCTTACATAAAAATATAGCATCTTTAGTTTTTCAGGTTGTTTGAGATTTATCATCAATGATAACTGTTTGGTATTTTTATTTATTTATTTTATTGTAATTAAGGCCAGTGTAGGGCACAATGCCCTCTTTAGCCTGATGAGTGATAATTGATGAATGATAATGAGGAAGGGAGGAGGGGAAGCCTGGTACCGGCACGTAGCCTACTCCTGTCGAAAAGTACCAAGGGGACCATCGGCTTTACGTCCCATTCGAAAGGACGGTGTAACTTTGACCAGTCATATAGGTTCCTCCACTAACCTGGACTGCCGAGCAGTTTACGAGAAGAACGAAGCTATTACACAAGCTATCGAACCCTCCAATCTGCTCTAACCAACGGTTACTAGTGTTTCAGATGTGAGTGGTCACCCATCCACCTCCTGACCTAGCCCGAAGTTGCTTAACTTCGGTGTTCGTATGGGAACCGGCTAAGCGACCGCGACTAAACCGTTGGCTATGTTTGGTGAATATTATATAGTGCTACCGGCAATGGGTAGCTCGCAAAATCAAAAAGCTTTCAGATATTCAAAACGTGATTCACACCCGGGATTTCGTTTTGTATCAGCTAAACTCTAAACAATGGATTCTGGAACGAAATTGTTGCAAATTTAGGATTGTGATTTCTCTAATTAACTCAAAACTAAAATTAATTAAGAGCAAGTGACAATAGTAACAACTACGACATATGGAAGTTTTTAGATATATTGTTTAGGTGGCTGATACAAAGGCAAATCTCGGGTTTGAGCCCCGTTCTCAATATTTTGAACGTTCACAAGATATCAGTGAAAACATTAAAAGGCCCTATAGCGAGTTCGACTCCCGTGTGAACTATGATCATTGACTAGACAAAACGTAGAATATGATCATTGATCATTGAATAGTCAAAACGTAGAACATGTCTAATCAGAAACACGAACCGTAAAACCGGTACAGTCAAGATAAATATTTTCTCTTCCACAAAAGTAGAACCAACCATCGCAACGGTTGGAGGTGAACACCCACAATCAAAATAAAGCATAAAGCTCTTTCGAATCGTATCAAATAATATCTACACAACAACAAAACAAAACAACAAATAAATTTGCATTCTTCCCATAACATCGAATCGGTATCAAAGGGTACATGTAAAGGTAAATGCAACAATGTTTGTTAACCTCCCTATAAAATATAGATAATTATAATGTAAAGCAGCCGCACGCATCGTAGCGACACTGGCTATTTTGAAAGGCAGGGAAAGAATAATATTGTTTGACGGGAACAAGACTGGCATATTTTAACAAAGAGTCCGCGATGAGACCTCTTCTGCAATAAAAGTTTGGAAATGTAAAAGTGGATCAAAACATGTCAGTATCCATAAATACAGCCAATAAAACCTTCACTTATTACCCATTCATCCTTTATTCTATTGAAAGAAGCCGACCGGTGTCGCTACGATCCGTGCAGCTGCTTAAAATTAAACGTAAAACTGAGTAGGCCTATCCTATGTATAATATAAAAATCAGTGTTTCATCTTTGCCCCCGTTATTAGAGAGATTTAAAAATTTCCGTACTGCAAATATTGCTCTAATTTAAATAGAACATTTTAAAACAAGCTGCTACAAATACAAAGAAAAATATATCAATTTTGGAAAGAAACGCAAATCCGACAATTATCGTGAATATAAATCCAAAAATGCAAAATTTAAAAAAAAAAACGGTACTTCAGAAAATGCTCTAATTTTTCTCATCCAACATTTGAAACACATATTAGGTGATACATACACAACGAAAGACAATTAAAATTTTTGGTTAGCAACGCGAATTCCGACAGTTATCGTGAATATAAATCCCAAAATGCAAAATTTTCAAAATCTGCGTACTACAAAAAAAAAAACTTTAATTTTAAACCATTACTAGGTTTTACAAAAAATCACAACAAAGGAAATTAATTGAGTAGATAATCACAGACAACCCCGTCACTTGTCCTAAACATAAATGAATCGTTGAATGCACTTACCTATGTTGACTTGTTCTCCCTTATGGCAGCACAGCGCAAGACACGACGCTGTATTGTGGAGTGAGTGAGGGTGATCCAGATAGGATGTTGACCAAGCTAAGAGTGAAAGTGGACACTAGGCTGATCTCGTATGTATGAGGTATGTTGTGGCGCGAAGTGATGTAGTAGGGGGAGGGGGGGGGGGGGGACAAGTAATTCAGAGCTGCACAGGTCGGAGGTGTTAGGTAAGGCGGGCAGAACGCGTGGGTGTAGCTTACGCGCATACAGGTGTCTGTGTGTGGGGGGGGGGGGGGGGACAAGTAATTCAGAGCTGCACAGGTCGGAGGTGTTAGGTAAGGCGGGCAGAACGCGTGGGTGTAGCTTACGCGCATACAGGTGTCTGTGTGTGTGGGGGGGGGGGGACAAGTAATACAGAGCTGCACAGGTCGGAGGTGTTGGGTAAGGCGGGCAGAACGCGTGGGTGTAGCTTACGCGCATACAGGTGTCTGTGTGTGTGGGGGGGGGGGGGGGACAAGTAATACAGAGCTGCACAGGTCGGAGGTGTTAGGTAAGGCGGGCAGAACGCGTGGGTGTAGCTTACGCGCATACAGGTGTCTGTGTGTGGGGGAGGGGGGGGGGGGGGACAAGAAATACAGAGCTGCACAGGTATGAGGTGTTAGGTAAGGCGGGCAGAACGCGTGGGTGTAGCTTACGCGCATACAGGTGTCTGTGTGTGTGTGGGGGGGGGGGACAAGTAATACAGAGCTGCACAGGTCGGAGGTGTTAGGTAAGGCGGGCAGAACGCGTGGGTGTAGCTTACGCGCATACAGGTGTCTGTGTGTGTGGGGGGGGGGGGGGGGGGGACAAGTAATTCAGAGCTGCACAGGTTGGAGTGTTAGGTAAGGCGGGCAGAACGCGTGGGTGTAGCTTACGCGCATACAGGTGTCTGTGTGTGTGTGTGTGGTGGGGGGGGGGGGGGGGGACAAGTAATTCAGAGCTGCACAGGTCGGAGGTGTTAGGTAAGGCGGGCAGAACGCGTGGGTGTAGCTTACGCGCATACAGGTGTCTGTGTTGTGGGGGGGGGGGGGACAAGTAATACAGAGCTGCACAGGTCGGAGGTGTTAGGTAAGGCGGGCAGAACGCGTGGGTGTAGCTTACGCGCATACAGGTGTCTGTGTGTGTGTGGGGGGGGGGGGGGGGGACAAGTAATTCAGAGCTGCACAGGTCGGAGGTGTTAGGTAAGGCGGGCAGAACGCGTGGGTGTAGCTTACGCGCATACAGGTGTCTGTGTGTGTGTGGGGGGGGGGGGGGGGACAAGTAATTCAGAGCTGCACAGGTCGGAGGTGTTAGGTAAGGCGGGCAGAACGCGTGAGTGTAGCTTACGCGCATACAGGTGTCTGTGTGTGGGGGGGGGGGGGGACTAGTAATTCAGAGCTGCACAGGTCGGAGGTGTTAGGTAAGGCGGACAGAACGCGTGGGTGTAGCTTACGCGCATACAGGTGTCTGTGTGTGGGGGGGGGGGGGGGGACAAGTAATTCAGAGCTGCACAGGTCGGAGGTGTTAGGTAAGGCGGGCAGAACGCGTGGGTGTAGCTTACGCGCATACAGGTGTCTGTGTGGGGGGGGGGGACAAGTAATTCAGAGCTGCACAGGTCGGAGGTGTTAGGTAAGGCGGGCAGACGCGTAAGTGTAGCTTACGCGCATACAGGTGTCTGTGTGTGGTGGGGGGGGGGGGGACAAGTAATTCAGAGCTGAACAGGTCGGAGGTGCTAGGTAAGGCAGGCAGAACGCGTGGGTGTAGCTTACGTGCATACAGGTGTCTGTGTTTGGGGGGGGGGGGGCAAGTAATTCAGAGCTGCACAGGTCGGAGGTGTTAGGTAAGGCGGGCAGAACGCGTGGGTGTAGCTTACGCGCATACAGGTGTGTAAGTGTGGGGGGGGGGGGGACAAGTAATACAGAGCTGCACAGGTCGGAGGTGTTAGGTAAGGCGGGCAGAACGCGTGGGTGAAGCTTACGCGCATACAGGTGTCTGTGTGTGTGGGGGGGGGGGGACAAGTAATACAGAGCTGCACAGGTCGGAGGTGTAAGGTAAGGCGGGCAGAACACGTGGGTGTAGCTTACGCGCATACAGGTGTCTGTGTGTCTGGGGGGGGGGGGACTAGTAATTCAGAGCTGCACAGGTCGGAGGTGTTAGGTAAGGCGGGCAGAACGCGTGGGTGTAGCTTACGCGCATACAGGTGTCTGTGTGTGTGTGGGGGGGGGGGGGGACAAGTAATTCAGAGCTGCACAGGTCG
Source organism: Isoperla grammatica (assembly GCA_945910005.1). Lineage (NCBI taxonomy): Eukaryota > Metazoa > Arthropoda > Insecta > Plecoptera > Perlodidae > Isoperla > Isoperla grammatica. The sequence goes on along the minus strand of OX246742.1, from coordinate 7,927,858 downwards.
GAGGTGTTAGGTAAGGCGGGCAGAACGCGTGGGTGTAGCTTACGCGCATACAGGTGTCTGTGTGTGGGGGGGGGGAAACTAGTAATTCAGAGCTGCACAGGTCGGAGGTGTTAGGTAAGGCGGGCAGAACGCGTGGGTGTAGCTTACGCGCATACAGGTGTCTGTGTGTGGGGGGGGGGGGGACAAGTAATTCAGAGCTGCACAGGTCGGAGGTGTTAGGTAAGGCGGGCAGAACGCGTGGGTGTAGCTTACGCGCATACAGGTGTCTGTGTGGGGGGGGGGGGACAAGTAATTCAGAGCTGCACAGGTCGGAGGTGTAAGGTAAGGCGGGCAGACGCGTGGGTGTAGCTTACGCGCATACAGGTGTCTGTGTGTGGTGGGGGGGAGGGGGACAAGTAATTCAGAGCTCCATGGGTCGGAGGTGTTAGGTAAGGCGGGCAGAACGCGTGGGTGTAGCTTACGCGCATACAGGTGTCTGTGTGTGGGGGGGGGGGGGGGGGACAAGTAATTCAGAGCTGCACAGGTCGGAGGTGTTAGGTAAGGCGGGCAGACGAGTGGGTGTAGTTTACGCGCATACAGGTGTCTGTGTGTGGGGGGGGGGGGGGGGACAAGTAATTCAGAGCTGCACAGGTCGGAGGTGTTAGGTAAGGCGGGCAGAACGCGTGGGTGTAGCTTACGCGCATACAGTTATCTGTGTGTGCGGGGGGGGGGGGGGGGAAAGTAATACAGAGCTGCACAGGTCGGAGGTGTTAAGTAAGGCGGGCAGAACGCGTGGGTGTAGCTTACGCGCATACAGGTGTCTGTGTGTGTGGGGGGGGGGGGGGGGGGGACTAGTAATTCAGAGCTGCACAGGTCGGAGGTGTTAGGTAAGGCGGGCAGAACGCGTGGGTGTAGCTTACACGCATACAGGTGTCTGTGTGTGGGGGGGGGGGGGGGGATAAGTAATTCAGAGCTTCACAGGTCGGAGGTGCTAGGTAAGGCGAGCAGAACGCGTGGGTGTAGCTTACGCGCATACAGGTGTCTGTGTGTGTGTGGGGGGGGGGGCGACAAGTAATTCAGAGCTTCACAGGTCGGAGGTGCTAGGTAAGGCGGGCAGAACGCGTGGGTGTAGCTTACGCGCATACAGGTGTCTGTGTGTGTGTGGGGGTGGGGGGACAAGTAATTCTGAGCTGCACAGGTCGGAGGTGTTAGGTAAGGCGGGCAGAACGCGTGGGTGTAGCTTACGCGCATACAGGTGTCTGTGTGTGTGGGGGGGGGAGGGGGGGGGACAAGTAATTCAGAGCTGCACAGGTCGGAGGTGTAAGGTAAGGCGGGCAGAACGCGTGGGTGTAGCTAACGCGCATACAGGTGTCTGTGTGTGTGTGGGGGTGGGGAGACAAGTAATTCTGAGCTGCACAGGTCGGAGGTGTTAGGTAAGGCGGGCAAAACGCGTGGGTGTAGCTTACGCGCATACAGGTGTCTGTGTGTGGGGGGGGGGGGACAAGTAATTCAGAGCTGCACAGGTCGGAGGTGTTAGGTAAGGCGGGCAGAACGAGTGGGTGTAGCTTACGCGCATAAAGGTGTCTGTGTGTGGGGGGGGGGGGGGACAAGTAATTCAGAGCTGCACAGGTCGGAGGTGTTAGGTAAGGCGGGCAGAACGCGTTGGTGTAGCTTACGCGCATACAGGTATCTGTGTGTGCGAAGGGGGGGGGGGGAGACAAGTAATACAGAGCTGCACAGGTCGGAGGTGTTAGGTAAGGCGGGCAGAACGCGTTGGTGTAGCTTACGCGCATACAGGTGTCTGTGTGTGTGGGGGGGGGGGGGGGGGACTAGTAATTCAGAGCTGCACAGGTCGGAGGTGCTAGGTAAGGCGGGCAGAACGCGTGGGTGTAGCTTACGCGCATACAGGTGTCTGAGTGTGTGTGGGGGGGGGGGACAAGTAATTCAGAGCTGCACAGGTCGGAGGTGTTAGGTAAGGCGGGCAGAACGCGTGGGTGTAGCTTACGCGCATACAGGTGTCTGTGTCTGTGGGGTGGGGGGGGGGGGGACAAGTAATACAGAGCTGCACAGGTCGGAGGTGTTAAGTAAGGCGGGCAGAACGAGTGGGTGTAGCTTACGTGCATACAGGTGTCTGTGTGTGTGTGGGGGGGGGGGACAAGTAATACAGAGCTGCACAGGTCGGAGGTGTTAGGTAAGGCGGGCAGAACGCTTGGGTGTAGCTTACGCGCGTACAGGTGTCTTTGTGTGGGGGGGGGGGTGGGTGACAAGTAATTCAGAGCTGCACAGGTCGGAGGTGTTAGGTAAGGCGGGCAGAACGCGTGGGTGTAGCTTACGCGCATACAGGTGTCTGTGTGTGTGGGGGAGGGGGGGGACAAGTAATTTAGAGCTGCAGAGGTCGAAGGTGCTAGGTAAGGCGGGCAGAACGCGTGGGTGTAGCTTACGCGCATACAGGTGTCTGTGTGGGGGGGGGGGACAAGTAATTCAGAGCTGCACAGGTCGGAGGTGTTAGGTAAGAAGGGCAGAACGCGTGGGTGTAGCTTACGCGCATACAGGTGTCTGTGTGGGGGGGGGGGACAAGTAATTCAGAGCTGCACAGGTCGGAGGTGTTAGGTAAGGCGGGCAGAACGCGTGGGTGTAGCTTACGCGCATACAGGTATCTGTGTGTGCGAAGGGGGGGGGGGGGGACAAGTAATACAGAGCTGCACAGGTCGGAGGTGTTAGGTAAGGCGGGCAGAACGCGTGGGTGTAGCTTACGCGCATACAGGTGTCTGTGTGTGTGTGGGGGGGGGGACAAGTAATTCAGAGCTGCACAGGTCGGAGGTGTTAGGTAAGGCGGGCAGAACGCGTGGGTGTAGCTAACGCGCATACAGGTGTCTGTGTCTGTGGGGTGGGGGGGGGGGACAAGTAATACAGAGCTGCACAGGTCGGAGGTGTTAAGTAAGGCGGGCAGAACGAGTGGGTGTAGCTTACGTGCATACAGGTGTCTGTGTGTGTGTGGGGGGGGGGGACAAGTAATACAGAGCTGCAGAGGTCGGAGGTGTTAGGTAAGGCGGGCAGAACGCTTGGGTGTAGCTTACGCGCGTACAGGTGTCTTTGTGTGGGGGGGGGGTGGGTGACAAGTAATTCAGAGCTGCACAGGTCGGAGGTGTTAGGAAAGGCGGGCAGAACGCGTGGGTGTAGCTTACGCGCATACAGGTGTCTGTGTGTTTGGGGGGGGGGGGGGAGGGATAAGTAATTCAGAGCTTCACAGGTCGGAGATGCTAGGTAAGGCGGGCAGAACGCGTGGGTGTAGCTTACGCGCATACAGGTGTCTGTGTGTGTGTGGGGGGGGGGGCGACAAGTAATTCAGAGCTTCACAGGTCGGAGGTGCTAGGTAAGGCGGGCAGAACGCGTGGGTGTAGCTTACGCGCATACAGGTGTCTGTGTGTGTGTGTGGGGGGGGGGACAAGTAATTCAGAGCTGCACAGGTCGGAGGTGTTAGGTAAGGCGAGCAGAACGCGTGGGTGTAGCTTACGCGCATACAGGTGTCTGTGTGTGGGGGGGGGGGGACAAGTAATTCAGAGCTGCACAGGTCGGAGGTGTAAGGTAAGGCGGGCAGAACGCATGGGTGTAGCTTACGCACATACAGGTGTCTGTGTGTGTGTGGGGGGGGGAGGGACAAGTAATTCAGAGCTGCAGAGGTCGGAGGTGTTAGGTAAGGTGGGCAAAACGCGTGGGTGTAGCTTACGCGCATACAGGTGTCTGTGTGTGTGTGGGGGGGGGGGACAAGTAATTCAGAGCTGCACAGGTCGGAGGTGTTAGGTAAGGCGGGCAGAACGCGTGGGTGTAGCTTACGCGCATACAGGTGTCTGTGTGTGTGTGGGGGGGGGGGGGGGACAAGTAATTCAGAGCTGCACAGGTCGGAGGTGTTAGGTAAGGCGGGCAGAACGCGTGGGTGTAGCTTACGCGCATACAGGTGTCTGTGTGTGTGTGTGGGGGGGGGGGGGGACAAGTAATTCAGAGCTGCACAGGTCGAAGGTGTTAGGTAAGGCGGGCAGAACGCGTGGGTGTAGCTTACGCGCATACAGGTGTCTGTATGTGTGTGGGGGGGGGGGGGGACAAGTAATACAGAGCTGCACAGGTCGGAGGTGCTAGGTAAGGCGGGCAGAACGCGTGGGTGTAGCTTACGCGCATACAGGTGTCTGTGTGTGTGTGTGTGGGGGGGGGGGGGGGGGGACAAGTAATACAGAGCTGCACAGGTCGGAGGTGTTAGGTAAGGACGGCAGAACGCGTGGGTGTAGCTTACGCGCATACAGGTGTCTGTGTGTGGGGGAGGGGGGGGGGGACAAGTAATACAGAGCTGCACAGGTCGGAGGTGTTAGGTAAGGCGGGCAGAACGCGTGGGTGTAGCTTACGCGCATACAGGTGTCTGTGTGTGTGTGGGGGAGGGGGGACAAGTAATTCAGAGCTGCACAGATCGGAGGTGTTAGGTAAGGCGGGCAGAACGCGTGGGTGTAGCTTACGCGCATACAGGTGTCTGTGTGTGTGTGTGTGGGGGGGGGGGGGACAAGTAATTCAGAGCAGCACAGGTCGGTGGTGTTAGGTAAGGCGGGCAGAACGCGTGGGTGTAGCTTACGCGCATACAGGTGTCTGTGTGTGTGTGTGGGGGGGGGGGGGGGGGGACAAGTAATTCAGAGCTGCACAGGTCGGAGGTGTTAGGTAAGGCGGGCAGAACGCGTGGGTGTAGCTTACGCGCATACAGGTGTCTGTGTGTGTGTGTGGGGGGGGGGGGGGGGACAAGTAATTAAGAGCTGCACAGGTCGGAGGTGTTAGGTAAGGCGGGCAGAACGCGTGGGTGTAGCTTACGCGCATACAGGTGTCTGTGTGTGTGTGTGGGGGGGGGGGGGGGACAAGTAATTCAGAGCTGGACAGGTCGGAGGTGTTAGGTAAGGCGGGCAGAACGCGTGGGTGTAGCTTACGCGCATACAGGTGTCTGTGTGTGTGTGTGGGGGGGGGGGGACAAGTAATTAAGAGCTGCACAGGTCGGAGGTGTTAGGTAAGGCGGGCAGAACGCGTGGGTGTAGCTTACGCGCATACAGGTGTCTGTGTGTGTGTGGGGGGGGGGGGGGACAAGTAATACAGAGCTGCACAGGTCGGAGGTGTTAGGTAAGGCGGGCAGAACGCGTGGGTGTAGCTTACGCGCATACAGGTGTCTGTGTGTGTGTGTGGTGGGGGAGGGGGGGGGGGACAAGTAATTCAGAGCTGCAGAGGTCGAGGTGCTAGGTAAGGCGGGCAGAACGCGTGGGTGTAGCTTACGCGCATACAGGTGTCTGTGTGTGTGGGGGGGGTGGGGGACAAGTAATTCAGAGCTGCACAGGTCGGAGGTGGTAGGTAAGGTGGGCAGAACGCGTGGGTGTGGCTTACGCGCATACAGGTGTCTGTGTGTGGGGGGGGGGGGGACAAGTAATACAGAGCTGCACAGGTCGGAGGTGTTAGGTAAGGCGGGCAGAACGCGTGGGTGTAGCTTACGCGCATACAGGTGTCTGTGTGTGTGGGGGAGGGGGGGGACAAGTAATTTAGAGCTGCAGAGGTCGGAGGTGCTAGGTAAGGCGGGCAGAACGCGTGGGTGTAGCTTACGCGCATACAGGTGTCTGTGTGGGGGGGGGGGGGGGACAAGTAATTCAGAGCTGCACAGGTCGGAGGTGTTAGGCAAGGCGGGCAGAACGCGTGGATGTAGCTTACGCGCATACGGGTGTCTGTGTGTGTGGGGGGGGGGGAGGGGGGGGGACAAGTAATTCAGAGCTGCACAGGTCGGAGGTGTTAGGTAAGGCGGGCAGAACGCGTGGGTGTAGCTTACGCGCATACAGGTGTCTGTGTGTGTGGGGGGGGGGGGGGGACAAGTAATTCAGAGCTGCACAGGTCGGAGGTGTTAGGTAAGGCGGGCAGAACGCGTGGGTGTAGCTTACGTGCATATAGGTGTCTGTGTTTGGGGGGGGGGGGGCAAGTAATTCAGAGCTGCACAGGTCGGAGGTGTTAGGTAAGGCGGGCAGAACGCGTGGGTGTAGCTTACGCGCATACAGGTGTGTGTGTGTGGGGGGGGGGGGGGGACAAGTAATACAGAGCTGCACAGGTCGGAGGTGTTAGGTAAGGCGGGCAGAACGCGTGGGTGTAGCTTACGCGCATACAGGTGTCTGTGTGTGGGGGGGGGGGGGGGGGGTGGGGGGGATAATTAATTCAGAGCTTCACAGGTCGGAGGTGCTAGGTAAGGCGGGCAGAACGCGTGGGTGTAGCTTACGCGCATACAGGTGTCTGTGTGTGTGGGGGTGGGGGGACAAGTAATTCTGATCTGCACAGGTCGGAGGTGTTAGGTAAGGCGGGCAGAACGCGTGGGTGTAGCTTACGCGCATACAGGTGTCTGTGTGTGTGGGGGGGGGGGGGGGACAAGTAATACAGAGCTGCACAGGGGGGAGGTGTTAGGTAAGGCGGGCAGAACGCGTGGGTGTAGCTTACGCGCATACAGGTGTCTGTGTGTGTGGGGGGGGGGAGGGGGGGGGGACAAGTAATTCAGAGCTGCACAGGTCGGAGGTGTTAGGTAAGGCGGGCAGAACGCGTGGGTGTAGCTTACGCGCATACAGGTGTCTGTGTGTGTGGGGGGGGGGGGGGGACAAGTAATACAGAGCTGCACAGGGGGGAGGTGTTAGGTAAGGCGGGCAGAACGCGTGGGTGTAGCTTACGCGCATACAGGTGTCTGTGTGTGTGTGTGGAGGGGGGGGGGGGGGGGACAAGTAATTCAGAGCTGCACAGGTCGGAGGTGCAAGGTAAGGCAGGCAGAACGCGTGGGTGTAGCTTACGCGCATACAGGTGTCTGTGTGTGGGGGAGGGGGGGGGGACAAGTAATACAGAGCTGCACAGGTCGGAGGTGTTAGGTAAGGCGGGCAGAACGCGTGGGTGTAGCTTACGCGCATACAGGTGTCTGTGTATGTGTGGGGGAGGGGGGACAAGTAATTCAGAGCTGCACAGATCGGAGGTGTTAGGTAAGGCGGGCAGAACGCGTGGGTGTAGCTTACGCGCATACAGGTGTCTGTGTGTGTGTGGGGGTGGGGGGACAAGTAATTCTGATCTGCACAGGTCGGAGGTGTTAGGTAAGGCGGGCAGAACGCGTGGGTGTAGCTTACGCGCATACGGGTGTCTGTGTGTGGGGGGGGGGAGGGGGGGGGGACAAGTAATTTAGAGCTGCACAGGTCGGAGGTGTTAGGTAAGGCGGGCAGAACGCGTGGGTGTAGCTTACGCGCATACAGGTGTCTGTGTGTGTGGGGGGAGGGGGGGGGACAAGTAATTCAGAGCTGCACAGGTCGGAGGTGTTAGGTAAGGCGGGCAGAACGCGTGGGTGTAGCTTACGTGCATACAGGTGTCTGTGTGTGTGTGGGGGGGGGGGACAAGTAATACAGAGCTGCACAGGTCGGAGGTGTTAGGTAAGGACGGCAGAACGCGTGGGTGTAGCTTACGCGCATACAGGTGTCTGTGTGTGGGGGAGGGGGGGGGGACAAGTAATACAGAGCTGCACAGGTCGGAGGTGTTAGGTAAGGCGGGCAGAACGCGTGGGTGTAGCTTACGCGCATACAGGTGTCTGTGTGTGTGTGTGGTGGGGGAGGGGGGGGGGACAAGTAATTCAGAGCTTCAGAGGTCGAGGTGCTAGGTAAGGCGGGCAGAACGCGTGGGTGTAGCTTACGCGCATACAGGTGTCTGTGTGTGTGGGGGGGGTGGGGGACAAGTAATTCAGAGCTGCACAGGTCGGAGGTGGTAGGTAAGGCGGGCAGAACGCGTGGGTGTGGCTTACGCGCATACAAGTGTCTGTGTGTGGGGGGGGGGGACAAGTAATACAGAGCTGCACAGGTCGGAGGTGTTAGGTAAGGCGGGCAGAACGCGTGGGTGTAGCTTACGCGCATACAGGTGTCTGTGTGTGTGGGGGAGGGGGGGGACAAGTAATTTAGAGCTGCAGAGGTCGGAGGTGCTAGGTAAGGCGGGCAGAACGCGTGGGTGTAGCTTACGCGCATACAGGTGTCTGTGTGGGGGGGGGGGGGGGGGACAAGTAATTCAGAGCTGCACAGGTCGGAGGTGTTAGGTAAGGCGGGCAGAACGCGTGGGTGTAGCTTACGCGCATACAGGTGTCTGTGTGTGTGGGGGGGGGGGGGGGGGGACAAGTAATACAGAGCTGCACAGCGGGGAGGTGTTAGGTAAGGCGGGCAGAACGCGTGGGTGTAGCTTACGCGCATACAGGTGTCTGTGTGTGTGTGTGGAGGGGGGGGGGGGGGGACAAGTAATTCAGAGCTGCACAGGTCGGAGGTGTTAGGTAAGGCGGGCAGAACGCGTGGGTGTAGCTTACGTGCATACAGGTGTCTGTGTTTGGGGGGGGGGGGGGGCAAGTAATTCAGAGCTGCACAGGTCGGAGGTGTTAGGTAAGGCGGGCAGAACGCGTGGGTGTAGCTTACGCGCATACAGGTGTGTGTGTGTAGGGGGGGGGGGACAAGTAATACAGAGCTGCACAGGTCGGAGGTGTTAGGTAAGGCGGGCAGAACGCGTGGGTGTAGCTTACGCGCATACAGGTGTCTGTGTGTGGGGGGGGGGGGGGGGGGGGGGGGGGATAAGTAATTCAGAGCTTCACAGGTCGGAGGTGCTAGGTAAGGCGGGCAGAACGCGTGGGAGTAGCTTACGCGCATACAGGTGTCTGTGTGTGTGGGGGGGGGGGGGGGGGGGCGACAAGTAATTCAGAGCTTCACAGGTCGGAGGTGCTAGGTAAGGCGGGCAGAACGCGTGGGTGTAGGTTACGCGAATACAGGTGTCTGTGTGTGTGTGGGGGTGGGGGGACAAGTAATTCTGATCTGCACAGGTCGGAGGTGTTAGGTAAGGCGGGCAGAACGCGTGGGTGTAGCTTACGCGCATACGGGTGTCTGTGTGTGTGTGGGGGGGGGGGGAGGGGGGGGGGACAAGTAATTCAGAGCTGCACAGGTCGGAGGTGTTAGGTAAGGCGGGCAGAACGCGTGTGTGTAGCTTACGCGCATACAGGTGTCTGTGTGTGTGGGGGGGGGGGGGGGACAAGTAATACAGAGCTGCACAGGGGGGAGGTGTTAGGTAAGGCGGGCAGAACGCGTGGGTGTAGCTTACGCGCATACAGGTGTCTGTGTGTGTGTGTGGAGTGGGGGGGGGGGGGACAAGTAATTCAGAGCTGCACAGGTCGGAGGTGCTAGGTAAGGCAGGCAGAACGCGTGGGTGTAGCTTACGTGCATACAGGTGTCTGTGTTTGGGGGGGGGGGGGGGGGCAAGTAATTCAGAGCTGCACAGGTCGGAGGTGTTAGGTAAGGCGGGCAGAACGCAAGGGTGTAGCTTACGCGCATACAGGTGTGTGTGTGTGGGGGGGGGGGGACTAGTTATTCAGAGCTGCACAGGTCGGAGGTGTTAGGTAAGGCGGGCAAAACGCGTGGGTGTAGCTTACGCGCATACAGGTGTCTGTGTGTGTGTGTGGGGGGGGGGGGGGACAAGTAATTCAGAGCTGCACAGGTCGGAGGTGTTAGGTAAGGCGGGCAGAACGCGTGGGTGTAGCTTACGCGCATACAGGTGTCTGTGTGTGGGGGGGGGGGAAACTAGTAATTCAGAGCTGCACAGGTCGGAGGTGTTAGGTAAGGCGGGCAGAACGCGTGGGTGTAGCTTACGCGCATACAGGTGTCTGTGTGTGGGGGGGGGGGGACAAGTAATTCAGAGCTGCACAGGTCGGAGGTGTTAGGTAAGGCGGGCAGAACGCGTGGGTGTAGCTTACGCGCATACAGGTGTCTGTGTGGGGGGGGGGGGACAAGTAATTCAGAGCTGCACAGGTCGGAGGTGTTAGGTAAGGCGGGCAGACGCGTGGGTGTAGCTTACGCGCATACAGGTGTCTGTGTGTGGTGGGGGGGGGGGGGACAAGTAATTCTGAGCTGCACAGGTCGGAGGTGTTAGGTAAGGCGGGCAGAACGCGTGGGTGTAGCTTACGCGCATACAGGTGTCTGTGTGTGGGGGGGGGGGGGGACAAGTAATTCAGAGCTGCACAGGTCGGAGGTGTTAGGTAAGGCGGGCAGACGAGTGGGTGTAGCTTACGCGCATACAGGTGTCTGTGTGTGGGGGGGGGGGGGGGGACAAGTAATTCAGAGCTTTACAGGTCGGAGGTGTTAGGTAAGGCGGGCAGAACGCGTAGGTGTAGCTTACGCGCATACAGTTATCTGTGTGTGCGGGGGGGGGGGGGGGGGGGGGGGGGGACAAGTAATACAGAGCTGCACAGGTCGGAGGTGTTAAGTAAGGCGGGCAGAACGCGTGGGTGTAGCTTACGCGCATACAGGTGTCTGTGTGTGTGGGGGGGGGGGGGACAAGTAATACAGAGCTGCACAGGTCGGAGGTGTTAGGTAAGGCGGGCAGAACACGTGGGTGTAGCTTACGCGCATACAGGTGTCTGTGTGTGTGGGGGGGGGGGGGGGACTAGTTATTCAGAGCTGCACAGGTCGGAGGTGTTAGGTAAGGCGGGCAGAACGCGTGGGTGTAGCTTACGCGCATACAGGTGTCTGTGTGTGTGTGTGGGGGGGGGGGGGGACAAGTAATTCAGAGCTGCACAGGTCGGAGGTGTTAGGTAAGGCGGGCAGAACGCGTGGGTGTAGCTTACGCGCATACAGGTGTCTGTGTGTGGGGGGGGGGGAAACTAGTAATTCAGAGCTGCACAGGTCGGAGGTGTTAGGTAAGGCGGGCAGAACGCGTGGGTGTAGCTTACGCGCATACAGGTAACTGTGTGTGGGGGGGGGGGGACAAGTAATTCAGAGCTGCACAGGTCGGAGGTGTTAGGTAAGGCGGGCAGAACGCGTGGGTGTAGCTTACGCGCATACAGGTGTCTGTGTGGGGGGGGGGGGACAAGTAATTCAGAGCTGCACAGGTCGGAGGTGTTAGGTAAGGCGGGCAGACGCGTGGGTGTAGCTTACGCGCATACAGGTGTCTGTGTGTGGTGGGGGGGGGGGGGACAAGTAATTCAGAGCTGCACAGGTCGGAGGTGTTAGGTAAGGCGGGCAGAACGCGTGGGTGTAGCTTACGCGCATACAGGTGTCTGTGTGTGGGGGGGGGGGGGACAAGTAATTCAGAGCTGCACAGGTCGGAGGTGTTAGGTAAGGCGGGCAGACGAGTGGGTGTAGCTTACGCGCATACAGGTGTCTGTGTGTGGGGGGGGGGGGGGGGACAAGTAATTCAGAGCTTTACAGGTCGGAGGTGTTAGGTAAGGCGGGCAGAACGCGTGGGTGTAGCTTACGCGCATACAGTTATCTGTGTGTGCGGGGGGGGGGGGGGGGGGGGGACAAGTAATACAGAGCTGCACAGGTCGGAGGTGTTAAGTAAGGCGGGCAGAACGCGTGGGTGTAGCTTACGCGCATACAGGTGTCTGTGTGTGTGGGGGGGGGGGGGGGGGGGGACTAGTAATTTAGAGCTGCACAGGTCGGAGGCGGGCAGAACGCGTGGGTGTAGCTTACACGCATACAGGTGTCTGTGTGTGGGGGGGGGGGGGGGATAAGTAATTCAGAGCTTCACAGGTCGGAGGTGCTAGGTAAGGCGAGCAGAACGCGTGGGTGTAGCTTACGCGCATACAGGTGTCTGTGTGTGTGGGGGGGGGGGGGGGGAGACAAGTAATTCAGAGCTGCACAGGTCGGAGGTGTTAGGTAAGGCGGGCAGAACGCGTGGGTGTAGCTTACGCGCATACAGGTGTCTGTGTGTGGGGGGGGGGGGGACAAGTAATTCAGAGCTGCACTTGTCGGAGGTGTTAGGTAAGGCGGGCAGAACGCGTGGGTGTAGCTTACGCGCATACTAGTGTCTGTGTGTGTAGGGGGGGGGGGGACAAGTTATTCAGAGCTGCACAGGTCGGAGGTGTTAGGTAAGGTGGGCAGAACGCGTGGGTGTAGCTTACGCGCATTCAGGTGCCTGTGTGTGTGGGGGGGGGGGGGGACAAGTAATTCAGAGTTGCACAGGTCGGAGGTGTTAGGTAAGGCGGGCAGAACGCGTGGGTGTAGCTTACGCGCATACAGGTGTCTGTGTGTGTGGGGGGGGGGGGGGGGACAAGTAATTCAGAGCTGCACAGGTCGGAGGTGTTAGGTAAGGCGGGCAGAACGCGTGGGTGTAGCTTACGCGCATACAGGTGTCTGTGTGTGTGTGTGTGGGGGGGGGGGGTGGGGGACAAGTAGTTCAGAGCTGCACAGGTCGGAGGTGTTAGGTAAGGCGGGCAGAACGCGTGGGTGTAGCTTACGCGCATACAGGTGTCTGTGTGTGGGGGGGGGGGGGGGGACAAGTTATTCAGAGCTGCACAGTTCGGAGGTGTTAGGTAAGGCGGGCAGAACGCGTGGGTGTAGCTTACGCGCATACAGGTGTCTGTGTGTGGGGGGGTGGGGGGGGACAAGTAATTCAGAGCTGCAGAGGTCGGAGGTGTTAGGTAAGGCGGGCAGAACGCGTGGGTGTAGCTTACGCGCATACAGGTGTCTGTGTGGAGGGGGGTGGGGGACAAGTAATTCAGAGCTGCACAGGTCGGAGGTGTTAGGTAAGGCGGGCAGAACGCGTGGGTGTAGCTTACGCGCATACAGGTGTCTGTGTGTGTGTGGGGGTGGGGGGACAAGTAATACAGAGCTGTACAGGTCGGAGGTGTTAGGTAAGGCGGGCAGAACGCGTGGGTGTAGCTAACGCGCATACAGGTGTCTGTGTGGAGGGGGGGGGGGGACAAGTAATTCAGAGCTGCACAGGTCGGAGGTGTTAGGTAAGGCGGGCAGAACGCGTGGGTGTAGCTTACGCGCATACAGGTGTCTGTGTGTGTGTGGGGGTGGGGGGACAAGTAATACAGAGCTGTACAGGTCGGAGGTGTTAGGTAAGGCGGGCAGAACGCGTGGGTGTAGCTTACGCGCATACAGGTGTCTGTGTGTGTGTGTGGGGGGGGGGGACAAGTAATTCAGAGCTGGACAGGTCGGAGGTGTTAGGTAAGGCGGGCAGAACGCGTGGGTGTAGCTTACGCGCATACAGGTGTCTGTGTGGTGGGGGGGGGGGGGACAAGTAATACAGAGCTGCACAGGTCGGAGGTGTTAGGTAAGGCGGGCAGAGCGCGTGGGTGTAGCTTACGCGCATACAGGTGTCTGTGTGTGGAAGGGGGGAGGGACAAGTAATACAGAGCTGCCACAGGTCGGAGGTGTTAGGTAAGGCGGGCAGAACGCGTGGGTGTAGCTTACGCGCATACAGGT